>CM069132.1:141219490-141944490 GCA_035221665.1 Okamejei kenojei
TTTTCGCTGGAGCAACTCAACGGGTCAGGCAGCATCCCTGGAGAAAATGGATAGGTGACGGGTCTAAACCCTTCATTGGATCAAAACCCTTCTCCAGTTGCCAATTTAGGTTGATCTTACACAGCAAAACTAAGTATGTACTGCAATGTTGTGGTAAGTATCTTTGAGAGTCTTGAAACCAAGAGTTTGTTGTCTGTCCTAATTGGCAATTGTCTCTCAATCTGTATCTCCCAGAACAACCAACGATCTGTGAATCAAACTGTATCTGCGGAGGGAAATGGACAGTTCGTACTTTGGATTTGGACCCTTCATCTGGACTGATAGAAGAGAGATAGCCTGTATAAAAATATGAGCAGAGAGGGTGTGGCAAGAGCTGGTGAGGTGTGTAGGAAGGAACTGCAGATGCTGGTTTACGGAAGATAGACACAAAAAGCTGGTGTAACTCAGTGGGACAGGCAGCCTCTCTGGAGAGAAGGAGTGGGTGATGTTTCGGGTCGAGACCCTTCCTCTGAGCTGGCAAGAGTTAGGTGGATCCATGTGAGGACAAATTGATTGAGGGTGTCAGGAGGGGGAAAGGAAAAGTGGAAATAGGAACAGAGGCTGGGAGGTTATAGGTGCAGAAAACTGAGAGCTGCAGATGATGAAATCTGATTTGGAGGGAAGGTGATATATGAAATCAGACAAGGGAGATGTGGTGGGTACATGGAATGGTGGGGGGAGGAGGACCCAGTGGGAGAAGTGAGTGGTGATCAACAGACTTCAATGGGTCTTTATTGTCAAGTATGCTCTGCACAGTGAAATATTTGCACCCATCACCCTATTCTAGCGCCATTTACAAAAGACAAAGGAAAAGTCCAAAGACTGGATGTACTGGAGTGTCCCCGATCCAGGTATGCTCAGGTAAGCCCAGGCTGTTGCTGGGCCTCCTCTGTTCGAGCACCTGCCTGGAGGAGTGCAGTGTAACAACATTCAAGATCCCCAACAACATTCAGGGTAAAACAGCCCACTCAATTGGCATTCTATCGATTACGTCAAATATTTGTTTCCTTCCACCATTGGTGCCCAGTGCTTGCAGTGCTTAACATCTGTAGAGAGCAAGTGCAGCTATTCATCCAGGCCAGTTCCACTGCCCCCATCCAAACCCACAACCTCTGCCAGCAAGGGCAAGAACAGCAGAAGGTTGGGAACACCAGGACATGCAGATTTTCCTCTAAATCGTACAACTCTCTGGTTCAGAAATACACCCTCACATCTTCATTGTCGCTGATTCTAAATCGTTCACCCATCCAACAGCATTGAGAACGTTACTTCAGCAAAAAGGATTGCAGCAGCCCATTTTCTCGAGGGCAATCAGGAATGGTAATAAATACCAATCTTGAAAATGATTGAAAACATTAAACAGTAAATTCACAATTAATTGGCCTTGAACCACTCTGGAGCATTCTGAGGTAATAAAGCTGCTTTAAAAAAGATCTAAATTTGCTAGCTGCGAGCATCTTCCATGAACTATTTCAGTGTACAATATTAAAGTGGTACATTTGTCTCAAACCAAGCCAGCTGCTTTTAGCCTTGGGCTTAAATCATATAGCTACATTAAACCAAATTACATATGACACTGCAACTCTTTGAATTAATTCTATATGACGGTGAAATAAACTGCTCAGCCTCTCTCCACTCTGCTATACACATTATTATTTTTTTGGTATATAGCACATAAAAATCTCCAAATCCTTATCATTACTATTCTATACTTAGTTTAATTTAGTTTAGAGATAAAGCACGGAAGCAGATCCTTTTACCCATCAAGTCAACGCCGACCAGCGATCCCCCCAACACTATATAACCATAAAACCATATAACAATTACAGCATGGAAACAGGCCATCTCGGCCCTTCTAGTCCGTGCCGAACACTTACTCTCACCTAGTCCCATCTACCTGCACTCAGACCATAACCCTCCATTCCTTTCCCGTCCATATACCTAACCAATTTATTTTTAAATGATAAAACCGAACCTGCCTCCACCACTTCCACTGGAAGCTCACTCCACACAGCTATTCCTCTCTGAGTAAAGAAGTTCCCCCTCATGTTACCCCTAAACTTTTGTCCCTTAATTCTCAAATCATGTCCTCTTGTTTGAATCTTCCCTACTCTCAATGGAAAAAGCTTATCCACGTCAACTCTGTCTATCCCACTCATAATTTTAAAGACGTCTATCAAGTCCCCCCTTAACCTTCTGCACTCCAAAGAATAAAGACCTAACTTGTTCAACCTTTCTCTGTAACTTAGGTGCTGAAACCCAGGCAACATTTGAGTAAATCTCCTCTGTACTCTCTCTATGTTGACATTTTTCCTATAATTTGGCGACCAAAATTGTACACCATACTCCAGAATTGGCCTCACCAATGCCTTGTACAATTTTAACATTACATCCCAACTTCGATACTCAATGCTCTGATTTATATAGGCCTGCACGCCAAAAGCTTTCTTTACCACCCTATCTAAATGAGATTCCATCTTCAGGGAACTATGCACAGTTATTCCTAGATCCCTCTGTTCAACTGCATTCCTCAATTCGCTACCATTTACCATGTACGTCCCATTTTGATTTGTCCTGCCAAGATGTAGCACCTCACACTTATCAGCATTAAACTCCATCTGCCATCTTTCAGCCCACTTTTCCAAATGGCCCAAATCTGTAGACTTTGAAAATCTACTTCATTATCCACAAAACCAACTATCTTAGTATCATCTGCATACTTTCTTATCCAATTTTCCACCCCATCATCCAGATCATTGATGAACATGACAAACAACAGTGGACCCAACACAGATCCCTGAGGCACCCCACTGGTCACCGGCTTCCAACCTGACAAACAGCCATCCACCATTACTCTCTGGGCATCTCCCATTCAGCCACTGTTGAATCCATCTTGCTATTCCACCATTAACACCCAAAGATTGAACCTTCTTAACCAACCTTCCATGGGGAACCTTGTCAAAGGCCTTACTGAAATCCATATAGACAGCATCCACTGCTTTACCCTCATCAATTTCCCTAGTAACCTCTTCAAAAAATTCAAGGTTTGTCAAACATGACCTTCCAGGCACAAATCCATGTTACTGTTCCTGATCAGACCCTGTTTATCCAGATGATTATATATATTATCTCAAAGTATCCTTTCCATTAATTTGCCCACCACTGACGTCAACTGACAGGTTTATAATTGCTAGGTTTACTCTTAGAACCCTTTTAAAACAATGGAACAACATGCGCAGTACGCCAATCCTCTGGCACCATTCCCGTTTCTAATGACACTTGAAATATTTCTGTCATAAACCCTGCTCTTTCCACACTAACTTCCCTCAGTGTCCTAGGGAATATCCTGTCAGGACCTAGAGACTTATCCACTTTTATATTTTTCAAAAGTGTCAGTACTTCCTCTTCTTTGATCCTCATAGCTTCCATAGCTACTCTACATGTTTCCCTTGGAGACTATCCCACACAATTTACAATTTTTTATCAAAGCCAATTAGCGTACGTCTATGGAGTGTGGGAGGAAACTGGAGCTCCTGGGGAAACGGGTCACGGGGAGAACGTACAAACTCCATACAGACAGTACCTATAGTCAGGATCAAACCCAGGTCTTTAGTGCTATTCTCATTTTGAGACCTCAGCAATTTCATAGCAATATTCACTAATGTTCAAGGCCGGGTGCTGGAGGCTTGTATACTATATAGAACTGCCAGCTGGAAGCAAAAAGATAGATTCACTTATGGTCCTTGAGCAGGGTCTCAGGCGCTGAAAGGCAGCAACTCTACCGCTGCGCCACCGTGCCACATATAAAGTCAATAGGATGTGCCCAAGAGGGGTGCTGATGCATCTCCCACACCATTTCCCCTCTGTATTATTGAAACATTGAGATACCGGAGGTACAGCTGGAGCTTACACCATTGCTGAGTTCAGGAACCCTGCATGGCAATGATGGGTTACTTATCATACAATGTTATAAAGAAATTGTTCACACTGAAGAGTTATTTTTATATAGAAAATAAAGATGCTGTTTAACAACCAAAAGAAAGCTGTAGCAAATTTGAGGGACATGTCCTTTATCATCTTAGCTTAAAAATATTTCCATTGCTGAGCCTTCAGTATCCGACATCTGGATCTACTGTCAACTAACAGAAGGAGATTGATAGGTCTATGACTTATATTATGGCATCATTCAATGCCCAGCAAGATAAAGCCAACAACAGTGACCCTTTGTCTTCATTCACACAAGTAAAGAGGTATATGCTCAATGGAACAAGATCCACTTAGGACTACTCAGCATTTCAAATCGGAAACTTGGATTTATTCTCTCTCGTTCATTTGCTCCTGAATGCAGTATGTAAAAGCTTAATACAAAAATAATATATAGGCATCCTAACACATAGATGATTTGTTAATGAAGCTGTACTGCAGGAAGTACTGTTGCCAGCAGTATTTAATGTGAGAAAAGGCATTTGTTGCTTTCAAATTAAGTGCCAGGGAGGCTTTATGTTCTGCCCGAAGGTTCCTTGACCAGAAACATTATGCTATTTCTCTTTTCCAAGATGCTGCCTGATCAACTGAAAGTTTCCAGAATTTTTTTTTTTTTTTGGAATTTCTAACGTCAACTGTTTTTATTTAATTTATTAAATATTCAATTTTGCCTAGTATTGTGGTAACATAGCGAGTCTATGCATAAATAAAACTCTGATCTTGTGCACTTCCGGTTTGCATGGTTTTTCTACTTGCGCAACAACGGTTCGCGATAGCGCTACAATATCTCGCCAGCTCAATCACCGTTCTCCAGGTGCTGCGAGTTCCGATCGGTGGTAGACTTTAGCGAGGTTTAAAAATCTTAAAAACCGCGCGTGCACAGATCGAACTCCTCTCCTGACAGTCGGCGCCGCGCGGATTGGTCTCTTCTCCTGTCACTCCCTGGGACGGTTCGCCCCTTCCCGCGCCATCGCATCTTTACTGGACCGGCGGAGGTCTCCAACTGGACATAATTTTCGCAAGGACCGAAAGCGGCGCCACGCGGATTCGGAGATGTAGCCGATGTTGCCAAACGGAAAGCGGAGACTCTGATCCTGGCCAGCGACCAGCACCCGCTGTGAGTCGCCATCGCACCACCAGCTCCAGCCCCTTCCCCTCTGGTCCCCCTCGCTGGCTCCTGCCCCCCCCTTTGGCTCTTCCCCCGTCTTTTCTCCGAGCTCTCTCCCCCCCTCAATCCCCGCCCACACACCCCTCCCCCCCACAACCCTGCTGCCCCCACAACGCCTCCCCGCCCACACAACCCTCCCCCCCCTGCCCACACACCGCTCCTCCCGCCCACACACCTCTCCCCCCCGCAGCCCCTACTGCCCACACACCCCTCCCCCCCACACCCCCCTGCCAACACACCCCCCACCCCTACACACACCCTGTCCCACATCCCTCCTCCCCCCCTCCCACACCCTTCCATCCCACACCCTTCCCACCCTCCCTCCCCCACACACCCCCTCCCCCCACACCACCCCCTCCCCCCCTACACCCCCTGCCAACGCACACATGAAGAGAAGGGGGAGGGTGTGCTGGGGATGAGGGGAAATGAGCTGCGCCTGCGCAGTTAGGGGCTATGGGTGAGTGGTGGAATATTGCGTTGGGGGAATGGGTGAGTGCTGAAATATTGCATTGGGGAATAGGTTGCGTTGGGGGACCAGGCCTCCCGTGTGACTGGGACTGAATGGGTCCCACATAGTCTAGTATTATTATAACCAAGCTAGTATTGTTGAGGAACAATAGTATTGTCTGAAGAAGGATCTCGACCCAAAACGTCACCTATTCTTTTTCTCCAGAGATGTCAAGCTGGAAAGGGTACAGAAAGATTTACGAGTATTTTGCCAGGATTCAAGGGTCTGAGCTACAGGGAGAGGTTGTGTAGGTTGGGACTATTCCTCGTGGCACAGGAGGATGAGGGGTGATATTATAGAGGTGTATAAATCATGAGAGGAATAGATCGGGTAGATGCATAGTCTCTTGCCCAGAGTAGATGATACAGCGTGGAAACAGGCCCTTCGGCCCAAAAATCAAGGACCGGAGGACATAGGTTTAGGGTGAAGGGATAGGAATCTGTTGGGTAACTTTTCACACATAGGGTGGTGGGCGTATGCAACAAGCTGCCAGAGGAGGTAGTTGAGGCAGGGACTATCCCAACATTTAAGAAACAGTTAGACAGGTACTTGGATAGGACAGATTTGGTGGAATATGGGTCAAACGAGGGCAGGTGGGGCTAGTGTAGCTGGGACATGTTGGCCGGTGTGGGCAAGTTGGGCCGAAGGGTCTGTTACACCATGTTCTATGACTCTATGCTGCCTGACCTGCTGAGTTACTCCAGCCTTTCGTGTCTATCTTCGGTTTAAACCAGAATCTACAGTTCCTTCCTACACAGAGTATTGTTGAGGGCAGGAGAAGCCTAATTTGAAGCAACTATGCTTCACTCCATACAACTACTCCATGCCTCCTTGATATTAGTAAAAATATTAAAAGAACACGTTTGTCAATTGAATACAATTTCTAAAATTCTATGGAAGAAGCTAATTTCTGTGAACACTGGAAATGTTATTAACTTCAGGGACATTCAGCCTGTCTGGCACCTCTGCAGAAATAAAAATAGGACGGTTCAGGTCAATCATGGTACATTTCATCAGATTCCTGGGAATAATCGGGGATGCAGAGATTTTGAAATGTACAGGGGTGGTGGGAGGGGAAGAAAGGAGAGGACTAAAAACCTCAAGGGATGGCTGAACTGACATACAGAATGGATCGACTGGGCTTATACTCACTGGAATTTAGAAGGATGAGAGGAGATCTTATAGAAACATATCAAATTATTCAGGGATTGGACAGGCTTGATGCAGGAAATATTTTCCCGATGTTGGGGGAGTCCAGAACCAGGGCTCACAGTTTAAGAATAAGTGGTAGGCCATTTAGGACTGAGATAAAAAAAACCTTTTCATATTGAATGGCGGTGCACGCTCGAAGGGCCGAATGGCCTACTCCTGCACCTACTTTCTATGTTTCGATGTTTCTAAGATAAGTAATAGGGTAAAAGGCTGCAGATAGACACAAAAAGCTGGAAGAACTCAGCGGGACAGGCAGCATCTCTGGAGAGAAGGAATGGGTGACGTTTCGCCTCGCCTGAGTTACTCCAGTTTTTTGTGTCTATCTTCGGTTTAAACCAGCTTCTTCTTTCTTACACATTCCTTACACAGACACATTTCTCACGCGGTTCCTTCTCACACATAGAAGGCTGCAGAGATGAAATGACATAAATGGAGATAAAAGAGAACAATAAAAACTGAGAGGAAGTGAAAATGCAGAGCAATTACCTAATGTTACGAAAAGAATTTGGAAAACTGCTGGAAATCTGGAATAAAAGTGCTAGAAATGCACTTATCTCAAATTGTTGAACTAAATGCACTGGCTCCAGAGCGCTGCACTGTGATCAGTCAGGTTTAAAAAATGTTAAATCTTTTACAGTTGATATGCTCCATCTGATCAACCACAACTGTTCTTCTTATTAAATCTGTTTTGCAGTCAAAACAGAAGTGTCTCTTTCAATGCCATGTATAATTATCAATAACTCGTTCATTGGTGCGTTAAAAAAGATCACTCTTCGAGTCATAGAGAGATAGTGTGGAAACAGGCCCTTCGGCCCAACTTGCCCACACCTGCCAATAATGTCCCAGCTACACTAGTCCCACTTGCCTGCGCTTGGTCAATATCTCTCTAAACCTGCCCTATTCATGTACCTGTCTAACTTTTACTTAAATGATGGGATAGTCCCAGCCTCAACTACCTCCTCTGGCTGCTTGTTCCATACACCCACCGCCCTTTGAGTGAAAATGTTAACCCTCGGATTCGATTCTCCTACTCTGGGCAAGAGGCTCTGTGCATCTTCTCGATCCACATTCTTATAATGCTATGTATCTTCCACAGTCCAATGGTCATAATCTTGATAGCTTCTTGTGATACCGAGGAGACACAAACATTGCTTCAAAGTGCACACTGCACATAGTGTGCGTCTAGGTGTCAAATGTGTTGCATTCTTCTCTTCTCTGCATCAACTTGTATTTCGCCTCCACATCAGATAATTGCGTGCATAATCCACATTGACTCTTCAATGCAGTGCTGAGGGAGTGATTTTGGTTCAGATGTTAAACTAAGGCCACATCCGCTCTTTCAAATGGGTGTAAAAGAACTCATGGAATTATCGGAAGGATAGTGGCATTTTGCTGGTGTTCAGCCAATACTTATCAACCAAATGTCAATACAAATAGATTAGCTGGTCAATTATACCACAGCTATTTGATACATACAGATTAGCACCATTGCTTTTAAAAAAATATAACAGCGATTACGTTTTGAAAGACAATGTTGACTGCAAATTGCAATCGTAGGTCATGAGAAGTATATGATCTAAATACAAGTGTAGCTTTATTGTATTAGTGATTTTGTTCCCCAGAGTAATCAAACACCATTAAGAGAATGTTGTGCTAATTGCTCCATGGTTTTGAATGCACATAAATCGGCATTATCTTACTGTTGGCCACAAGGAACTGCAGATGCTGGTTTACAAAAAAAAAGGCAAATCAATGTGTCAGGCAGCATCTCTGGAGAACATGGACAGGTGACTTCCTCAGAAGTACTCCAGAATTTGACCCAAATTCAACTCGAAGTGTTACCTGTCCATGTTCTCCTGAGATACTGCCTGACCATCTCAGTTGTTCAGCACTTTGTGCATTGTTTAAAATCTTACAATTAAACTGGACATATATTAGAGCAAATAATGACAAAATAGTGCTTAGTCCACCATCGGCTGTTATATCTCCTGATTGCGAACCATTTAAACTCCACTTTCCTTGCCCTTGTTGACCTTTCTGTCCTGGACCACCTCAATTGCCATGGTGAGCCCACTCGCAAACCGGAGGAACAGCACCTCGTATTCCTTTTGGGTAGCTTACAACCCAACTGTATGATCATTGAATTCTCCAATTTAAGGTAACTAACCAACCTCCTCCACAACTCCCCCTCCCCCTTGCCTTTCGCCCCCCCCCCCCCACCATTTATTGCACTATTGGACCCCTCCCCATTTCTGTTTCCTTCCCCCCTCCCTCACCCGTTCCCTTCCACCAATATCCCTTCCTCTGGTTTCCTATTTCGTGCCTCTTCTCTCCATATCTGACTCCCTTTCTTCTTCTTTTTATCTCCAGCTTTTGTCCACCCTACAACCAATAATACCCCTCACCTGTATCCACCTATCACTTGCTCGGCTTTTTTCCCACCCCCACCTCTCTTCCAGCTTTTTTCCCCGCCATCTACCAGTAGTCTGAAGAAGGATCCCGACCTGCTGAGTTACTCCAGCACTTCATGTTTTTTGTTTTATATTGCCCGTTACATCGAAGGTGCTTGAGGCAGGTACTATCAGAGCGTTTAAAAAAACATTTAGTCATGTGCTCAGATAGGAGGGGTTTGGATGAATATGGGCCAAATGCAGACATGTGGGACTAGTGTTGACGGGCTATGTTGGTCGGAATGGGCAAGTCGGGTCGAAGGCCTGTTTCTACGCTGTATGACTCTATGACTGGACTAGTGCATTTTATTTTTTATATCATAAATGGACGTTTTGATTAAGCGAAAATGAAAAATAATTCCACATGTCTAATACATGAAAAAGAGAGACACAAAAAGTTGGACTAACTCAGCAAGTCAGGCAGCATCTCTGGAGAAAAGGAATAGGTGAAGTTTTGGATCGAGACCCTTCTTCAGACCCCGAGACGTCACCTATCCCTTTCCTCCAGAGTTACTCCACCTTTTTGTGTCTATTTTTGGTTAAAACCAGCATCCGCAGTTCCTACCTACACATGAATAAGATGGTTACTTGGCCAGCGTGATGAGCTGTTATTCAGTGCAGATAGGCTTTCCAAATGTTTTGAGTCACCTGTGCTCGAAAGCAGCACACCCACAGCGCCGATCCTGCACTGAAGTACACTCAGTTAGGATACGTGATCTCTGTGGGCCAAACACGTCAACAAAATGCTCATCTATGATCGTCAATGCATGAAAGCAAAGGATATGAGTGATTACACAGCTGCAGAGCACGGAAAATGACACAGACAGCCCCAAACTTTCAGTAAATCCAGCTGGGTTCAGTATCAAGGCACTGCGGCAAATGAAATGATACGACCCTGCTAATTAAACACACATAAATTCATTCCAGGCTGATTGAGAAAGATGGATGCAGCAATTATTTATCCTGATATTACAGATGTCTGTTGTTTATTTGAGTGTATGCTCATGAATGTGAAATATAACAGCTATCAAGGAAGGAATCCTTTTTACTTTGTGACAGGTGATGGATCAAATATTAGTGAGATATTTGCCTTGAATCGGAGAGAAGGATTATTTCCTGTGCAAAGCCACGTACCTCCAGCAAGCTAATGACCCACTTAGTGCACACTCAATTCAACCTATTAGACAATCATTAAAGTGAAGAATGGGAGTGGTTAACACTATGATGCATTATGTTAGAATTCTCAAGATTTGGCAAAGTGCTACCCAATTAACAAATTTGGTATTTATTATCTGGCACAATTAATTTCATGTGTTATGGACACCATTGCTAAAAGTGCGGAAAAAAGTCCTTTATTCACATATGTACTTTGGGAAGTAATAGCGACACAAATGAGAGATATCGGGATGGAATAGAAATTGTTGATGAAAATGCGAGTTTGAGAAAATCTCTCAATGGGAGAAAGATGATATGAAGGGAGACACAAAATGCTGGAGCAACTCAGCGGGACAGGCAGCATCTCTGGAGAGAAGGAATGGATGATGTTTCGGATCGAGACCCTTCTTCAGACTGAAGAGAGTACAGTGCCACAAATCAAGGCCAAAGCTTACGACAGTGATATATAAGAGGCTGTTAGAGAGCACATGGAAGTGCAGGGAATGGAGGGATGTGGATTATGTACAGGCAGATGAGACCAGTTTAACTTGGCATCATGTTATAAGTGATGGGAGCAGAATCAGGCCATTTGGCCCATCGTCTACTCCGCCATTCAAACACGGCTGATCTATATCTCCCTCCAAACCCCATTCTACTGCCTTCTCCCCATCATCCCAGCCACCCGTACCAATCAAGAATCTACCTATCTCTGCCTTAAAAATAAATATTCCTTGGTTCCTAGATCTGCCAGGGAATACCCAGTGATACAAAGAATTATTCTGATTTTCTGGCTAACTCTGGAACTGGATCTGAAAACTGTGCGTGTTCCTCTGGTGAGGCTTTTTTAATGTTTAGTTTAATTTATTGTCACGAGTACCGAGATACAGTGAAAAGCTTCTGTTGCGTGCTATCCAGTCAGTGGAAAGACAATACATGTTTACAATCGAGCCATTTACAGTGCACAGATACATGATAAGGAAATAATGTTTAGTGCAAGGTACAGCCAGCAAAGTCCGATCGAGGATAGTCCAAGGGTCACCAGTGAAGTGGAGAGTAGTTCAGGACTGCTCTCTACTTGTGGTGGGATGATTCAGTTGCCTGGTAGCAGCTGGGAAGTAACTGTCCCTGAATCTGGAGGTGTGTTTTTACACACTTCTATACCTTTGACCTGATGGGAGAGGGGAGAAGAGGGAGTGGCCAGGGTGCGTCAAGGCCATAAAGGACTGCACAGAAAAGCAGAAATAATACGGAAAACTTGCCTTGATCTTATGAGAGATCAGAGTGGGGAACCATATACCCTTCCTCTTTGTGTCCTGCATGCTTCCAGTGAGAGTAGATTTCCAAATGAACAATGTAATGTGCCCAGCACTGACAGCTGCTGTTCTTACTCAGATAAGCCTACATGCAAATCATACAGCATTTATCAGTATGATGAGCACAGTTAGTAAATCAAATGTAATCAAATTGCACGACCATCTGTTATTCCATCATGATATGCTATCCCCCCCCCCCCCCCCCCCCCCCCCCCCCGACCACTGACAAATTTCCCTGCACCCCTCCACCACGCTTTACATCCATTTCTTCAGTGCAGTCATGTAATTTTGTAGCATACAATACCTGCCGATAAAAGCTCAAAGCTGAAAGGGAAAAGTATTTTGTTTGGTTTTTTTCTGATCTTTTTCCTATGATTGAAACCATTTCCGAATTTCAAAGCCAGATGAATATTTCTGAGTCAGGTTTAACATTTTAAAAAGACAAACTGCCTGCAAAATAGGTCAGAGTTTCCTGCCAGATGCATGCCCTAAAAGAACATGGTTCTCTACTATGTTTTAACACAAGCAGATAAAATGGTAAAGAAGACAAGTGCCCTCATTGGTCTGAGCATTGATTATAAGAGTCGGGAATTCATGATGCAGCTTGGTGGAACATTGGTTAGGCCTCATTTGGACTGTGGCACGCAGTTCTGGTCACCCCATCAGAAGAAGGATGTGGAGGCTTTGGAGAAGGTGTAGAAGAGACTCCCCAGGTGGCTGCCTGTATTAGAGAGTTTCAGCTATAACGAGAGACTGAGATTGTTTTTCGAGAGAGTCATTGCCTGAACACAATACTCTAAGGTGAGCTGAGTGGGGGGGGGGGGGGGGGGGAGATTTGACGGGGACATGAGGGACAACGTTTTTAACAAAAGCAATGGTAGATATATGGCATGAGCTACCAGAGGAGGTACTAGAGGCTGGTACTATCACAATGTCTAAGAAACGTTTAGATGGGTACACAGATAAGATAGGTTTAGCGGGATATGGGCTAAACGCAAGCGGGTGGGAGTAGTGTAGAAGGGGCATGTTGGTTTGCCTGGGCAAGTTGGGCCGAAGGGCCCGTTTCCATGCTGTATGACTCTATGACTGAGGAGGGAACCAATAGAAGTTATTAGAGGGTGGACAGCCAAAACCTTTTTTCCCAGGGTGGAAACGACATGCATTTCTGGAATTCTCTTCTTCAGAGAGTTATGGATATTGGATCATTAGAAATATTCAAATTGAAGATCCATTTTTGAAAATTCATGGAATTGAGAGTGAGAGGATTTGGCACTGAAGAGTAGTTAAGGTCTGGGGTAGATCAGTCATATTGAATGGTGGGGCAAGCCTTAGTGGCTTCTCCCTGCTCCTATTTTTGTGTTCAATGTATTCATTGGCAGGGCTGATATTCTAGATTTTCTGCACAACTTTTATTTTGTTCAGTAATACAAATCTAATCATTAAAATGGAAGTCAGCAATGTCATTAATAGCCTCTTTTCAGAATAATCACCCAAAATTATTTCTGTTCTGTTAACACAATATATTTTCGATATGGAATCTGACCTAATTAAGTAAGCCTAGTCATCCATGCCACTTTAAAATTCAAACATTGTTAAATAATTATGATCTTTAACATTCCAATTAAAAAAAATACGATCGGCTTATCCCTTAAAACATCTTCCTTTTGTGGGAACAGATGTAGGCAATTTCAGTCAACCCTGGGTTAGCTGCGCCCATTTTGTCTGCCTCTCTAATCGCTCAACAATAATCCATCAATCTGAACTTCAAACATTTTCCTCGATTCAGCTTCAGCAGTTTTTTGTGGTAGAGGATTTCGGAGAGGAGGATTTTTACTATACTTTGCAATAGGATGTTGGCAAAAGAGTTGAAGTTACAATGGTTTTAAACTCATGCAGCACAGAAACAGGTCCTTCAGCACACTCTGTCCAGATCACGTACCTACACAGATTATTCTCATTTGCCAGCACTTGGTCCATTGCCATCTCTGCCATGGCAATTCAAGAGCTTGTCCAGATACTTAGATAGTGTGAAAGTCTCTGCCTCTACTATCAACACGAGCAGTGGTCAAAAAATATCCTTCCTCCAACCCTCTCTAAACATCTTATCCTTACCTTAAACGTATGCACCATAGTTTTAGATTCTTCTGTTATGGGGAAAGGTTTCTTACTATCTACTCTACCTATGCCTCTAATAATTTTCTATAACTTTATCAGGCCCTCTCCCGCCCCCACCCCCCTCCCACCTCTCCACACTTTCTCCATTCCAAGGAAAACAAGCCCAGCTATCTAGTATCTGCTCGTAAATAAAATGCTCCATTCCGAGTCTCATCCTGGTAGATCTCTCAATGATTCTCAGGAATGCATCCACATATTTTCCATTGTATGTTCACCTGAACTGAACACGCGATTCAAGCAGTGGCTTAGCTAATGTTTTATAAGTATCTCAGGACACACTGTGGCTGTAACTGGTTGTGGTGGTGGTGGTTGGTGGTAGGGAGAAACAAGGTTTTATCTGGAAACCGTTCATTAACATTGATGTCCTTGGGTTGCGACAGCCAGTGGAATTGAAAGCAGATTCATATGGAGCAGCTATAAGAGGAATCATCCCTGCGATATTTTACATGACACAACAACCTGACATATTCTTCCCTCTGGATCAGCATGTTGTGTATAGTATTTTAATTGATTCTTCTCACACTGTCATACCAATAACCATTCTGACTGTGACAAATACAACTGTTATGAGCAACAGTGCAAACAGGGAGCCCTGGTTGAAATGTACGAGTCGTCCTTAAATACCGGAGAGGTGCCAGAAGACTGGAGGGTGACAAATGTTGTGCTTCTTTTCATGAAGGGCTGCAGGAAAAATGCTGGGAACTATAGGTCGGTGAGCTTAACATCGGTCGTTGGAAAGTTACTAGAGATTATACTGAGGGATAGGTTATACAGGCATTTGGACGGGCATGGGCTGATTAGGGATAGTCAGCATGGTTTTGTACGTGGGTGGCCGTGTCTCACAAATTTGATTGATTTTTTTAAAGACGTGAGCAAAAAGGTCGTCGAGGGCAGAGCTGTAGATGTTGTGTACATGGATTTCAATAAGGCGTTCGACATGATTCCGCAAGGAATGCTACTCTGGAAGGTTAGATCTCATGGGATCCAAGGAGAGATAGCTGAATGGATTGCAAATTGGCTCCATGGAAGGGAGCAGAGGGTAATGGTGGAAGGTTGCTTCTCGGAAGGGATGCCTGTGACTAGTGGTGTGTGTCAGGGTTCGGTGCTGGGCCCATTACTGTTTGTCATCTACATCAATCATTTGGATGAGAACATACAGGGCAAGATTAGCAAGTTTGCTGATGATACAAAAGTTAGTGGTTTTGCAGATAGTGAAGGTGGTTGTGAAAGATTACAGCAGGATCTGGATCTATTGGCCAGGTGGGTGATGGAATTTAATACAGAAAAGTGTGAGGTGTTGCATTTTGGGACGTCGAACAAGGGCAAGACCTACACAGTAAATAGTTGACCTCTGGGAAGAGCAGAGGGAGTTAGGAGTACGGGTGCATGGTTCCTTGAAGGTCGAGTCGCAGGTAGATAAGGTGGTCAAAAAGGCTTTTGGCACTTTATAGACAATAGACAATAGGTGCAGGAGTAGGCCATTCGGCCCTTCGGCCAGCACCTCCATTCAATATGATCATGGCTGATCATCCCCAATCAGTACCCCGTTCCTGCCTTCTCCCCATAGCCCCTGACTCTGCTATTTTTAAGACCCCTATCTAGCTCTCTCTTGAAAGCATCCAGACAACCTGCCTCCACCGCTCTCTGAGGCAAAGAATTCCACAGACATTGGCATTCATAAATCAGAGTATTAACCATATAACCATATAACAATTACAGCACGGAAACAGGCCCTCTCGGCCCTTCCAGTCGGTGCCGACCATTTGTTTTCCCCTAGTCCCATCTACCTGCACTCAGACCATACCCTCCATTCTCTTCACGTCCATATACCTATCCACTTTACTTTTAAATGTTAAAATCGATCCTGCCTCCACCACTTCTGCTGGAAGCTCATTCCACACAGCCACCACCCTCTGAGTAAAGAAGTTCCCCCTCACGTTACCCCTAAACTTCCGTCCATTAATTCTCATGTCATGCCCCCTTGTTTGAATCTTCCCTACCCTCAATGGGAAAAGCTTATCCACGTCAACTCTGTCTATCCCTTTCATCATTTTAAAGACCTCAATCAAGTCCCCCCCTTAACCTTCTGCGCTCCAAAGAATAAAGACCTAACTTGTTCAACCTTTCTCTGTAACATAGTTGCTGGAACCCTGGCAACATTCTAGTAAATCTCCTCTGTACTCTCTCTATTTTGTTGATATCCTTCCTATAATTAGGCGACCGTACTCCAGAATTGGTCTTACCAATGCCTTGTACAATTTTAACATTACTTCCCTACTCCTATATTCAATGCTCTGATTTATAAAGGCCAGCACACCAAAGGCTTTCTTTACCACCCTATCTACATGCGATTCCACCTTCAGGGAACTATGCACAGTTATTCCTAGATCCCTCTGTTCCACAGCATTCCTCAATTCCCTACCATTTACCATGTACGTCCTATTTTGATTTGTTCTGCCAAGATGTAGCACTTCACACTTAACAGCATTAAACTCCATCTGCCATCTTTCAGCCCACTTTTCCAAATGGCCCAAATCTCTCTGTAGACTTTGAAAATCTACTTCATTATCCACAACACCACCTATCTTAGTATCATCTGCATACTTACTTATCCAATTTTCCACCCCATCATCCAGATCTTTGATGTACATGACAAACAACAGTGGAGTATTGAGTTGCAGTTGCAGTTATATAAGACGTAGGTGAGACCACACCTAGAATATTGTGTTCTGTTCCGGGCACCATGTTATAGGAAAGATATTGTCAAGCTTGAAAGGGTTCAGACAAGATTTATGAGGATGTTGCCAGGATTAGAAGGTGTGAGCTATAGGGAGAGGTTGAGTAGGCTGGGTATCTATTCCTTGGAGCGCAGGAGGATGAGGGGTGATCTTGTAGAGGTGTGCAAAATCATGAGAGGAATAGATCGGGTAGATGCACAGTCTCTTGCCCAGAATAGGGGAATGGAGGACCAGCGGACATAGGTTCAAGGTGAAGGGGAAAATATTTAATAGGAATCTGAGGGGTAAATCTTTCACACAAAGGGTGGTGGGTGTATGGAACAAACTGCCAGAGGAGGTAGTTGAGGCTGGGACTATCCCATAATTTAAGAAACAGTTAGACAGGTACATGGATAGGACAGGCTTGAAGGGATATGGACCAAGCACAGGCAAGTACGGCTAGTGTAGCTGGACATTGTTGGCCAGTGTGGGCAGGTTGGGCCGAAGGGCCTGTTTCCACACTGTATCACTCTATGACGCTATGACAATAAGCAAGAGATAGCTAACATTCAGCTAAATTCCTTTATCACTGTCAACATTGGTGCCTCTACCTTTCAGTAATACCTCTTCTGGATCAAAAGGAACGTGTAAGAAGGAACTGTAGATGCTGGTTCACATCAAAGCGAGACACAAAATGCTGAAGTAACTCAGCGGGACAGACATCATCTCTGGACTGAAGAAGGGTCTCGATCCGTAACGTCACCCATGCCTTCTCAAGAGATGCTGCCTGTCCAGCATTTTGGGTCTATCTTCTCATGGACCAATACTGATAAACAAGGGAAGTCACACCAAAGACAAGAAGACACAGTCTCCATTCCCTAAACTCAAATATCACTGTACCTTAATTGGTGCATTTGTCAATAAATGTGAATCTGTATCTAAATACTCGATTGTCATCTTACAATTGAACTCCTGGTAACCATGCCGTTGTGTAAGCTGACCGACACTATTGAACCCGTTGCCTGCATTTATGTGAGTGTGAGAATAGTTTTCTTCCCATTTCATTCCCTGTCTTGGCTGCAGCCTACAACAAACACACTGCCAGCAGTGATGCAGAAATTAAAAGATGAAAATCAATTGCACTCGAGTACATGAGACAGCTTGACAGGGACACCTGGTGCTCCAGCATCATCATGCCAACAAGATCCACCTCTACAACATGTACATCCTTCCCCTGTTGCTTTACAGTTCAGAGATGTGGTCAATAATCGCATCACTGAGCAAGAAGCCAGATGCTTTCAACCAATGCTGCCTGCAACTAATATTCCACCTCAGTGAGCAAATTATCAACACCGAGGTGTACGGAACATTGACTCTGGAAGCACTTAAAGCATCCTGGGGTCAGAAGGGCCTTGCTCTTCGCACACACTGCCTGAATGGGTGCCTCAGTGAATCTCACTAGAACCCTAAATACCATTGTTAATGTCCAGCTGAGGCACAGGAGATAATCTTGAAGCAGACCACGGTTTATGTGGAAACACAGAATGGAGACCAACCTCAAAGCATTACAGAGGAACTAGAGTTCCTAGACACGCTAGAGGCAGGAAACATGTTCCCGATGTTGGGGGAGTCCAGAACCAGGGGCCACAGTTTAAGAATAAGGGGTAAGCCATTTAGAACGGAGATGAGGAAACACTTTTTCTCACAGAGAGTGGTGAGTCTGTGGAATTCTCTGCCTCAAAGGGCGGTGGAGGCTGGTTTTCAGGATACTTTCAACAGAGAGCTAGATAGAGTTCTTAAAGATAGTGGAGTCAGGGGATTTGGGGAGAAAGCAGGAACGGGGTATCGCTTGGGGATGATCAGCCATGATCACATTGAATGGCGGTGCTGGCTCAAAGGGCCAAATGGCCTACTCCTGCACCTATTGTTTATTGTCTATTAGCTCAGCAGGTTAGGCAGAATTTGTCGAGGGAATAGACAGGCAATGTTTCAGGTAGGGATCCTTCTTCACACTGCTGGAGGAGAGGGAAAAAGGCAGGAAACGATAGGTGAAGTGGGTAAAGCCTGGCATGTGATCGGAAGGGATTCATGTGAGTGTAACTGGATACATGTGAGTCATTTGATTAGTAGATAATGGAATGAGTGATAAAGACACAAGATGAAAAGGAGCAAAAGGATGACAGATCAGAGGAAGAGGAGAGTAATATGGGTGGATGGAGGAATATGGGTGGAAGGGCATAAGTGAGGGGAAACTGGAATATGAAACTTGCGGATGGGAGATCAGCATGTGGATGAGGGGAAAGGATCGGGGTGACTAGAATGGTGGGAGAAATACCTGTGCATGGGGCTGGGGATGGTGATGGGAGAGAGGAAGAGAGTGGAGGTATGGAATATAGAATTCAATGTTCTCACCGATGTAAAGAAGGTTACCTTGGGAGCACCACATACAATAGAAGAGTTGGAACATTGGATTTAATACAAATCTATTTAATAGGAATCTGGCCAGATCAGATGGAGGAGGTAGTTGAGGCAGGGACTATCCCAACTTTAAGAAACAGTTAAGACAGGTACATGGATAGGACAGGTTTGGTGGGACATGGGCCCAACGTGGACAGGTAGGACGAGTGTAGCTGGGACATGTTGGCCGGTGTGGGCAAGTTGGCCTTATTTGCATTTTGTTGATTAGCATTTGTTGATCTCTGACTTCCTTTCTCCTGCCATGCCTTTGCCTACTTGCATTCATGGCCTGGAACTTCCTCCCCAAACTTAGAATCATGGAATCATAGAATCATAGAAATTAGGTGCAGGAGCAGGCCATTCGGCCCTTCGAGCCTGCACCGCCATTCAATATGATCATGGCTGATCCTCCAACTCAGTATCCCGTACCTGCCTTCTCTCCATACCCCCTGATCCCTTTAGCCACAAGGGCCACATCTAACTCCCTCTTAAATATAGCCAATGAACTGGCCTCAACTACCTTCTGTGGCAGGGAATTCCACAGATTCACCACTCTCTGTGTGAAAAATGATCTTCTCATCTTGGTCCTAAAAGACTTCCCCCTTATCCTTGAACTGTGACCCCTTGTTCTGGACTTCCCCAACATCGGGAACAATCTTCCTGCATCTAGCCTGTCCAAATCCTTAAGAATTTCATAAGTCTCTATAAGATCCCCCCCCTCAATCTCCTAAATTCCAGCGAGTACAAGCCGAGTCTATCCAGTCTTTCTTCAAATGGAAGTCCTGGTGAATCAGTCTGGTGAACCTTCTCTGTACTCCCTCTATGGCAAGAATGTCTTTCCTCAGATTAGGAGACTAAAACTGTACGCAATACTCCAGGTGTGACCGCACCAAGTCCCTGTACAACTGCAGTAGAACCTCCCTGCCCTTGTACTCAAATCCTTTTGCTATGAATGCCAACATACCATTCGCTTTCTTCACAGCCTGCTGCACCTGCATGCCTACTCTCAATGATGGGTGCACCATGACACCCAGGTCTCGCTGCATCTCCCCTTTTCCTAATCGGCCACCATTCACAACTTCCCTACTTCCCCATCTCTTCTAACACTCTCTTTAACACTCAACGCCATACAGAATCTTTGTCTAACATAATACTTGCAGCAACTTCAGTACTCATTCTGTCTGAAGCACTTTGATATGAAAGGCACAATAAACATGCCATATTATTTATTCTGAAGGATCTAACGGTTGTTTTCCTTGCCTTACTGCTTTCGATAACAGAATTGTTGCAGAACATTTTTTATAGCACGAGGATTGAGCATGTGGAGCATAAGCAACATTACAGACCTGTTGGACTGAGATTTTTAACATAATTTAGTGCAACATGTTGAGTAGAGTTTCCATTGGACGAAAACAGTTATCTAGGTGCAAATTAACACATTTGTTTTGCTCAAGTTACTGTACAAATCCTGTTTCTACGCTGTTTCATTCTATGATTCTCCACATTCGGTAAACTCCTCGGTGTCCTCTTCCATTACCTTCTACATGACTAGGATTTTAATCTAATGCACTGCTGCTTCTCTACTTCCCAGAACTTTATCAAATGTGCTTCTGAAAGTCACGGTCTACAGATCTTACACACATCCTCTTGGAAAAGTACAACACAAGAACAAGTCCTTCGAACTGCATGGTGCTAAACCATGATGATAAGTTAAACTAATCTCATCGATCGTATATATTTCCACCAGCACAACCCCAGGCAACATTTTCCAGGCACCTAGTACTCTGGGTTAGAAATGTGACCAAGAAATCTCCTTTAGCCTTTCTCCCTCTCACTTTAAAGTTTTGCCCTTTAGTATTTGACAATTCCGTGCTGGGAAAAACAGTCTGGCTGTCTATCCTGTCTAGGCCTTTATTAATTTTTTATAAAATCTATTGTTAGGTCTCCCCTCAGTCTACTTTGGCAAAACCGCACAGCATACTGCTCTTCACATCAGCCCATGCTGAATCCCAACAGCTTATTTTCCTTGGGTTTATGACAAGCAGCCACAGCCAGGATGCTTGTAAAGTATATTCAGGTGGAATTTGCAAACCAAAGTTACTTGATCTGCCAGCTGTCCACCAATATGTGAGCTTCCACCCAATCTGTTGTATCGCCAGTTTACGCTGACATCATTTTGAGCAGGGGTTCAGTACTGATATTTGCTGAAGCATAATTTTTTCACCACCAGGAGAACTTTTTAATCTGCAAGCATGTACAAATAAAATTAATTGGGTAAACTTCATCTCAGTGGCTTGGTGAAGAGAAAGATGGGCATCCCAGCAAATGACTGAGATTTACTGGTTTCACCAATTCTGTGAAACATCCAGTTACCGTAATGGAGGTGCTGGAGGTGCAGAGGTGCTATCGTTATTCCATGATCATGTATCGTTATTCCCTTATCATGTGTCTATACACAGTAAATGGTTCGATTGTAATCATGTACTGTCTTTCCGCTGACTGGTTAGCATGCGTGACAATAAACTAAAACTTTAACTAAAACTATAACTGACAATTCACAACTTTGCTCATCATGAACATGACTGATTATCCCAGCTGTAATTTGTTTGGGGGTCCACAAAATATGGACCCTAATAAAACAAATATCTTCTGTAATGCAGTTACTCGTAAAAAAATCACAAATTAAATTAGCTCAAATGTTACATAAGAGTTCTTATCTGCCAAAGATCTTCAAATTAGATGCAATTAAATTTCCCCTTGCTATGAAATATCTGCTACAATATTTAATTTTTTTATTAAAAATCCCGCAATCATGAATAGTAACTAAAGACTGTTTAAACACAAGCATTGTGCATAATTACACATCAAGCCTACAATCATACTGAACTAATCTGCCCCATTATAAACTTAAAAAAGATGTCCAGGATGATGGAGTGACTAAATCCCTTTAATTTTCCCTCCGTGGCTGCAATAACATCCCTAACATCTGAATGTTAACTCAGATTAGTCTTGCAGTTCAACCTGTCATTCATGTTGCCTTCTATTAGTAACAGTGTTCATCTTATTAATTACAGACGTTAAAATCTTACTATTTCACAATTATCACCCTTAAGCTCTCTTTTACACCTTTTAGATCGGAACAGCTTTCAAATATATTTTGAGGAGGTAAAATTGAGTTTTTACAGAAGGAATAGGTCTGATCTGAGAAGTAGAGTTGTTTCCACTTCTGTAGGAGTTAAGGGTTGTAAATATAAGATAGGTACTAATTCAATGCAGAAAGAAACCATTCTCCAAACACTGCAAGAACATGAAAGAAATCAAAAATGAGGAAAATGGCTGCAAATTAAGATATACAGCAATATGTGAAATAAAATTGGTGGAAGATCTTTGTAGAATAAAGACCAAATAACCAACTGCTGTGGTGAACAGACTGTTTTGGTGCTGTAAATTCTCAACAATGTAATTCTATATAATCATAGTCAATGTTCACAAAGAATACAATTGAAAGAACATACAATTACCTTTCGAGTTTAGATTCCAATTCAGTACATCGCTACTACATAATTCTTATCTGTTTTTTTTTGGTGGGGGGTGGGGGGGGGGGAATTACTTTTTTCTGAAGATTTATTCACACTGTGATGGACATCAGATCAAGTGTACATTGCTGAAGGCTGTGACTGACTTGTTTGAGCTCGATTTCAGGAGCCAACTCTGACCTTGTTTCCCTCGACAATACTTGCTCTTCAACCAAATCACGTAAAAAGATTGATCATCAGTTCAGCTCATTGATGTTTACACAAGGTTACGGTGTGAAAATTGGCTACTTCATTTCGCATAAAATAATAGAGATGTCAGAAGTATTCAATTCGTTGTAAAATACTTCAGTGACAGGTCAAATATCACCTCCCGGTTTCAGTTACAGTTTATTGTCATGTGTACCGAGGTACAGTGAAAAGCTTTTGTTGCGTGGTAACCAGTCAGCGGAAAGACCATACATGATTACAATCGAGCCATTCGAGTGAAGAAATGTTGCTGTAGGAGTAGAGATTTAAGAGTGTGGAGCGATTGTAATATATGATTGTAGATCTGCTTCTGTGCTTAGCACACAAATAGTCGCCTGGGTTGGGCGCCATCTTGGAAGCTTTGAGGTTTGACTTGGACATGTCTTGATGCCCGATCTACGCCCAAATGTCAGAAAGGAGGAATTTTGCATCCAATTTGGATCAGTATTGGTGGTACAGACAAAACAGGTTTTCTATTTGATCTGTGTGAGCATGCAAGGGAAAATCCTTGACAAGAGAGTACCTCAGATCACCAGAACATTCAATTTTTATTTACACATGATACAAAGACACTATTTGCCAGTTGGTAGATGGTGATGGGACCATCATGAAATTAATGATTTAATATTAAATTATTTAAACACAATTAATATTAGAGGCTAGTTTATTTCTAAAACCCATCTCTCCAAAGGCTATACCCTGAACCTATACTTTATGCATGTAGAAAGGAAGGAACTCAATTTGGCAGAGGCGTTATCCCAGTAAGTTCATTCATAGTTTATGAAACACCAGAAGTCACAAGTGTTGTAGTAACTCAGTGGGCCAGGCAGCATCTCTGGAGAACATGGACAGGTGTCATTTGTATTGTTACAGTAAAACTAGCATAGTGTCATAGAGTGATACAGTGTGGAAACAAGCCCGTCAGCCCAACTTGCCCACACCCGCCAACATGTCCCAGCTACACTAGTTCCATCTTCTCATGTTTGGTCCATATCCCGTCCATATCTGTGGAATTCTCTGCCACAGAAGGTAGTTGAGGCCAGTTTGTTGGCCATATTTAAGAGGGAATTGGATGTGGCCCTTGTGGCTGAAGGAATCAGGGGGTATGGAGAGAAGGCAGGTACAGGATACTGAGTTGGATGATCAGCCATGATCATATTGAATGGTGGTGCAGCCTCGAAGGGCCGAATGGCCTACTCCTGCACCTAATTTCTATGTTTCTATCCCTCCAAACTTGTTCTATCGTTGTACCTGTCTAACTGTTTCTTAAATGTTGGGATAGTCCCAGCCTCAACTACCTCTTCTGGAAGCTTGTTCCATACACCCACCACCCTATGTGTGAAAAAGTTACCCCTCAGATTATTTTCCCCTTCACCTTGAACCTATGTCCTCTGGTCCTTGATTCACCTACTCTGGGCAAGGGACTCTGTGCATCTACCCGATCTATTCCTCTCATGAGGAATGTCAGCCGTGCCTATAACTGTCTTGGTCCTGGGCATTGCAATGCCCCTCTGATCCTTTCTCTTCTCTCTCCTTTTACATTAACTTCTTCGAACAAAGATTAGGAACTCCTCTATATCTTGTGTACATTATCAGCAATGACAGACCATGAGCAGAAAGTGTAGGAACCGCACAACACATCATAGCCGTTTAATCTGATGGCAGTGATTTCATTTCATTGCGAAGCATGAAATATTAATGGTGTTGCGAATGATCCAAATGTAAAAACAAATAAAATAGTATTAATTAGCCATCTTCCCACATTCAAATCATATTAAAAATATCTCTTTATGCTGTTTCCTACAGATTAATAACAGAAGTCTATGATAATAGCTTAGGCAATTTAAAATTCCCATTTTAACTTTTCAATTCAAGTACATGGTAATTATATTAAATTGCCCCTGGCCAGTTCAATCTAATATATTTTGTTAATGATATTAGTTATTCGAAAGACTCAGAAGAGGACTTCAGTCTTCAAATCAAACCGATAGGTCAAAATATTTTTGCCTATTTTCTATTATATAAAAAATAGAGAAAAAAAAACAGAAGCGGAAGTACTCATGTCAAGTATTTGTTGTTCTTATTACTCAATATATTTTCGTCTCAAACACTTCTCCTTCTGATATTTTGACTCATGCAACCCTTGGTGATTGGCCATCTTCATTTAAGCATAATTCAGGAGCATACTTTGGCTAACTGGAGAGGAGTTTCAGTTATGACCAAGGCTGTCGGTGTTGGCAACAATATAATGTGAATAGCCCAGAGATATTTGGTAGTTTTTTCTTTAATTTATTTATGCTTTGGGATCTTGGCATTGGTATCAAGGACAACATTTATTGTGAATTCCCATTTGCCCTTGGCAAGGTGGTGGAGGAGGAGTTAGGCAGTGAGCTGTGGGATACACAGTCCCTGAACTGTTGTAGGCAAAAGTGTGGGAAGGAACTGCAGATGCTGGTTTAAACCGAAGAAAGTCCTGAGAAAGTCCTGCAGAAGTCCTGGGGATGCAAGGATTGATCAACAACATTGCAACCATCTTGAATTGCATGAAATACGATCCCGAGTACTAAAGTGTTTTGCTCCTGACACCCATTGACCTCGGTTTTACCGAAGCCCCTTGACACTATAGTTGGTCAAATTGAACATAAAACACCACAGAACAAGAACAGGCCCTGCAGCCCACAATGTCTTTGCCAAAAATACCACCATTTTGTCAAGGGACAGTCACTCTCCCTTCACCTCTGGTTCTTGGTCCACGATTCAATGGTGTTTTTATATTGTCACATGTGCGAACTACAAATGCGCAGTGAAATTATTTTTTTACAGACACATACCTAAGCACATCCTCAACTAGCAAATAGTACCGAAATAATCTACTGATCCTGCACGCAAGAGGCAAGATATTTTGCTGCCATTTTCTAAGCCCAATCCATGCTCTGTGTGTTATGAGTGGTGCCCATTCCAGGCTTGCCCCAGGCCGTTGTGGGCCTTGAACCTGCGGATCGACCTGTGAACCATTGTCCCACTCCTCGCCCGTCCACCTTTCTTCCCCGTGGACGCCTCCCTCAGCTGACGTCGAGAGTACAGTCGGCCATGCCCTGGTTACCTTTCCTCTCCTATTCGCCTTGCTACTCGCCTGTTGCATCCGTCGTTGCCGGCTCCATCCTCCCGGTGGCGAGCACCTGTCGGCTCGACGGTCTCCCCCTTCCCAGGCCACGGTCTAACTGGGTTCTCCAAGCGGGGCCGGTGGGGCTCAATAGCTTCCTCAAGCGGGGCCGGTGGGGCTTGCGTTCGGCCAGGTCTTGCGTTCAGCTGGGGGCCGCTGGGTCTTGCGTTTGGACGGCTCGGCAGCCACCCCCCTGTGGACCGCAACGATCTGGGAGCTTCTCTGGATCCAAGTGGTCTTAATAATTGGACAGCTTATCGATGAGTGGTGTTGTTGATTACTTTATCAACGATAAGTTCTACCATTTAGCTGACAATGAAGGATGGACTGGGTAGAAATCAGCTGGATGAGATTGCCCTGCTTTTTGTAAACAAGTTTGTAAACACCCGGGCAACTTTCCACATTGTTGGGCATGTGCCAGTATTGTAATTGTTTTGGAAGAGCTCGACTCCATGTGGAGTGCATTTAGGAGCACAGATCTTCAGGAGCACAGCTGGGGCTTGTCTGGCCCCATAGCCTTTGCTGTGTCCAGTCTTCTCAGCCATTTCTTGATATCAGACGGAGCGAATCAAATTAACTGAGGACTGGCCTCTGTGACAGTAAGAATCTCAGGCGGAACCATGTGGGTCATTCAGCTGGCTGAACACGGCTGTGAATGCTACAGTGCTGTCTTTAGCATTCGTATCTTGGGCCCTGCCATCACTGAGGTTGGAGATTAACCTCAACCTTCCTCCTCCAATTAGCTGGGTAATTGTTCTCCGTTGTTCATGAATAGATGCAGCAGGACCGCAAAGGCTTGATCAGATCTGATGATTGTGAGATTGCTAAACTCTTGGCTATTGCGTGCAAGCAATACTATTTTGGAATGCCTAGAACTGATTAATTGATTCCAAGTCAATGTTTTTATTACCCTAACCATTGAAAATATCTGATTATAACTTATGGCTGACGTTACCACTTAATGACCCGCTTTCTTTTGCCCAAATCCAAAATGCCCAACATTTTAAAAAAAATCAAAAGTAGGAATCACTTCATACCTTTCCATTTAAATGCAAAGCTAATGTAACTAATTTTGCCAAACAATTCCTGCACAAGCCCAGAGTTTGTCTCTAATATGTGGTTCTTAGGTTTTCGCTTTGTAGTCAGAATACTAAGAAGCATTCAGTGTGGAACCAAAATCAAGCATTAAAGTGACCTTCTTCAATAGACTTTAGACTTTAGAGATGTAGCGCGGAAACAGGCCCTTTGGCCATTGAGTCCGCACCAACCGGCAATCACCTTGTACTATCTTACGCACGAGGGACAAATTTTTACCAAACTTTTACCAAAGCCAATTACAAACCTGTACTTCTATGGAGTGTGGGAGGGGCAACCAAAACTCACATGGTCACAGGGAGAATGTACAAACTCCAGGGTACACAAAAAGCTGGAGAAACTCAGCGGTGCAGCAGCATCTAAGGAGCGAAGGAGATAGGCGACGTTTCGGGCCGAGACCCTTCTTCAGACTGGTCAGGATCAGGGAAACGAGAGATATAGACGGTGATGTGGAGAGATAAGGAACAATGAATGAAAGATATGCAAAAAAGTATCGGTGATAAAGGGAACAAAGCCATTGTAAGCTGTTTGTGGTGTGAAAATGAGAAGCTGGTGCGCTTAGGTGGGGAGAGATAGAGATAGAGGGAATGCCAGGGCCCCAGGGCTGAGGGAGAGGTGGGAAGGGGAGGAGACAGCAAGGGTTAACAGAATTGAGAAAATTCAATATTCAAGCCCAAAGGATGCAGACTCCCCAAGCGGAATATGAGGTGCTGTTCCTCCAGCTTGCGGTGTTGCTCACTCTGGCCGTGGAGGAGGCCCAGGACCGAGAGGTCGGATGTGGAATGGGAGGGGGAGTTGAAGTGCTGAGCCACCGGGAGGTCGGGTTGGTTATTGCGGACCGAGCGGAGGTGTTCGGCGAAGCGATCGCCAAGCCTCCGCTTGGTCTCACCGATATAGATCATCTGGCATCTGGAGCAGCGGATGCAGTAGATGAGGTTGGAGGAGGTGCAGGTGAACCTCTGTCGGACCTGGAAGGACTGCTTGGGTCCCTGAAAGGAGTGGAGGGGGGAGGTGAAGGGACAAGTGTTGCATTTCTTGCGGTTGCAAGGGAAAGTGCCCGGGGAAGGGGTAGAGTGGGAGGGGAGGGAAGAATGGACAAGGGAGTTGCGGAGGGAGCGGTCTTTGCGGAAGGCAGACAGGGGGGGAGATGGGAAGATGTGGCGGGTGGAGGGGTCACGTTGGAGGTGGCGAAACTGGCGGAGGACTATATGTTGTATTTGCCGGCTGGTGGGGTGAAAGGTGAGGACCAGGGGGACTCTGCCCTGTTTGCGAGTGGGGGAATGGGGAGCGAGGGCAGTGTTGCGGGGTATGGAGGAGACCCTGGTGCGAGCCTCATCAATAGTGGGGAGGGGAATCCCCGTTCTCTGAAGAATGAGGCCATTTGTGATGACCTGGTGTGGAACACCTCATCCTGGGAGCAGATGCGGCGTAGACGGAGGAATTGGGAATAGGGGATGGAGTCCTTACAGGAAGCAGGGTGGGAGGAAGAGTAGTCCAGGTAGCTGTGGGAGTCAGTAGGTTTGTAGTGGATGTCGGTCAGGAGCGTATCACCTGCAATAGAGATGGTGAGGTCAAGGAATGGTAGGGAAGTGTCGGAAATGGTCCAAGTGTATTTGAGTGCTGGATGGAAGTTGGTGGTGAAATGAATGAAGTCAGTCAGTTGTGTGTGGGTGCAGGAGGTGACACCAAAGCAGTCGTCGATGTAACGGAGGTAGAGGTCGGGGATGGGGCCCTGGTACGCCGAGAACAAGGATTGTTCGACGTACCCAACAAGAGAGGCAAGCGTAGCTGGGCCCATGCGTGTCCCCATAGCTACGCCTTGTGTTTGGAGGAAATGGGAGGAATCAAAAGAGATGTTATTGAGGGTGAGGACCAACTCTGCTAGGCGGAGGAGGGTGTCAGTGGACAAACTCCATACAGACAACACCCTTAGCCAGAATCATGCCCGGGTCTCTGGAATTGTACGGCAGCAACTCTACCACTGCGCCAACCGTGCCTCCCGTGGATGCCAGCGGCTTCCTTTGCTTCTATTTTTTAGAAATCACACAATCATAATCATGTCAGATCATAAAATATGACATTCATTTTTCTCATCCAGTATCCTGTCCATCATTGCAGTAGCTGTACTACAGTAGTCAGCACAATTTTGTCACAAGATGTTTTGGGCAATACTGAAGAGTAAGAACATCCAGTTCTTACGCAGAGTTTACAGTTCCCTAGGAAGATAGCACACAACGGAACGAAAATAAAAGCATCAACTGATCAGAATATGCAATTATATGGCAACTTACAAAGTGAAAGAGGCCGAGAATCTTTGCAGAAGCATAACTGGAAGAATGAGTCAACGCACATGAAGAGATACAAGGGCAGGAATTTGGTGAAAACAAGCATCCTGGACATGTTGATGCAGAAAATTCTACAGGTCTTAGGGTCTGGGTAGATGAAGGCAAGTCAGCAATAATGGTGCAAAGAATCTGGGTGTATATAAGGGTCAAATTTAAAGAAATCCGGAAATTCTGAGATTAATTTAGTTTAGACAATAGGCAATAGAAAATAGGTGCAGGAGTAGGCCATTCAGCCCTTCGAGCCAGCACCGCCATTCAATGTGATCATGGCTGATCATCCCCAATCAGTACCCCGTTCCTGCCTTCCCCTTCTCCTTAGTTTATATGCAATGCAGAAACAGGCCCTTCGGCCCACCAAGTCCGTGCCGACCAGCGATGAACCTATACACTAGCACTATCCTACATACTGGGGACAATTTACAATCTTTACTGAAGCTAATTAACCTACAAACATGCGTGTCCTTGGAGTGTGTGAGGAAACTGGAGAACCCGGGGAAAAACCATGCGATCATGGAAGAATGTACAAACTCCGTACAGACAGCACCCATGGTCAGGATCGAACCCGGATCTCGGACACTGTAAGACAGCAACTCTACCACTGCGCCACTCTGCAGCTTTTGTAGGATGCAGGATGTAGGAGATTAAATGCTAAAGGGACTGCCATGGAAGCCTTATGAAGGCATGGAGGGTGAGAATTGAAAATACTGGCATTGTAAGGCCTCCATGGCAGTCCCTTTACCATTTAAAGAATTAAAGGACGTTCCTTTAAGAAGGAGATGATGAGAAATGTATTTAGTCAGAGGGTGGTGAATCGGGTAGCCGATGCCCGGGACCAACGTTCTTTCCGGTCCTGTTCTGGTTGAACGAGGCGCTCCACCATGTGCTCCAACCGGTCCATGCGACCGTCACTACTGCATGTTGCCGACAAGCCGACTTCCCCAGGCTCTGCAATGTTGCTGGGGCTTCTACCAGCAGACCACACCCGCATGAAAAGCGGAAAGCGATCTGGTGGCAGGAGGTCGTCAACACCTGCTCCTGCAGGCCCGTACGACTCCCGCACAGACTCTCCGCTAGTCCGCCCACGAGCGGACTGTGGCGGTCCCCGTGCCTGGTGGGAAGGCAGTTGATAAGAGTCGGTGCTGGCCCCCGGCGCCTGGCTCCCCGGAGTCCGTGCAGGCTTACCCCTACCTCTGACATTATGTCTCAGTAGGGGTGCATGGTTGGCAGCAGCCCCAGGCAAACTGAGCGACCGCATGTGGCTGCCACCAGCTTGCTCTCGAGCAGACCCCGGTGTGATGCGGGCAGCACCTGATCCTGCAGGGCTGCTCGACTCTGCAGCAGCGCGACCGGCCCGCTCTAAGTCGGGAGACTCCGGCGGCTTCATGAGTCCTCGACGTCGGCGCGGTCTTCCCCCCCCCCTCGGCCCTCGCGGGACCTGTAAAAGAGAAGGTGTCGCCGTCGCCGGTGTGCGAGGTACGCCTCGTACCTACTTGCTCCCCCCCCCTCCTGGGGACGGAGACACGAAGTCAGGATCGCTCATACCCTGCACCTGTGCGGCTGCCTCTGGAGACGAGTCGGGCGCTGGTGTAGCAGGCGCGCCCGACTTCCGCACCTTTTCCCCCGGCCGTTTCCCGGACGCCGCCGGTGTTGCGAACAGCTCCGGAGAAGTGTCCCGCGGACCAGAAGTCCAGCGGTGCTTGGAAAGCGTACCTTTCCCTTTTCCATCCATCGTTACCTGCAGGTAGAAACAGAAGGACTCCTACCTGCAAACCAGCGTAAGGTTAGTGAACTTACCTGTTCCTGGTCCCGTTGAAGGAGCTGCGGAGAGAGCGCACTTTCCCCCCCCCCAGCATGTCGGTAGCAAATGCGAGCGACGATATGTCGCGCATGCGTGCTGGCGGGGTCTTCACGAAGTCACTCACGTGACTCCGAAGTAAAATTAAGTTTGTAGTATTATATTTGAAACAATTAAATGATACTGGTACCTTTCACAACCTGCGAGCTTCAGAGACAATAAACTGATTTTGAAGGATAATCACTACTATAGTGTGGTGGTTGAAAATCAATGTGCAGCATTGAACCGAAACATCACCCATTCCTTCTCTCCAGAGATGCTGCCTGTCCTGCTGAGTTGTGATAATTTAGTGATAATTTTTCAAAACTCTTTAGATTCTGGAGTAGTTCCTGAGGATTGGAGGGTAGCTAATGTAACCCCACTTTTTAAAAAGGGAGGGAGAGAGAAAACGGGGAATTACAGACCAGTTAATTAGTTGCTAGAGGATGGGATAGCAGCGCATTTGGAAAGTGGTGAAATCATTGGACAAAGTCAGCATGGATTTACGAAGGGTAAATCATGTCTGACGAATCTTATTGAATTTTTTGAGGATGTAACTAGTAGAGTGGATAAGGGAGAAGCAGTGGATGTGTTATATCTGGACTTTCAGAAGGCTTTCGACAAGGTCCCACACAAGAGATTGGTAGATAAACGTTAAAGCACACGGTATTGGTGGTTCAGTATTGATGTGGATAGAGAACTGGCTGGCAGACAGGAAGCAAAGAGTAGGAGTGAACGGGTCCTTTTCAGGATGGCAGACAGTGACTAGTGGGGTGCCGCAAGGCTCAGTGCTGGGACCCCAGCTATTTACAATATACATTAATGATTTGGACGAGGGAATTAAATGCGGAATTAAATCTCGAAGTTTGCGGATGACACGAAGCTGGGGGGCGGTGTTAGCTGTGAGGAGGATGCTAGGAGGCTGCAAGATGACTTGGATAGACTGGGTGAGTGGGCAAATGCATGGCAGATGCAGTATAATGTGGATAAATGTGAGGTTATCCACTTTGGTGGCAAAAACAGGAAGGTAGACTATTATTTGAATGGTGTCCGATTAGGAAAAGGGGAGATGCAGCGAGACCTGGGTGTCATGGTACACCAGTCATTGAAAGTAGGCATGCAGGTGCAGCAGGCTGTGAAGAAAGCGAATGGTATGTTGGCATTCATAGCAAAAGGATTTGAGTACAAGAGTAGGGAGGTTCTACTGCAGTTGTACAGGGTCTTGGTGAGGCCACACCTGGAGTATTGCGTACAGTTTTAGTCTCCTAATCTGAGGAAAGACATTCTTGCCATAGAGGGAGTACAGAGAAGGTTCACCAGACTGATTCCTGGGATGGCACGACTTCCATATGAAGAAAGACTGGATAGATTTGGCTTGTACTCGCTGGAATTTAGAAGATTGAGGGGTGATCTCATAGAGACTTACAAAATTCTTAAGGGGTTGGACGGGCTAGATGTAGGAAGATTGTTCCCGATGTTGGGGAAGTCCAGGACAAGGGGTCACAGTTTAAGGATAAGGGGGAAGTTTTTTAGGACCGAGATGAGAAAATCGTTTTTCACACAGAGAGTGGTGAATCTGTGGAATTCTCTGCCACAGAAGGTAGTTGAGGCCAGTTCGTTGGCCATATTTAAGAGGGAGTTGGATGTGGCCCTTGTGGCTGAAGGGATCAGAGGGTATGGAGAGAAGGCAGGTACAGGATACTGAGTTGGATGATCAGCCATGATCATATTGAATGGCGGTGCAGGCTCGAAGGGCCGAATGGCCTGCTCCTGCACCTAATTTCTATGTTTCTATGTTTCTATGTTACTCCAGCTTTTTGTGCCTATCTTTGGTTTAAACCAGCATCTGCAGTTCCTTCCTACACACTCCATGTATTGGGAATGTCAGCATGGATTATGTGCAGGCCTTCTCTGGTTCTTAAATTGATTTTGTCCATAAATTGGAAAATACACAATAATCACTCCATGGGGTAATCTACCAGCATGCTATTGCCTCATTAGAAGAGAATATTTTAATTAGGGACAGCCAACATGTTTTTGTGCACAGCAGAGCATGAATTACTAACTTGATTGAGTTTTTTGAGGAGATGCTGAAAGTAATCAATGAGCGTAGGTGTGTCTACATGGACTTTAGTAAGACATTTGATAAATTAATAAAGTCCCCTATGGTAGGCTGAATCAGTTATTCCCAGGATGCCCTGGTTTTAATGAGAAATATGTCTAAATTTTCTGTGCAATTTTCACGATGTAAAACTCACCCGAATGATATTAACAACATTCTAACACTCGCAATCCACCTGCAGTAAAGATTTTCAAGTACAGTAATCTAAAAAAGTCAGCTCAAAGCCCTTTTCCTTTGAAACTGTTCAACAATTAGACTGCATTTGTTCTCCTCACTGTGGGAGCGTGGGGCTATATTAATGTCAAAGAGACCTGAGCATTACTGAAAGCTAACCTGGAGCTGTAGCAGGCAAATAGCATGTTAGTCTTTATTGCAAGTGCACTCGAGTACAGGAGTAAAGATGCCTCACTAAATTATGCAGGACTTTGTGGGGACATGATGACACAGCTCTCGCGGACACTGATTTTCACCAGCCTGCCTGAGTGTGTGGAAGCAATCACACTCCCTCCATCCACATCATCTCAGCATTTCTTCCTGAAACAACACTCCCATGCTGATCAGCTCTCTCCTCCAACCATTAGTCTCCTCTACCCAAGATTTAAGATTTAAGAGAGAGTTAGATAGAGCTCTAGGGGCTGGTGGAGTCACATAAAAAACTGTGCAGGAGGAGGCCATTCGGCCCTTCGAGCCAGCACCACCATTCATTGTGATCATGGCTGATCGTCCGCTAGCAATAACCCGTGCCTGCCTTCTCCACTAGTTCCTAGAGTATCCAAGGGATATATCAGCCTTTGGAAAGACCACCCGTGGCAGTTTAATGAAAATCTGGGATGCATAAGAGGCCAGACCTGGAGCTACATAGATATTTGGTAGGGCAGGAGATATCCATGGACAAGAGCATGGAAAGATCTGAAAATCTTAAATTTGAATAGTTTTTCCAGAAGGTATGAAACCAACTGATGCAGCTCTTTTTAACCAAGCCATCCATCACCAAGAAAGTTCCATCCTGTCAGCCACTCATGTGAGCTCAATGTAGTCTCTGACAAAATTGATAGGAAAAGATACGTTTTTAACATTCACAAATAGTGCACATCTATTAATGCCTGGGATTGATTCACAGCATAACAGGCCATCCACTATTAATGTCTAAGTGGCATGCAGTTCAGATCATAATTCACTTCAGGTGTCAGAGGTTATGGGGTCAAGGCAGGTGAAAGGGGTTGAGAGGGAGAGATAGATCAGCCATGATTGAATGGCGGAGTAGACTTGATGGGCCAAATGGCCTAGTATAGTTTAGAGATACAGCATGGAAACAGGCCCTTCGGACAACCAGGACCGCGCCGACCAGCGATCCCCCCACATTAACACTATCCTACACCCACTGGGGACAATTTTTACACTATACCAAGCCAATGAGCCTACAAAACTGTACATCTTTGGAGTGTGGGAGGAAACTGAAGATCTCGGAGAAAACCCACGCAGGTCACGGGGAGGACGTACAAACACCGTACAGACAGCGGCCATAGTCAAGATGGAACCCGGGCTTCCAGCACTGTATTCGCCGCAAGGCAGCAACTCTACCACTGCGCCACCATGACTGCCCGATTCTACTCCTAGCACTTATGACCTTATGACATTTCAAGATATTACATTGCCATGGCCAGTGGTAAGATTTAATGAATAAATAAATATAAATGAATAAATAATAATATATGAATATATATATTTTTTAATAATAAAAATAAATAAATAAATAGATTTTAAAAGAGTTTTCAATAGAGAGTTAGATTTAGCTCTTAGGGCTAAGGGAATCAAGGGATATGGGGAAAAAGCCGGAAAGGGGTACTGATTTTGGATGATCGGTTATGATCATATTGAATGGCGGTTCTAGCATGAAACATAGAAACATAGAAAATAGGTGCACGAGTAGGCCATTCGGCCCTTCGAGCCTGCACCGCCATTCAATATGATCATGGCTGATCATCCAACTCAGTATCCTGTACCTGCCTTCTCTCCATATCCCCTGATCCCTTTAGCCACAAGGGCCACATCTAACTCCCTCTTAAATATAGCCAATGAACTGGCCTGAACTACCTTCTGTGGCAGAGAATTCCACAGATTCACCACTCTCTGTGTGAAAAATGATCTTCTCATCTCGGTCCTAAAAGACTTCCCCCTTATCCTTAAACTGTGACCCCTTGTTCTGGAGTTCCCCAACATCGGGAACAATCTTCCTGCATCTAGCCTGTCCGAATCCTTAGGAATTTCATAAGTCTCTATAAGATCCCCCCCTCAATCTCCTAAATTCCAGCGAGTACAAGCCAAGTCTATCCAGTCTTTCTTCATATGGAAGTCCTGCCATCCCAGGAATCAGTCTGGTGAACCTTCTCTGTACTCCCTCTATGGCAAGATTGTCTTTCCTCAGATTAGGAGACCAATACTGTACGCAATACTCCAGGTGTGGCCTCACCAAGACACTGTACAACTGCAGTAGAACCTCCCTACTCTTGTACTCAAATCCTTTTGCTATGAATGGAAACATACCATTCGCTTTCTTCACAGCCTGCTGCACCTCCATGCCTACTTTCAATGACTGGTGTACCATGACACCCAGGTCTCGCTGCATCTCCCCTTTTCCTAATCAGCCACCATTCAGATAATAGTCTACTTTCCTGTTTTTGCCACCAAAGTGGATAACCTCACATTTATCCACTTTGGTGGCAAAAACAGGAAAGTAGACTAAGTTTGCCAGCCAGTTCTCTATCCACGTCAATACTGAACCCCCAATACCGTGTGCTTTAAGTTTGTATACTAATCTCTTATGTGGGACCTTGTCGAAAGCCTTCTGAAAGTCCAGATATAACACATCCACTGGTTCTCCCTTATACACTCTACAAGTTACATCCTCGAAAAATTTTATAAGATTCGTCAGACATGATATAATTTTCATAAATTCATGCTGACTTTGTCCAATGATTTCACCACTTTCCAAATGCGCTGCTATCCCATCTTTAATAATTGACTCTAGCAGTTTCCCCACTACCGATGTTAGACTAACTGGTCTGTAATTCCCCGTTTTCTCTCTCCCTCCCTTTTTAAAAAGTGGGGTTACATTAGCTACCCTCCAATCCTCAGGAACTACTCCAGAATCTAAAGAGTTTTGAAAAATTATCACTAAGGCACCTGCTATTTCTGGGGCTACTTCCTTAAGTACCCTGGGATGCAGCCTATCTGGCCCTGAGGATTTATCGGCCTTTAATTCATTCAATTTACCCAACACCACTTTCCGGCTAACCTGGATTTCACTCATTTCCTCCATCTCATTTGACCCGCGATCCCCTGCTATTTCCGGCAAATTAGTTATGTCTTCCTTAGTGAAGACAGAACCAAAGTAGTTATTCAATTGGTCTACCATGTCCTTGTTCCCCATGATCAATTCACCAGTTTCTGACTGCAAGGGACCTACATTTGTTTTAACTAACCTTTTTCTCTTCACATATCTATAAAACCTTTTGCAGTCAGTTTTTATGTTCCCTGCCAGTTTTCTTTCATAATCTATTTTCCCCTTCCTAATTACGCCCTTTGTCTTCCTCTGCTGGACTCTGAATTTTCCCAGTCCTCTGGTAATCTGCTTTTTCTGGCTAATTTGTATGCTTCATCTTTTGTTTTGACATAATCCCTGATTTTCCTTGTTATCCACAGATGCACTACTTTCCCTGATTTATTCTTTTGCCAAACTGGGATGAACAATTGTTGTAGTTCATCCATGCAGTCTTTAAATGCCTTCCATTGCATATCCACCGTCAACCCTTTAAGAATCACTTGCCAGTCTATCTTGGCCAATTCACGTCTCATACCCTCAAAGTTACCTTTCTTTAAGTTCAGAACCCTTGTTTCTGAATTAACAATGTCACTCTCCATCCTAATGAAGAACTCAACCATATTATAGTCACTCTTGCCCAAGGGGCCACGCACAACAAGACTGCTAACTAGCCCTTCCTCATTACTCAGTACCCAGTCCAGAATAGCCTGCTCTCTCGTTGGTTCCTCTACATGTTGGTTTAGAAAACTATCCCGCACACATTGCAAGAAATCCTCTTCCTCAGCACCCCTGCCAATTTGATTCACCCAATCTATATGTAGATTGAAGTCACCCATTATAACTGTTTTACCTTTGTTGCACGCATTTCTAATTTCCCGCTGAGTTACTCCTTGTGGGCTGAATGGCCTACTCCTGCACCTATTTGCTATGTTTCTATAATGCACATCTGTTCAGTTTAGTTTGTCAGGTGTACCGAGGTACAGTTAAAAGCTTTTGTCGTGTGCTAACCAGCCAGCGGAAAGACTGTACATCTCCAGGTTGGCTGGGGTTTATGATAGGTCTACAAATGGAAGTTAGGGATCCTGGAATCCAGAACTGTAGACTTGGATAGAGACAAAAAGCTGGAGTAACTCAGCGGGTCAGACAGCATCTCCGGAGAAAAGGAATAGGTGACGTTTCGGGAACAGTATCTGTATGACTCTATGACTCTGTAAGGTGCAGCCTCCCCACTCTTGTCCTTAGAAGTTGTGAACCTGAGGGAGAGGCAGACCTGGGACCTTATGCGTTGTAAACCAGAAAACACCGCTGCTAAGATATTATCCAAAGAAGCTGAAAGTTAATGACCAACATTGAAAAAACATTTAGGTACATGCATAGGACAGGTTTGGTGAAATATGGGCCTAATGCAGGCAGGTGGGATTAGTGTAGCTGGGACATATTGGCCGGTGTGGGCAAGTTGGGCCGAAGGGCCTGTTTCTACGTTGTATCACTCCCTGACTCTATGACCAGAGTTGTACACAATGCCTGTACTGAGTGTCTTAATCTGCTTCATCAAAGAATGGTTGTGTTTTAAAATAGAAGCACTCCAAAGTGTAGAAGCTACTCACAGATTAGTAACAAGATGGAAGATAGGCACAAAAAGCTGGAGTATCTCAGCGGGTCAGACGTTTTTGGGACGAGACTCATCTTCATATTGGGTCAGACCTCTCGACCCGAAACGTCTCCTATTCCTTTTCTCCAGAGATGCTGTCTGACCCACTGAGTTACTCCAGCTTTTTGTGTCTATCTTCAGTTTAAACCAGCATCTGCAGTTCCTTCCTACACAGTAGACCTGGAGATGTGCATGCTTCCTATATGTCATTCATATGCCTTAGAAGGCTCTGCAATGTTTATGTTTTGTACATCATGTGCCCCTCGGGTTGCCAACTTTCTCACCCCCAAATAAGGGACAAAAGATCAAAATAAGGGAATAAAGTCCAACTGCAACTCGTTGACCGACTCGGCCGTGGCTGGGTGAATGATGAATTGGCCCGGGTGCTGGACTGCACACAAAGCCCAGCCGGCGGGGCTACTGAGGAGTTTTGGTCCGCCACCCCAACTAACTCATGAACTGATGATCGGCCAGGAGAAGGAGGGGTGGTTGTGTCGGCGGTAAGCGAAGGCCGGACAGCTGGTTGGGTTGCCGTCCAACGGGGCCAGGGGCGAGCGGCTGCTGCTGCTGCTGCACTCCATGGGATGCACTACGTCAGGACAGGTGAGGCGGCGCTCTGACCTGAGAATCCCCTCGGCCTGAGTTGCAGCAGTCAAATACGGGACCAGGCCGGTCCTGTACGGGACAAACCAATTTAGGCCAAAATACGGGATGTCCCGGCTAAGGCGGGACAGTCGGCAACCCTATGTGCCCCAGTGCAAATGTTTCTGATCTCATTTTTGATTCTCATTGATTTTGTTCTGCTAAGAAGAAATTCAAAATATTATGACAGGAAAGTTATGCAGTTAGCCGTAAATTATGTAGGGCTCCTATCAAAAGAGATATACTGTACTTTGCTTTAAGATGTACATAAAATACTTGTGGATTGTAATCCTCCGTTCAGTTAATCAGTACTGTAAAGGTTAGCTTCTTCCCATGTGGGTAACAATAAACAGAGATATTGACTGCCATGTTGACCTTTCATTCTCCATTTGAATTTGCAAAATTAATGTCATCCTGAAATAAATGATCTTTCACTGGAAGAGCTATTAAAAGATAAACAAATCCAATCATCAGGCACAATGTTGAACTTAGACACAAAATGCTGGAGTAACTCAACGGAACAGGCAGCATCTCTGGAGAGAAGGAGTGGGTGAAGTTTCAAGCCGAGACCATTCTTCTCTACCCGAAACATCCCCATTCCTTCTCTCCAGAGATGCTGCCTGTCCCGCTGAGTTACTCCAGCATGTTGTGTCTATCTTCAATTTAAACCAGCATCTGCAGTTATTTCCTACACAATGTAGAGCTTGCCTTGTACTCAGCAGTAGTTTGGAGGCTTTGTTAACTCAATGGCAACCCTCTACCATCTTGGATGGTACTTGCAATAAACGGTCTGCATAATCCAGAGGACCATTAAGTGGGCTTGACGAATACAAATTTCTTACAGCAGTCTTACAACTTGGGAAATAATGGAAATTAATTATTTGATGTTTGATTTAGACTGGCAGCCTGAAATTGGCAAAAGGTGAACATTTTGTTGTCCAGGACGCCATGCAGATCAACCGCATCTTGTAACTGGCAACATTTCAAGTGGAATGGGACAATGTCATACCTTTGGTTAAAGCCATCAACCAAGCAAGTTGTCAAATTGGCAGTGTCTCCCGATTACTACCCTCGACGGCACTCAACAGAGACAGATGAAAAAAACAACAACTTTATAATATAGGGCTTGATCAGAGCTTGCAGACTTTTGAGACTGTTCCAGTCAGTGATTTATGGAAAACTATTAATCATTATTATCCATTTGTTCATTTTAACATTAACCATCACTCTCACTCCTGGACAAAGTGTTCTCTTCCTTCTAAAGTAGCTAATTGATCTTATCAGATTAAACACAACTTGTTTGCTTTCATTATTAAACAGGTGACATAGTGGCACTGCGGTAGAGTTGCTGCTGTACCTGGGTTCAATCCTTACTACTTGTGCTGTCTGAATGGAGTTTGTACGGTGACCTGCGATGGTTTTCACAAAAAATTCTGGTTTCCTCCCACACTCCAAAGATGTACAGGTTTGTAGGTTAATTGGCTTGGTATAATTGTAAATTGTCCCTAGTATGTGGGGATCGCTGTATGGAGTGGACTTAGTGGGCCGAAGGGCCTATTTCCACCCTGTATCTCTCAACTAAATTAAACTAAAGTAAAATACAATGTAAACCTCCCATGCTTCCCCAAACCACTCTTAGTCTTACCGTAGAAGGAACAGACATAAAAAGCTGGAGTAACTCAGCCAGACAGGCAGCATCTCTGGAGAACAGGCTTAGGTGACATTTCGGGTCGAGAAGAAGGGCCTCGATTGCAGATAATGTCTAACCTGCTGAGTTTCTCCAACATTTTGTGTTTTGCTCAAGATTCCAACTTCAGCCGTTTCTCGTGTCTACACTTTCACCTTACCCGGCTGTTTCCAATTTACAGATGTGCCACTGTTTGATATGGACATAATGGCCACGATAAAACTAAACCAAATGTGTAAATTATTCAGTCAAGCAGCAGCTGTGAGAACAGAAATGAATTTAATGATTCAGGCTGATGAAAGGACATCTGCTTTTGTTTCTTCACAGATGCTGCGTGGACTGCTTAGTCCTTCCTGTTGAAGCAACGAACTGCAGTTGCCAGTTTACCAAGGAAAGACATAAAATGCGAGAGTAATTCAGTGATCAGGTAGCATCCTTGGAGAACATGGATAGATAATGTTTTGGGTTGGGACTCTTCTTCAGAATTCAGTCTTTTTTGTGTTTAATACAGAATTGATCGCTTCTTCAGTGGTTAGGTTTTTAATTTGTCGAAAAACATAGGGATATTTAAATGTGTAGGAAGGAACTGCAGATGCTGGTTTACGTCGAAGATGTACACAAAATGCAGGCGTAACTCAATGGAACATCTTTGGAGCATCTTTGGAGAGAAGGTCAGTCTGAAGAATGGTCTCAACCCGAAACGTGACCAATTCCTTCTCTCCAGAGATGCTGCCTGTCCCGCTGAGTTACTCCAGCATTTTGTGTCTATCTTTGGGATATTTAAAATTGTGAAGGATGTTGCAATAATGTGAGATTTTCTTTGTGGGAAAATGTTAAATATACTGTATCTCCAAAATGGGCACCTCTTAACTTTGTTTAAAGCTTAGATTTAACGATAAAATGAACAGTAGGCACAAAATGCTGGAGTAACTCAGCGGGACAGGCAGCATCTCTGGAGAGAAGGAATGGGTGATGTTTCGGGTCGAGACCGTTCTTCAGACTGATGTCAGGGGACAGAGATAGAATGTAGTCGGAGACAGTAAGACTGTTGGGAGAAAACGGAAAAGGAGGGAATGGAGAGAGAGGGAAAGTAAGGCTACTTGAAGTTAGAGAAGTCAATGTTCATACCACTGGGGTGTAAGCTACCCAAGCGAAATATTAGGTGCCGTTCCTCCAATTTGCGCTGGGCCTCAGTCTGATAATGGAGGAGGCCCAGGACAGAAAGGTCAGATTGGGAAAGTGCTGAGCAGCCAGGAGATCAGGTAGGTTAAGGTGGACTGAGCGGAGGTATTCAGCGAAACGATCGCCGAGCCTGCGCTTGGTCTTGCCGATATATAGGAGATAATAAAATGAAGCGTGATTGTAACAATCAAAGACACAGCATGTTGAAGCAACCCAGCGGTTACCCAAAATGTTGCCTATCCATCCACGTGATTGACCAGTGAGGTGCCGCAAGGCTCGGTGCTGGGACCCCAGTTATTTACAATATATATTAACGATTTAGACGAGGATGTTACAGTAAATGTGACATCTCCAAGTTTGCGGATGATACAAAGCTGGGTGGCAGTGAGAGCTGTGGTGAGGATGCTATGAGGCTTCAGCGTTACTTAGATAGGTTGGGTGAGTGGGCAGATGCATTGCAGATGCAGTATAATGTGGATAAATGTGAGGTTATCCACTTTGGTGGCAAGAACAGGAAGGCAGATTATTATCTGAATGGCAGAATGGAGTAACTCAGCGGGTCAGGCAGTATCTCTGGGAAGAAGGAATGGGTAATATTTCGGGTCGAGACTCATCTTCAGACTGAATTATCCGAATGGTGTCAGATTAGGAAAAGGGGAGGTGCAACGAGATCTGGGTGTGCTTGTACATCAGTCGCTGAAAATAAGCATGCAGGTAGAGGAGGCAGTGAAGAAACATAATGGCATGTTGGCCTTCTTTGCAAAAGGATTTGAGTTTAGGAGCAAGGAGGTCTTACTGCAGTTGTACCAGGGCCCTAGTGAGACCAGTATTTCGTGCAATTTTGGTCTCCTCTTTTGAGGAAGGACATAATTGCTGTTGAGAGAGTGCAGTGTAGGTTCACCAGGTTAATTCCCGGGGTGGCGGGACTGACATACGATGAAAGAATGGGTCGACTGAGCTTGTAGTTTAGACTGCTTGTAGACTGGAATTTAGGATGAGAGCAGATCTTATAGAAACTTATAAAATTCTTAAAGGATTAGACAGGCTAGCTGCAAGAAAATTGTTCCTGATGTTGGGGGAGCTCAGAACCAGGGATCAAGTCTAAGAATAAGGGGTAGGCCATTTAGGACTGAGTCGAGGAAAAACCTCTTCACCCAGAGAGTTGTGAATCTGTGGAATTCTCTGCCACACAAGACAGTGGAGGCCAATCCACTGGATGTTTTCAAGAGAGAGTGAGATTTAGCTCTTCGGGCTACAGGAATCAAGGGATATGGGGAAAAAGCAGGAATGGGGTGCTGATTTTAGATGATCACCATGACCATATTGAATGGAGGCGCTGGCTCAAATGGCCGAATGGCCTCCTCCTGCACCTATTTTTATATGTTTCTATGTTCTCCAGAGATGCTGCCCGTCCTGCTGAGTTACTCCAGCATTTCCTGTCTTTTGTTTTGTAAACCAATGTCTGCATTTCTTTGTGTCTACATTGTTTGGAACAATTGTGATAGTAGACAAATGATAAATTTAATCCTGGATTTGTTAGAATTCAGACAACTAATTTTGAAGATGAGATATAAAATAGAAAGGCATTTAGAATGAGGTTACAGATTAGTCCTAACCTTACTCAATGGCAAAGCATGTTCAATGAAATAAAAGCCTCCTTCTCTTTCTTTGAAAACATTGGTATTGAATCATAACTCCCAAAAAAGATGGATTGATTTGGATGTTATGACAAAAGTAAAGACATCTAAAACCTCCATATACAGAATATTTGAAGGGGTAGCTGTTATTGGCATCACAACTCAATGGGTACCCGGCAGGATTAGATGAAAATAACTCTTTGTTTTTCCTTTTGATTTGTATACATGTCTCTATTGATATCGCTATTTGAAATTGTGTTATTCACTATTAAGATGTATACTATAATCTCTCTTTTTTTAAATATATATAATACTTTGTTTTAATTAAATACATATAACAAGAATATATACATATATTTTTTTTCTCTCTCTCTTCTCTTTCTATATAATCAAAATTATTATTTAATCACTATTCTTATTGATTAAAATCTATTCTTTTCTTTTTCTACTTTCTAAAAAAATATAAGTTTATAAGAATTACTCGTAACATTCGTATACTTATTGAAATAAGTTGGTTGTGTATTTGAAAAGTTGTTATACCGTTGTTATGATGGATTACTTCTAATAAAAATATTATTACAAAAAAAATAGAAAGGCATTTAGAATGAGGTTACAGATTAGTCCTAACCTTACTTAATTGCAAAGCATGTTTAATGAAAAAAAAGCCTCCTTCACTTTCTTTGAAAACATTGGTGTTGAATCATAACTCCCAAAAAAGATGGATTGATTTGGATGTTATGACAAAAGTAAAGACATCTAAAACCTTCCTCAGTCTACTCTTGTCCAAATTTCAAGTAGGACAATGGGAATACAGTGAGCCAAATCTTCCCAGGAAGTTGTTTGGCTGAGTAAATATCCTACTTAAATGAACAGTTTCCGATTTAACCACCTACCTGATGCTAGGAACACAGAGGTTATTAGGAGATGAGTGCTGTGTTTGCTTGCGGACCGGGGATGTGGAAATGGTGAAACAGGAATGTTCGCCCTTTAATGTTGAGGCCAAAATTTCACAGAGCAAGCAAAATCCAAGCTTACAGGTTTCCACGTCGAAACCACCCACACATCCTACAGTACATGTTTATTCAGCCCAGCCTGACAAGATAACTATGATGGATGTTAATGAATGATGGATGTTGACCAACAGCTAGAAGGCACATCTGCTGAGCAGTAAGCCACACACTCTCATTTACACTGAACAACAAATAAGTGAAAAAAATGTTTCGGAGCACCACAAATAATCTGGCATCTATGTATTGTCGTCCAGCTTTATTAAATTCTCCAAATCAAAAATAACAGAAACAAGTCATTTTGTTTCACGTCTATGAATTTACCATTAATTTATTTGATTGACAGTCTTTTTTTAATTGATATTATCTTTGCTGTTTGAATCCAGGGAAACAGAAGTTAAATTCCGTTACGGCTTATTCACAGGGGGTGGTTTTGAGCACAATGTTACAAGAACCGCAGCTTTGGGTTTGATCCACAAATAGCATCTTGCCCAGAGCTTGACCATTATTTTCAAAAAGCTATTAGAATTGCTCATTAAATTCTGTGCAAGGTAGGATGATCATTAAGAACTCGTTTGTTGTTTTTTAAAAAAAAAACTGATCATTGTTTTTGCGATGACAAGTAATCACACCGGAGAGTATGCGATATAAATGCATTCATTGGGTAAGGTAGTGAGTACAAAAGTTGGGGCATCATGATGTGGCTGTATACATTGTAAGTGAGACCAAACTTGGAGTAGTGTGTGCAGTTCTGGTGATCCAGTTATATTGGAAGGATATAATTAAGTTGGAAAGGGTGCAGAAGATGTTCACCAGGATGTTATGTGGGTTTGCAATCTTGAGTTATAGGAAGAAGTTGGATAGATTGGAACTTTTTTCTTTGGAGTGTAGGAGGCTGAAGGATAACTTTATTGAGGTCGTTTCCTGATGGGCATGGATAAAGTCAACGCTCACATTCTTTTACATAGGGTAGAGGATTCTAAAACTGTAGGGCAGAGGCTTAAGATGAGCGGGGGGAGATTTAAGAGGGACCTCGGGCAATTTTTTCATTCAGAGGGTATCTGATATGAGTTGCCAAAGGAAGGTATCGAATAGGTACAATCACCAATTTTAAAAGACATTTGGACGGGTTGGAAAGGTGTGGAAGACTGTAACTAAATGTAGGGAAATATGACTAGCCCAGTATGTCATCTTGGTCAACATGGGCAAAGTGGACTGAAGGACATGTTTCCGCGCTGATTAGGTCCATGACTCTAACAGCAGTGCATCGTAACTTCAAAAGTAAATTGTTAACACATTTTCAAATGCCAGCTTTTTAAAGATAGTCATTATTTTTGGTATGGTTGCTGCCTTACAGCACCAGAGACCCGGGTTCGATCCTGACTATGGGTGCTGTCTGTATGGAGTTTGTAGGTTCTCCCCATGTCCTGCGTGGGTTTTCTCTGTTAGGTCCAGTTTCTTCGCACACTCCAAAGAGGTACAGGTTTGTATGTTAATTGGCTTGATAAAATTGTGAATTGTCCCTGGTGTGTAGGATGGTGCGAGTGTACGGGGATCGCTGGTTGGCATGGACACCGTGGGCCGAAGGGCATGTTTCAGCGCTGCATTTCTATATTAACCTAAACTAAAACGTTTTGTTGCCAAGATCATAAACTGTTGATCTCATGAATCACTGAGGTCTCAGATGCCCTGCTGCCCGCGTTGATTGCTATCAGTTTGTCCTTCCAAACCGCCTAGGTGCAAACAGTACTCAAGCTGAAGGATATCAAGAGAAATGTCTAATTACCAGGACACATGGTGAGGTGCCCTGTTCCAGTAGGATCTGGCGCAGTTGAGTTATAGTCCTGATGGTTCATGCTGAGAGTTTACTCCATGTGCCTTGCTCATACATTCTTAAATTGGAAAATGACACAATATCTGTGACCGACTGAGAAAAACATTTCAATGTGGCACAAACTGTGAAGGACTATTCATTAGTACCATTTAAATAGCACATTGATTGATTAAGGTTTATTTAAATAGGGACAGATACAAAAACATAGATACACTTGAAACAGTCATCTGATGTATGCATCATAGTGTTTTTAGCCAAAGCTAATTCGCAACACTTGTCCCTAGTAGGGCTTTTGGTTCAAAATGATAATACAGATTAACATTATTAAAAATAGGAAAATGGAAATGGAAATGAGATTAAAAAAAATGGAAAAGAGAAAAAGACATACAGAGAGAGCACAGTGTAAATACTAAATATGAGAACAAGATTGTTGTTGAATTAGCCACAATTTTGTGTTTCTTTTGAATGTGACATATGTAGGGATGCATTTCCAGTGGTCTGGCAGTGAGTTCCATAATTTTGTCCCTTTTACTGAAAAGGCAGTTTGAGCAAAAGATGTTCTGCAGAAGGGGATACTACAATTGCCTTTTGACGCTGCTCGGGTGGTGGATCTGGTACCACTTTGCAGTCTTGTTATTGTTTTGCACAGCAGCTGGGGAGCAGCGCCATAAAGTGAAACACTTTGAGCCATTTCACATGTGCATTACCACTCAATATTTGATACAATGGCACAGAAAAAAAAACTCCAGGACTTTTCACCTAAGTCGTGGTGAATTCATAAGGAGACTATCAAAGAAAAGATATGGCAAAGACAATTAACTGGGAAATTCCAAAGTTGAGGACCTGAAGTTGATAGCATAACTATTTTGAGTGCAGCTTGAAAACTGAATTTGTTTCATAAACAGTAATAGAAATCGGAAATACAAACGGACAACGTTGGAAACACTCAGCAGGTGAAGCATCATCGACAAAGTGAGAAGCAGAGTTAACATTTCAGGTCAAAGAAGCTTCAAACATTGAAAATAGAAGTACATATATTTCAAGACCTGGAGGAACACATACTTAAAAGGTTTGTGGAGAGCAGGAGATTATAGTGTATGTCAGCAGGTACAATAGTTGTCAGTGAATGGTATGGCTTAAGATGCAGATAGCAGAGTTTTGAATGAGCTCTAGATTACCTTAAGACAAGTTATTGCGATGTAATAAATATGAGGTTATTCCAGCTGTCCATTTAGCATACGCGGTGTACAATGAGTGTATGCTTATAGCAAGTTTGTGGTCCATGCACCGATCTACATGCAAAGCAGCCTTAGTTCATTACCGTTCTAAATGGTAATCCGTCAACAGTTCATCAAAATGGATCCATTTACTGACTCATTATTCATCCACTACTGGAGTCTATCGAGTGTAAATGTCATTAAACTGATCCAATTATTGGAACATAAAACTGCATCGGGTGAAAGAAATACATATTTATGCTCTGCTACTAAATCTAAAGCCCGCTGGGTAAGCTCTTTTTTAACCAGAGGATGTGGAATCTGAATATTGAAAGGGCTATGGGACTGAACAAAATGGTATGTGTCCTCATTAACAGTCTTTTGCCTGATTCTTACTGGCCTGATGCACAGAGCTAGGTTACCCAACAATTAATTAGTTGCCCCAACCACGGTTGAAACCCAACCTCCCTGAATGTGTTAACTTTGCCGTGAAGGGAACACACCTTTAATCACACTGGTGGGTGCACTGGATAGTTCCTACCCTTATCAGTGAGAACGTCTTTGCCTTGCTCCTTTTTAGCTCACCTGTGCGTAAACAGGGGAAGTGGAAGATCAAATCTGCATCCTCCCTAATATAGCCAGAAGCAGTATTATAGTTTTAGTTTTAGTTTAGAGATACAGTGCGCACTGCCCAGCGATCCCCGCACATTAACACTATCCTACACACATCAAGCGACAATTTTACAATTTTACCAAGCCAACCAAAGCCTACAAACCTGTACGTCTTGGTTTGGGTGTGGGAGGAAACCGGAGCGCTCGGAGAAAACCCATGCAAGTCATGGGGTGAACGTACAAACTCCGCACCCGTAGTCAGGATCGAACCTGGGTGTCTGGCACTGTAATGTAGCAACTCTACCGCTGCGCCACCATGCCGTCCAATATGTTAATGTTCAATCTGGATTCAGTGCTGACTATTTAACAAGCTCCGTTGTAGATGGCTAGGTGGAAGGAAACTATCCCCCATCCACTCTCGGGTGTTTTCAATACAAGGGGAAAGTCAACAAAATGTGGATGGTTGGAGACCGTACACATGACGACTGCTCTGTGCAGGGTTCATCACTGGCTCCAGTGGTCGTTCCAGATCAGACTGAGTTGACATTTGTATCCAGCTCCCAAACTATACTCTGATCATTGCTGGCTTATAAGAGACCCATCTCATTTTTTTGAGTGAGGGCTCTGACCTTAATCATAAAGTTAATTTCAAGGTTTACTCTATATTTCAGTTTTTCATTAATTAACAACATTTTTAATGTATTTTAAGTGAATTAATTTCCCTTTGATTCACTAAACCCTGGTCATTACAGACCTCTCTACAATGGATATTGGTTATCATGGACAGATCTATTGAACTTCACCGCCCGGCTGGATTACTCATGCCTTCCTTGGCCACACCTGCCAAAGCCGACTGACTCCCGGCTGCTCCCTCATCGCATCCACCCATTTCTTTGGCGTGCCTGTCAACGCCAGACCCCAGCCGCACCTGCCGCCGCCACCTCTGGCCCATGCAGCTTCCTCGGCTGCGCCTGTAACACCACCTCCACCCTACACGGCTACCTCAGCCCTGCCAGTAACACCACCCCTGGCCCACACAACATCCTCGGCAGTGCCTGTAACACCAAACCCGGCCCACACGGCTACTTCAGCCCTGCCTTTAACCCCACCCCGGCCCATGGCATCCTCGGCCGTGCCTGCCGACACTGACCCTCATAAGGTCATCAGTGATAGGAGGAGAATAAGGCCACTCGGCCCATCAAGTCTGCTCCGCCATTCAATCATGGCTGATCTATCTCTCCCTCCTAACCCCATTCACCTGCCCTCTCCCCATAACCTCTGACACCCGTACGCTACCTCGGCTGCACTTGCCAACACCATCCCTGACCCTTCCTTCACCGAGCCTGCCAATGCCGCCGCCCCTGGCCCACACAGCACCCTGGCCGAGCCTGCCATCGCCACCACCGCCTCTACTGCTGTACTGAGACAGTGGAGCCTCGTAGCTTCGGGCAGTTAAGGCTTTGCTTGACTGATTCAGCTGAAAAAAAGCACCTCTGTCAGTGCATAACTTGCTCAGCCTAAATGTTACTGTTGGCTCTCTGCACATGAAATGCCATGTATTACACCCAATATAGCGGCAATAATGGACACCACTCCCTCCACTATGGTCCGTGATAGCGAGGGTTTACCGTATTTTAAATAGATATTTAAATCCATTTCATCTGTTCTTAGTTGAACTGTTCTGAATGTCAGAGACATTTAAAACAGTGATACAGGCCTTTGGCAGCAGCATGTTTCACCCTTGACAAGGTGGTCCTGGGGATTTGCCACCTGAGGCCGAGTTGCCATTCACAGCCAAGTCCATCTGCCACAGAGCAGAAACCTCCAGTACAATGGAGATTAATGCATGACACAGAGGGCCAGTGTGAATGACAGATCGGAACAAACATTGACTTTCGTCTGTGCAAATGGAATTGATAATGACACCGCCCATTTCCAGCGGGCCAACAAAAACTAAAATTCTCCAGATGCTTTGCAAAATACATGCCAGGGGAGTGATAACATATACTTTGTTACCCCGTCCTGGGTCCCAGGACGAACACACAACATTTGGACTAACTTGCACCTGTTATTTTTAATGCATGAATAGTGCACAATGCATTTTGCACCCTTTTCCCATTGAAATAAGGCCAATTGGGAAATTACATTGTGTATTTACCCCATGACATGCCATCTTGCAGGGACTCTCTCACCTCCACATTTCATATACATGATAATGTCATCGATATGTGCAGCCTCTATTCATTCAGCAAAGGATGCAACCTATGACTTTTGATTTTGATTCAACCAAATAAAGAGTCATGAATCTATGGGTGCTCTCTGTACAGAGTTTGCACGTTCTCCCAGTGACCTGCGTGGGTTTTCTCCAGAATGAAAAGACTAAGCTAAGATTGAAAAGACTAGGCTTGTATTCACTGGAGTTTAGAAGGATGAGGGGGCATCTTATAGAAACATATACAATTATAAAAGGACTGGACAAGCTAGATGCAGGAAAATTGTTCCCAATGTTGGGCGAGTCCAGAACCAGGGGCCACAGTCTTAGAATAAAGGGGAGGCTATTTAAGACTGAAGCGAGAAAAAACTTTTTCACCCAGAGAGTTGTGAATTTATGGAATTCCCTGCCACAGAGGGCAGTGGAGGCCAAATCACTGGATCAATTTAAGAGAGGGTTAGATATAGCTCTAGGGGCTTGTGAAATCAAGGGAGAAGGCAGGCACGGGTTATTGATTGGGGATGATCAGCCATGATCGCAATGAATTTTCCATGTTTCTATCTTTCTATGTGCTCCGGTTTCTTTCCACACTCCAAAGACTTGCAAGTTTGTAGGTTAATTGGCTTGGTAAAATTATCTCTCGTGTGTAGGATAGTGTTAGTGTGCGGAAATCGATGGTCGGGGCCGACTCAGTGGGCTGAAGGGCTTGTTTCCGCGCTTCATCTCTCAACTAAACTAAACATGAAAGCAACAAGTCGTGTATACCCCTGCCAGGTCAAAGTTTTAAATTTTTTCCCTGCTGCCACTTTTAATATATTGAATGTTATGACCCTGAGAGGTCATGACAAGGTGGACGTGGAGAGGATGAAGAACTCTCTGTTTAATATTAGAAAAGTAATTTAAAATTACTGTTTTAAATTAAAAAGGGATCATCCACTTTAGGCAGAGATGTGGCATTAGTTTTATTTCTGTCTCAGAGATCCATGAGACTTTAGATGTCTCTTGCTCAAAAGACAGTGGAAGCAGATTTGGATAGATTTCTAATAAGCATGGGGTTGAAAGGTTTTACTGTGAATGTTCAGAGTGGTGAATTGGAATAATTAATTGCCACAGAAGGCTGTGGAGGCCATGTCAAGGGATATTTTTAAAGCAGAGATAGATAGATTCTGGGTTAGGAAGAGTGTCAGGGGTTATGGGGAGAAGGCAAGAGAATGGGGTTAGGAGGGAGAGATAGATCAGCCACGATTGAATGGCGGAGTAGATTTGATGGGCCGAATGGCCTAATTCTGCTCCTATCACTTATGAACTTATGACTGTGATGGCACGCAATATGGTGTTGCCATTAGCTACATGGAATTCTTATGCGGAGCCTTTCAATGGGGGAAAAAAAACATGAAATGCTGGAAGTAATTCAGCAGGTCAGGCAACATCTCCGGAATACATAGATAGGTGACATTTTGGATCGAGAGCTTACAATGGGATATGCGAGATAGTGAAATAGCTGCAGCAACTTCTTTTCCTGATGTAAATATGCAGAATATAAATGTTCCAAATCTTTGGCCCTATCCCCATATTGGCCCTATTCCTATATAGAATCCCAGGAACTCCCTACAACATGGACACAGGCCTTTCAGCCCAACTTACCATGCTGATAAAATTGCCCAACTGAGCAAGTCACACAAGTCTGCACCTGGCCCATATCTTTCCGAACCCCTCGTACCTGTGTACATGTCCTAATGTCTTTTAAATAATGTAATTAATTGGCCCCAGCATCTGGAAGCTCATTCAATGTTACGCAACACTCTGTGTGAAAAAGTTGCCCCTCAGGTCCTTTTTAAATATTCCTCACTCACCTGAACCTGTGCCCTCGAGGTTTAGACTTTATTAACCTGGGGGAAAGAATGTGGCTATTCATCTAATCTATGCCCCTCGTGATTTTATAAACCTTAATATGGTTTAAGGTGGATTCAAAACACAAACCAACTATGAGCCAAAAGTGACTTTGGAGAGAGGAATTATTTCTTCAAATAGACAGCTTTAAGGGAGGGCCTGGGAATGAAATTAAAAAGATAGACAGTTAAAGATAAAGATCCAAATGGTGGGACAAAGGGACTAGTGTTGGAGAAGCCCTTTGATTTTGTGGGCTAAAGGGCTGGACATCATATCTTGGAGAGACAGGTCAAATGTGGTTCTCACAAAACATGGGAGGTCACGGTGGCGCAGCGGTAGAATTGCTGCTTTACGACGCTTGCAGCGCCGGAGACCCGGGTTCGACCCCGACTACGGGTGCTGCCTGTACGGAGTTTGTACTTTTTCACCGTGACCGCGTGGGTTTCTCCAAGATCTTCGCGTTTCTCCCACACTCCAAAGACGTACAGGTTTGTAGGTTAACTGGCTTGGTGTATGTGTAAATTGTCCCTAGTGTGTGTAGGATAGTGTCAATGTGCGGGGATCGCTCGTCGGTGCGGACTCGGTGGGCCGAAGGCCCTGTTTCCCGCACTGTATGTCTAAAATAAACTAAACTAAACTAAACGGACTTGAATGTTTATAAGTGCAGAGTTCTGTACCACAGATTTGTGGCAACACAGAGCACAATTGTCACAAATTGTTGCTTTGTTTGGGGAAGCGATTTGCCTATTGAGTCGGAGTGGGCGGCATAAGGTAAGTAAAGTGGGGTCCTAGTCTGCTTTGGTGTTACGAAAATTTAATTGTTCTGGGAGTGATTATTAATGGATGTTCCTTAGAACGATTGGCACCAATTTCCCCAGAGAGCTATGTGGAGAACCATGTTCTTTGAAATATGCCAGATACAGTAATTGCATCAGAAATAGAAACATGATTCACATTGGGAAATGCCAAGTAGAATTTGTGAAATCAAACATTTTGGAACTGGTCATCCTCACGGAAACTGCTCAGAAAATTGAATTTTCAATTACATAGTTTTTAAATAAACAGCCTTACATGATTCAATTTCCAACGCAATTCTGAACTGCTCGTTAAAAAATAGCTGCTATTCTTCTAGGTTCCATATTGCAAATACTTTTGTTCCTGCTGCCTCGAGTTAGCATTGATATGTTTACCTAAGATTTCTGCACATTTGGTGTGCAGAATAATCAAAGCAAAATACTGCCAAATACAACAGCTTGGTAATTTTATGAGTGCATAACATTGGGAGTATCCCATTTATCTCACAGGATTGCTACGCCATTTAATTAGACCTAGCAAATCTGCGGCACAAGCCTATTTTCCTTCTTTTACTCATTTAACAAAGCATTGATGGTCTGTACCCTGGAGAACAAAATTTGCATTTCAGTTTACTGGTACAAGAGTTAATTACTCTTAAGCTCAGTGCGTACTTATCAGGTCATAAGGAATAGTAGAATTAGGCCATTCAGCCCATAGTCTACACCGCGGTTCACACGGCTGATCTATCGCTCCTTCATAACCCCATTCTCCTGCCTTCTCCCCATAGCCTCTGAAACCTGTACTAATCAAGAATCTATCTATCTCTGCCTTAAAAATATCAACTGACTTGGACTCCACAGTCTTCTGTGGCAAAGAATTCCACAGATTCACCACCCTCTGACTAAAGACATTTCTCTTTAATCCTGAGTCTATGACCACTAGTCCTAGACGCTCCCACTAGTGGAAACATCCTCTCCACATCCACTCTATCCAAGCCTTTCACTATTCTGTATGTTTCAATGAGCTCCCCCCTCATTCTTCTAAATTCCAGCGAGTACAGGCCCAGTGCCAACAAACGCTCATCATAGGTTAACCTACTAATTCCTGGGATCATTCTTGTAAACCTCCCCTGGACCCTCTCCAGAGCCAGCACATCCTTCCTCAGATATGGTGCCCACAATTGCTCACAATATTCCAAAAGGCTTTACCATTGCCTTAGAAAGCCTCAATTTTGCATCCCTGCTTCAGCCCTCTTGAAATAAATGCTAGCTTTGAGTTTGCATTCTTTACTACCGATTTGACTTACAGATTAATTTTTTGGGAATCCTGCACCAGCACTCCCAAGTCACTTTGCACCTCCAATTTCTGGATTGTCACCCCATTTAGAAAATAGTCCACGCCTTTATTCCCACTACCAAAACGTATAACCCCACAATCCACAATGTAAAGCAAGACCATGCTGACTTCGGCCTATTTTACCGTGAACCTCTAGGTACTCCGTAACCTCATCCTTGATAATGGACTCTAAAATCTTACCAACATCTGGATTCATCATCTTACTAAAATCTTATGTTGAAACTCCATTTACCACAGTTGTGTGCTATAACCTCAACTCCAGCTGAATATTCCCCACCAATGTTATATATAGCCATGTCAGAATGTGAACAATTCATGTAAGTACTCCTGCTCTAAACAATTGGCACTTTATAGGAACAGTAATTGAATCAAATTAATACAATCAATGCGAAGTAAATGTTACACAGCAGAATGAGGTGTTGAGCTAAGAGAGGCCAAAAAATTATGTTAAGAAAACCACTCATAATTTTCATTCAATTACATCATTTGTAACTAATGCGATGTCTTTTGATTAAAATAAATCAAAAAACATTTCGGCAACAAACTACAGTACGTAAGTTAAAACTCAATTTTCTTCCACAGTTTTTCCGCTGTTGTCTCGTTCACACCAATTCTTGTGGCGGAAAAATAAAGGGCGGTTTCCCTGCTTCAAAGAGTCTATGCGTAATGAATCGCTTTCTCCATATACTGCGGGAACCTGAAGCTTGAAATCATGCGATTCCTGAGAGTTTGATTTAATGGCAACAAAATACCTATTACCATTTTGTCAATTAGGATCCCTTATCATATGAAGCTTCTGGTTGCTATGTTCATTCCAGACTTCTTTTACACCTGCATGGGCAGACGTGATTTAGCTGCCTGGGTCTCTGAGATCTGTAATTCTCTTCCCTGAATCTCTTTGCCTCTGCACCTCCGCCTCTTCTACAAGGCGCTCTTTAAAACTTCTTTCCATAGCCGCTCTTTTATGCGTAAAAACCTTTTATATATTTATGTGGGTTGGTGTCAAATCGTGTTGAATAATATTCCTGTGAATCACCTTGGGACGTTTTGACACGACATAAAGATAAGTTATTGTCAAGTAATTTCAAAATGCTAACCTTCAATAGAGAAGGCGATTAGATTACTGCAAGCAAAATGAATCCACATGTTATGGTACGCACTGGCTGCGCATCAGAGACAGTATAATCGTGGGAATTTTTTTTTCTGACAACCCACAAGAAATAAACCAGTGGGAAGTTTAAACCAGACAAACTGATAAGTTAGGCTGTGTCAAGGAAAAGAGCGGTTTAATTGGGGAGTAGCCAATTATATTATTTAAAGACCATAATTAAGCAATGTTCAGCTAAGCTTTCTATCTGTATCAAAGTGTAAAGACAAGATAGGAACCGTAGCAAAAGTGAGCTCACGAAGGTTCCTTCATTGCCTAAAACAAGTCATGCTGTGAATGGCAAAATGCCACCTGCATGTCAATGAGCAAGCCTGCTGTTTGTTATGCCTGTCTCTTCACAAAGCCAAGAATAAGAGATCTGAAGTGTCATTGATAGCTCCATCCCATTGAAGATATTGGACTTTCTCTTCAAACCGATGCGCTACAATGCTGAGAACTATATGCTGCGGCTTGTATCATCCCCTTTGCTCTATCTATTGTACTCGAGTTAGACTTGATTGTATTTGTTCATGGTATTTATTATTGATAGCATGCAAAATAAAGCTTTGCACTATAACGTGGTCCATGTGACATTAATAACCATAAACCGATATCCAGTTAAGCTAAAGAAGGAACTGCAGATGCTGGAGAATCGAGGGTACACAAAAGGCTGGAGAAACTCAGCGGGTGCAGCAGCATCTAAGGAGTGAAGGAGATAGGCGACGTTTCGGGTCTGAAGAAGGGTCTCGACCCGAAACGTCGCCTATCTCCTTCGCTCTTTAGATGCTGCTGCACCCACTGAGTTTCTCCAGCCTTTTGTGTACCCTCCAGTTAAGCTGTTCTTGTGTGTGTTATCTTGTTAGATGTCTAGAAATGTTTTGTTGACCATCAGCAATGAGTGACATCAACAGTCAGGAGTTGTTATTTGTAATTACATTTATACATTCCCACAAATGATATTAGTGATAAAGTCCCTCAGAGTAGGCTGATCCAGAAGATTAAGATGCATGGGATTAGCAGTGATTTGGTTGTACGGATTCAGAACTGGGCTACTGATGGAGTCTGTCTTCTTGGTGGAAAGATAATATTTAGAATAGAATAGAATAAAATAGAATGCCTTTTTATTGTCACTATACACATGTACAATGAGATTAAAAGCTGCTCCTACTCAGTGTAAAAACAAAAGGGGGAGGGGGAATAAGGTGCACAGTTTCTGCGACGCTATATACATATCTATAAAAGACAATGGATAAATAGAATTACAGTTACAGTACAAATTACAGTAGGTGGATAGATGAAGGTCCGGGGGTTAGGCTGTTAAGTCAGTGCATGTGTGAGTTCAGGGAGATAATGGATTTTGGAAAGAAACTGTTCTTGAGTCTATTTGTCCTTGTGCTGATGCACCTATAGCGCCTCCCTGAGGGCAGCAGGTTGCACAGGCCAAATGCAGGATGGGAGCTGTCCTTGATAATGTTCTTCGCCCTGCTGAGGCAGCGGGAGGTGTAAATGTCCATCAGAGACGGGAGAGGGCAGCCGATGATCTTCTGTGCTGCCCTAACTACCCTCTGAAGCCTCTCCCTGTCTGCCATGGTGCAGTCCATATCCCATGATGCAGGTTTACAGGACCTTGCTTAGACTGCATTTGGAGTACTCAGTGCAGTTCTAGTTGCCCCATTACAGGAAGGATGTGGAGACATTGAAAAGGGTTGAGAGGAGGTTTACCAGATTCGGGAGTATTAGCTACAGGTAGAGGTTGGATGGACTTGGAATATTATCTATGGAACGCCGGAGGTTGCGGGGAGAACTGATGGAAGTGTATAAAATCATGAGTGGTATGGATAGGATAGACAGTCAGAACTTTTCACTAGGATGGAATATGCAAAGGAGATATGCAGGGCAACTTTCTGTACACAAAGGGTGGTAAGTGCTTGGAATGAGCTGCCCCAGGGTGGTGGTTGAGGCAGATGCGATAGTGGCATTTAAAAGACTTTCAGATATGCATATGGATACGCAGGGAACAGAGGAATATGGATTAAGTGCAGGTAGTTAAGAGATGATCTTGACATCATATTTGGCACAGGCATTGTGGGCCAAAGAGCCTGCTCTAAGTTTTAATACAAATATCATGAGGTTATTCAATGTGGAACTGAAAAACAGTAATGCATAGTGTACCAGCCTTAGGCAAGATTAAACATTAAAGACGTAGTTATGGAAAAGAGTTATTTAAGATCAACACGTAAAACCTGGCACAAAACTCTGTTCACCAGGCAGCAGTAATCCCTGCTTTCGTTTCGGCACCTGAGACCTGGATTACCTATAGCAGGCATTGCAAGGCTGTACATCGACATGTGTCCATCGACCCGAAATGTCACCCATTTCTTCTCTCCAGAAATGCCGCCTGTCCCGCTGAGTTACCCCAGCATTTTGTGTCATCTTCGATTGCAAGGCCATCACCAATGCTGTCTCCACTAAATCCTCCACATTCATTGGAAACAACGTAAACATTCCATCTCTGGCCAATATTCCCAACACCAAGAACCGAATTACACTGAGTAAACTTTATTGGACAGTCCAAGACAGTTGTATGTCGTACAGCAGATTCCTGAAAATGTCGTGGAAAGAAAGTTCCAGATAGATACAAAAAAATAGATTCATAAGGTCATAAATGATAGGATTAGAATTAGGCCATTTGGCCCATTCAATCATGGCTGATCTATCTCTCCCTCCTAAAATTCTCCTGTCTTCTCCCCATAACCTCTGACACCTGTACTAATCAAAAATCTATCTATCTCTGCCATAAAAATATCCACTGACTTGGCCTCGACAGCCTGTGGCAAAGAATTCCACAGATTCACCACCTTCTAATTAAAGACATTTCTCCTCATCTCCATTCATTCTGAGGCTATGACTCTCCCACTAGAGGAAACATCCTCTCCACATCCACTCTATCCAAGCCTTTCAATATTCTTTATGTTTCAATGAGGTCCCCCCTCATTCTTCTAAACTCCAACGACTTTAGGCCCAGTGCCGACAAACGCTCATCATAGGTTAACCTACTCATTCCTGCGATCATTCTTGTCAACTTCCTCTGGATCCTCTCCAGAGCCAGCACATCCTACCTCAGAAATGGTGCCCGAAATTGCTCACAATATTCTAAATGTGGCCTTACTAGAGCTTTATACAGCCTCAGTATTACACCCCAGGTTTTGTACACAAGCCCACTTGAAATAAAGGGTAGCATTGAGTTTGGTTTCTTTACTACTGATTGGAATTGCAGATTACCTTTTTGGGAATCTTGCACCAGCACTCCCAAGTCCCTTCGCACCTCCGATTTCTGGATTGTCTCCCCATTTAGATAATATTTGAAGATTGAAGGATGTTCTCCAAGCCTACTTGAAAACAACAATAAAATATCCCCACTGACTTTGGCAATCCCTGGCCTTTGACCATTCATACATAGAAGACAGACAAAATGGGATTTAATGATTATGGAAGACACAGGGATGCTCTATTTGCAGCAACAGGTGTGCACCACATCTCAAATTACTGATTTGCCTACTCTAGCAAGATTCTTAGCAAGTGGGACTGGTGTAGATGGGAAATTATGGTTGATGTGGACAAGTTGGGACAAATGTTTACACATTGTAAGACTCTATGACCCTGAGATCCATCTGTGGAAGAACCTGCTGATCCCCCACCGATCTAATCAGTTAACCCCCAACCTGTTAGCCTTGAGTAGAACCAGGTTATCCTCCGGCACTGCCAAAGAAGACAACACATGGAACTAATCTCTATACCTATAAAAGTCTCATCTTGTATGTGTGTGCGTGTGTGTATGTTTTTATATTTTCGCTAAAACGCTACGCAGTAACACTTAAATCTTTATATATTCTGACTCACATTTTTTCCCTCTACACAGTGATCAGGTTCACTTAAGATTTGATGCTATATTGCAAAACATATTGGTGATTAAAGTTTAAAAAAAAGACAAAACTGCCTTTTAAACCGACAGATTCTTCAACCAGCTTCGACTGATGATGTCACAATGAAGTGGGCACAATGGCTCGGGTCAGCGCCCTTTTCACACACAGAATAACCCACCAGCTTTGAGTGATGTCAGGGGGAGGGTCGCATTTCTAGAACATTGCTCAAACGCCTCACCACCTCGCCAATGGTCGAGCTGCTTCATTCTGACAGCTTGATGCCCGCTCGGGTCCACGCCCGGTGCGGCCTCGCTCGTGTCCTCGGGTCCACACCCGCTCGCGGCTTCGCTGGGTTTTCAGGTCCATGCCCATTCGCACCCTCCCTCCCTCCTCACCGCCCCTCCCACACACTTCCCATCGCGGACCAAATATGATTTGAAAGTAATACGGCCAACTCTCAACACCGTGGTAAAGGAATTCAATCCCACTTACAGACCAGCTATTCATTCTCCAACTTCACAATCCTCACATCGTTCAGAAACCATAGAGACTTCAATGCACATAGTTCTGAAATGTGCTCTGACCAAGAGAAGGTCCAAAATTGCAAAGTCATAAAGTTATCCCTTCCACCCCACACCACCCCCCAGCCCAAACACCCCCCTTGCCCGCACAACCCCTCCCCCACCCACAACCCCCCCTCCCCCCCGCACACCCCCTGCCCCCCACACCCCTCCCGCTGGGGGAACGGGTTGCGATGGGGGAACGGGTTGCGTTGGGGGAATGGGCTGCGTTGGGGGAACGTGTGAGTGCTGGGATATTGCATTGGTGGAGCAGACCCAACGAGTCTGCACTTGGTCTAGTTTCTAATAAAAGTGGATACAAAGTGCTAGAGTAACTCAGTGGTTCAGGCAGCATCCCTGGAGAACATGGATAGGTGACATTCTGGGTGTTCAGACTGACCTGCTGAATTAATCCATTTGTGTCCATTTTTGTAAACCAGCATTTTTTAATGGTTTTAAACGAATAATTGTTGTTTTCCACTAACGAAAGAGATACATATAAATCTAACCAAATTTATAACAATATGGGAACTGAAAGGATTCATTGGGTGAGCATTGCATTGTATTTTACTTCGGAGTCACGTGAGTGACTACGTGAATAGAAGCCCGTACAGCCGTTGGTGCGTCATGACGTCAGACGCTGGTGCAGTCGGGAACGGTTGGAGCAGCAGCGCTCCTCCGAGCGGTAAGTTTAAACAGGTTACACGAAAAGCTGGAGAATTCAGCGGGTGCAGCAGCATCTAAGGAGCGAAGGAGATGGGCGACGTTTCGGGTCGAGACCCTTCTTCAGACTTCACCCTCCATTCTCCAGCATCTGCAGTTTTCGTTAACAGGTTTAAACGGAGGTAAGGTTTGTTGAAATACTTTACCACAGGTCATTTTCTGCGACGGTTGGGAGTAGATATGTTGCAGAAAGTGAAAAAAGGTGTCGGCGAGGCGCTCCGGGGGTAGAAAGGAGAGTGACCAGGAGAGTGTTGAGGATGGAGGCCCGTCTGGTACACCTGGTCCGGTGCTGGCTACACAGCCAGTGGTTGCGGACCCACTGCCGGGGGGCAGTGGAGGCTTGCACAGTAGGGTGGAAGGCCACTGGCAAGTCTCTGTGGCCCGTAGATGAGTCGGGCCTGGAGGTTATACCCTCCATAGGAGAGTCCGTTTGCTCACGGCTCTCCCACGTCGAGAGTCTATTACAAAAGAATGCTCGACAGGGACCAGCTCCGTGAGGAGGAGTGGTGCCCAAGCCAGGCTGATGGAGAGCTTGTGCTAGCAGCACCTGTTTCAGGGCTGCAGAACTATCCTGCCTGTGAGGAGGATGTTCCAGCTCCGTGAGGAGGAGTGGTGCCCAAGCCAGGCTGATGGAGAGCTTGTGCTAGCAGCACCTGTTTCAGGGCTGCAGAACTATCCTGCCTGTGAGGAGGATGTTCTATCAGGGCCGTTTGCTGACACTGTTTCTATGCTGGGGGAGAGCAAGGTGTTCGGTTGGAGGTAATTCCGAACATTGCTGGGAAGTTTGCTGAGTGTAGAGAGGCAGGAAAGGCGATTGATGTAGAATTGGCCGAAGCCATTCAGTATATGCTCTCCCACCAGTTACAGGAGCTAGCTATGGATGAAGTAGCAAAAAACTATAAAGCTCCTGTTAATTGTGATCTCCTGAAGGTACCGGTGGTTAATCACCAAATTTGCATAGAAGGGTTTGCCTGCTAGGGCCCAGGAGATGAAGTTTTAAAAAAGTGCTTAAACTGTTGTAAGCAGGTATTACAGCTGTGGTGAAAGTTATTGATACAAATGATATGGTTGAAGCACACCAGGATGAACTGGGACTCCTTTGTAATGCATTTTGAAATTAATAATGTCGGGAGGGCCGCTATTAGGCCAGTGCTAACCCGAATTTGGCGAGTTGTGCAAACCGACCAGTGTACCACCACGAAATCTGTTGTTTGGTGGTAACCTTGCAAAAAGGGTCAAAGACTGTTATGAGGTTGTTATAACCATGGCCCTCATTAAGCCAGCTGGAAGCAAGGCAAAAAATGTTCTCTACAAGAAGTCGAGGACAACAAGGCCGCAAGGAAAGATGCTGGTAAGGAATATAACATTTGACAGACGATGAATTAACTGATGTTCCTGTTCAAATTGGGGAAGGTTAAAATTGTTCTCAAACAATGGCAGCATTTGTTCATACTTAGTGTATTGAAGGGGTGAAAAATTGGATTTTACTATGGCAGTCTACCTAATCAACATTTTCCTAGTCGTAAACTTATTTTTCAGATGAGGAAAATGTGCTTATTCAAGCAGAGATTCAGTCGTTACATAAGAAGGGGTAATTGAGCCTTCTGTCTATCAAAGTCAACAATTTCTGTCAAGTATATTTCCCAGATCTAAAAAGACTGGGGGATGTAGAATTATTCTGGATTTATCGAATTTGAACAAATTTGTTTGTTATAGGCATTTCAAAATGGAGAACTTTACCACGGGCAAACATCTAGTGTCCAAAGGGTATTATATGCCAACCATTGATTTAAAGAATGCGTATTACGCAGTGTCTATTCATGGTGATGATAGAAGATATTTGAAATTTATTTGGATGACTGAGCTGTGGCAATTCAGGACATTGCCGAATGGATTAACTTCAGCTCCTAGATTATTTACTAAATTGGTAAAACCTGTGTTAGCATTGCTTAGAGCTCAGGGGCATGTGGTAATGGCCTATTTAGATGATTTCTGATTGTTGGAAAGACTCATGCTGAAACTCAATCATCAGTTTCAGTTGTTAAAATCACTTTTGAACAAATGGGATTTGTTATTCACCCAGGTAAATCTAAATTATCACCAGTCCAAATTATTGATTATCTGGGATTTACCATTAATTCCAATCACATGTTGGTAACTTTACCCAGGGATAAATTGAATCAGTTAATTGAGGACTGTGCTAATCTCGTTGGAGAACAACGGCCTTTGATTAGACAAGTAGCCAGTTTTATTGGGAAGTTGTTGCAGCCTTTCCAGCTGTGCAGTATTGTCCTCTGCATTATCAACAATTACAACCATCAAAGGAACAGGCACTGAGAATACAAAGGGGCTATTTTTGATAGGCCTATGCAGTTGTCAGCTGGGGCGATTGCTGACATACAATGGTGGATAGTACATGTTTCAAAAAATTTAAGGAAGGTTTCGTGGAATCACCGTCACTGATATTACAGACTGATGTGAGTGCACTGGGTTGGGGTGCAACAGATATGTCTTCTAGTTGTGGAGGCAGATGGAATGTGGATGAGACATCGCTTCCTCAATTAAGAGGGATTGATTATTTAGAGTTGTTGGGCACCTGGTATGGGCTCAAAGCTTATTGTTCTACAAGGAGGGATCTGCATGTGCAGCTCAGATTCACAACACCACAGCAGTGGCATAGGTAAACCACATGGGTGGAGTTAAGTCACAGTCTTGTGATAGACTGGCTAACCAGATTTGGAGCTGGTGTATTGACCAAAATATCTGGCTTTCAGCACTTTATTTGCCAGGAAGAGGTCACGTCAGTTAATGACAACATTGAATGGATGTTAAATCAGGATGTGTTTAACCAAATGATTGATCAGTATGCATTGCCAGATATTGACTTGTTTGCATCTCGATTAAATCATCAGTTACCTAGATATGTTTCATGGTAACCAGATTCTGGGGCAGTAGCAGTGGATGCATTTTCGCTGCATTGGGGGAGGAATGTTTGTGTATGTATTTCCTTCATTCTGTCTCATCAGCAGATGTTTGCAAAAGATCAAGGAGGACACCGCTTCAGGGGTATTGGTAGTGCCAAATTGGCCTACACGAGCATGGTTTCCCGTTGTATTACAAATGGCTAGGGAGCCTTACATGCTTATGCCCAAGAATAAAAATCTACTGGTAAATCCAGTCACTGGGGATCAACATCCTTTATAGGATCGTATTGATCTGTTAATTTGCAGATTTTAAGGAGGCCATACCTGGGGAGAGGACTGTCTCATCGGACGGTGGATGTTCTCACGTCGGCCTGCAGGGATAGTACACAGCAGCAATATATCACCTATATAAGGAAGTGGGAGCAATTCTGCCTACAGCAGGATATTGTATATCACACGGCAGGGATCACGGATGTATTGGAGTTTGTCAACTCTTTATTTTGACCAAAAAATTAAGTTACAGTGCAATTAATTCAGCCAGAAGTGCTCTATCTTCTTATTTACCTATGAATGCAGAATTGCATACAGTAGGGACACATCCGTTAGTTCACGATTCATGAAGGGAGTTTTCAATTCTAATCCTCCTAAACTCAGGTATGCCGGTATTTGCAATGTGAGTGAGGTTTTTATGCTTCTTCGCCAGTGGGCTCCGGTTACAAGCCTATCTATAGCCAAATTAACTATGAAGGTGGTCATGCTTCTGGTGTTGGTTTCAGCCCAACGTGTACAAACATTGCAAAAGCTACGGCTAGATAGAATGCATGTGTCGGCTGATGCCATTATATTTTATGTCTATGATTTGCTTAAACATAATAAAAGAGGCATGACAGGATGTAAGATTGTGTTTTCAGCATACCCCGCAGATGATCGCTTCTGTATAGTCTCACATTTATCTCTTTACATTGAGATTACTAAACCTCTGAGAGGAATAGAGTTGGCTTTGTTTATTAGTCACAAAAAACCTCACAGTAAGGTGTCGGTGCAAACTATTTCAAGGTCCTCGCGGCCACAGGATGGTCCAGTGAGCTAACTTTTCAGGAGGTTTTGTCACAAGCCGATTTCAAGGCTCGGGGTGTTTGCTGATTCTGGTGTCAGTACTGTTACATTTTTCCCCTGAGTTAGAGGGGTTTGTTATGATTTGTTTGTAAATAAACTGTTATTTCATTTAACAAATGTACTACTGATGCATGATTGATTGTTAACGACTTTTGAGTCAATCCAGGCAGTGTGAACGTCGGATTTGAGTCTGCGGCGTGAATTCACAGTGCTTTGAAGTCTTCACGTAGTCACTCACGTGACTCCGAAGTAAAATAGTAAGATTAAACGAGAACTTACCAGTTTGAAGTTTGATCTTTATTTTATGAGGAGTCGAGTTGAGGGACTACGTGCCCTCCGCTCCCACCCTCATAGATCTCATCTGGTAGTTCTAGTTTTATCATCTTACCGTTATACTTCGGTCATTGTTAGCTGTGAATTCATTCCGCTGCTTTGAAGATTGACGCACCAACGGCTGTACGGGCTTCTATTCACGTAGTCCCTCAACTCGACTCCTCATAAAATAAAGATCAAACTTCAAACTGGTAAGTTCTCGTTTAATCTTACTATTTTATATTTCATTATATTGCTGAATAAAAGGTAAAAGGTAAATTCAGAATTTATCTACATGCCAATGACATGGCCTTTAAAGAACACCATGTTTCTATGGAGACACAAGGGACCGCAGATGCTGGAAGTGGAGCATAAAAATTACTGCTTGCAGAACTCAGTGGGCCAGGCAGCATTTGTGGAGGGAAATGGATAGTATGATCCTTTAAAATCAAACTATGACACTCGGAATTTAAAAAAAACATTTCAGAAGGAATTAAGGACAGCACGATGGCACAGCGGTAGAGTTGCTGCCTCACAGCACCAGAGAACTGAGTTCCATCCTTGCCCAGGAAGCTGTCTGTGTGGCGTTTGTACGTTCTCCCTGTGACCGCGTGAGTTTTCTCTGGGCACTCCGGTTTCCTCGTATATTCCAAAGATGTGCAGGTTTCCAGGTTCATTGGCTTTTGTAAATTGCATCCACTGTGTTGGATGCAAAAACGGGATAACATGGAACTGGTGCGCGGGTGGTTAATGGTCGGCATGGACTCGGTGGGCCGATGTGCCTGTTTACACGCAGTATCTCTAAATTGAACTAAAATTGTGTGATATCAGACCAGGAACTGATGGTCATGCCAATATTTAAAGGTTAAAGAAACGCATACATTCATTTTGTGCCCCGACATCTTCCAAAGCACTTTGCAGCAATGAACCATGAGCAAAATTAAATTAATGGACCAGGTTAACTATTCCCAGTCAAGGCACGAGCCGCTGGTCCTTGCCTTTGTTAACATGTACTGTAACTTGCTGATTGTTGATTTGGCCACCTTCTTACTGGTGATCCCATGTCCTTGTGCAGGGAAGTGGAATCTCCAACGGGCCACGTGGGAGCCAGAGGAGGAGCAACAGGGAACATGGGGGGACCGCCATGAAGGGGGGGGGGGGGGGGGAGAACAAATGAGAACCTGGCAAGGAGGAATGACCGGGAGGGAGAGGGAGGCGAGGAAAACAAAGGAGCTGGTGTGTGGGGACTGCCGTGAGTCATGGAGGGGGGGTGGAGAGAACAAAGGAGGACCTGGCGCGGGATACTTTGTAACTATGTCAGCGCCTTTTACGTGCCGACTACTTGCATACCTTGGATGTGCAAGCAAAGAGTTTTACTGTGACTTGTCACGTGTGACAATATAGTCTTCATTCATTCACGCCCTCTGCGATTCACAATCTAGCTTTTGCTGAGATTTTTCAACTAGCTGGCTGAAGCTCCAAGTTTATAGAAAAATCCATCCATTCCCAAGGTCACAAGCTCAGTCTGTATTCCAGGAATAGGTGGTGGAAGAACTAAAGTTGGTGAACATCGCCACTTTGCATCATGTTCAACACAGTCGTTATAGTCTGAAGGGCCTGTTCCTGTGCTATTATGCTCCACGTTATATGACTCAGGTTCTTTGTTCTTGGGATTGAGCATTCTAGATTCACAACCTCCACAAATCTAAATGATTTGAAACAAAGTTCCAAATTAAAATCATGGTGTCATGGCCCGACAATGAACAAGACAAATGTGTATCGGTGTTGGTTTATTATTGGCTCATGCACCAAGATTAGGGCAGCACAGCACCAGAGACCCAGGTTCAATCCTCACGGTGGGTACTGCCTGCGTGAAGTTTGTACATTCTCCCTGTGATTAGATTTTCCCCGGGAGCTTTGGTTTCCTCCCATATTCCAAATGGGAGTGCACATTTCCAGGTTAATTAACTTCCATAAATTGCCCCGATTGAGTAGGATGGCATAGCATATGGGATAGCAATAGTGTGGGTGATCGATGGTTGCCATGGATTCAGTGGGCCCAAGGGCCTGTTTCCACGGTGTATCTCTAAACTAAACACAAGACTGTGAAAAACGTAAATCTGATTTCAATTCTTGGTCTATTCTTCATGATTATTAACTTCAGAAAGGAATATCACTGTCATGGTTATTAATCATTTCATTTCTAATCATGCACATATCTTAACCCTCTAACCTTGACCTTTAACATGTTTCCCAAAAAAGGTAGGAATGTATTAATATTCATCCATTCAGAAAAGTTTGTTCTCAATGGATTTAATTTCAACCATTTGCACGTTCTGTCACAACGCTGTACATCCCGAGCAGAATAAAAATATGCCCCTTGGCCTACTCCTCTGGGATCAATCCTTTAATAGCACATATAATGATCAGAGTGATGGTATTTCTATGATCGGGTACTAATTGGATTATACCAACCTTATTAACATCTTCAATGTTAAATTTCATATGACTGTTGACTAAAATGTCAGGAACCACATAAAGGCCTTTCTTTAAGTTCAACGATAAGCAAGTCCCTTACACATTCTCATGCTTTCTTTCACCCATGCCCTCTGGTAAAAGCAATTGTAGGTAGTCAGTTAAATTCTTCTTCTCTTCTCAGTTGGTCCCTCAGGATCGAGGATGACTTGCTTTCACTTTGCTATTGTGGTGGCTATTGAGGCCAGAAAAGGAACAAAGGAGGAAAGAAGATAAGACTTTACTGCTTTCCATCACAGTGGGGAATGTGGAGGAGCTGCTATGGTGGATGTTAATGTCGACTTTTTATGTAGTTGTGTGTCTTGTTGCTCTTTTGATATGACTGTAAAGCAAACCAAATTCCTCATTTGTTGCAAAACATACCCGGCTAATAAAATACATTATGATTATTATGATTATGAAGTGGTAACAACAGACTCTTCGACAGGTGATGGCTGATAGGGTAGGTAGGTGGATAGTTCACAAAATGATATACTCCTTTCACTACAGCCAATCAAATACCATTGACTTGGCCTCATAGTTCAGAGATACAGCATGGAAACAGGCCCTTCATCCGACCAAGTGCACGTCGACCAGCGATCCTCTCACATCAACAAAAGGATACAAGTGGATTTCATAGCAAGAGGATTTCAGTATAGGAGTAGAGAGGTTCTTCTGCAGTTGCATAGGGCTCTGGTAAGACCACGTCTGGAGTATTGCGTACAGTTTTGGTCTCCTAATTTGAGGAAGTGCAGCGTAGGTTCATGAGATTGATCCCTGGGATGGCGGGACTGTCATATGAGGAAAGATTGAAAAGACTAGGCTTGTATTCACTGGAGTTTAGGATGAGGGGTGATCTTATAGAAACATATCAAATTTATAAAAGGACTGGACAAGCTAGATGCAGGAAAAATGTTCCCAATGTTGGACGAGTCCAGTACCAGGGGCCACAGTTTTAGAATAAAGGGGAGGCCATTTAAGACTGTGAGAAAAAAATGTTTCACCCAGAGAGTTGTGAATTTGTGGAATTCCCTGCCACAGAGGGCAGTGGAGGCCAAATCACTGGATGGAATTAAGAGCGAGTTAGATAGAGCTCTAGGGGCTAGTGGATTCAAGGGATATGGGGAGAAGGCAGGCACGGGTTATTGATTGCGGACGATCAGCCATGATCGCAATGAATGGCGGTGCTGGCTCGAAGGGTCGAATGGCCTCCTCCTGTACCTATTTTCTATGTTTCTATCAACACTATTCTACACACATTGGGGACAATTTATATTTGTACTAAGCCAATTAAGCTACAAACCTGTATATATTTGGAGTGTGGGAGGAAACTGGAGCTCCTGACAAAATCCCACGCAGGTCAGAGGATGAACGTACAAGCTCTGTACAGTCAGCAGTCGTAGTCGGGGATCGAACCTGGGTCTCTGGCGTTGCGCCACCGTGCCACCACTTCATTTGAACAACCCACCATTCCGAAGGATGCAGAATGTGAAAACTCAACAGCTGCACAAAATAACAACATCTACTTGCATTTATAAAGCATTTTTAACACGGTGAAACATCCAAGCTGCTCCACAGATGCACGATCATACAAAATGTGACAGTGAGTCATACAAGGGAGGTGTCCTGAAGTTTAGTCAAAGTTTGGCTTTTTCTTTTGTAAAGGCAAGGACAGGGGTACTGGTAGCTATTGTAAGAGAGAGCTGAACGCATTCAACTGCTTATTTGAAAAAATATTTTGTGAATGTCAACCCTACTTACTTCAGAACAACAAGAGACAAAAGAAATATGTTCCGCCCAAAGGAACGATTGCACCCAAGAGCTTTATTGTGCTAGATGGTGCCTACAATGACATGGTTTGCAAGACATTGGAAGGAAACAACAACCCATGAAGTTCATGAAATTAAATACAACATTTTACCATCTGTTGAAAAACTCCAAAGTTCCTTGACGTCAACATCGTGTAAATACCACTCCCAAGGTGCGGACACTAACATAGCCAGGCACTCCCAGCTGCTGCACCGAAGGAATAGACTCAGAGTCATAGAGAGATACAGTGTGGAAACAGGCCCTTCGGCTCAACTTGCCCACAACGGCCAACAATGTCCCAGCTGCACTAGTCCCACTTGCCTGCGCTTGGTCCATATTCCCCCAAACCTTTCCTATACATTTACCTGTCTAACTGTTTCTTAAATGATGGGACAGTCCCAGCCTCAACGACCTCCTCTGGCAGCTTGTTCCATACACGCACCACCCTTTGTGTGAAAAGGTTACCCCTTGGATTCCTATTACATCTTTTCCCCTTCACCTTGAACCTATCTGTGTCCTCTGGTCCTCGATTCCCCCACTCTGCGCAAGAGACTGTGCATCTACCCGATCTATTCATCTCATGATTTTGTACACCTCTATAAGATCACCGCTCATCCTCCTGCACTCTATGGAATAGAGACCCAGCCTACTAAACCTCTCCCTGGAGCTCACACCCTCTAGTCCTGGCAACATCCTCGTAAATCTTTTCTGAACCCTTTCAAGCTTGACAATATCTTTCCTATAACATGGTGCCTTTTTAACCACATTATCTACCTACGACTCGACCTTCAAGGAACCATGCACCTGTACTCCTAACTCCCTCTGCTCTACACTTCCCAGAGGCCTACCATTTACTGTGCAGACATCCTTGTTCGACATCCCAAAATGCAACACCTCACACTTCTCTGTATTAAATTCTATCAACCATTCCTTAGCCCACCTGGCCAATCGATCCAGATCCTGCTGCAATTTTTCATAACTATCTTCACAATCTGCAAAACCACTAACTTTTGTATCATCAGCAAACTTGCTAATCTTGCCCTGTATGTGCTCATCCAAATCATTGATGTAGATGACAAACAGTAACGGGCCCAGCACCGAACCCTGTGGCACACCACTAGTCACAGGCCTCCAGTCAGGGAAGCAACCTTCCACCATCACCCTCTGCTTCCATCCATTGAGCCAATTTACTATCCATTCAGCTATCTTTCCTTGGATCCCTTGAGATCTAACCTTCCATAGCAGCCTACCACCCAGTTGAACGCCTTACTGAAATCCATGTATACAACATCTACAGCTCTGCCCTCATCGACCTTTTTGGTCACGTCTTCAAAAAAATCAATCTGATTTGTGAGACTGCAGGTTCTGAGTGCAGACTCTGCATTTGTGGGAATGTTACGCAGTCTATCATAAAGCCTTTTCGATGGGTTGGTCAATTGAGGCTCCATCTACCCTTTCATGGCAATGGATAAGACACCATGGCATTATGAAGAATAGTAGAATACTTCTCCTTTTGTCTCAACCTACGTGCAACTCTCATTCCAACCTCATTAACACAGATGATCACTTTGTAGATTGTAGTGGGTGTGGAAAAACTGGCAGCCATGCTCCTACATTCATTTTCAGATTAAATATTCAGTGTAGTTTTAATTAAAAAACAGAAGTTCCTGGAAACATTCAGCAGGTCAGGAAGGAACGATGAAAGAAGAAATCGTTAACATCAGGTCAAGGGCTACTTGTCAGAAATGGGAAAGAGAGAAACACACGCTAGTTTTCAGTAGGAGAAGGTGATGAGGTTTACAAAGGGGTTTTTCTCCACTGACAACCTGCTTGTATTTCCTGCTTGTTGAAACAAGGAACAGTAGATGCAGGTTTGCAGAAAAGGGCACAAAGTACTGGGGTAACTGGGACGACACGGTGGCGCAGAGGTGGAATTGCTGCCTTACAGCACCAGAGACCCGGGTTCGATCCTGAATATGGGTGCTGTCTGTATGCAGTTTGTACGCACTCCCCGTGACTTGCGTGGGGTTTCTCCGGGTGTTCCGGTTTCCTCCCACACTCCAAAGACGTGCAGGTTTGCAGGTTAATTGGCTTGGTGAAATAGTAAATCGTCCCTGGTATGTGTGGGATAGTATTAATGTGCCGGGATCTCTGGTCGGTGTGGACTCGGTGGGCCGAAGGGCCTGTTTCCGCACTGTATCTCTATATTAACCTAAATTCAGTGGGCCAGAAAAAGAGTCTTGAGTCTGATGAAGGGTCGCGACGCGAAACGTCACCAATCCATGTTCTCCAGAGATGCTGCCTGACCCAGTTGAGTTGCTAGAGCACTTTGTGTCCTTTAGTATTTCTTTCTTTCCTGGTTTCAATGATGGGTCCTGCAGGATCCTCGATGAAGGGTCGATGAAGTATTAATTAAACATTTCTTCCAGTCAATGTGAAGCTCGGCAGGCAACAAAGGTTATTTACATAATCTAACACAACTGTCACATTAAAACACAAACCTGAAAGGTTGGGGAAGCATTGCAATTAAACTTGTAGTTACCTTATGTATCACTGTCTTAATGTAATATATTTGAACTAAATGGTTGATGGCCTGTATTTCTCATCCCCAATCTTTTTCTTCTGCTCAGTATTTTTTATTTCATAGAAACATAGAAACGTAGAAAAATAGGTGCAGGAGTAGGCCATTCGGCCCTTCGAGCCTGCACCTCCATTCAATATGATCATGGCTGATCTCCCAACTCAGTATCCCGTACCTGCCTTCTCTCCATACCCCCTGATCCCTTTAGCCACAAGAGCCACATCCAACTCCCTCTTGAATATAGCCAATGAACTGGTCTCAACGACCTTCTGTGGCAGAGAATTCCAGAGACTCACCACTCTCTGTGTAAAGAATGTTTTCCTCATCTCGGTCTTAAAGGAATTCCCCCTTATCCTTAGACTGTGACCCCTTGTTCTGGACTCCCCCAACATCGGGAACAATCTTCCTGCATCTAGCTTGTCCAACCCCTTAAGAATTTTGTAAGTTTCTATAAGATCCCCCCTCAATCTTCTAAATTCCAGTGAGTACAAGCCGAGTCTATCCAGTCTTTCTTCATATGAAAGTCCCGACATCCCAGGAATCAGTCTGGTGAACATTCTCTGAATCCCTTCTATGGCAAGAATGTCTTTCCTCAGATTTGGAGACCAAAACTGTGCGCAATACTCCAGGTGTGGTCCACCAAAACCCTGTACAGCTGCAGTAGAACCTCCCTGCTCCTGTACTCAAATCCTTTTGCTATGAATGCTAACATACCATTTGCGTTCTTCACTGCCTGCTGCGCCTGCATGCCTACTTTCAATGACTGGTGTACCATGACACCCAGGTCTCGTTACATCTCCCCTTTTCCCTATCTGCCACCATTCAGATAATAGTCTACCCTCATGTTTTTGCCACCAAAGTGGATAACCTCACATTTATCCACATTATACTGCATCTGTCATGCATCTGCCCATTCACCCAGCTATCCAAATCACCCTGCAGCCTCCTAGCATCCTCCTCACACCTAACTATACCCCCCAGCTTGGTGTCATCTGCAAATCTGGAGATGTTGCATTCAATTCCCTCGTCCAAATCATTAATGTATATTGTAAATAGCTGGGGTCCCAGCACTGAGCCTTGCGGTACCCCACTACTCACTGCCTGCCATTCTGAAAAGGACCCGTTTACTCCTACCCTTTGCTTCCTGTCTGCCAGCCAGTTCTCTATCCACATCAATATTGAACCACAAATACCGTGTGCTTTAAGTTTATATACTAATCTCTTATGTGGGACCTTTTCGAAAGCCTTCTGAAAGTCCAGATATAACCCATCCACTGGTTCTCCCTTATCCACTCTACTAGTTACATCTTCTGAAAGTCCAGATATAACACATCCACTGGTTCTCCCTTATCCACTCTACTAGTTACATGCTGATTTTGTCCAATGATTGCACCACTTTCCAAATGCGCTGCTATCCCATCTTTAATAACTGACTCTAGCAGTTTCCCCACTACCGATGTTAGACTAACTGGTCTGTAATTCCCGCTTTCTCTCTCCCTCCTTTATTAAAAAGTGGGGTTACATTAGCTATCCTCCAATCCTCAGGAACTACTCCAGAATCTAAGGAGTTTTGAAAAATTATCACTAATGCATCCACTGTTTCCGTGGCTACCTCCTTGAGCACTCTGGGATGCAGACTATCTGGCCCTGGGGATTTAATCCGTTCAATTTACCCAACACCACTTCCCAGCTAACCTGGATTTCACTCAGTTCCGCCATCTTATTTGACCCCCGGTCTCCTGCTATTTCCGGCAGATTATTTATGTCTTCCTTAGTGAAGACAGAACCAATGTAGTTATTCAATTGGTCTGCCATGTCCTTGTTCCCCATGATCAATTCACCTGCTTCTGACTGCAAGGGACCAACATTTGTTCTAACTAGTCTCTTTCTCTTCACATATCTATAAAAACTTTTGCAGTCAGTTTTTATGTTCCATGCCAGTTTCCTTTCATATTATATTTTCCCTTTCCTAATTAAGTCCTTTGTCCTCCTCTGCTGGATTCTGAATTTCTCCCAGTCCTCTGGTAGGCTGCTTTTTTTGGCCAATTTGTATGCCTCATCTTTAGTTTTTATACTATCCCTGATTTCCCTCGTTATCCACGGATGCACCACCTTCCCTGATTTATTCTTTTGCCAAACTGGTATGAACAATTTTTGTACTTCATCCATGCAGTCGTTAAATACCTTCCATTCAACATCCACTGTCAACGCTTTAAGACTCAGCTGCCAGGCTATCTTGGCCGATTCACGGCTCATACCTTCAAAGTTACCTTTGTTTAAGTTCAGAACCCTTGTTTCTGACAATTATGTCACTCTCCATCCTAATGAAGAACTCAATCATATTATGGTCACTCTTGCCCAAGGGGCCACGCACAACAAGACTGCTAATTAACCCTTCCTCATTACTCAATATCCAGTCTGGAATAGCCTGCTCTCTCGTTGGTTCCTCCACATGCTGGTTTAGAAAACTATCCCGCATACATTCCGAGAAATCCTCTTTCTCAGCACCCCTGCCAATTTGAAACACCCAATCTATATGCAGATTGAAGTTACCCATTATAACTGTGTTACCCTTGTTGCACGCACTTCTAATTTCCTGTTTGATGCCATCCCCAACTCCAATACTACTGTTAGGTGGCCTGTACACAACTCCCACTAGCGTTTTCTGCCCCTTAGAGTTTCGCAGCTCTACCCATATTGATCCCACATCCTCCATGCTAATGTCCTTCCTTTCTATTGAATTAATCTCCTCTCTCACCAGCAACGCTATCCCACCTCCTTTTCCTTTCCGTCTATCCCTCCTGAAAATTGTATATCCCTGGATGTTCAGCTCCCAGGCTTGGTCACCCTGAAGCCATGTCTCCGTGATCCCAACTATAGCATAGTCATTAATAGCTATCTGCACCTTCAACTCATCCACCTTATTACGAATGCTCCTCACATTGAGACACAAAGCCTTCAGGCTTGTTTTTACAACACATTTAACCCTTTATACAATTATGTTGACAAGTGGCCCCTTTTGATTTTTTTCCTGGATTTGTCTGCCAGCCACTATTAATTTTCACCTTGCTACCACTTGCTTCTATTGTCATTTTATACCCCTCTTTCTCTCTGCTCACACCTTTAAGACACCCACCACCTCTTATTCTCTGTTTATTATTTTTTTCTTCTTCCCCCGTACATGTTGGGTCTGAGTGCTTCCCTTCTCCGCCTCCTGCCTCAGACACCGTCTCCTAGCTATCTCTATTTGAGTCCCCCCCCCCAACCTATCTAGTTTAAAGTCCCCCCAGTAGCCTTTGCAAATTTCCACACCAAGATACTGGTCCCCCTTGGGTTCAAGTGCAACCCGTCCTTTTTATACAGGTCACTCCTTCCCCGAAAGAGGTTCCAATGATCCAGAAACTTGAATCCCTGCCCTCCACAATTTCCTGACGCTTTGTCACCCTGTTTATTTTCCACTCACGGCACCACGTTTTGAATGGAGCCTTTTACATTTGTTCCCAAACTAGTCACATTGGGAAAGCAGCCAGCACAAATCTCATGACTATTGCCGCTGATTGTCTTCTTTGTGCACGGTTTAAGCATTATAATCAAGCCAATTCATTTCACGGCTTCTTTTATAGCTTTGTCATAATGTGAAAGGATATATTTTAGGTAAATGTATTCAAAGGTAGAAAAAAAGGCTGACAGTATTATCTGGTTCTTTTTTTTTAAGCGCTCCTGTAAAATAGATTAGACGACTCCAACAATATTTACAAAACAAGACGGTACTTAGCTTTACCATGAAAGCTGGCATTTCCGATAAGGTGAACCAAATTAGCATGTTTCCTTTTGAACTATATTACTACCGTAGGCCAAGACAAAAAGTACATTGGAAATGAAGATTCAATACATAATTGCTCATTCTTTTCATGGGCTTCACATGTTGGCCTTTCTTTCAGTTTTAAATTAAACTTACGATAAAACGCGTGTTTGTTGTCCCTCTAGTCACTGTCCCCAGACCTCTGTCAATGGTAACCCACATATGGAACAATACAGCACAATAACAATGCACTCGGCCCACGATGTCTGCTGAACACGATGCCAAGACCAACTCTTATCTGCCTGCACATAGTCCATATCCCTCCATTCCCTGCGTATATCCATATGCCTTATCCCAAAGTGTCTGAAATGCCACTATTGTAAAATGGGGCTTTTTAAAAAATTCTTCGTCATCACAGACTCATACTGCATAGAAACATGCCCTTTGGTCCATCATATCCATGCTGGCTATCAAGGACCAATCTGGACTAATTCGATTTACAGTCGTGCTCCCTAGCCTTCTATACCTGGTGATTCAAGTCCAAGTTGTTCACCGAAAGAATAAAATAAATAGGGCTCAAATCTCCAGATGTTTTGATTATATTTTATTCAGGTTTATTTAGGTTTTTATTAGTTGTGGAAAAAATAATTTGTTGTGCCCATTTAAACACCTTAACCCAACATGGTGCACCCCCCTCTTGCATCTACAGGAAAAAATAAATAAAAATAATAACAACAAAATCACGGGTTAATATAAAATCTCTGTCCTCCCATTCGGTGAGTCACGTTGTGAAGCCATTTCATCATTTGAAATTTGTTGCAATTTATTTTTAAATGAATTGACATGAATTTCACATGTTGAACCTATCTTGCAACAATGTCACGAAAAGCAGGGGTTCAAAGTCTTGGCAAGTGAATAGGTTAATGGGCCTGTCCCACTTAGCAGTCGCCACATGGTCGCGGGTGCTTGCCGCGGAGTTGCCTTCATCGTCGTGAGGAATTCCCTCATTCTGGTAACTAGTCACGGCCTCATTATGGTCGCCGCGAATTTTTCACCAAGCCGTAGGTGGGTCTCCAGGAGGTCCCAGTGGGTTGCCAGGAGGTCGAAGGTTCTCGGAGGTTCTCGTAGGTTGTAGCCGGTGCTGACCGGTGAATTTCATTGGCTCGTTGGGAAAAAAAAGGTAAGCAGTAGTTTTCAGAACCAAGGATAACCGACCAGTAATGCTAAATGTCCGCCGAGCTTCACAGCCGTGTATCTCTGGCTTCTTAAAAGTTGTCTCCACTCCTTCTCCCCCCTTCTCCCCTCCTCTCTTTTAAAAGACTTACCGCACACTGTGCTTTAGCCGTCTTTTTACAACACCAACCTTCATGCTCATCGCAGTGTCTATTTGTGTGTCTATTTTACCTTGGCTTTGCACCGTGTACATTTTTTAGACAGCGCACCCCCCGCTTGCCCTGTCCCCTGTCTGCATAACGGGCTGGTGAAGGAAGCGATGTGTTTGTGTTCCACTCCCACAGTTGCCGTTCCAATTGCCGGTTTTTCAGGCGGCTGCCGGCAACTTGACGATCTGCAGAAAAATCGCCTAAGTGGGACAGGCTCATTAGCGTTTAGTCTGGCAAATGCAGGTCTCCCCTGTATTTCCTTAAAAAAGCCCTACTTACTGATAGACATAGATACGAGCGACAGTTTGGGAGAGATAGGCGGATAAGGGAGGGGGGTGGGGTGGGGTGATAGATCGAAATGGGTTTGCCGGCTGCTGCTGGGGGTGGGGAAGGGAAGGGTGTGCAGGCATATTCTGCCGGGTGGGAATGGGGCATTTCCACGTATCTCCTCTCCTTCCACCCCCCCCCCCCCCCCCCCCCCCCCCCCCCCCCCCCCCCCCCCCCCCCCCCCCCCCCCCGCCCCCACACACCCCCCCAACGCCCATCCCGAGAAGCAGGTTGAGACAAACACAGCTGGGATCGCTGAGCAGACTGACTCACTGAGTCAGTACGGCCGGCTGGCAGTCACTCTTCCTGGCCTGCTCCCTCTCCCATCACAGCTGTTTCTGTGATCCACTCCCACACACTGCTGTAATTCATTCCTGACTTAGGAACAGTTTGGGTAACCTTGAGTCTGCCTGTAAACCATTATTGTTGTGTCTTAATGCCTTTGTGAAAACATTACATCGACTTCATCTGATTTTGTGCATCATCATCCACAAACATATGGCAGAAGGCTGGCTTTAAATCTTCTGCTTTTAAGAAGAGAGTGCATTTCAGTTAATCTCATAAAAAGTTGTGAGAGACACAAAATGCTGGAGTAGGCATGGGCCAGGCAGCATCTCTGGAGATAAGGAATAGGTGACGTTTCGGGTCGAGACTCTTAATCAGACCATTTAACCAATAAAAAGTTGAGATAAATCAGCATCACCTTTATACTGGCTAAATGCAGGTTGTAGTGATAGAGTGATACAGTGTGGAAACAGGCCCTTCGGCCCAACTTGCCCACACCGCCCAACATGTCCCAGCTACACTAGTCCAACCTGCCAGCATTTGGTCCATATCTCTCAAAACCTGTCCTATCCACGATGGGATAGTCCCAGCCTCAACTACCTCATCTGGCAGCTTGGCCACACCCACCACCCTTTGTGTGAAAAGGTTACCCCTCAGATTCCTATTAAATCTTTTCCCCTTCATCTTCACCCCCTAAACCTATGTCCTCTGGTCCTTGATTCGCCTACTCTGAAATGAGGGAGAGTGAGGACACATTTTGTAGGACACATTTTTATGATTGACCACAATGATAATGACAAATGGCCAGGGCCATTTGTCTGGTATAGACAGCTTTCCATGTCGGAAATTAATGTTCCAAGAGGTGGGAACTGTACCAAAAGTTGGAAAATATAGTCCTCTAATTCTCATGACATATACTGACACAATGATAATGTGGAACGCCGTGATCATTCAACTCAGAATACCTACACTTTTTTTAAACTAAAGGGAAAATGGAGCAATTAACTTCTCTAATTATATCCAGTTACTTGTAGAATCTCATCCATCAGATCATTATACTTGGACGAGGGCCAGGAACTGATTGAAAATGTTCAAATATCTGACTTCACCTGCAAATCCCGGCTTCAAACATGATCCAAGATCTTAGTGACCTCTTTCATATTTCATGGCCTGTGACATCTTCAAGTTTCTGCATTCTGCCAATTCTGGTGTCCTGCTCGTCCTAGATTTTCATTGCTTCATCACTGCTAACCATAACATCAGGTGAATATGGTGCTCCAATTCTAGCAACTTTGTGATCCACAAATTTAATCTTTCTACCAGTTGTGGCCATGTCTTCAGGTGTCAATGCCTTAAGCTCTGGAATCCGCTCCATAATAACTCTGCGTTAATTCCCTTCTTAAATATCGTCCCTAAAACCTTCCTCTTTGACAAGTTTCATAATATCTCATAGTTATCAAATGCATCTGAAGCTGAAGGCACTACTTACATACAAGTTATTGTTGTTGTATACTCTAAGGGACCACTTACAGTAAACGCAACTTCTCGTCTCTACTTGTCAAAAAAAAGTGCTGAATTACTTCTTTGCTTCTTGTGTTTCTTCAAGATTTGCATCTGGAAGAAAGTGTGCCCATCTCATTTTGTGGTATTTTGCTCCACACTTGCTTATACGCACCTCTCCCAAACTCATCTATTGCATTCGGTGCTACCAATGCGGCCTGGCCTCCCTTACATCGGCAAGACCAAGAGTATACCAGGTGACCTTTTCGCCAAACACTTGTGCTCTGTATGTCAAGGCCTGTTGGAGCACCGAGATACTAACCATTGTAACTCTCTTCCTATACTGACCTTTTTGCCCTGGGCCTTCTCCATTGCCAGAGAGAGGTCACATACAAACTGGAGGCACAGTACCTCGTATTCCGCCACGCATCACTCTAGCAAACTGTTCCATAATTGAGAGTTTGCTTCTTAAATATTGAATTACGCAACGTGATTAAATGTCTCCTTGACAATAAGGATTACATTAGGGAACTTTTGTACACTAGGTTATTAGAAAATATTGCTTGCGACTTGGCCCTATAGGATTTCCCTCTCTACAGAAAGTAGGATTAAGATGCAACACAAAAGACGCAGCTACACAGCCTCTAAAAACGAACAGATAATTTTACTTAAGGAAAAGCAAACTGCTGGAGAAACTCGTCAGGGTGAGGCAACATTTGTGGAGAGAAAGGAAAGATGACATTTAGGGTCAGGAGACTTCTTCAAACTGATGTAATCGAGGGGCAAGAAATCTGTAAAAGAGAAGCGAGTGGTCCGGTAGCGTCTGGGAAATGATCAGTAGATACAAGGGGTGAATAGCAGACGAAATGTGTCAGAAAGAACTGCAGATGCTGTTTTAAACAGAAGATAGACACAAAAAGCTGGAGTAACTCAGTGGGCCAGGCAGCATCTCTGGAGAGAAGGAATGGGTGACATTTTGGGTCTGAAGAAGGGTCTTGACCTGAAGCGTCACCCATTCCTTCTCTCCAGTGATGCTGCCTGTACCGCTGAGTTACTCCAGCTTTTTGTGTCTATCTTTGGGCGAATAGCTGGTGTAAGAGATAAAGGCTAGAGGTGAAAAGAGAGAAAATGGTGTCAGATAAGAAAAGAGGAGGATGAATGAAACGTAAAAGCACCACATATTCAATGATTTTACCATCAACGTAAGTGATATGGACCAAACTGGGGGAGGTAAAAGATAAAAGGGAAGCGGGGATGGGTGATGAGTATATATGGAGGAGGGGAATGGAGCAGGGTGACCAGGGGGATGAAAGATGATAGGAGAAAAGTGTTTGCGAGGAGTGGGAAGACACAGGGGAATAATACACCATTTCTTTCACACTGACACCTTTAAAAATCGGGTACTAATTACTGAAGCTGCCAAACACATACAGCGCCCTTTTCAAAGTGGCTTTTGATGGATCAAGTAACAGTCTCTGACCTGCCTCCATTTCTTTGATATTCCTTTTCCCAGCTCTTTGCTGCTCCCAGCCCCTCTCGTTTTGATTTGGCAGACAAAAGTCAAGAGGTCATGGGTTAAGTGTGTGCTCTGAAGTTCTTATGGCCTTTGAAGTCTGTCCCCGACCTTTGCATTTGTGCCACTGGTGCCCTTCGAGGCCTCTCCCAGACTGTGAGAGCTTCAACCTCTCTCTCTGTGCTGCCCTTTCTAATGGGCACACTCTGCTTCATCCTTTTTCCAGGAGAGAAGGCTCTATAAGGCCCCGGTAATGCCGCATCTGGAATATTGTGAGCAATTTTGGGCACAATATCTGAGGAAGGATGTGCTGGCTCTGGAGATGGTCCCGAGGAGGTTTACAAGAATGAACCCAGGAATGAGTAGGTTAACCTATGATGAGCGTTTGCTAGTACTGGGCCTGGATTCGCTGGAGTTTAGAAGAATGAGGGGGGACCTCATTGAAACATACAGAATAGTGAAAGACTTGGATAGAGTGGCTGTGGAGAGGATGTTTCCACTAGTGGGAGAGTCTAGGGCTAGAGGTCATAGCCTCAGAATTAAAGGACTTTCTTTTATAAAGATGAGGAGAAAGTTCTTTAGTCAGAGGGTGGTGTATCAGTGAATGGTGAATTCAGTGATATGGAGGCTGTCAGTGGATATTTTTAAGGCAGAGATAGAGAGATTCTTGATTAGTACGGGTGTCAGAGGTTATGGGGAGAAGGCCGGAGAATGGGGTTAGGAGATAGATCGTTGAATGGTGGAGTACATTTGAATGGCGGCCTAATTCTACTCCTATCACTTATGACCTTATTTAACATTGCAAATAATTTTTCGATCTTGCACCGAGCAACTTGCTACAAACTTTAACCTCCCCTCAGAATATCCTTCCTTTGTTCTTTCCATAAAATAACATACTATTCATTTGGAATAATAACTATTGTGATACCATTAATATATTTTTTAAAACACAAAGTATTGTGCTATAACACCAGGCTAAGCACTCAACCAAGAAACCCAAGCTCAAAGCCAAAGTAGTATCTAAACTGCTTATACACTCTTCTGCTACAGCAATAAGTACCTCCATATGCAATAGTAAGCTATCTGCATCATTAACAATAACTTGAAAATTAATTGTGTAGATGCCAGATGATCATTGGGGTTATCAAGTGGGCATCTCCCTTCACTGCTGTTTCATCGCGTTAGGCCCACAACACCTCGGGAAAGCGAAACAGTTAGTTCTGACGTCCCGGAACAAACCCTCTCCCCCCCCCCCCCCAATACCTCCTCTCACCACCTATGCTACCAGTATCTACTAAATAAAGGAAAATACAGATGATTAATTCTCTCCAACAAATGCTAAACACTTGCATCCTGTCATACCATGAATGTGTTGGTCATCGCCCCCTACCCTGACCAAATCCAATTGCTTAATTTAAAGTTTCCAAATAGTTATACAGGTCCTTCCCAGTTTACGATCACCAGGTTCATGTGAGGCCTACACAAATGAACAATCGTCTGAGAGACTGTTGAGATAGATTCGCTGGCTGCTGTGGGGCTGTAGACAATTACTGGTGTTCGTGACTGTATTTCCGACTGGTGAGCTGTCTGGGCGACAAATATTTCACAGGAATGAAATTCCGTCATAACCTATGGAGGGTCTATACTGCACATTGTAGAATTAATTGCAAGTGTGAAACAGAGGGACAAAATAAACATGTAGAAATATATCTGAGTCATAGAGTCATACAGCATGGAAACAGGCCCTTGCCCACACCGACCAACATGTCCCATCTACACTAGTCCCAACTGCTTGCATTTGGCCCACATCCATCTAAACCTGTCCTATCCACGAACCTGTCCAAATGTTTCTTAAACATTGCAATGATCCCTGCCTCAACTAACTCCTCTGGTTTCTTGTGTCTGAAGGTCACATAGCCATGATCATATTGAATGGCAGTGCTGGCTCGAAAGGTCGAATGGCCTACTACTGCACCTATTGTCTATTGTCTATAAGATTCTCAGTGGTGAGAAGGTGCTTCTATACTTAGTGAATGGAGAGGTTTTGGAGCTCACGGCAAGGGTTTGTGGTTGACAATATTAACTTTTAGACTTTGGAGGTAGACAAATGAAAATATGAATATAGCACGAGGTGGTGTGTATACGGCCATGTCTATTTGCCCAATTGGATGGAAAAAGTGTCAGGGTGTCAGGGGTAATGGGGAGAAAGCAGGAGAATGGGGTTAGGAGGGAGAGATAGATCAGCCGTGATTGAGTGGCAGAGTAGATTTAATGGGCCGAATAGCCTAATTCCGCTTCTATCTATTTATTACTAAAACTCTCATCTTGTTTGTTTCTATGTGTGTATGCGTGTCTGTTTGTCTGTAATTGTGATCCCAGAACTACACCAAAACGGTGCACGATAGCGCTAAAATATTTGCACCACCTTACTCACGATTGTCCTGTGGTCGTTTGTGTCAAGTTTCATTCAGATTGATGTGATATTTTGCAAGTTATTTACGTTTACAAATGTACAAATTCAAGTTTAAGAAAAATTTAGCAGCTGTTGGGATCCAAATTTTGCTGGCCCAGCTTGCAACAAGGTTGCAATCGAGGAACACTCAGTCCAACCAGCAAGGTTTTAGCTGAACAGGAGGGGGAGGAGGCAATTGCATTAATTTTTAAAGTCCTCGACGCAAGAGGAGGGGGAGGCAGAGCTTGGGGGATACACCCATGCACGGCTGGGGCTATGGGTGAGTGCTGGAATATGGGGAATGGGTGAGTGCTGGAATATTGCGTTGGGGTACACGTTGCGTGGGGGGACCAGGCCTCTCATGGGGGGCTATGGGTTGAGTGGTCAAATATTGCGTTGGGGGAATGGCTTGCGTCGGGGGAATGGGTGAGTGATGGAATATTGCGTTGGGGAACGGGATGCGGTGGGGGACCAGGCCTCCCATGGGGGCTCTGGCTGAGCGGTTGTATATTGCGTTGGGGGAACGGGTGAGTGGTGGAATATTGCGTTGGGGAATGGGTTGCGTTGGGGGACCAGGCCTCCCATGAGGGCTATGGGTGAGCGGTTGTATGTTGCATTGGGGGAACGGGTTGCGTTGGGGTACCGGGCCTCCCGATGGGTCCCACTTGGTCTAGTCACTTATAAAAGTCAGAGGTAAGGATTGAACCCAGGTTTCTGGAGCTGTGCAGCAGCAGCACTACTACCTGCTCCACTGTGCTACTGCATGGATTGATGCCCATTCCTGACATACACTAACAGCCTTTCATATGATGCAGGGAGTATATGCATTTTTTTCCTTTAATTCGCCATAAGGAATCGACTGACAGTACAATCATCCTGTCAATGTTCTACATTACAAACACACTTATTTCTCCTCCTGATGGATAACTGGCTCTGTGACATGGCGAGCAAAAATTCCCCATCCCACCAGCCAGTGTAATGCTTGAACTGAAATACCCCATTACAGTATTCATTGTACACAGAACTTATAATAATATAAAAATAATGTTTGATTTTTAAGATGTGTATTATGACATGGCCATGCATCTCGTCCAAATACATTTCCTGTCAGTCCATTTTATCCAAAATAGCCAAGAATAATTGTATTTAGCTCATTTTTGTTGTGGTTTGGTTTAATTGGGCAAGAGTGTCATGATACTCAAGCATTTCATCCCTTCATGCGAGTTCCTCTTTTGGGGTGGTCCACCCTGTTTCAACAAATGCAATCAACCTGGCGTGCACAAACAGAAGATCAAACAGAACAAGTTGTCTTACAACTTTAGGCTGTGCACGCAATACGCAAGAAGAAGAAGAAGTGCCCCTTTTGAATCATTATCTTCCATTTTTGTTACCTTATCCATTGCTTCATCGTTGGGTTCTCCGATTGAGCTTTCTTGTTTCTGCCAACTAATGTGATATGTTTCCTCAATGTATTCTCCCCAGCCTCACTGAAGAGACAGCAACGTATTTATTCTAAAGAAGATCTATCCTTTCCATATCCCCAAACAGACATTTCAGTCCAATTACTAACAGTAGAAGAAAGCACCAAGCTTCATTCTTTTAGCATACCAGGTGCAAGGTAAAATACGCAAACTACTGGACACAATGACTAATGGGCGAGATGGAAAAGTTTCCATTGTTTCAAGAATTATCTTTAGAAAAAGCTTGGCTGGAAATATTTGTAAAACTTTGTACTATTTTCGTTGATGGTGAGCTGCAATGTAAGCATGGTCATTAGCAGGTACAAATATAGAGACTTCAAAATGTAGCACATCACATGCTTCAGCTCGTGTGGTTAGCTTGCTCTCATTTGAAGTGTCATTCAAGGATTTTTGAGGCAACTCAACTGTAAAATACCTCTGTCAGAGGATACCTCATCTCAGCAGCCTGGGTCATTAACTTTGAATACACCATCTCAGTAAAACAGCAACTCAACTCGGACACCAAACAGAAATGGGAATAAAAAGGTCCAAGTCTCTTTTCTATGTGCGCATATCAAAAGAGATGGAAGTGCACAGATTACAGTTTGAAAAAAAACAAAACAGCTTTGCTTCTTTCTTCAAAGATTGTGCAGACATTCTGCATCCAAAGCACACCATCTCTCTATTTATCGAGTATTAAACGTAAGCACTAATTGGCCCTGACAAGTATGAAAAGCTTGTCCATAGGATTCACCCTCTGCAATTATCCATGCAAGAGACAAGGCCAATTACTGCCATCTTCTATCTTTTCATATATTTTTAAAAAGGTGCATATTTTCTAAATAAATCACAGAAATAATAGATGCAGACTTCCATTCCTTCTATTAGGTGTTTGTGCATGAACATTAGCTTCATCATAATCCGATGAGCTTTTCTATCAAAGATTGAGGTGATGAAAAAAATGATAGAAAACCTAACTACAATTTTTCTATTTGTACATGGGATGATAGGATATGGGGGGGATCTGCAAGTAATGAGTGTTGATACTAGATAGTCACTAATAAATCTATACAGCAACTTAAGGAGAAACGTCTTTACCCAAGTATGGCTGGAATGCAGAATTCATAACCACAAGCAAAACAATTTTGATGCATTGAAGTGAAAGTAAGATGTAAACACAAGGCAGAGAGTCATGGAAATAGGCCCTTCGGCCCACCGAGTCCAAGCCCACCACTAGCATTAGTTCTACGTTTCGCACTAGTTCGCACGTTTTTCCACATTCCCTACATGCTAGTGGCAACTTTACAGAGGCCAATTAACCACATCCCAAAGCCTACACATCTTTGGCATGTGGGAGGAAACGGGTGGGGGTGCATGTGGAATATAAACACGAATAGAAAAAAAGCAGTAGGTTTTCTCAATTCTATACAGAAAGCATTATATTTTAATTGTTTAAGTATGCCTTGAAATGCTAGACTGGCTTTCAATTATTGCATGTGAAGGACTCACTTGAAACGTTAGAAAGATTGAAGCACTTGTAGGGCAACACGCAGGATCTCTGAAAATCTCAACATAGTTTGTTGTATGGAATTATATTATGTATTATATATTAGTATATAAAGATATATAATATAAATATTATAATTATATGAATTATAGTATGCTGTATGTTACAATTAATTATTTTTGATTTGCTATCATTGTAACTATGTTGATAATTTACCAACCATTTTTGCTGAGCCAGTTGACTAGATCAGGAATGTGATAATGTCCGGGTAGGATTAATTTTAAATGCAGATAAAAAAATAATTGATCTGAAATGTTAAGTCTTTCTTTCTCTATAGATACTGTCTGAATGTCTGTCTAATCTCACATTTTCTGATTCTTTTTTTTTTAAACTGATGTTGATTGATGAATAAATACTGACAAAAGTGTTAGCTAGAACTCCTTTGCTCAACTTCAACGGAGTATCAAAGAATCTTTACTATCCATGGCCATCGTCTAACATTTCATCAAAAGGATTGCACTTCGAGCAATGTATCTCGAAGCTATCTCAGACTATCTTTGACTGGACTTTACTGGCTTTACCGTTGCATTAAAAGTTATTCCCTTAACATGCATCTGTACACTGCGAATGGATCGATTGTAATCATGTATTGTCTTTTCGCTGGCTGGTTAGCATGCAACAAAAGCTTTTCACTGTAGCTCGGTACAAGTGACAATAAACTAAACTGAACTGAGGATTTCCTCACTGTTGTACTGATTGTCAAGCAAGATTCACAGGTGAAGGCTTTGCACTGAGATCTGAATCAATAAATGGGTTCAGTGAGAACATTTACCAACTGAACACATGAAATTTGCTATGAGTTTCTTGGAAAAAAAGTTAAATGAATAAAAACCCTAAAGTAGTGTAAAACAAAACAAAAGCTCAAAGTCCCTAGTGCAAGCAAGAGAGTCTGTTGTTCAAAGTTTAGTTGGTGTTTGCAGTGTGGAATAGCCTGATGATAGACACAAAATGCTGGAGTAACTCAGTGAGACCGGCAGCATCTTTGGAGAGAATGGGTGATGGTTCGGGTCGAGACTCTTCTTCAGATTGAGTCAGAGGAGAGGGAAACTAGAGATATGGCAAGGTACGAAGAGCATGTAAGATGTGAAAAGGACAGATTAAAGCAGCCGATGATCAAGGAGATGTATAATGGTTCATTGTTGGATGAGGGGAGGGTGACAACGATGTTGTTGGGAAGAAGCTTTTCCTGAGTCTGGAGGTCTCACTTTTCCGACTCCTATACCAGTGTGATTTTGGTCCTTGATGATGCTGGCTGCCTATTTGAGGCAGTAACTGCTATAGATCCCTCTGATGGTGGGGAGGTCAGTACTCATGATGGATCTGGCAGTGTCCACCACTTTCTTTATGATTGCATCAATGTTCAAGTTCATGCTCACATTTATTGTCACATGCACCAATTGGTATAGTGGAATTTGAGTTACCATACAGCCATACAAATAAATAGAACACAAAACACCATAGAGTTTAACATAAACATCCACCACAGCAGAATCAATGTTTCTCACTGTGATGGAAGACAATAAAGTTCAGTCACTCTTCCTCTTTGTTTACCCGTGGTTGGGGTCATTGAACCCTCCGCAGTCGCCGCTACGGACGGCCCGATATGTACAGGCCCTCTCGCCGGGATGATCGAAACTCCAGTGTCGGAACGGATCGGAACACACTCGGCGGCTTGGAGTTTCCGAATCAGCCGCTCCTTTCCGGAGCTCCAACACTGGCGATCCTCGGCAACAGATCCCAGGCTCCGCTATGTCAAAGTTAGCGCCGCGCCCGCGGCTAGAAGCTCCGCAAACCACAGCTCCACAGTGTTAAAGTCAGCAGGCCCAACACCCCGGAGCTCCAACACAGGCGATCCCCGGCACGGGATCACCCCGTTCCGTGATGGTAATTCAGCGCCGCGCCCGCTGCTGAAACTCGGGCCGGTCTCCAGTAGCAAAGGCCTCATCAGGGCAGTATCGGTCAGGGCACTGGGTGTCAAAGCTGGGAAGTCATGTTGCAGCTGTATAGTACATTGGTTAGGCCAACTTTAAGAGGACTGCATGCAATGCTGGTCACCTCATTGCTGGAAGAATGCAGAGAATTTGGAGAAGAGATTCACCAACATCTTGTCTAGATTGGAGAGTATTAACTATAAAAAGAGATTGGAAAATAACTTGAATTGTTCCCTCTGAAGTATTGGAGGATGTGATAGAAGTAAATAAAATTATGAAAAGCATAAGTAAGGTTGATGCCAAAATCTTTCTCCAAGGGTGAAAGTACTTTAAGGCAAAGATTTGAAGTGGGAGAGGAAACTTTAAAGGATATCTGCGAGGCAAGATTTATTTTACGTAGAGAGTTTAGGGGAATTGAACACCCTGTCAGGGAGAATGGTGGAAGCACTTGCAACATTTTTGAGGCATTTAGGCAGGCATATGAACAGGGCAGGAGCAAGAGGGAGATATACCATATGCAGGAGAAAATGGGCTTAGTTTAAATTACCATTATGTTCAGCAAAGACGTGGTCGGCCAAAGGGCCTATTCCTGTGTAGCACTGTTGTAATGTTTTGTGAATGTCCCTGACATTGTAGTCTCAGATATTTAAGGTGGAGGGCATTCAGCAGGCAAGTTTCCCAGTCTCACTGCAGGGGAATTCCAGTCATTTTGTTCCACAATATTGGACGCCGCAAGGATACTCTTGAACTTCTACAGGTGTACATTAGAGAGCATATTAACTGGTTGCATCATGGCCTGGTTTGGCAACTAGAATGCCCAGGAGTGAAGAAGACTGCAAAACGTTGTGAACACTGCCCGGTCCATCACGGGTTCTGACCTCCCCACCATCAAAGGGGTTTACAGGAGTCAGCGATCAAAAAGGCAGCCAGAATTTCGTTGTTCTGCCTGGGACATATGACATTAAAACACTCTTAACACTTGAGTCGAACATTCTTAGGGAATAAATAGTGAGGCCCAGCCAGCTATGGGATTCCTGACACTTGGTGGCACACATATTACGGAATGCTTGCAGTTCCACAGAAAACTTCATATATTTTCATGCTAGCTTCAGCCCAATGAGTTTACCAACACTGCCTGATTTAATCCTGTTTAATTCTGCTAATTTTGTGTTTTTCACATATCAGTAACTTTGATTATTATTTTTATGTCCCTGACCAGTGTACTCTCAAACTCTACTTTCTCTCCCTTTATGCCACCTTCAAATTGTTCTGGCTTAATGCTTCTGAATGGCTTCTAATTGCATGTTAACCCTATTTATTTTAATGATGTCCAAAATCTGCTGAATAAAACTAGTGATTTTTTTAAAAACAGCTTTTAGTAAATAGCTAACATTCGAACCTTCTCCGTGGTATTGGAGATCCAGTTTTATTATCTCTATTAAAATTAAACTGAAACCCCCTCAAAGGGGTTGTGAATCCTTGTACAACCTCTCTCATCATTAATCCAAAACGGACAGTGAACTTCTCATCAACAACCAATTATCTCTGGAAATGGCCATAAGCTGCAAAAATCACATCAATTACTCGTTGTATTGCACACTGATAACCATTTCAGATGTGGGCTCACTGTGGCCAATCTTTGTACTGCCTCAGTTTATTACATCTTCTCCATTCAGCGCAACGTAGCAGGTAGGAAAAGCAAATATGCATAATTGAACTTGGTCTGGGCTGGACTGGAGTCGATGGTGAAGCTTTGGCCGGATGGGCGTAGAGGTGGAGAAGCAGTGGGGCTGGAGACAGAAATGCATCCAATGGATTTAGCCAAAGACCAGCAAGACCAGTGGGCAGATGAGAGGGCATACTCATCTAGACAGAATTTGGAGCTTTCTTGGGATGGGATGTGTGGAGGTTGTGACCGTTGTGGGGAGATGATGGTGGAGTTCAGAGAGTTGAGGATTGGGGTGTTATGTTCTGATGGGTGTTTGCAAAGGAGATAAGGCCCCAGTGGGCAAAAGTAACTGAACTTAAGTTACTGGGGCAGTGAAACGAGTCTGAAGAAGGGTTGCCCATCCGTGTTCTCCACAGATGCTGTCGAGTTACTGCAGAACTGTGCGTCTTTTTTTCAAGTTAGTGAGGTATTGATTTGGAAAAATGCGATGAAAACAAACTTTCATTGCAAAAGTGGGTCGAAGTCAAGACCCACCATTGCTGGTCGAGTCAACTTTATTTTCATGTGCACAAGTTTGGTGAGATACAGGTACAATGAAAATCTTGCATACACAACAAATTATACATAAATGATACATGAATTACATCCAAATTCTTTAAGACAGTGAAGATAAAAATGAAAAAAGAGTGAAACTAAAAATAAAAAGGACTTAAAAAAAACAAGACATTAGTGTAGAAAAGGCACAATTCTAAAACAAGTCCATGATAATGCAGGCGGTGGTTCCTCATGCCCCACTGCCAATGTATGATTAGGGTTAGGTAGGTAGGTTGGTTTAAGAACCCAAATGTTGTGGGAAGTAACTGTTCATGAACCTGGTGGGGTGGGGCTTCAGGCTTCAGTCCGATGGTATCAGCGAGAAGTAGGCATGGCCTGGACAATGGGGACACCAGATGATAGATGCTGCCTTCTTGAGGCAACATTTTATGTAAAAACATTTGACTACTCTTTCCATTTCTATACTGACCATTCTGTCCTGGGCCATCTCCATTGCCAGAATGAGGCCACATGCAAAGGACATACCCATTCACTGGTCCTCGACACTCCCACTAGTGGAAACATCCTTTCCACATCCACTCTATCCAAGCCTTTCACTATTCGTAAGTTTCAATGTGGTGGCCCCTCATCTTCCTAAACACACAGGCCCAGTGCCGTCACATGCGCATCATATGTTAACCTACTCATTCCTGGGATCATTCTTGTAAACCTTCTCTGGACCCTCTCCGAAGCCAGCACATCCTTCCTCGGATATGGTGCCCAAAATTGCTCACAATACTCAAAATACTTCAGCATTAAAGGACGTTCTTTTAGGAAGGAGACGAGGAGAAGTTTCTTTAGTCAGAGGGCGATGAATCTGTGGAATTCTTTGCCATGGACGACTGTGGAAGCTATCAGTTGATATTTTTAAGGCAGAAATAGATAGATTCTTGATTAGTACAGGTGTCAGAGTTTTTGGGGAGAAGACAGGAGAATTAGGGTTAGGAGGGAGAGATAGATCAGCCATGATTGAATGGCGGAGTAGACTTGAGAGTCAGAATGGCCTATTTCTACTACTCCTATAAAGTGCGGCCTGACCAGCACCTTGTCGAGCCTCAGCATTACATCCCTGTTTTTGTCTTCTAGTCCTCTTGAAATAAATGCTAGTGTTGCCTTCCTTACTACCGAATTTGACTTGCAAATTAACCTTTTGGGAATTCTGCACCAACACCCCCAAGTCCCTTTGCACCTCCGATTTCTGGATTCTCTCCTCATTCAGAAAATAGTCCATACCTTTATTTGTACCACCAACATACATAACTCCACACTTTGCTACACTCTATTCCATCTGCCAGTTCTCTGCCCAGTCTCCAAACCTGTCCATGTTCTTCTGCAGAGTCCCTGCTTTCTCTACACAACCTGCCCCTCCACCTACTTTCGTATCAACTGAAAACGGCCACAAAGCCTTCAATCCCCTCATGTAAATTCCAGAATAGTTACAGTGTAACATCTCAAGAAGGAGCATAATTCTTGGAATGCATTCAATGAAAACCTTATCAGTTCAGTATTCAGGAAGGCCAGTGAGAGGTGATGGTTTTTAACTTAATCTCAGGGAATGAACATGGGCAAGTGCAATAGCATATTGCTTTGATCAGATTTAACAAAATAATGGAAGACGACAGACCAGGAGTGCAAATGAATCAATGACAATTTTATTAGCCCAAAATAGCCCATTTTAGACAAATTGGACAGAAACAGCTCCTTGATGGTAAATCAGTGTTAGGGGCAGTGGGGGGTTCAGAACAAATATGTGAGAGGGAAGAGATTTAAGTGTAACTCTTTCCACAGAGTGTCATTGGTGTTGAAATGAGCTGCCAGGGGAATCATAGCTAAGAAGCAGATACAATTACGACCTTTAAAAGACGTTCCAAAAAGGTACAGGTTTGTAGGCTAATTGGCTTCTGTGAATTGCCCCTAGTGTGTAGGATAGGTCTCTAAAAACATTTGGATACATATATAAGGGAATTAGGCAGTTCATACACAGGAAGGGTATATAACTATAACAAGGGTTGAAGACACTACTAGTTGCAAGTGACTGTGTTGTGAAGGGTGCAGTGATTTATAAACATTTGGAATGGCTGATGAATGATAGCTGTGAGGAGTGTTTGGCTGGGCTGGGAGGGAACATTAGACCAAAAGAAACTTTTTGAAGCTACATCAAACAGCAATGAACCAAGTGAATTAGCATATCAATCTTTTGGTTGACATGGATACATCAGGGCGTTTGATCTCCTTTGCAGTACATTTCTGAGGTTCTCTGTTGATTGACTAATTTATCAGGTCCACTATCTTATCAGCAGTGGTTAAATGCATCGATGGCATTGCACACAAAGACCAGGAGATGTGATCTTGAAAAATCAACTTTCTGATACAGGGTCTTTAACCTGAGATGTCAACTGCTTCTTTTTCCACAATTGCTGTCTGACCTGCTGTGCTTTTCCAGCTTTTTTCTGTTTTTATAACAAATGGAAGTCAGGGGACATTTCTTCACGCAAAAGGTAGCAACAGCTTGAGCCTGTCCCCCGCCCCAAATCCTCAATATTAATGAGCTTGATAGGTTTTTGTTAGGCAATATATAAAACCAAGGCAGATTGATGGAGTAAGATAATGATCAGCCATGATCTTGTACAATGATAGGACAGGCTCGAGGGACTGATTCTATCCCTGCACCCATGCTAGTCATCATCAACACAAGACCACTCTACAGAGTAAGGTGGATCAATATCTCACACAACAAAAGCACTTCTGTGTTACTGCACTGGATCACCTCTTAGCTGAAGGTAGAATCTCCCAGTTTGTCATGATACAAATGTTAAAAGCATAATTCTTGACAATTTAACCTTACAGTAAAATATAGCCACAAATATTCCACACGCAAGTGGTGTCTCGGCCTGACAATGCATGCAGCTTAATCGCACAGCTATCAAAAATGGCAGATTGATACCAGTGTTATCAGGAAAACACATTTCCGAAGCTTTAAAAGTGCCTTGGTATTATCTATCAAAATCTATCATTCCAGTGTGCTTCTATTATATAGCAGATCAGTGGACAGCAAAAGGACAACACGGACTCCCTCCATTTGGGCACAATGTATTTCCTTCTAAAGATTGAACTTTTACAGCAGTGTATCTTTTCACTATAATTTATTGTTGAAGCAATGATCAACATCAAAATCGATCCTTTGCCCTCTCCCACTGTATGCTCAACACCAGAGATATAAAGCATGATCTAAGATGAAAGGAAGAAGCTCAGTGCAGTGAAGATTTGTCTGCAACCAGTACATAAAGAAAACGGATAATGGTAAATATAAAGATATCATTTTGAAATGCTGAGCCAAAGTAATGGAAGTAGAATTGCAAAAAAAATACATGGATCTACATAGTAGGGGAGAGGAGATTCTCTCTAGTTATTGTGCATTTGATATTTTTAGAAAATACAGGAAATAAAGCCATAGAGTATTACATCATGGTAACAGGCCCTTCGGCCCAACTTGGCCACACTGGGCAATATGTCAACAGTCATCAGTCAATGAAAGCAAGCATGCAGGTACAGCAGGCAGTGAAGAAACCGAATGGCATGTTGGCCTTTATAACAAGAGGAGTTGAGTATAGGAGCAAAGAGGTCCTTCTGCAGTTGTACAGGGCCCTAGTGAGACCACACCTGGAGTATTGTGTGCAGTTTAGGTCTCCCAATTTGAGGAAGGACATTCTTGCTATTGAGGGAGTGCAACGTAGGGTCAGGTTAATTTCCGGGATGGCGGGAATGTCATATGTTGAGAGAATGGAGCGGCTGGGCTTGTATACTCTGGAATTTAGAAGGATGAGAGGTTATCTTATTGAACCATAGAAGATTATTAAGGGTTTGGACACGCTAGAGGCAGGAAACATGTTCCCGACGTTGGGGGAGTCCAGAACCAGGGGCCACAGTTTAAGAAAAAGGGGAAAGCCATTTAGAACGGAGATGAGGAAACTCTTTTTTGCACAGGGAGTTGTGAGTCTGTGGAATTCTCTGCCTTAGAGAGCGGTGGAGGCCGGTTATCTGGATACTTTCAATAGAGAGCTAGATAGGGCTCTTAAAGATAGCGGAGTCCGGGGATATAAACTTGGTAAACTTGGAAAACTTTATTGTCATTCAGACCTTGCGGTCTGAACGAAATTTCATATGGGGAGAAGGCATGAACGGGGTACTGATTGTGGATGATCAGCCATGATCACATTGAATAACGGTGCTGGCTCGAAGGGCTGAATGGCCTACTCCTGCACCTATTGTCTATTGTCTCGTCTACACTAGTCCCACCTACCTGCATTTGGCCCATATTCCTCTAAACCTGTCCTATCCATGTACCAGTCTAAATGTTTCTCATATAACAGTTAAACATATTCTATAGTATTCATGTTACATGGCAAAAAGAAATACAGGCTGTTCTAGTTCTCACCATCTCTTCTTGTCTCTGTCCTTAACCATGTCCACAATGATTACCTTTCTGTGCTAGATGTCTTTTGCTAAGATAAATACTATTTGGCAAAACCGTTTAGCCTAATTTCATACTGCTATACAACAGAACAATAGCAGAAAGTTAAAATGACCAGTGTAGTTCAGCCAGGGAAAGATTAGAGGTTCATAAGTTCAAAGGTCATAGGAGCAGAATTAAGCCATTTGGCACATCGAGTCCACTCCACCATTCAATCATGGCTGATCTATCTTTCCCTCTCAATCCCATTCTCCTGCCTTCTCCTCATAACCTTTGACACCCTTACTGATGAAGAGCCTGTCAATCTCCGCTTTAAAAATCCTCAAAGACTTGGCCTTTACAGCCATCTGTGGCAATTAATTCCTGGTTTATTTCCATTTCAATTTATCCCAAACGACTCAACAACTAATGAGAAACTTTTTACAACATAAATGCTGAAACATAACCACAATTTTCTAAAGCTCCAAAAACACCAATGAGATGATTTTTAAAGGTACATTGGTTAGGTGAAAAATAATGGCTGAACATCAAGGAATATGCAATATTTTCCATTAATTTTGAAACACAGTTTCTGACAATTTTGCTTGCAACCATCATATAAAAATTGCATCCAATACTATAAATTATCCTTTTGAACTGTTCTTTATTGTTTTTAAGGTACATTGACCTGAGGAAAATGCTTTTATTTTTGCAATTTGTTCTCGTAAACCATACAAAAATGCCCGTTGGTTAAGATATTTAAAAATAAAAGTAAAATCTGGAACTTAGAATGACCATGTCGACTTAATTCACATTGTAAATGCATAAATAGTGGCACCAAATCTTCTTATGTTTACATTTTCCAACTCCATGATCAAATTGCGGAGAAAATAGCAGCTTTTAGCCAACTCCATTTGCCCGTTTCCCAAATGTCTAGAAATGTTGTGATTGAAAACGTTTTTCAAAACCTGCTTTCCTATCTTAGGTAAAAGATGGAATGGGCTTTATACAGTACCAGGAGATATTACTGAAATCCACGAGGAAACAGTCACTTAAAGAAGATGATTAAGATGAATGCTTTCAATTGAACAGAAGTGCACTGTGAAACAGCCTGCTGGCACAGGTCCACACATGAGAAAGAGCTTCATAAAAAGGCGAGCTTTCTTCACTACAAGCTAACCAGAGGATGATGTTGTTTCTCATTGCATGACCTCTGTTTATCAGACTATACTCATTATACAAAAGCCAATAGTAATGATTTCAAAGTAATGAGAGTCAACTGGTCCAAGAAAGTGCTGTTTATAAATAAATGTTAAATGTTAACTATATCGGCATTAAGTACCATTTACTGGATTCTACAATGGCTATTGTATGCTGTGAAAAACAACGAAAGATCCTAGAACAGCATTTTTAAAAAATAGTTAAACAACATTAGCACACATTGTTATTCGTTTTAAAGAGCTCAGGAATTGCAATTCCAATCAGTATGTTGGTGGAATGCTTTTTTTTCTAACACAAAGCTAACTGTGATGTAGAACATTACAAGTATGTCTTTTATGGGACTTTTTGAATAAATGCAAACCTGGCCTTGAGGAAGAAAGTTATTTCATGTAAATAAATTGATCTAATTTTAAAATCAAAATGGAGTCAGATAAAGAATGGTAGAGTGATATAGAGGGAAACAGGTCCTCTGGCCCAACTTGCCCACACCGGCCAACATGTCCCAGCTACATTAGTCACACCTGCCCGCGTTTGGCCCATATCCCTCCAAACATGTCCTATCCATGTACCTGTCTAACTGTTTCTTAAATGTTGGGATACTCCCTGCCTCGCCTTCCTCCTCTGGCAGCTTGTTCCATACACCCACCACCCTTTTGTGTGAAAAATTGATCACATGTATTCAAAATGAGTCAATGATGAAACAATATGTATCAATATATATGTCATAATTACTGATTTAAAAACCCTGGAGTTTGCTACCAACAAGCATCTTCACAGTAACAATATCTTCACTGTAAGCTGTGCAGCAGTCTGATATTAATGCTCATCAAGACACAAATAAAAACATTAATCTTACTTTGTTGTACATACTCCACTCAGGCCATGTCTTCACTGATGTAATCTATTTCCAGTTGTCAAGCACTTTCAACATAATATTCTCTCAATAAGTATTTGGACAATTTTGTATTTGCCCCACCGCCAATTTCTCCAGGAAATAGAATGACTTTTTACATATGTTAATCTGTTCATAACGAACTGTTAGATGGTATGGGTCAAATGATTTCTCAAAACATTTTATTACATTGATATATTTACTGTGCGCTGCAGCTGACAGGTTGGACTATTAGTACTATCTATCTGTTCTCTTAACGCTCTGTGATGATATGTTTTGGCTTCTTAGGGATGTCACATGTGTCACATCTGGGCTCCATTCAATCATTCATGCACTTAAGAAAAAAATAAAATCAGTAAAATGAAAATTGTCTCCTTCAACTGAAATGGATCAGAGTTCATACCAACTGTACTGCAATGGATGGGCCATCCTTGTATGAAACAGAGAACAGTACAGCAAAGGAACAGACCATTCGGTCGATGATGTTTGTGCCAAACATGATGCCAATTAAAAAATGGAATGATCTGCCAGAGGAGGTAGTTGAGGCAGGTACTATAATGACATTGAAAATACATTTGAACAGGTACATGGATAGGAAAGGTTTGAAGGGATATGGGCCAAGCGTGGGCAGGTGGGACTAGTGTAGATGGAGCATCTCCCTTGGCATTTGAACAGCTTCAAATTCCTGGGAGTAAATATCACCAGTACATGTCCTGGACCATCCATATTGAAGCAATGGCCAAGAAAGCACACCAACGCCTCTACTTCTTTAGAAGGCTTTGGAAGTTTGGCGTGTCCCTTACAACTCTCACCAACTTGTACAGATGCACCAGAGAAAGCTTGTTATCAGGATGCATCACAGCATGGTTAGGGAACAGCTCCATCCAAGTCCCCAAGAAATTGCAGAGAATTGTGGACGCAGCCCAGACCATCACACAAACCAACCTCCCTTCCATTGACTCCATTTACACCCCACGCTGCCTCGGCTAGGCCACCAGCATAATCAAGGATGAGTCACACGCTTCTCTGCTCTCCAATCGGGCAAAATGTATAGAAGACGCACAGCTCAAGATTCAGCTACAGTTCCTTCCCAGCTGTTATTAGGCAACTGAACCATCTTACCAACAACTAGAGATGGTCCTGAACTATGACCTACCGCATCGGAGAAACTCGCCTTATCTCTGATCAGACTTTACTGCCTTTATCTTGAACTAAACATTATTTACGTTATTCCCTTTATCATGTGTCTGTATACTGCGGGTGACAATTGCAATTAATAATTGTCTTTCCGCTGACTGGTTAGCACACAACAAAAGCTTTTTACTGTACCCTAGTACACGTGAAAATAAATTAAACTCAAACTCCACTCTTGGAATGATGCATATAATTTTGATAAATCCAAACGCATTAAACAAACACCAACATTCAAAATAACTCTGAAAATACTTTTTAGGAAGCTCAAGCCCCAAAATGTTTTATATGGGGGTGTAGCTCTATTATTACCGCTGTAAGCATTTTGTGATATCTTTTCTATAGGTGGCATTATGAATGGTTTTTGAAGGTATTCTGTCCCTCCAGTTGCATTTTCCGGTTAACCCTTAAACACGAATCCCACAAAATGAATACGTAGACTTCTGCCTCCAGCCAGCTATCTGAGCTTGAAGACTACAGACAAAATCTCAAGAGCACTTGGAAATGTCAGCTCTTTGTGCAACCCAGGACACTCTGAGGCCAGTTCTAATGAAATTCACAGTAGCGCTGATGGTGCATCTATCTAGTCACTCACCTTTGCTTCAGTTAAGCAATATCGTCAACGCCAACAACAGCACATAATCCAATTTATTTTTATTAAGGCTGGACCATTACAATCTCAATTTAATCTTCAGTGAAACGAAGCAGGCCATGATAGAGTGAATAGCTGTTGATAGTAACTGTGTCACCTTTCATTAGTGTCAGGTAAAATCTTGTCGGAAGGTTTGTAGTTGAGAAATAGGCACAAGGACTCTGCATTACCTTGTGCCAAATCTTTATCTGCTTTTATTTTAACTTCTGCAAGCGATCAGGAATTTGAAACTAAAGCCAGCTTGCACTGATAATTTTACGGCAGTATTGATATCACAAAATAATTTCTAGAAAGTAAAGAAGCTTATTTAACATTCATCAAACAAGCTCAGTCTGAAGAAGGGTCTCAACTCAAAGAAGGGCTGTGGTTATAAGGACAATGATTAGACAGGGTTTATTCTCACCTGAATATAGGAGGCTGAGGTGCTTCCTTACAGAGGCTTATACTATCATGAGAGGCAGAGATAGATAGATAGATAGATAGATAGATAGATAGATAGATAGATAGATAGATAGATAGATAGATAGATAGACAGATAGACAGACAGACAGACAGACAGACAGACAGATAGATAGATAGATAGATAGATAGATAGATAGATAGATAGATAGATAGTGTTTTTACCAAGGACAGGGGTATCTGGAACTAGGAAGTATAGGTTTAAGGTGAGGAGAGAAAGGTAAAGGACATCTAAGAGGTATGCTTTTCACAGAAGGGGGGCACTTGCTGCCAAAAGAGGTGGTGGAGGCAGAAACTATTACAATGTTTAAAAGGCATGTGGACAGATATTTAGATGGAAAAGTTGTATAGAGATTCACGGCTTCGGCAAGCAAATGGGAAGAGCATGGACAGGCATCATTGTTGGCATGGATGACGTGGTCCGAGTAGACTCATTTCCATGATGTGCGGAAAGGAACTGCAGATGCAGATGCAGATGCCAGGGTTCCAGCAACTATGTTACAGAGAAAGGTTGAACAAGTTAGGTCTTTATTCTTTGGAGCGCAGAAGGTTAAGGGGGGACTTGATTGAGGTCTTTAAAATGATGAAAGGGATAGACAGAGTTGACGTGGATACGTTTTTCCCATTGAGGGTAGGGAAGTTTCAAACAAGAGGGCATGACATGAGAATTAAGGGACAGAGGTTTCGGGGTAACGTGAGGGGGAACTTCTTTACTCAGAGGGTGGTGGCTGTGTGGAATGAGCTTCCAGCAGAAGTGGTGGAGGCAGGATCGATTTTAACATTTAAGAGTAAAGTGGATAGGTATATGGACGTGAAGGGAATGGAGGGGTATGGTCTGAGTGCAAGTAGATGGGACTAGGGGAAAACAAATGGTCGGCACGGACTGGAAGGGCCGAGAGGGCCTGTTTCCGTGCTGTAATTGTTATATGGTTATATGGTTATATGGTTAAACCAAAGATAGACTGAAGTGTCTCACCAAGAAACGCCACCCATTCCTTCTCTCCAGAAATGCTGCCTATTCACCAGGATGCTGAGTTACTCTGGCATTTTGTGTCTATCTTCGGTGAAAACCAGCACCTGCAGTTCCTTCCGACACAAGTTCATTTAAACTTCTGCTGCCCACCTCCTAATTCTGCATCGTCCTATTCACCCTTCACCTCTCTGCTCACTCGACTGGCTCCTGGTTAAGAAGGTCCTCAGCTTCAAAGTGATCATTTTCAATCCTCCATGACCTTGTTCCTTCCTGTCAGTAACATCTTCTTCAGGCAAATCATCTGTAGTGATATCTGCATTCTTTCAATTCTAGTTTACAAGATACTTCCAGAATTCAATTGCTCCATTGTGAGTGGAACCTATGGAATTCCAACACTAATCTTCTCACCCTTGCTGCTTCTGTATCCACCTTTTAGACAAGATAAATACAAAATGCTGGAGTAACTCAGCGGGACAGGCAGCATCTCAGGATAGAAGGAATGGGTGACGCTTCGTGTCGAGACCTTTCTTCAGACTGAGAGTCAGGGGAGTGGGAGACACAGAGATATGGAAGCATAACGTGTGAAAACGAGACCCCAAAGGGGAGGATAATCAGGGATCACTTAATCAATCTCTTGATGCCTCTTTTGATTTGTAGGAAGTGATGGTATACAAACTCTGCCGCAGCTGTCAAACGTCCGTCTCATCTTCCAATTTACAGCAAAAGTGTCTGTTAAGCCATGAATCAGCCAACATCATCAAGGACCCACGCTACCCTGGCCATGGTCTCATCTCTCTCCTGCCACCGAGAAAAAGACATAGAAGTCTGAAAACCATGGCCTGAAGGTTCGGGATCAGCTACTTTCCAACAACCATCCGGCTTTTGAACACCTCAAACAACCAATTAAACTACGACTTTTTCGTCTTGGATGTACTTGGTACTGTTTTTCTTTGCAGTAATATTTTTTTTTTTTAATTGATTGAACTTTTATTTGTTTATTATGTTACGTAAAGAGTACAATGATTACAGATGTGTTTATGCTGCTGCAAGAAAGAATTTCACTGTTCCATTTTTGATGCATATGACAATTAAACACTCTTGACTTGATCTGCCCTGATATTTTCAGATTTTCAGTCCTAAGAAGGGTCTCGACCCAAAACGTCAACCATTCCTTCTCTCCAGAGATGCTGCTTGTCCCGCTGAGTTACAACCAGATTTTTGTGTCTATCTTCGGTTCCAAAATGAGTCAGCATTAATTTACGATGGGGAAATCATGCTAGATTTATCTTCTGGAATTTTTTGTGGATGTAACCAGAAAAAATGGACACGGGAGAGCCAGTGGGTGTAGTGTACCTGGACTTTCAGAAAGCCTTTGAAAAGGTCTCACATAGGAGATTAGTGGGCAAAATTAGAGCACACTGGGCATAGGGTACTGACATGAATAGAAAATTGGTTGGCAGATAGGAAACAAAGAGTAGGGATTAACGGGTCCCTTTCAGAATTGCAGGCAGTGCTCGGTACTGGGACTGCAGCTATTTGCCATATACATTAATGATTTAGATGAAAGAATTAAAAGTAACTTTAGCAAATTTGCAGATGACACAAAGCTGGGTGGCAGTGTGAACTGTGAGGAAGATGCTATGAGAATGCAGGATGACTTGGACAGGTTGGGTGAGTGGGCAGATGCACGGCAATTGTGTTTAATGCGGATACATGTGAGGTTATCCACTTTGGTGACAAAAAAGAAAGGCAGATTATTATCTGAATGGTGTCAAGTTAGGAAAAGGGGAAGTACAACAAGATCTGGGTGTCCTTGGTCATCAGTCACTGAAAGTAAGCATGCAGGTACAGCAGCCATGTTGGCCTTCATAACAAGAGGCGTTGGGCATAGGAGCAAAGAGGTCCTTCTGCAGTTGTACAGGGCCTTGGTGAGACCACACCTGGAGTATTGTGTGCAGTTTTTGTCTCCAAATTTGATGAAGGACATTCTTGCAATTGAGGGAGTGCAGCGTAGGTTCACAAGGTTAATTCCCGGGATGGCGGGTCTGATATATGTTGAAAGAATTGAGCGTCTGGGCTTGTATACACTGGAATTTAGAAAGATGAGAGGGAATCTTATTAAAACATATAAGATTATTAAAGGATTGTACATGCTAGAGGCAGGAAAAATGTTCCCGATGTTGGGGGAGTCCAGAACCAGGGGCCACAGTTTAAGAATAAGGGATAGGCCATGTAGAACGGAGACGAGGAAAAACCTTTTCATCTAGAGAGCTGTGAATCTGTGGAATTAATTCTCTGCCTCAGAAGGCAGTAGAGGCCGATTCTCTGGATGCTTTCAAGGGAGAGTTAAAAAGAGCTCTTAAAGATAGCGGAGTCAAGGGATATGGGGAGAAGGCAGGAACGGGGTACTGATTGTGGATAATCAGCCATGATCACAGTCAATGGCTCGAAGGGACGAATGGCATACTCATTCACCTATTGTCTATTGTCTATTATCTGTAGTTCCTTCCAACACTGATATTTTCAGAAGTAGTTTGTTGTCAAACTTTAATTCAAGATCCTTGGGGAGGTACACTACCTAAGTTAAAATTCCTAGATAAATTTCCTAGATAAATATATCAATGCAAACTGGACTTCTGCAGCAGATCAGTATGCATTACCTGTACCAAGATGTGCTGTTTTGATATACTGTATTTCACATACATCCAAGGAATTGAAATACAGCAGTCTATACCTTTCCTGGAATTAAAATGATTATCGGTGGTAGATATGAAACCATAAAGAATATGTATGATATAATTTTACACTCAAAGTGTTTAACTGTCTCTAGGGAAACAAATATCTACGCATATTATCTGAAAAACAGTATCACAATCTAATTTGCAACTCATTTGCCAACTGTGAGCGGTGAAAGGTTGTGTAGCTTCTACTTGCATGAAGTAATGATGCTCACCATTACACAATCACATCAAGGAGTTTCTGTGCAGTTGCACCCATTCATGAAATGTAAGTTTAATTAGAAAGGAAAAGTCAACTTGTTTCATTGATGAATAAAATTGTCAGACTGCTGAAGGGAAGCCTTGTCTTTCCCTGGAGTTTTTTACCTCCTCCACCCCCACCCCCCTCCTCCCTCCTCACCCCCAAAGGCCAGTGATACATGCTAAGCTGTAGCCCATCAGACACTTATGGATATGCACACTAATGTAGAAGAGTTGGCAGGTTCCCAGTGCTTCATTGAATGACATGGAAGAGATAAAGAGGTAGAGAATCACCACCAAACTGCATAATATTAAAATCTACGTGTTTCAATTGTGAGGGAAAGAAGTATGGTGAATATAAAATTGAAAAAGAGTGTAGGAAGGAACTGTAGATTATGGGTTACACCAAAGATAGACACAAAATACTGCAGAGAAGGAACGGGTGTTGTTTCGGGTTGAGACCTTTTTCATGCTGAGAGTTAGGGGAGATGGAAACTAGAGATATGGAAGGGTAAGGTGTGAAAACGACAGATCAAAGCAGATGACGTTCAAGGAAATGTAAAATGGTTCATTGCTGGCTGAGGGGAAGGTGACAACGAGGTATGCAAACAGTAAAAATTGTAAGCTGCTCAAGCGATAGGCTTGGATGGTAAATTGAATAAATTTAAACAAGTGAATAAATGGACAGAGCACTGAGGAAGTCAAGGACACATGAAAAGTGTGCTGGAAGATGTGCCAGTAAACATACCAGAGGGTGGACTAACTTGTGAGGAAATGTTTGCTGTGAGCAGACCTCGAGAGCAGTCATTTTATCACTAAATATTATGCAGTATCAAACTTCATTGAAGATCAACACAGCACATAGATGAGTCACTGCATTTATGAACAGAATTCTGCTAAAGACAGTATTAAGAATTCTCGATTAAGACAAAAATAAGTCACAAGGCAAAAGAAATGCAAGCCAGGAATTAAACCAATCCTTGAGGAAGTGAATCACAATAGATTAAGGAGATATGCTTAATTTTTTAAAACTTTTCAAATCACCAACCTCATATTCAACCGCCAGAACAAGTATCGATCAATTGCTTACAAAACAATGCCCGTGATCTCTGAGCCCAGCAAGCTCCATACTATTCTGCACAATCTGAGCTCTGAGCCAAACAGGAAAGCTCTGTAACAAAATGCCATAGTGTAATTTTAAATGGAATCGAGTTTCTATTGTGCACCACAAACTACACAGAACTCTGCCCATTCAGTGCCCTCAATATTTTCAAATTGACACAATGAAAAGCTTTCCTGACCTGTTCTTCCTTTGAAATGCGTCAGCTGGATCCTGGTGGGTCAATCAATAAACTTTCAGAAAGAGAAAGCTCTCCTAGACTTTATGCAGTCAGGCATAAATGCTTTATTGATTGAATCAGAAGACTGTTTATCGTTGAGGTTTAGGAAGCCGGGAGAGCAAATTAAAAGAGTTTAATGGGATGAAGGAAAATCGAGCCCCCTACTGTTTTTGTAAAAGGTTACTAACCATTTGAATCAGAAATAATTCCTTTATTGTGTTTGAAATTACCTCCATTTTCATCCGACATCATGTTTGGTGATATCTTCAATGTTCTAATTGATGTTTACAACCACTAGAACTTGCATTTACAGCACCTTTAACGTTGTAATACTTTGCAAGGCACACCGCACAAGCTTGCTTTAAGAAGTAGATTTCAAGGTACAGTTTACACAGAGAATTGTAGCAATGTTAGTAAGAGAATTCCATTACTTAGCAGTTGTAAAAAGAATTAAGGCTTCAGTAATGGAGCAAAGGAAATTCACAGCTTACATTCTCTCCATTCTCTCCATTTCTCTAGTCTCCCTCTCTCTTGACTCTCAGTCTGAAGAAGGGTCTCTACCCGAATCGTCACCGATTGTACGCTATACACCGTAAATGGCTCGATTGCAATCATGTATTGTCTTTCTGCTGACTGGTCAGTATGCAACAAAAGATTTTCACCGTGCCTCAGTAGACACGACAATAAACTAAATTGAACTGAACATTCCATCACTACGGAGATGCTGCCGGTCCCTCTGAGTTATTCCAGCATTTTGGGTCTATCTTCGGTGTAAACCAACGTTTGCAGTTCCTTAAGGGGCTGTCCCACTGCGGAGACCTAATTAGCCAGTTTAGAAGAGTTTAGGAGAGTTTGAAAAAATGTCATGTTGAAGACCTCCTTTGACTATGTTGAAGACTAGCTTCAACTAGCTTCGGGAAAATTGGACACAATAGTGGAGAGTGAAGACGACCTCCTTCAATCTCGTTCCACCTCCCTTCGACTGTGTTGAAGACTATCTACGACTACCTTTGACTACCTTCCATTACCTACAAATAACATGCCGACCTACTACGACCTACTTTGATTAAACCTACGAGTAAAAAAAGTATCTATATTTTTTCCATGGCGAGTTTTTTTACTCCCGGGCATTTTTCAACCTGTTGAAAAATACACTGCAACCTAGCTGAGGGCTCGAGTATGTGGGGACTACTCTTGAGCATAAAGGAGAGTTACAAAGACATCCTAGGACCTCGTGTCAAACATGCTGCGAGTACGAGTCGAGGGCAAACACATCAGAACTCGCGGATTTGGTCGCCGCAGTGGGACAGCCCCTTTCCTACTCAAAGGAAATTGTGGATGATCAAGTGGCCAAAAGTGTCACAATGGCAAGTTTGAGAACTGGAGGAGTTTTCAGATATTGCAGATAGCAAAGGCCGATGCATACAGAATGTAGGAGAGGATTAGTCAAGTTTATAAATTACTGTGAAGTAAGATGAGGAGCAGAATGAGGATGATGAGATGAAGGTGTAAACAGACCATCCAAGTGATAGTGTAGATATGTAATCCAACTCAAATCAAAGTTAAATGTGACACATAGTGAACAATACTGTGCAGGGTCAACCAGGGAGAAATATGGAGTTTGAAATTTGTAAAAGGTCTAAGACAAAGGCAAAAAACATCTTTGGTCTTTGCAGCATTTAATGGAAGGAAATTTCAGATAATTGTAGAGCTTGGTAGCTGCATTTATGTGGAAAATAATACTAGAAACATAGAAAATAGGTGCAGGAGGAGGCCATTCGGCCCTTCGAGCCAGCACCGCCATTCATTGTAATCATGGCTGATCGTCCCCAATCAATAACCCGTGCCTGCCTTCTCCCCATATCCCTTGATTCCACTAGCCCCTAGAGCTCTATCTAACTCTCTCTTAAATCCATCCAGTAATTTGGCCTCCACTGCCCTCTGTGGTAGGGAATTCCACAAATTCAAACGTTTATTTCTCACCTCAGTCTTAAATGGCCTCCCCTTCATTCTAAGACTGTGGCCCCTGGTTCTGGACTCGCCCAACATTGGGAACATTTTTCCTGCTTGTCCAGTCCTTTTATAATACTGTCTTTTTGGATGATGCCACTGATGGATATAAAGATCAAAATCTGGAGCCCCGCAAGGATAGATCTTTGGGGGTCACCAGAAATAATATAGTACTCCAAAAACAGTCATTTTTTGGCTTCAAAAGTATAATTAAAGAATGAAAGTGGATGAGCACCATCTGTGAATGATAAGAAATCAGAGGAAGATCGTCTCTTCAATTATGTCAAAGGTTACAGGCAGATTGAGAAAAAAAAAGATTACCATTTTCACAGTTGCAAAATATCTTCTTCGTGACTTGGCTCTTTAATAAGTTTGAAGGGTCAGGAAGGGCCTTGTGTATATTTTTACAAAAGCTTCTAATGACAACAGATTTTGAAGGTTAAATGTACAATGTTTTGCTGAAGTACAATCATGAATGTTAGGAAATATGGGGAGTGGAAAGGCACTTGGTCACCATTAGATATGTTTGAGGGAAAAGGAAATGTGCCTTTGGGCTACTCGGTCCTTAAGTTTGGAGAGAACATGTGGAGAGATAGCAGAACATTGAGAGAAAGATCTAAGTTTGGGGCTAGGGAAGTTACAAACCTCAGAGGAAGTCTGGTCCTGTGCGATGGGCAAAAAAAAAGAGAATTTCTTCTCTTGGACGTTTGTGTATCTTCAGAATTCTCTACCCTGGAGAACTGTACAGACAAAGTTAATATTGGCAGGAACTCAAAGATACTTCATCTATAAGGGAATCAGGAGAGTGGAAAGATGAGCCAAGATTGCTCCATCATTCAATAAGATCTTAGTGAATGGTAAGGTAGTCTAAAAGGGTCTGACTGGCCTAGTATTGCTCCCGTTTTTTATGTCCTCATGGAAGGGAGTGAAGACACAAAGACAGACTATAGGAGAAATTAGATTTGTGATCCTCAATGTCCAATTGTTCATGCAGGGTTTATACAAACTGTCCATCATGCTCCTATTTAATGCTGTTCTTTGCATCAGCATTTAATGCTATTTAATGCTGTTCTTTGTATCAGCATGTATATAGAAACAAGGAACTTTAGATGCTGGTTTACAAAAGAAAGACAGAAAGTGCTGAAGTAACTCAACGGGGTCAGGCAGATCTCTGGAGAAAATGGACAGCTGACATTTTGGGTCAGAACTCATCTTCCAACCCGACCCAAAATCGTCACCTTCACCATGTTCTCCACAGATGCTGTCTGACCCTATGAGTATGTCCACCATGCTGTTCCTTTATCAACTTCTCTATTTTAGCTAAGAGTGGGACATGCATGTTTTTCTTGAGATTCATCATCATCATTTAGACCTGTTTACTAAGAGGCAGCATACCATCCTGGAATAGTCCAGATGTACAAATTTAAGCTCTGTGAAAGGACAGGTCACTGATGCATATAAGATAGTCATCAAAACGAGAACAATACTAACTGGACTCTATGCAACTTGCTCAGTTAATCTTGAATCACAAAATTATACATCTAGAACAACTGCCAGCTGGGGTAATAATTTGACTGCCAATAGCTTTGGTTAACAGCTGCCGCATTCTGGTGAATGGATAAAGAATAGCTGATGAATCAATATTACAACAGGAATATATTTATTGTGAAGGCAGAGCTCTCTGTATTGGAAAACAATTGCCAGTTCAGCATCTTGTACTCCTGAATCTCAAGTGGTCCACTTATCGACAGGCAATTTAACTGAGAATATTCCCATATATTCCACTCTACTGAAAGAGAAATCAAGTCAGGTTAGATTGCTTTTCACAACTGTTTTTCTGATGAAAACTTGCCTTTTTTGCACAGTTATTAGCACGTGGCCATTTACTTAAATAAGCAAAGTAAGTTCTCTGTAAAGGATGGTCTAAAATAGTAGAGTGGAGGGATCCAGGAGCGCAGTTCCATAGTTCCTTGAAAGTGGCATCACAGGTAAACAGGGAATCAAGAAGGCCTTTGGCCTTCATCTGTCTGGGTATTGAGAATAGAATTGGGATGTTATGTTACAATTGTATAAGTTTTTAGTGAAGTAGAACTTATATAATTCTTTATACCTATTCCCCTTTCAAATAATTGTGCCTCTATCTTCCTCAACAATTCAACGTCAGTAGCATTGCAAGGCTTCCCAAAGTGATGACACTCTATCTCCATGAAAACTTTGTCCCAGAGTCCCTGTGGCACTAATCGTCACCGATCAGCCCATGTCCCTCTGAACTTAGGGATAGATTTCCCATTCCCCACAATCATAACTTCATAACTTGGCATTATGCTCGCGCACACATCGTGTCCTGAAGGGCCTATTCCCGCGCTGTATTATTCTATGTTTGATCTTCCATGCATTACTCTCATGATTCACTCCCTGTAGCTGGCAAGATGCTGCTAGTTTTGAATTATGTCATTTTATTTAATTTAGATCAGTTTATTGTCATGTGTACCGTGTTTATTGTGTGCTAACCAGTCAGCGGAAAGACTATACATGATTACAATCGAGCCATTCACAGAGTATAGATACATGATAAAAGGAAATAACGTTTAGTGCAAGGTAAAGTCCATTAAAGTTCAATTAAAGATAGTTTGAATGTCTCTAATGAGGTAGATAGTAGCTCAGGACCAGTCTCGAGTTGTTCATTGAATGGTTCAGTTGTCGGATAACAGCTGTGAAGAAACTGTCGCTGAATCTTGCCTGATGAGAGAGGGGGGAAGAGGGAGTGAGAGAAGAGGGAGTCTGTGGAAGGGAGGTTGGTTCACGTGATGGTCTACATACCGGGGCTTTGCTTCCCGAAGACAATCACTATCTCCTGTGTCTTGCTGACTCTGAGAGAAAGGTTGTTGTCTCAACACCAGGACACGAGGTTCTCAATCTACTTCCTCTCGTCTCATGACTATTTGATATCCATCCCACAACGGTGGTGTCGTCTGCGAATTTGTAAATTGAATTGGATTGGACTTGTACTTTACACAGTCCTGGGTGTACAAGGAGCAAAGGAGGAGGCTGAGAACGCATCCTTGCGGAGCACCAGTGTTGAGGATTATTGTGGAGAATTATTTGTTCCCTATCCTCTACAACGCAGCGACCATGTTCAGGAATAGCTACTTCCCCACAGCCAATCAGGCTGTTAAACCTGGCTCGGACAAAACTCGGATCATGAAAAACCCATTATCTGTTATTTGCACTTTATCAGTTCATTTATTCATGTGTGTATGTATTTATATAATGATATATGGACACACTGATCTGTTTTGTAGTCAATGCCTACTATGTTCTGTGTGCTAAAGCAAAGCAAGAATGCCATTGTCCTATCAGGGACACATGACAATAAACTCACTTGACACTTGATCCTCACCGATTGAGGGTTGTTGGTCAGGAAGTCGAGAATCCAGTTGCAAAGATGAATGCTGACTCCAGGTCCTGCGGGTTTACTGATGAGCATTTCATTACTAGCCTCTCGAAACATTTCATGATGGTGGATGTCAAGGCCACCTTTAAACACTGGCTGCAATTTGACAGCTGAACGAATCTGCAACGTTTCAATAGGAAATCTGGGCCGTAGCTGACAAAAGGGATCCTTGCCATTGAAGACCTTGATCTTTATGCAGCCTTCATAAGCAGTATTAGGATGATTCTGAATACTATTTTAATGCCCTTATTAAATAAAACATTTTTTTATAATACAAAGTGGTAATACAATTTTTACCCCAGGGAATAGGTCAGTGATATATCCTTGGTGAAAAGTTTAATGCTGTTTAAGGTGATGACCAGAAAGACTGAGGTTGAAAGCAGAGAATTCCAATGTTCATGGCCCAGTAGCTGAAGAAAAGATGAGAAGTTCAGTAAAGTCAGATAATCTCTCATTTATATTCTGGAAGTCAGTTTCCTGATTCAGGTGTCATGGGCTGAAAGACACTCAGTCGTACTCTGTTGTATTGCATGTACTCCGCTCAAAGCGCTTCCTGAATAACCGCTTGCCACAGGAAAGACAATGAATACAAATCAGAGTTAGACGAAGAGAAAAAGGTCAAAAAGAGAATTTAAGATGTACAAGAGGGACCTTGGGGATCTTTTCCACAGCTCACTGAAAGTGGCATCGCAGATGGATAAGATAGAATAGAAGGCATTTTGTGCGCTCGCCTTCGTAGAACAAGGCAATGAGTAGAGCCGTTTGAATATCATATTGCCGCATTGGCCAGACCGCACGGTGTGTTGCGCACCATTGCGGTCACCACACTACAGGAGGGATGTAGAAGCAGTCGGGTAAATGCAAGAGAAATTCACCGTGATGTTGCCTGGGATGGTGGACATTCCAGGTTTATTCTCACTGGAATGTAGGCGGCTGAGGTGCTTCCTTATAGAGGTTTGTAAAATTATGAGGGGGCACAGATATGATGGTCAGTGTCTTTTTCCACGGACAGGGGAATCCGGAAGTAGAAAGTATAGGTTCAAGGTGAGAGGAGAGAAAGGTAAAGGACATCTAAGAGGTATGTATTTCACACAAAGGGGGCACCTGCTGCCAAAAGAGCTGGTGGAGGCAGAAACTATTACAATGTTTACTAGGCAAATGGGAATAGCGTGGATGGGCATCAGTGATGACGTGGTCCGAAAGGATCCATGTCCATGGTACAATTCGATGAGTTTCAGGAGAGAAAAGAGAGACACAGCACTGAAGCAGGCCACTCGCATCTGTATCAACCATGAAGTAGTCACATTTTATACAGTAATCCTACCCAAATCCATTATACTCTTCCTCACATTCTACTCTCTCCAGATTCTCCCATTCACTTACACAGTTGGGGCATTTTACTGTAGACAAATAATCTAGTAATGATTTGGGAATGTGGGAAGAGCATGGTGCGATGACAGGGAGAATGTGCAAAATCGACACAGAGAATTCAGGATTGAGGGTACACAAAAAGCTGGAGAAACTCAGCGGGTGCAGCAGCATCTAAGGAGCGAAGGAGATAGGCGACGTTTCGGGTCTCGACCCGAAACGTTGCCTATCTCCTTCGCTCCTTAGATGCTGCTGCACCCGCTGAGTTTCTCCAGCTTTTTGTGTACCCTCGATTCTCCAGCATCTGCAGTTCCTTCTTTAAAAAAAAAGAATTCAGGATTGAATCAGGTTGATGAAGTGGTGAGGTGGCAATGTTAGGTTCTTTTACACCAGGGAGTAATTGACAACAAATCGACTTCAGGCAAGGCAGTGTAAGTGAAAGATGCATAGCCAGCAATGTAAAACCAGGCCAGCAGCCCATCAGTCAACTTCAAGCAACTCGCAATCGGTGATGTTGCAGCTTGGAACTCATGGGATTTAATCTCAAGCATCTTGGAATGAGTGAGATTCAAATTCAAGATTCAAGATTCAAGAGAGTTTATTGTCATGTGTCCCAGATAGGACAATGAAATTCTTGCTTTGCTTCAGCACAACAGAATGTAGAAGGCATGAATACAGCTTCATGCAACTCACAATCTTTGAGGTTCAACGTCACGCATTTCACAAGTTCCGAGGTCCTATATTATGCAATGTAGTCGCATGTACAAGGTCAGACGGTGAATTTCATCAACATGATGTTTATTAAAATATCAAAAAAGTCCATAAATTTGAACACCATCTTTAGTTGGAATTAGAAAATGTATTTCGCTTAGAAACATAGAAAATAGGTGCAGGAGGAGGCCATTCGGCCCTTCGAGCCAGCACCGCTATTCATTGTGATCATGGCTGAACGTCCCCTATCAATAACCCGTGCCTGCCTTCTCCCCGTATCCCTTGACTCCACTAGCCCCTAGAGCTCTATCTAACTCTCTCTTATGAGCTTATGAAGATAAATCACCAAACATGCAACGTCTCAGTTATTTTTTTTTTATTGGACATCCGATTTAGGCAAAATATTTGGGGAATATTTATTCTGTGATCTAATAAAAATGAAAATGTTTATCATCCAAGAATTCTAGTGCAACAAAGACTCTTTCCTATTATATGAATAATTGCAAGACCATTGCAGTCTTCTCATTTACTCGGTCAATCCATAACAATTCACTTAGATTTGGCATAAAACATGAAATCTTATCATATGGCGCTGATAATTCAATGTCCATATTCAATGTTCATAATTCAATGCTGATAATATCAGTATTCCTTGGGGGTCAAGTTCATAGGTCCCTGAGAGTTGCGATATAGGTAGTTGCGGTGAAGGTCGCATATGAAATGTTTGCCTTAATTAGAAACATAGAAAATCGGTGCAGGAGTAGGCCAATCGGTCCTTCAAGCCAGCACCACCATTCATTGTGATCATGGCTGATCATCCCCAATCAATAACCCGTGCCTGCCTTCTCCCCATATCCCTTGATTCCATTAGCCCCTAGAGCTCTATCTAACTCTCGCTTAAATCCATCCAGTGATTTGGCCTCCACTGGCCTCTGTGGCAGGGAATTCCAAAAATTCACAACTCTCTGGGTGAAAAAGGTTTTTTCTCACTTCTTAGCCCTATACAACGTCTTAAATGGCCTCCCCTTTATTCAAAGACTGTGGCCCCTGGTTCTGGACTCGCTCAACATTGGGAACATTTTTCCTGCATCTAGCTTGTCCAGTCCTTTTATAATTTTATATGTTTCTATAAGATCCCCCCTCATCCTTCTAAACTCTTGTGAATACAAGCCCAGTCTTTTCAATCTTTCCTCATATGACAGTCTCGCCATCCCAGGGATCAATCTCGTGAACCTACGCTGCACTGCCTCAATCACAAGGATGTCCTTCCTCAAATTAGGAGACCAAAATTGTACACAATACTCCAGATGTGGTCTTACCAGAGCCCTATAGAACTGCAGAAAAACCTCTCTACTCCTATACTGAAATCCTCTTGTTATGAAGGCCAACACTCCATGTTCACAGCCCGCTTGGTTGAAGCACAGACTATAAAAGGTGAGACATCTTGTTGCAAATTTACAAACCATTGGTTACACCACACTAGGAATATTGTGTACAGTTCAGATTCAAAGGGAAGGTTGCCCGCCCCCCTCAACTCCCACCCCCCCCCCCCCCCCCCCCACACACACACACACACAGTGGCTGTTATCATGAACTTGTTGGAGGTGGGTTCAGATACTATCACTACGCATAAGATATGGTCGGCACGGACTGGAAGGGCCGAGAGGGCCTGTTTCCGTGCTGTAATTGTTATATGGTTACATGGTTATATGGTTATATATTTACACAAATGCTTAAGTGGCAGAAATCAGACCTCTTGCATGCAAATAGGATTAGTATTGATGGGCTGAAGGGTCTGTTTCTGTGCTGTACTACTCCATGACTCACTGGAAAATGTTGGAAACAGATTGTTATTCCATTGGAAAGGGCTTTTATACCAAGGATATGACATATCAAGGGAAGAGTGAGCTGGCTGAGCTTCCATGGAATCATCCCTGAACAAGAATCAGATCTTATTTAAAATAATCAGCCTTTAACATCTCATCAAACATTGGAAGGTGTGAGGCTCTGAAACCCGCTCCAAAATGTAATAAAAATTTCATAGGACCCATTTATGAAAGTTAAAGAAAACACTGCAGCCATTATATAGCAATCTGGAACCAACTCCAGGAAAATATGGAATAATTCCCATACGTAATAGAATTGGGCTACCAAGAGTAACTGAATAAAAAATAATGTTTAATTACTCCAATCACTGAATAACTTTACAACTCCACATTTTAATGATTCGCTGTGCCGCACCAGAAAATTGAACTAATATAAAGATGATTTCCTCCAGGAAGCAGAAGAGCAATGTGAATACTTTAAATGAGTTTCAAGTATTATAGAGAGGATTTCTGTTTGATAACGAATTCACTAATTATGTCAATTTTTAGCCACCAAATGTGAATGTGAAATAGCAAGCACCATCTGCGACCCCCAACTCTCCAGAGATCAAATTCATGCCCATATTCCCAAATACTTGCTAGAACATTTCCAAATTATTCTGCCCGTTTGTTATGGTATTAAACAGTAGTTATTAAATAAACTAGCAATGCCGTTAATTAAAATATCAAAAGGTAGAATCATTTGAAAACCCTCCTGAATTGGAATCATTAAGTGTATTCAGTTTATGAATTCCAATCACCTACATTACCAAACATCCAACCTCTCGGGTAAGTTATATTTGATTATCTGATATGGACAACATATTTGTAGAGTACATATGCAGCGATTAAATAAAAGTGATGCTCTTGCCGTTTTCTTGTTTATCTCCCAAGCAGTCGATTGCATCAAAGACTCTTTCCTGTCATATGAATAATTGCAGAACCACTGCCATCTTCTCTTCCAGTCTGACACTCCATAACACGGCAAGGCAGCGCCTTTACCACCTCAGGCCGCTGAGGAAATTCAGTCTCTCTGAGGATCCTACAGTGCTTCTACTCTGGGGCTGTAGAAAGCATCTTTTCCGGCAACATCACAATCTGGTTTGGGAACTGCTCGGCCCAGGACAGGAAGGCTCTGCAGAGAGTAGAGCGTTCGGCCAAACGCACTATGGGAACTACACTCGCCCCCCTGCAGGACCTATACATCAGAAGGTTCAGATCCAGAGCCAGCAACATTATGGGGGACCCCTTCCACCCCAGCAACGGACTGTTCCAGCTGCTACGGTCAGGCAAACGCCTCCACTGTCATGTTGCGAAAACAGAGGATGAGACGGAGTTTCTTCCCACAGGCCTTCAGGACTGGAAACTCTTATCTCACCAAGGACTAATTTAATGTACTAATTTACTGTTGTGTTGTGTCTTTTTTTAATTTTGTTTTTTTTTTCTAACATGTAACTACTGATTTTGGTCTACTTCGGAGTCACGTGAGTGACTACGTGAAGACCCCGCCAGGACGCATGCGCGACATATCGTCGAACGCATTGCGGAAGCGACAGTCGGGAGGAGCGCCGCTCCTCCAGCGCGAATTTTGAAAAATTTCGGAAGGTAAGTCTTACCTTTTCTGGTGAGCGTGGCGACTCGGTGTGTTTCTTTTTCAGAACGGAGGAAGCACCATGGAGTCGCGCAAGGGAGAGCAGCAGCAGCTGATACCGCTGCTGTGGAAGCAGCCAGCAGCGTGCCGTCTCTCCAGAGCTGCAGGTGCTGCCAGCAGCTGCCGGCTTCTCGCCGCTACAGACCGCAGGTGCGCCGCGGTCGGCGGAAAAAACCACCCGGAAGTCGGACAGGTCCGTTGACTCGGCTGGGTCCGGACCTGAAGACACCCCGTTCTCGGATAGCGACGGCGGGCGTCTTTCCCGCGGGAGCGGGTGGGGAGCAGTGCTCCAGCGTGACCTGCTTATGCAGGGGCAGAGTCACAGTGGGTCTCCTCGCAGACCCACGGCAGCATCCTTTTAAGGACTGCCAAATGTCTCACCCTCTTCGCAGGGGAGCATTAGGGGTCAGAGCTGGGCTGACCCTGAAGAAGGGGCAATGGCTGAACAGTCAACTGTGAGGGGTGCCAGAAGAGAGAGCAGCAGAAGATTTGTGGGAACACATGCTGTATCAACTCAAGAAGGACTGCCTATACAAAGCTGCAAGCCAGTACAAAATACATGGATACAAACCAGCTACAGGAGCAAGCCATTAACTTTATGGCTGGGAAGTACATTGCTCCAGAGAACTCCATTTCTCTTAAAGTACCAGCAGTCTATGACCCCATCTGGGGCAACAGGAGCCCAGAGGAAACTGCTGGCTGCTAAAATCACAGCAGTACCAGGATAACTGATGGGGTTGATTTGCCTGAAGAGTTACTAGATGCTCTAGCAGACTGTGTAATACTCAGTGGAGATTAACAGTTACAGGAAGAGCATCATCAAGAAGTGTGGAATTATGCAAGACAAGTAGCACACAGGCGCCAAAATTGCTGTTGGGGGACCTCCCGAAGCCGGTGAAAGACCTGCATGAGGAAGCCAAGGCTATAGGCCTGATCAAGGTGCCAAGCACCTCTAAAACCCACTATCAACAGCGGCAGCACCCCTACACACCCACCAGACATCGGTGCTATGGAAGACCATCTGGTGGTGAAAGCTCGAAGGCCGGCCCACCTGCACAGCGGTCTTTCAGACCATGGCCCAGCCCGGCCTTCATGGAAAGTGCGCCAACCCCACAACGCAGCAACACAATACCAGAAGAAACAACTGCGGAGACAACCCACACAACACCGGTAACCATGGAGGTAGGTGGGTCTGGTTGTCTTAAAAAACATTGCATGTCCAATTCATCAAAAGTTGGGAGACGATTGCACTTGTGTCATCATGTGTGCTGCACTTTTACCTCTGAACTTTTACATACTCGGAAGTATTCAGAATTACAAAATTGAATTTGTATACGAACTACCGTCCCAGTTCAGCATACGCCTAGCAGGAAGTTCATACTTCACAAAAAGAGAGAACAGCAGGCCATGCTGAACTGTTAAGACTAAACACAAAAGGGATTGAGAAAACAATCAGAGAATTTCAAGAGTTCGTATCAAATATATTTATAAAAACTAAAAAGATGGTGGTTGCCGTATCATTACAGATTTGACCGAACTAAATACTTCCGTTCAGAAGAAGGGTCTGAAGAAGGGTCTCGACCCGAAACGTCGCCTATCTCCTTCGCTCCTTAGACGCTGCTGCACCCGCTGAGTTTCTCCAGCTTTTTGTGTACCCTCGATTCTCCAGCATCTGCAGTTCCTTCTTTAAAACTTCCGTTCAGTATGCCCATTTCAAATTAGACACGTTTGTCACACACAGGGTCATCATAAATACCTGAAATTTATCTGGATGGGACAGTTATGGCAGTATGCCTTATCCAATGGGTTGTCATCAGCACCCAGGCTATTACAAATTTATTAAAACCAGCTTTAGCATACTTAAAGAAACATAACCATATCGTCATGGCTTACCTTGATGATATTCTCATTGTAGGTGAAAATTGGAGCTGGCTACATTGGTGGTATCAGCCACAACAGAGAGGTTTAACGTACATCCAGATAAATTGGAACCCTCCACTACCATGGATTATTTGGGGTTCACTATTGACTCTGTGCATATGTCTATCACCTTGCCACCAAACAAAGTGACAGACTTGATGGGAGTATGCAAAAGCCTCACTGGCATCAGGGAACCATCCATTCGGCAAGGAGTAAGAGTGATTGGGAAATTGGTGGCTGCGTTCCCAGCAGCACAATTGGACCACTCCATTATTAAAACCTGGAAGAGGGAGATTTTAGCTCTCAAAAATCATGCAGGCCATTTCAATAGGCCTATGCAACTACCAGGGAAAGTAAATCAGAATTAAACTGGTGGATAGAAATGTTCAATATTATCCTACCCCCATCACCCCATTCTATATCCCTAGGGTACATTACAGACTGATGCCAATGCTAAAGGTTGGGGAGCAACTAATACCACCGCAAGTTGTGGTGGCAGATGAGTGCACAAAAATTATTATGTTTAAAGCACTAGCAATTAATTATCTAGAAATGCTGGGAGCGTTTCATGGACTCAGGGCCTGCTGCTCAGATGAGCACCAGTTGTATGTACGGTACAAATTGATACCACAGTGGGGGCCTATATACAATCATATGGGTGAAATAAAGTCGATATCATGTGATGAATTGCCTAATAATATCTGGCACTGGTGTCTGGGAGAGAGATTTGGATCTCAACCACTTACCTTCCAGGTAAGCTAAATACAGTGGCAGACACCAGGTCACGTAAATTCAACGACAACATTAAATGGATGTTGGATCGGAAAGTGTTTACAGATATTATAGACCGGTATGGGACACCAGATATCGACCTTTTTTCCATCCAGACTAATTCACCAACTACCAACATATGTTGCTTGGGAACCAGACCCAGGGGCAGCAGCGATGGACGATTTCTCGCTGCATTGGGGGGGGGGGGGGGGGAATTTGTTTTGCTATGCATTTTCCCCTTCTGCCTCATCAGGCGAGTCTTACAATAATTAAACAAGACGCCGCAACGGGTACCATGGTTCCCAACAGTTCAAAGATGGTCTCAGAACCCTGCATCTGGATCAACAACGGCCAAGGAGGTTGGCACACCCCGTGCGGGAAAGTATCCGTGCCATGACTGTATGAACTTGTTGATTTGCAGTTTCTGAACAGGCCATTTCTGGGATACGGACTCTCCGACAGGACGATCAATGCCATCTCAGCGTCGTGCAGGGAGTCCACGAGAAGACAGTACCAGACATATGTCAGGAAATGGGAAGTGTTCAGCACCAGGACGAACACTACATATGACTCAGCCACCAACACTGAAGTGCTGGAGTTCTGGCCACCCTTCATTTCGATGAAGGATTGAGTTACAGTGCCATTATTGTGCAAGGAGTGCCCTATCTAATATCTGGGCAGAGGGAGTGATCACCTAGCTATAGGATCACACCCACTAGTACCTAAACGAATGAGGGGTATTTGTACTCTATTTCCCCCAGGCCCAGATACACCTATATATGGGACATAGGTAGTACACCATGTTACGAGGATGGACACCAATATCGGGGCTCACTCTGGACAAACTAATATCCTAGATGGGAATGATTATGGCACTTGGATCAGCACAACGGGTCCAGTCCTTACACAAGCTAGAATAGGACGTCATGTCTGTCACAAATGGCAGATAACCTGCTACATACAGGGGTACTTAAACAAGACTGACCCGGTTCCTTTGGCCAATATTAGAGTTCTAGCCTATCCTGCAGATAGTCGGCCCTGCATAGTGACACATATTTTCCAATATATAGTCACCAAGACACATATGGGCACGGAGAGAGCTTTCTCATTAGCCATAAATGCCCTCACCTAAGGTCACAGTGCAAACCATATCCAGATGGTTCGGGTGGTATTACGTGCAGTGGTGAATACTAATGTTTCAAATCTCACTCCAACAGGGCTGCATCTACATCGGACGCTAGGATGAAGGGAGTTCCTATGGACCACATCCTTGCCACAGCGGGGTGGAGCAATGAACGCATTCAATGCTTTATAATAAACCCGTGGCCGATCCTGAGACGTTTGCAGGGAAAAATTAAGTTCTGTAAAATAAATTACCCAATGTGGGGCATATTATTTTAGGTATGAATAATACCTTTCTTGTTTTTCAGCACAGTGTCGTGTCTGAAATACGTTCATCCTCCGTCCCAGAATGGCAGTGTGTGAGCATGGTCTCGTTCCAGGGCATGAAATCACAGAGCTTTGAAATCTTCACGTAGTCACTCACGTGACTCCGAAGTAAAATAGTAAGATTAAATGAGAACTTACCAGTTTGAAGTTTGATCTTTATTTTATGAGAGTTACGATGAGGGATTACGTGCCCTCCGCTCCCAAAACCCTCTATTATAAAGTTCAACTGGTATGGAAGTTCTCTCTTATCTTACTATATTAGTCTACTCTGGTATCTGTGATTTCACACCACTGCTTTGAAGAATGTCGCGCATGCGTCCTGGCGGGGTCTTCACGTAATCCCTCATCGTAACTCCTCATAAAATAAAGATCAAACTTCAAACTGGTAAGCTCATTTAATCTAACTGATTTTGGTCTACTCTGTTCTGTAGTTTTAGTACAATCCACGGGCATTGCCACATTCATTTCACTGTATGTGTACATCTTGTATGTGTAAGTGACAAATAAAGTCAGACCTGACTTGAATTATCTTCTAAATTTAATTACTAAGCTTGCTTACACGAATGTCTTAAAGCCAACCTATACATCCTTTACTCAAGTTTAGCTTTAGTTTACAGCGCGGAAACAGGCCCTACGGACCACCGACTCCCACACATTAACACTATGCTACACACACACGGGTCAATTTACAATTACACCAAGCCATTTTACCTACAAACCTGTACTTCTTTGGAGTGTGGGAGGAAACCGAAGATCTTGGAGAAAACCCACGCGGTCACGCGGAGAATGTACAAACTCCGTACAGAAAGCACCCGTGGTTAGGATCGAACCAGGGTCTTTGGCAGTGTAAGCGTTGTAAGGCAGCAACTCTACCGCTGTACCACCGTGCCGCCCTTACATTCCCCACTATTCTCATCCTTTCTGATGACATTGACACCGTGATTCGTGCCTTCCTTCTCCAAAGCCACTTCACTTTGCAAGCTGGTTAGGACTGCACTCACCTGGCTTTGTTCCTACCATTTTAGTTATTGCCAGTGAATCACGCCCAATGGCTTCTTCTCAATGGCTTCTTCTCAATGTCAAAAGATTTCTCCTTGGCCCACAGCATTGACAAAAATACAGCTTCACTTTCTACATGGCTATACTTTTGTAAATTGTATAAAAATTAAACATTTCTGGATGGATATTATTAAAATTATTTCCGAAGTTGTTAATATGCAACTGGATCCCGGCCCTAAACTAATAATATTGGGAATATCAGAACAATGCCTAAAACTTACAACAAGCCAAATACATTTCCTTGATTATAGTATAATAATTGGGAAAAAATTAATATTAAAATTTTGGAAAAACCCAACAACCTCCACAATTAAAATGTGGATTATGGAGATGTCGGAGACCCTACATTTGGAAAAAATTAGACGTCTTAATTGACAACCACAATTATTTGCTAGAACATGGTCTCCATTTATAGATTATTTGAAGGGGTAGATTGGTCCGGCATGGGAGCCTGACTGAAGTTTGAATCCAGGATTAGATGAATAGTTACGTTTTATAACCTACGGACCTATCTCCTAAGCTGTATTATTGATAATATATTTTTTTAAAAAAATATATATTCCTGTTTTCTTTTCTCTCTTTCTATCTATAAATAAAAATAAACAATTAGAAGCAGTGTTAATACGTAATTGATAAATGAGGACTTCAGCTATTTTGATAGCTGGGACCCTGGGACACTAGATATATGTAATCTAGTATCCCTGGGTATAGTATATGTAATAATATGTAATCGTTAAACAAAGTCTGTATTGGTTTGGATTATGATATGCTTCTAATATGAATATCATACAATTTCTACATGGCTGTGGATGACACCCAGATCTTCCTTATTACATCCTCCCTTGGCCCGTCCCCTATCTCTAAAGGATCAGAACGCAAGTCCTGTATGTAGAGCTGGATGAGCAGAAATGTCTTCCATCACTGGGAATGGTGATGCCATTATTTTTGGATCTCACCACAAACCTTGTTCTCTTGCCACTGACAGACACATGAAAATGAATCACATTGCACATGTCCTCAGTATTGTGTTGCTTCCACATCTGTACCATCACTACTATTTACCTCTTTGGTGACCCTCGGACTATCCTTGATCGGACTTTGCTGGCTTTACCTTGCACTAAACGTTATTCCCTTATCATGTATCTATACACTGTAAATGGATCGATTGTAATAATGTATTGTCTTTCTGCTGATTGGTTAGCATGCACAAAAGCTTTTCACTGTACCTCAGTACACATGACAATGAACTAAACTAAACCTAAATGGCCTATTTCTACCCAGCTCAGTTCTGCTTCTGCCTCAGTTCATCTGCTGCTGAATCTTCATTCATCCCTTTGCTCCTCCATTCCCAAGTTTTCCAATGCATATCAGATCACCCTCCCTTGTTCAACACGACCATAAATTTGAGGTCAGCCTATGGGCCAAGTCATGTTCGCCCATTGCCTCGGCACCTGTTGATCTCCATGGCCTCTACTAAGCAAAATCTTATTTTTTTAATTCTGACCTGTGTTTTCAATTCTGCAAGGTCTATTTTCGAAAACCTGCCAACTCTTCCACTCAATGTATCTCATATCTCCATAACTAAAGTATTCAAAGGTGCTTTCTCTTTTCAACCAATAAAATGAACGAATACTTGCAAGATAGTAATGCCCCTGTCCCACTTAGGAAACCTGAACGGAAACCTCTGGAGACTTTGCGCACCACCCCAGGTTTCCGTGCGGTTCCGGAGGTTTTGTCAGTCTCCCGAATGGTCGAAAGTGGTTTCTGTTTTAAAAATCGGTAATTTTTTAGACAAAGCCAGTTGCGATGCTAGTTGAAGGTGATTGCCGGAGGACAAAAACCTCCGGGAACCGCACGGAACCTTGGGTGGGGAGCAAAGTCTCCAGAGGTTTCCGTTCAGGTTTCCTAAGTGGGACAGGGGAATTAAGTATTTTTCAGAATATGCTACATAACAATCATAGAAGTGCCAATAACAAGGGTCTTTGAATTTGCGGAAAATTGGCCATCACAACAGGCAAGTGATCAGTAGGATTCACGGGAGAGGGCATATTTTGGTGCAGTCTGCCACTTGACATCTTATATCACTGAAACAGTTATAACAGTAATAAGATGTGGTTGGCATTGTGATTCTTCAACAGATCGTCTTCAATCATCCCCTGCTGTGTGCTACAGAAACCAGTGAGCTGGTGGCCTTGAGTAGTAGCGTGTAATGCGATTTTCAGTCTGTTTAAATCAGCCAGCCACTGTGCAGACAGATGTCTTAAAGCTGCGAGCAGTGAGGGTTGGCTGCCGACAAATTAGCAGATGCAGCCTGTCTCTGCGGCCAGCACCTCAATCACCTGGCCTTGCATTTCTCACCTACAGCAGACTCCTGCAGTGCGATTTCAAGCGTTTACGGAGCAGGGTGTTCCATTTCACCAGCCAGCAGCAATTTCATTATTCAATGAAGAGCTGTCGAACAAATAATTGGGCCACACAAATTTCATCTCAAAATTCCAGTGCCTCATTTGTCACAAGTGGTTCCTGTTAATTGTAATAAACAATTCTGCCAACGGTTCCTGATCGCTGCTTCATCCCTCTCATCTATTGCTAGGTTACATGTCATACATTTTCAAATATTATAGGAAGTGCTTCTCTAATCAGTGTGCAAGTACCAATATTTTAATTTGATTGAATTGAGGAATTTTGCCAGAAATATTAATGAAGCCAGAAAAAAATGGCAAGCACTGTTATTAAGCTGATTCCTGTGTTTGGAACATAGTTCGATGTTCATCTTCTCACAACTGCTGCTATTCCATGAGATCATAACCTTTTGATATTTAAAACCTTTCCACATGTGTCTTAGTCTTTATAACAGGTAACAGAAAGGGCATCACGGGGTGAAACGATGAAGTACGAGGGTAAGCTGGCCAAGAATATAAAGAAGGATAGTAAAAGCGTCTTTAGGTATGTTAAGATAAAAATATTAGTAAAGACAAATGTGGGTCCCTTGAAGGCAGAAACAGGTGAAATTATTATGGGGAACAAGGAAATGGCAGAACAGCTGAACAAGTACTTACTTTGGTTCTGACTTCACTAAGGAAGACACAAACAATCTCCCAGGTGTACCAGAGGATAGGAGATCTAGGAAGACTGAGGAACTGAAAGAAATTTGCATTAGGCGAGAAATAGTATTGGGTAGACTAATGGGACTGAAGGCTGATAAATCCCCAGGGCCTGATGGTGTGCATCGCAGGGTACTCAAGGAAGTGGCTCTAGAAATCGTGGACGCATTGGTGATCATTTTCCAACGTTCTATAGATACAGGATCAGTTCCCATGGATTGGAGTGTAGCTAATGTTATCCGATTTTCAAGAAAGGAGCGAGAGAGAAAACGAGGAATTATAGACCAGTTAGCTTGACATCAGTGATGGGGAAGATGCTGGAATCAATTCTTAAAGAAGTAATAACGGCGTATTTGGATAGCAGTAAAAGGATTGGTCCAAGTCAGCATGGATTTATGAAAGGGAAATCCTGCTTGACTAATCTTCTGGAATTTTTTTGAGGATGTGACAAGTAAAGCGAATGAAGGAGAGCCAGTGGATGTAGTGTTTCTGGACATTCAGAAAGCCTTTGATAAAGTCCCACACAGGATATTAGTGGGTAAAAATAGAGCACATGTTATTGGGGGAAGGGTATTGACATGGATACAGAATTGGTTAGCTTACAGGAAACAAAGAGTATGAATAAACGGCTCCCTGCCACATTGGCAGGCAGTGACGCAAGGCTTGATCCCTGGGAACGAGATTGATCCCTGGGATGGCGAGACTGTCATATGAGGAAAGATTGAAAAGACTAGGCTTGTATTCACTGGATTTTAGAAGGATGAGGGGGGGATTTTATAGAAACATATAAAATTATAAAAGGGCTGGACAAGCTAGATGCAGGCAACATGTTCCCAATGTTGGGTGAGTCCAGAACTAGGGGCTACAGTCTTAGAATAAAGGGGAGGTCATTTAAGACTGAGCTGAGAAAAAAGCTTTTTTACCCAGAGAGTTGTGAATTTATGGAATTCCCTGCCACAGAGGGCAATGGAGGCCAAATCATTGGATGGATTTAAGAGAGAGTTGGATGGAGCTCTAGGGGCTAGTGGAGTCAAGGGATATGGGGAGAAGGCAGGCACGGGTTATTGATAGCAGACAATCAGCCATGATCATATTGAATGGCGGTGCTGGCTCAAAGGGCCGAATGGCCTCCTCCTGCACCTATTTTTTATGTTTCTATGTTTGGTGCTGGGGCCGCAACTATTTAATATATATATTGATGATTTAGATGATGGAATTAAAAGTAACGCTAGCAAATTACAGATGACTCAAAGCTGGGTGACAGTGTGAACTGTGAAGAGGATGCTAGGGGTTGCAGGGTGACTTGGACAGGTTGCGTGAGTGGACAGATGCATGGCAGGTGCAGTATAATGTAGATAAATGTGAGGTATCCACTTTAGCGACAAGAACAAGGAGGCAGATTATTATCTCAATGGTGTCAGATTAGGAAAAGGGGAAGTGCAACGAGACCTGGGTGTCCTTGTACACCAGTCATTGAAAGTAAACATGCAGGTCGAGCAGCCAGTGAAGAAAGCTAATGGCATGTCGGCCTTCATAACGAGAGGATTTGAATGCAGGAGTAAAGAGGTCCTTCTGCAGTTGTACAGGACCCTGGTGAGACCGCATCTGGAGTATTGTGTGCAGTTTTGGTCTCCTAATTTGAGGAAGGACATCCTTGCCATTGAGGCAGTGCAGCATAGTTCACGAGGTTAATCCCGGGAATGGCGGGACTGTCATAAGAGGAAAGATTGGAAAGACTGGGCTTGTATTCACTGGAATTTAGAAGGATGAGAGGGGATCTTATAGAAACGTGTAAAAAGACTGGACAAGCTAGATGCAGGAAAAATGTTCCCAATGTTGGGGGAGTCCAGAAACAGGGGCCACAGTCTAAGAATAAAGGGGAGGCCATTTAAAACTGAGATGAGAAAAAACTTTTTCACCCTGAGAGTTGTGAATTTGTGGAATTCTCTGCCACAGAAGGCAACTGAGGCCAATTCACTGGATGAATTTAAAAGAGAGTTAGACAGAACTCTGGGGGCTAGCGGAATTAAGGGATATGGGGAGAAGGCAGGCACGGGTTACTGATTGTGGATAATGAGCCATGATCACAATGAATGGGCAGGCTCGAAGGTGTGAAATGGCCTCCTCCTGCACCTATTTACTATGTTTCTATGTAACAAAAATCTGCCAGTTGGGATTCTTTTGATCTAAGTTCACATCTAATGTGTAGAAAGGAACTGCAGATGCTGGTTTATGCGGAAGATAGACACAAAATACTACAGTAACGCTACGGGACAGGCAGCATCTCTGTATAGAGATTCCTTCTAGTCATTCCTTCTATCCAGAGATGCTGCCTGCCCCGCTGAGTTACTCCAGCATTTTGTGGCAATCTAAGATCACATCTAAGTTAGCTCAGCTGCAATTTTTAGGGAAAGGAGCACAATTTTCCACAATCACCTCCATCGACCACCAACATCAGCCATCAATCCTGAATAACACTGGTCCTAATTTAAAGGTTATCCTCGCTCATCATAGGAAATAGTTTCTCCCCGACTTAGTATAGATTTCCTTAATCATCCTAAACAGTGTAATTAGCTCACCCTTATCTTCTGAATTGAAAATGATTGCAAGGCTAATCCATCCAGATAATTTAGCCATAGCTTTCTCATCTAGGTGGTGTCATTTTCTTCACAGAATAAAAGAGGTTGTGAAGCTAAGTCTATCAAAAGGATTTGCTGATCATGATCACATCCTGAAACTAATCCACAAAATACAGCGGACACATTTCAAACTTTAATCTTGCATTCAATAATTTTTTGATGTAGAAACAGATTTGGAAAAAAACAAGCAAAAGGGTCCCTTCAGTTCAAAAGAGACACTGAATCAAAACAAAAAGCAAGATCCGGATAGTGTTGGTATATCGTGAGAAGCAGGCCTTCCTCCCATACAGCTCAAATGATCTCAGAATACCTTTGATCGCAAATGATCTCAAATGAGGCTCAAATGATCTCAGAATGCTCTGAAGAAGGGTCTCGACCCGAAGCGTTGCATATTTACTTCGCTCCATAGATGCTGCCTCACCTGCTGAGTTTCTCCAGCATTTTGGTCTACCTCAGAATGCCTTTTTGTACTCTGAAGAGCGGAATGGAATGTCTGCTGTGACTCACAGCTCTTAACATCTAACAAGAATCACAACTATTTTTGTTCTTGAAAAATCAAATTATCATGCAATGGAATTAAGCATTTTAAGTAACTTGGCAAATGGAAAGTTTAATGCCAGCAACAATTTTATTCATCAGAGAATTAGCATTAAGCAATTAAACTGTGGAGTGTAATGTGTTCAATATGAGATTAGTACCGGGTTTGCAGTGGGCAGAAACACATTTTAAATGCATCCTTCCTGTGCTCCAGTTCTCTCAAAAATGCCAAAGAAACATATTAAATTATTAAGGGATTGGACATGCTAGATGCAGGAAACATGTTCCCGATGTTGGGGAAGTCCAGAACCAGGAGCCACAGTTTAAGAATAAAGGGTAGGCCATTTAGAACTGAGATGAGGAAAAGGTTTATCACCCAGAGAGTTGTGAATTTGTGGAATTCTCTGCCTCAGAAGGCACTGGAGGCCGATTCACTGGATGCTTTCAAAATAGAGTTAGATAGAGCTCTTAGGGCTGGCGGAATCAAGGGGCATGGGGAAAAGGCAGGAACGGGGTACTGATTGTGGATAATCAGCCATGATCACATTTAATACAGTGCTGGTTCGAAGGGCCAAATGGCCTACTCCTGCACCTATTATCTATGTATCTATGTAATAGACAATAGACAATAGGTGCAGGAGTAGGCCCTTCGAGCCAGACTCCGCTATTTTTAAGAGCCCTATCTAGCTCTCTCTTGAAAGCATCCAGAGAACCCGCCTCCACCGCCCTCTGAGGCAGAGAATTCCACACTCACCACTCTCTGTGAGAAAAAGTGTTTCCTCGTCCGCGTTCTAAATGGCTTACTCCTTATTCTTAACCTGTGGCCCCTGGTTCTGGACTCCCCCAACATCAGGAACATGTTTCCTGCCTCTAGAGAGTTGCAGCATCAATGAGCGACTGTAAAATACCCAAGTGTGTAGGTGAGTGATAGAAACTAGAAAGAGTAGATGGGAATGTGGGGAGACTAATGTGGGATTAGTGTAAATGGCTGTTTGATGGTTGGCATGGACTCGCCAAGAGATGTTTCTGTGCGAGCTGACTCTATGCAATGTTTAATAGATGCTAAAGAACACCTTCACTGTTGAGCCTCATATTACCAATTTTCTGGGAATTATTACCGACCAATATCTCAAATGAACCAACCATTTGAAGGCTATAGTTATAAGAGCTGGAGAAAGGCTCAAGAGTTAAAAGAGTTTAATTGCCATATGTACCATATGTGGATAGGTATATGGACGTGAAGGGAATGGAGGGGTATGGTCTGAGTGCAGGTAGATGGGACTAGGGGAAAACAAATGGTCGGCACGGACTGGAAGGGCCGAGAGGGCCTGTTTCCGTGCTGTAATTGTTATATATTATATATTATATTATACCGGCAATGGAACAATGCAATTTTTACTTGCTACATTTCAACACGTCCATAGATGCAATAATAGTTACAAATATAATAATACAATAAATTAATAATTGTAATACTGGGCAACCAATAGTGCAAAACCGAAGTCTGTAGTGCCACCAAAGACACAGACCAAAGTAGACCCTAGCGCCTGAGGCTAGCGACACATATAGTGTTGGCTGCTGGGAAGAAGCTGTTTTGAACCTAGTGGTCAAGGTTTTCAGGCCCCTGTACCTTCTTCCCAATGCTAGTGGCGGAACCGAGAGTGGTAGCCAGGGTGGTGTGCGTCTATGATGATATTGGCAGCAATATTGAGGCAGTGACTCCCTTCAACGATGGCTCGGCATCTGCAAAACCCGTTCAACGTCCTGATCGTTTCAGTGCTGCACCACGATATACAAGACTCGGTCAAGGGAAGTAATGGAATATTCCCAATACCCACAAACCAAAGAAGCTGAACAGCATTCAGAACAGTTTGATCAGGGCTACTGTCACCTGCACTATTACAAATCACAGAAGCAATTCCATCTGCTTCCTCCTCGACAACTCCCCACACCAAAATGACAATCACAATAACTTTGCGGGAAGATCATCTCCTCCACATTCCAATTCATATCACATACTATCACGACCCAGGCATATATCACTATTCCTTCACGCTAACTGATCAGAAGATTGAAATTTCCAACCAAACACCACTGTGGAAGTACCTTGTCTTCAATTACATTTCAGAGCAAATAGATTTCAACAGTAAAGCTTCCTGACCATCATGGCCAAAATCACTGCTCCAAATTGTTTTATATTACTGAGGAGCACAGATGGCGTACAGTTCTCTGCAACTCTAGTTTTACGTGTGACTGGACTGTACAATGTGTTTGTCACCAACTGTTCCATTTATTATGCACAGCAAAGGTTTGTGGACTCGAGGCTGCTGCAACTTCAGCCCATGCCCCGAAATTTCCGACTTCCTGTAAGAATAATACCACACGAGCTTTACTATAAGCAACCATTCAGTGAAAGGCGACTGTAGGCAATACTCCAGCATGAGTAATCGAAGAGAAAGATCCAAGAAGATGCCAGCAAGACACAAAGAGGAAAGGCATTAGTTGATAGGGCATGGCGGCAGAGGCTTTTATGATGTTCAAACGTTGGAGAGGTGGTTTGGGCCGAATCCTGTTTTTTTTGCTGCCTTAACTATACATGATGGCGCTGAAGTAGAAATAGTATACATTGACGGGACCAAAGTAGACATAGTTGAAAGCTTAGATTTAGCTCTTAGGGCCAAGGATATCAAGGGATATGGGGAAAAAGCCGGAATGGGGAACTGATTTTGGATGACCAGCCGTGATCATATTGAATCGCAGTGCTGGCGTGAAGGGGGGTAAATGGCCTACTCCTGCACCTATTTTCTATGTTTTTCAAATTCCAGGGAATGTATCACCAGCAATATGACCAAGGAAGCACACCAACACCTCTACTTCCTCAAGATTACCCCCAAAAACCCACGCCAACTTCTACAAATGCGCCCTAGAACGTATTTTATCAGACGCCTCACAGAATGGCTTGGGAGCAGATCCATGCAAGACCGCAAGAAATTGCAGAGAGTTGTGGGTGCAGCCCAGACAGACCATCACACAAACCAACCTCTCTTCTCTTCCACTGATTCCATCTACACTTCACGCTGCCTTGACGAAGCCACCAGCAAATTCAAGGACCAGTCTTACCCTTGCCACTCCCTCTTTCATCACCCACGAGGTACAGAAGTATGAAAATGCACACTTCCTGGTTGAAGGGCAGTCGCTTTCTGGCTATTATCAGGCAACTGAACCGTCCTCTCACCAGCTGACCTCCCATCTACCTCATTAGAGACCTTTAAGCTACCTTTAATTGGTTGTTGGTCTCTATCTTGCACTTAATGTTGTACCCATTATCCTTCATCTGTACACTGCGGATGGCTTGATTGTAATCATTCTAGTCCTTACTTTGACAGGTTAGCACGCAACAAAAAGCTTTTCACTGTACCTCGGTATATGTGACAATAATAAACTAAACTGGACTAAAACTAAACTCAATTTAAGTCCCAAATATCTAATAAAAATGCAGTGTCTCATTATCAATGGATATCATTTTAAAAAGCATCATCTTTGTGACATGTTTGCATCTCTCTCTCAAATTGATTTTCTTTTATTTTGCTTTGTACATAGAGGTGCTCCTGGTGTTAGGATTGCAATGAGTGTTTGGGAGACGAGTGAAAAGCACGGGGGGGTGGATTTGCCGTCTGTTGTGGGGCTGCAGACATCTTCTGCCATGTGGAAACAGGGCATTTCTCTGTGTCTTCCTTGCAACTCCCCCACCTTGCACCGACCCACGACAGTCAAGAAATTGATCAAGCGGAGCGGAGCAGAGCTGGGATCTCTGAGTGGATCTGCGCACTCACTAAGGCCTGCTGGCGCTTGTTCTTCCTGTGCCTAATTGCACTCCCGTCACATCCTTTTTCTCTGATCCTATCCCACATACTGTTTTTACACTATTGATTACCAGCACTTCTTAGGACAGGATCCACGTCGTAAATAGGGAATTACATGCATGATGTAGGTATGTTACAAAACTTACCTTCAGCGGTGCTGCAGTTCTGCCGCTGGCCGTGCGCGCGACTTTGGCGCCTTTAAGGAGGGGGACGGGGTTAAGTTGTGGGGGGGAGGGGTCATGGGGGTGGGGGGGTTGTGGTGGCGGGGGTGGGTCGTGGTGGCGGGGGTGGGTTGTTGTGTGGGCGGGGGGGGGGGGTGGAGATGTGGGGGAGAGGTGTGTGTGGGCAGAGAGGGGGATCTCAGAGAAAAGATGGGGGAAGAGCCATGGAGGAGGGGGGCATCATGGTGGAGGGGGGGAGGAGCCAGCGAGGGGGACCCGAGGGGTAGTGGCTGGAATTGGAGGTGCGATGGGGACTCACACGGGTGCTGGTCGCTGGTCGTTCTCCTCCGCCGGGATCAGAGTCTCCGCTTTCCATTTGGCGACTTCACCGACTCCAGTCTGGGCTGGGTCTCCGACTCTGGGCTGGGCTGGGCCTCCGACACTGGGCTGGGTCGGGTCTCCGGGGCTGGGCTGCTTGGTGCGTGGCTGCTCAGGGCTGGGTCGCTTCGGGTCGCGGCGAAAATTGTGTCCAGTCGGAAACCTCCGCTCCATCCTCAGGTCCAATAAAGACGCGATGGCGAAGGAAGGGGCGGACCGTCCCGCGGAGTGACAGGAGAAAAGACCAATCCACGAAGTGCCGACTGGCAGGAGAAGAGATCAATCTGCGCACGTGCGGTTTTCAAGATTTTTAAACCTCGCTAACTTTTACGACATTCAACCGATCGGAACGAAACTCAGTCCACTCGCAGCACAGGAGAAAGGTGAGTGAACTGGTAAAAAATCGTAGCGCTATTGCGAACCGTTTTTGCACAAATAGAAAGACCGCCAAACCGGAAGATAACAAGAAAAGAGTTTTAGTTATGTATAAATTATTTTAGGAAGGACATGAGGAGGAATTTCTTTAGCCAGAGGGCGGAGTAGACTTGATGGAACGAATGGTCTAATTCTACTTCTATATCTTATGATCTTATGATATATCCATGTACCTGTCCAAATGCCTTTGAAGTACCTGCCATACTGCCTGTCACGCTGAGTTACTCCAGCATTTTGTATCCATCTATCAAATATCTTTAAATTGCTTTTAACTTGTATTAAATATTCTACTTTACACTTTGTGCTTTAGACTTTGCATATCTTAGTTGAAGAGATACAGTTCCTTTGTCTTGTTCATATGCACCATTAAGCCCTTGTAGAGGGTGTTGAACTGAACAGAATATCAAAACCTCATAGGATAAATTCATTAACTCATCTAAACTTGCACTCAAATGGCACAGCTTTTAGGACGTACCCCACCGTGTCTTGATGCAGGCGGTTGGCGATTTTTGAGCATGAAAGTATATGCAATTTGGAAACAAATCATGTTCAATTGTCCATTATCCGGTGACAAGCTCAAATAAGTTAATGACTGCAGCACACCTGTTGAAACCAACCAACACACACTGATGTCCAATTAACATGAAATAACAGTGGTGCAGTGTTGGAGTTACTGCACTTGCAGCCCAGAGGTCCAGATTAACAACCCAGAGACCCGAGTTCAAATCCCAATATGGCTGCTGTGGAATTTAAATGAATCTACTCATCTGCTTTTTTGTATCAACCCTCAACTGTTGCTAAAGATCTATCTCGCTCACCGATGACTAAGGCCTTTCAAGGGAGAAAAACTGTCAGCCTGGCCTAAATGGAACTCCAAACACATTAACGGTTAGCTCCTCAATGGCCCAGCTAATCAGTGCCCAAAGCCGTCAACCGCTCATCATATGTTAACCCACTCATTCCTGGGATCATTCTTGTAAGCCTCCTCTGGACGCTCTCCAGAGCCAACACATCCTTCCTCAGATATGGTGCCCAGAATTGCTCACAATACTGCAAATGTGGCCTTACCAGCGTCTCTTCGAGCCTCAGTCTTGCATCCCTGTACTCTAGCCCTCTTGAAATAAATCCCAGCATTGCGTTTGCTTTCTTTACTACCGATTCTACTTGCAAATTAACTTTTTTGGGAAGTCAGCACCAGCATTCCCATGTCCCTTTGCACCTCCGATTTCTGGATTCTCTCACCATTTGGGAAATAGTCTACGCCTTTATTCCTACTACCAAAATGCATGACTCCACACTGCTACACTGTATTCCATCTGCCACTTCATTCCTACTATCCCAACCTGTCCAAGTCCTTCTGCAGAGTCCCACTTTTCTCTACACTACCTGCTCCTCCACCTATTTTTGTATTGTCTGCAAACTTGGCCACAACGCCTTCAATCCCCTCATCCAAATCATTAATATACAACGTGAAGAGTGGCGGCCCCAGCACCGACCCTTGTGGAACTCCGCGAGTCACTGGCAGCCAACCTGAAAAAGCCCCTTTTATTGCACTCTTTGCCTTCTGCAATCCAGCCAACCTGCTATGCTGGAGTAACTCAGCGGGACAGGCAGCATCTCTGGAGTGAAGGAATGGGTGACATTTTGGGTCAAGACCCTGTTCAGACTGATGTCAGGGGAGTGGGCGGGACAGAGGTAGAATGTAGTCGGAGGCAGTAAAACTGGTGGGAGAACTGGGAGGGGGGAGGGGACGGAGAGAAAGGGAAAGCAAGGGCTATTCGAAGTTAGAGAAGTCAATGTTCATACCGCTGGGGTGTAAGCAATGCAAGCGAAATATGAGGTGCCGCTCCTCTAATTTGCGCTGGGCCTCAGTCTGACAATGGAGGAGGCCCAGGAAAGAAAGGTCGGAGTGGGAATGGGAGGCGGAGTTATGTGTTTCGCGTTTCCCTCATCCTTAACCAGTCTGAAGAAGGGTCTCGACCCGAAACGTCACCCATTCCTTCTCTCCAGAGATGCTGCCTGTCCCGCTGAGTTACTCTAGCTTTTTGTATCTATCTTCGGTTTAAGCCAGCACCTGCAGTTCCTTCTTACACACTTGTCTCTTGCCTTCTCACCCTGATGTAGACCCAGTGAGGACAATATAAAAAACACAATTTTCAGGAGGTAAAGGTGTAACGAGCTGAGTGTTCGCCTCAACTCTAGTGAAGTGTGTTATCTGTCGGGGCTTCTGAAGTGAAGTATGCTGAACTGCACCTGACTTACTAAATAAAAACCTGCAAGTGATTTGCTGTTCAAATCTGCCTTCCTGTGTAAGATCCATGCGGTTTGTACAGTAACTTGATTTGATTTCACACAGAGGCATCCAAATAAGTGTGTTTTGCAGAGACCCGGATCAAATTGCGTGTGCTCCAATAATCTGTGTGCAGGTATGGCAAGCGCACGGAAAGCTAATATTAAGGCTGCCAAACCACGCAGGCCAGCATTGTTAGCAGAATTAATGAAAATACTTGACGGTAAACTTGCAATAAATAATTCTGGTCACAGATTTTTCAGGACCTAATCCCAGGCGTAAACATTTTACAAATTCCACAATGAATGCGAATGACTGCTTAATTTCACCATCATACAAGTGTGAAGAAGGACTGGTGCCTCATCAATAATCTCTGGCAGTCCTTGGCAAGGTCTCACACTGAGGCCAAGCAATAGTGTGTGTGCATCAGATGGCTATAACTGCTTGATGATCCAGACTCCCACTCAGGGCACTGAGGTTGGGAACAGGTTCAAACTTATTTAATATCTATCAACATGAATGAGTAGGGCGGAACTGTAGATGCTGGTTTACACTGAAGATAGACACAAAATGCCGGAAAAACTCAGCGGGACAGGCAGCATCTCTGGACAGAAGGAATGGATGAAGTTTTGGGGTAAGACCCTTCTTTAGAATGAGTAAAATACCTTTCACCTGGCCCCACCATGATTCCATCACCTCTCTTTACTTTGGACTTTAGAGATGCAGTGCGGAAACAGGCCCATCGAGTTTGCGCCGACCCGCGAGCATCTCCCTGAAGATGTTGCTTCACTAACCGCAGCTAAGTGGCTTGGAGCTGCAATGGGTCAGCTGCTGGCTTCATCGTCATTCTCAATTTCCTCTCACTTTTGGAAAACAAAGAAAGAGTACATATTTTATTCAGGACTGTGCTTATGTGGCAGTTCTTGACAGAAGTGGTGCCCTCTGCAAAGTGTCCACCTCAATTAAATTCACCCAAACTTTACTTGTAGCCTGTAACTGTGGTAACTTACAGGACATGCAGCGATCTACAGTACCTATCTAACTGCTGCAATACCAATTTATTTTCACGGACAATGGGTTTTTTTTTTTTGGAAAGACAATGTCAAGAAATGTCCTAATAAGTTCAAACCTTCAAAATTATGCGGTGGTTCGATAGAGTGGTAGAGAATACATTTCTAAATGTGGTGTAAATTATAAGCTTGTGCCATAAAACGCAGCGCTGTGCAGCACAGTTTCTGCCCCACAGTGCCAGGAAACTGGGTTCGATCATTACATCGGATGCTGTCTGTGTGAAGTTTGCACGTTCTCCCAGTTTCCTACGGGTGCATCGGTTTCCTCCCACATCCTAAAGACATGCAGGTTTGTAGGTTAATTGGCCTCAGTGGACTGCCCCTCGTGTGTAGGGAGTAGATGAGAAAGTGGGATAACATAGAACTAGTGTGAACGGATGATAGATGGTTGGCGTGAACCCAATGGGCCAAAAGGCCAGATAAGGAATTCTCTCTCCTGAATTCCCTTTGGGATTTATTAGTAAACATTGTATTTAGTTTAGACCCAAAATGCTGAAGTAACTCAGCGGGGCAGGCAGCATCTCTGGAGCAAAGGAATGGTGAAGTATCGGGTGGAGACCCTTCTTCAGACTGATGTCAGGTGGGAGGCAGATAGATAGATAAGGAAGTGTGATGGTGTGAAAACAGGACAAAGGGAATGAAGAACAAGGAAAATGTAGAATAGGTCATTGTTAACTGGGAGAAGGTAACAACAAAGCAGAGATAAAATGTAGTCAGAGACAGTAAGACTGATCGGAGAACTGGGAAGGGGGAGGGATGGAGGGAGAGGGAAAGCAAGGGTTACTTGAAGTTAGAGAAGTCAATGTACATACCGCTGGGGTGTAAGCTGCCCAAGCGAAAAATGAGGTGCTGTTCCTCTAATTTGCGCTGAGCCTCACTCTGACAATGGAGGAGGCCCAGGACAGAAAGGTCAGTTTGGTAATGGGAGGGGGAGTAAAAATATCCAGCAACCCGGGAGATCAGGTAGGTTCAGGCGGACTGAGTGGAGGTGTTCAGCGAAACGATTGTTGAGTCTGCGCTTGGTCTCGCCGCTATACAGGAGTCCACGTCACCTGGAACAGCGATACTGTTCCTAAGTTTATCTTAGAGATCCAGTTTCCATGCTGTATCTTTAAATTAAACTAAAGGGCCTGTCCCACTTAGGCGATTTTTTTGGCGACTGCCGGCAACTATCATAGGCATGGCAGGTCGCCGAAAAAACGGCGACTGGACCCCCCTACGACAATGTCTACGACAAGCTACAACAACCTACCACCTAGTCGATGTCAATATTCGGAAAGCTACCGACAACCGACGACCCATTAGGACGTTCACCTACGACCACACCTACGACAATCTACGACCACACAGGCGGCAATCTACGTCACCTGGCGACAACCTACGTCAGGAGAAGTCCAGCTAGGCTCATTGTCGTCAACCCACTGTCGCCGAGAATTGTTGAACATGTGACCAGAAAGACTCTTTGGGCGACGGAGGAGACTACTCACGACCATACAGGCGACAACCCGGTGACTGTGTGGCGACAGCCTAGCCGCCTGTAGTCACCTAAAAAATAGCCTAAGTGGGACATGCCCTTAAAGTACAAGATTTACTAATAAATCCTAAAGGGAATTCAGGAGAGAATTCCTTACCTGGCGAGTGGTGGGAATGTGGAACACGCCACTACATGGAGTAATTGAGATGAATACTATAGATATAATTAAGTGAAAACTAACTAAAGATATGATGGAATAAAGTGAAGATGTTGTTTGCATTGGTAGATGAAAATGAGAAGAAGCCTGTGTGGGGAATAAAGAATGACATGGATCACTGAGATCAAATAGAAGTTAGACACAAAAATCTGGAGTAACTCAGCGGGGCAGGCAGCATCGCTGGAGAGAAGGAATGGGTGACGATATGGGTCGAGACCCTGTTTCTTCTGGAGATGGATCTCGACCCAAAACGTCACCCATTCCTTCTCTCCAGAGATGCTGCCTGTCCCGCCGAGTTACACCAGTTTTTTGTGTCCATCTTCCGTTTGAACCAGCATCTGCACTTCCTTCCGACACATTTAGATCAAATACCCTGTTTCTGCACTCTGTATTCTGGTATTATTCAATGAAAGCAATTTTTGTCATAATCCACTGATTGGAGTACCGGATCAATGTATGCAAGTGTAACCCAAGTGCGCAAGTCTGACTGGAGGTACAAATTGTTGGCCCTTCTGCGAATAGTGATCACTTTAGTTTAGTTTAGTTTAGAGATACAGCGCGGAAACAGGCCCTTCAGCCCACCTAGTCTATGCCAACCATTAACACTATCCTACACACAAACTAGGGACAATTTACACTTATACCGAGCCAATTAACTTGCAAACCTGTACGTCTTATATGGTTATATGATCTTTGGAGTGTGGGAGGAAACCGAAGATCTGGGAGAAAACCCATGCGGTCACGGGGAGAACGTACAAACTCTGTACAGACAGCACCTGTAGTCGGGATCGAACCGGGGTCTCCGGCGCTGCAAGCGCTGTAAGGCGGCAACTCTACCGCTGCGCCACCGTGGTCACCCTATCAAAGATGTTTGGGAAAGTCCATTGACTGTTGATCCAGTGACTGGGATCAACATTTGTAACACAGAGCTTCCCCCCAGTTTCCTGCAAATATTCCTAACCACACATTGTTGAGAAATGGAGCAGTTTCAATCAAGTCCAAGGCAACATTTCTGCCTCAGACAGACACTGTTGGATTCACATTAATTGGGTATTCATTGCACCAACATTGAGTGATCTTGCTGTGTGCCGACATGCCTGCGTACTTTAATCCTCCGGATGTGCAGCTATGGAATATCTTGTACTCTCTCTCATTATTTCCTTTATTCTACTTCATTGCCTAGCAACTTTGGATTATGTTTCAAAAGTCTTGCTTCAATTAAATTGGCCATCGTCTGAGGTCAGTGTTAACTCTCAGTGTGCTCAAGGTACAAATTAAGAAAACAACATGGCACGGAGATGCAGTGACAGAGTTACTGCCTTATAGCGCAAGAGACGGGGGTTCGATCCTGACTACGGGTGCTGTCTGCGTGGAATTTGTACATTCTCCTCGTGACCGCGTGGGTTTTCTTTGAGATATTTGGTTTCCTGCCACACTCCAAAGACGTACAGGTTTGTAGGTTAATGGGCTTGGTATAAATGCAAAGTTGTCTGTAGTGCGTGTCGGATCGCGGTAATGTGCAGGATCGCCATGGCCGGTGCGGACTCAGTGGGCTGATGTGCCTGTGTCCACGCTGTATCTCTAAACTAAACTAAACTGAACCAAACATGGTGCAACATGCAGCTTGTGGTTCAACACATCCTTGTTCTAATTTATCACTGGATGGCCAAACCTATATAACAGGGTGGGAATTCCATGTCTAACACAAGTTGCAGCAGGCCTAACTTTATGTAAGCCACACAAACCTCTTCAAATGTAATTCAGGTGAAATGAACACGCTTGTGGCAGCAGGGTGATGTACTCCAACTAATATCATTCCATAACCAGACGGGATTAAGCACCTCTGAAAAGATGAGAGATAACAAGGTAACACAGCTCCAAATGCCGCAGCAGGTACTCATTGACACCTGCACAATGTTGAGATAGAGAAGCCTAAACTGTAGCTGAGCCCTTTTAACCCCTGCTTCAATGTCGTAGGCTTCTTTTTTCTCCAAAAAAGTGATTGTTAAAATCGCATCCACATATCACACCTTCCACAACATCAGAACACTCCCCTCCCCTGACTCTCCGTCTGAAGAAGTGGTCTCGACCCGAATCGTCACCCATTCCTTCTCTCCAGAGATGCTGCCTGTCCCGCTGAGTTACCCCAGCATTTTGCGTCTATCATCAGAACACTCCATAGTTGACTGACAAATAAGAACATAGCTGTGGAGTGTTGGAATATAAGGACATATTGCAGCAAATTTACATATAGCCAAGTCCCACAAATAATATTATGCCAGTAACTGGATAAAATGATTTGAAGGCATAGGATGAAGTATTTAGAATGGCCAGGAAACTAAGGATAACTGCATTGGTTTTTTAAATATTGCTATGGTATCTTTTACATTAACTGAGAGGCACAACTATTACAGGCCAACATCTCACCTGAAGGGAGCATTATAGAGAAGCCATGAGCAATCAGCCAAGATTATGTGCTGAAGTGCCTGGGCATCAACCCTTTTAGCTTATTGCCTCTCAAATGACCAAAAACTTGCAAGGTTCAATGGCATAGTGCTTACTGCGAATACAAGACAAACCAGTGGCTTTTTGAGAACATTCCCTGATTCCCTGTCACGTATCAGTGAAGTTGGGGTGGGGGTTGCTAAAATAGCTAATATGTTTGATTAACAAATAGAAAATGCGATTAATAACAACACTAAAAAATTGTTAAAAATTTGTAAAGTTGACTTCATGAATAACTTTGAGAAAGATCAACACAAGTTGATGGTTTAAATGATAGCAATTCATGACAAATTATATATACGGTTGAGAAGTTTTAATTGGGAACAAAGATTTTATATCAGTGATTCAGAAACTCGAGCCAATTCACCAAATGTGTGAGTGACAATTGACCAGTATAAGTAATCCTCTCATGAGGCAGAAGAACTGACAAAAGGATGAAAATAAATTCTATCACTGAACACAATCGTCAAATGTAGTGTAAAATGGAAACATATGCACTCTGTGATACAAAACGCATATGAAGTGTAAATTGTTAAAGCACATCATGAGGATATCCTTCATAAACATCTTAACAATAACTATATCAGGTAATTGCCAGCATTTCTCAGCCAAAAAGTGGTGTTTGCTTCACTGATTACAGATCCAATGTCCATTTGTGCAATCTCCTATTATTTCCGCTCCTTTCAACTTTCATTCTAGACTGCACAATGGTGAAAGCTCCTATGAAAGGCACTGCAAGATTGATAATATACTCTGGCAGGAATAAAATACTTGTTAAAGTCAAACCTACTGATGTCTGGAGGGTTCCATTACTGGAGGCCATGCCTGTGCTTATCCTGATATTGCAGCTTTGGTTCTCGCTCAGACATCTCTGACACCACCATTTGCACCTTTTATGGGTGTCAGAGTTTCTGGGGAGAAGGCAGGAGAAAGGGCTTAGGAGGGAGAGATAGATCAGTTGATTGTATGGCAGAGTAGACTTGATGGGCCGAATGGCCTAATTCTGCTCCTATCACATTGGCTTGTACTCGCTAGAATTTAGAAGACTGAGGGGATCTTATAGAAACTTACAAAATACTTAAGGGTTTGGATAGGCTAGATAGGCAGGAAGATTGTTCCCGATCTTCGGGAGGTCCAGAACAAGGGGTCACAGTCTAAGGATAAGGGGGAATTCCTTTAGGACTGAGATGAGGAAAACATTTTTCACACAGAGAGTGGTGAGTCTCTGGAATTCTCTGCCACAGAAGGTAGTTGAGGCCAGTTCATTGGCTATATTTAAGAGGAAGTTAGATGTGGCCCTTGTGGCTAAAGGGATCAGAGGGTATGGAGAGAAGGCAGGTACAGGATACTGAGTTGGATGATCAGCCATGATCATATTGAATGGCGGTGCAGGCTCGAAGGGCCGAATGGCCTACTCCTGCACCTAATTTCTATGTTTCTATGTTTCTATCTACATGCTTTTTGACACAATAAGCAGTGTCCAACCCTGCGGCTTAAGCAATGTAAAGGAATAGGAACCTCCCGCCTGGGCCTCATACCAGAGGAAAGATGAGCCGGCACTGGTGAAGGTCCAGAGGAGATTTACGAAAATTATCCTGGGGATGATAGGGTTATGTAGGAGGAGCATTTGTTGGCTCTGGGCAGGATGGGGGGGAAGGGGGGGGGGATCTCATTGAAACCACTAAATAATGAAAGGCCTGGATATAGTGGATGTGGAGAGGATATTTCCAATAGTGGATGAGTCTAGGACCTGAGAGCACAGCCTCCAAATAAAAGGGCATACCTTTTGAATGGAAATGAGAACAATATAATATACACACACACATAAATATATACTAGACCAAGTGCAGACCCGTTGGGGGGGACGGGTGTGCAGGGCAGCATGCAGCGTCACACACACTAACCACCCCCACACTAACTATCCCCTTGATATTATATTAATATTATTAGTTAGATCCTTTTACCCCATTACCGCCCTAGCCACTGACGCACAGCCCCCAACTCGCAGGCGCCTGTAGAGAGGGAGAGGGGGGTAGAGAGTGAGGGCAGAGAGAGAATGTGGAGAGACAGTGAGAGAGGCAGAGACAGAAGGGCAAGAGACAGGGGGAGAGGGGGGGTGGAGGAGAGGGAGGGTGGGGGAGGGAGGGAGAGAGAGATGGGAGGAGAGAGAGGGGGGGAGAGGGATGGGGAGAGGGGGGGGCTGAGAGGGGAGGAGAAGGGAAGGGGGAGATGGTGCGAGAAGGGAGGGAAGGAGAGAGGTGGGGGAAAGGGAGGGGGAGAGGTGGGGGAAGGGAGGGGGAGTGGGGAGGGGTGGAGGGAAGGGGGTAGGAGAGGGGGTGGAGGGGAGAGGGAAGGGGGTTTAGGGGAGGGCAGGGGGATAGGGGAGAGGAGGGAGAGAGGGGGAGAGAGAGGGGTAGAGAGAGAGAGGGGGGAGAGAGAGGGAGTGAGGTAGAGAGGGGGGGAGGGAGAGAGAGGGGGAGGGGAGAGAGAGGGGGAGGGAGAGAGAGGGGGGTGGGTGAGAGGGGGAGGGGGAGGGAGAGAGAGAGAGGGGGGAGAGGGGGGAGAGAGAGGGAGGGAGAGGGGGGAGAGAGAGGGGGAGGAGGGAGGGAGCAAGGGGGGAGGGAGAGAGGGGGAGGGAGAGAATGGGGAGGGAGGAGAGGGGGAGAGAGAGAGCGAGGGAAGGAGAGAGAGAGGGGGAGAGAGAGAGGGGGGGAAAGAGACAGAGAGAGAGAGGGTGGGGAGAGAGAGTGAGAGCAGAGAGAGAATGGGGAGAGACAAAGGGAAAGGGGCAGAGACAGAAAGGCAAGAGATTGTGGGGAGTGGGGAGTGGAGAGGGAGAAGGGGGGAGGGAGAGGGGTGGGTGCAGTCCATCTATTCCCCACTCCCTATCACCCCCACTCTTCTCTCTCTATTCCCACACACTCCCTCCTCACCTCTCCCATTCCCCCATCTCCCTCCTCCTCTCCCCCCCTCAATCCCCCCACTCCCCCTCTTCACCTCCCCAGGTTCTCGCCAGTCCTCCGGATCTGCAGAACTTGCTTGTTCAGAGAGAGGGAACAGGACAGGAGCAGTCAGAGAGCCCGTCGCCTTATCTCCTCTCCCGATCGGTTGTGTACTGAAGTACAATTACAGCGGGTCTTGGAAAACTACACCTGGAGTATCTACTTACTCCTGGGGACTGCAATACGATTAACCAAACCAGCTCTAAAGACAACAGGTCTGAAATAAACAGGAGAATGTCTCTCAACCTTAGAAAATGAGCCATGATCTTGTTGAGCCCAACAAATTTCCAAAGGGTTCATGGTGGATGTGGGAAGTCTGATTCCCTGGGATGAAGTGGGAAGTCTGATTCCCCTAGCTGATGATCTCTGATGATTATCTCCTTCGCTCCTCAGATGCTGCTGCACCCGCCTGAGTTTCTCCAGCCTTTTGTGTATCCCCGAGCTGATGAGTTTTGATCTGGGCAATCAATGTCTCCGAATAGGAGCCAGACCATTTATGACTGCAATAAGCAGTTACTTGAGGGTGGTGAATCTTTGAAATTCTCTACCCCTTCAGGCTGCGACGGCTCAGTCATTGATTACGTTCAAAATGAAGGTCGTCAAATTCTAGATGTATCAAGTGATAGGGGGATTGGATAGGAAAATAATATTTGGGGTAATAGACCAGCTATGTTCTTAGTTTAGTTTATAGATACAGTGCGGAAGCAGGCCCTTCGGCCCACCTAGTCCGCGCCGACCAGCGCTCACCCAGTTTCGTACTATCCTACACACAGTTGGGACAATTTATACACACACCAAGCCAATTAATCCACATACCTGTATGTCTTTGGAGTGTGGGAGGAAAACAAAGATCTCAGAGTAAACAATTTACGAGAGAGCAGGCTATTTTAGACTGGGTATTGAGTAATGAGGAAGGGGTAGTTAGCCGTCTTGTTGTACGTGCCCCCTTGGGCAAGAGTGACCGTAATATGGTCGAGTTCTTCATTAGGATGGAGAGTGACATTGTTAATTCAGAAACAATGGATCTGAACTTAAAGAAAAGTAACTTTGAGGGTATGAGACATGAATTGGCCAAGATGGACTGGCAATTAATTCTAAAAGGGTTGACGGTGGATATGCAATGGAAGACATTTAAAGACTGCATGGATGAACTACAAAAATTGTTCATCCCAGTTTGGCAAAAGAATAAATCAGGGAAGGTAGTGCATCCGTGGATAACAAGGGAAATCAGGGATAGTATCAAAGCAAAGGATGATGCGTACAAAGTAGCCAGAAAAAGCAGCATACCAGAGGACTGGGAGAAATTCAGAGACCAGCAGAGGAGGACAAAGGGCTTAATTAGGAAAGGAAAAATAAATTATGAAAGAAAACTGGCAGGGAACATAAAAACTGGCTGCAAAGGCTTTTATAGATATGTGAAGAGAAAGAGATTAGTTAAAACAAATGTAGGTCCCTTGCAGTCAGAAACAGGTAAGTTGATCATGGGGAACAGGATATGGCGGACCAATTGAATAACTACTTTGGTTCCCACTTCACTAAGGAATACATAAATAATCTGCCGGAAATAGCAGGGGACCGGGGGTCAAAGGAGGAATTGAGTGAAATCCAGCTTAGTCGGGAAGTGGTGTTGGGTAAATTGAATGGATTAAAGGCCGATAGATCCCCAGGGCCAGATAGGCTGCATCCCAGAGTACTTAAGGAAGTAGCTCCGGAAATAGTAGATGCATTAGTGATAATCTTTCAAATCTCTTTAGATTCTGGAGTAGTTCCTGAGGATTGGCGGGTAGCAAACGTAACCCCTCTTTTTAAGAAGGGAGGGAAAGAGAAAACGGGGAATTACAGACCAGTTAGTCTAACATCGGTAGTGGGGAAACTGCTAGAGTCAGTTATTAAAGTTGGGATAGCAGTACATTTGGAAAGTGGTGAAATCATTGGACTAAATCAGCATGGATTTATGAAAGGTAAATCATGTCTGACGAATCTTATGGAATTTTTCAAGGATGTAACTAGTAGCGTGGATAAGGGAGAACCAGTGGATGTGGTATATCTGGACTTCCAGAAGGCTTTCGACAAGGTCCCACATAAGAGATTAGTATACAAACTTAAAGCATACGGTATTGGCGGTTCAGTATTGATGTGGATAGAGAACTGGCTGGCAGACAAGAAGCAAAGAGTAGGAGTAAACGGGTCATTTTCACAATGGCAGGCAGTGACTAGTGGGGTACCGCAAGGCTCAGTGCTGGGACCCCAGATATTTACAATATATATTAATGATCTGGATGAGGGAATTGAAGACAATATCTCCAAGTTTGCGGATGACACGAAGCTGGGGGGCAGTGTTAGCTGTGAGGAGGATGCTAGGAGACTGCAAAGGTGACTTGGATAGGCTGGGTGAGTGGGCAAATGTTTGGCAGATGCAGTATAATGTGGATAAATGTGAGGTTATCCACTTTGGTGGCAAAAACAGGAAAGCAGACTATTATCTAAATGGTGACCGATTAGGAAAAGGCGAGATGCAGCGAGACCTGGATGTCATGGTACACCAGTCATTGAAAGTAGGCATGCATGTGCAGCAGGCAGTGAAGAAAGCGAATGGTATGTTAGCTTTCATAGCAAAAGGACTTGAGTATAGGAGCAGGGAGGTTCTACTTCAGTTGTACAGGGTCTTGGTGAGACCACACCTGGAGTATTGCGTACAGTTCTGGTCTCCAAATCTAAGGAAGGACATTATTGCCATAGAGGGAGTGCAGAGAAGGTTCACCAGACTGATTCCTGGGATGTCAGGACTGTCTTATGAAGAAAGACTGGATAGACTTGGCTTATACGCTCTAGAATATAGGAGATTGAGAGGGGATCTTATAGAAACTTACAAAATTCTTAAGGGGTTGGACAGGCTAGATGCAGGAAGATAGTTCCCAATGTTGGGGAAGTCCAGGACAAGGGGTCACAGCTTAAGGATAAGGGGGAAATCCTTTAAGACCGAGATGAGAAAGACTTTTTTCACACAGAGAGTGGTGAGTCTCTGGAACTCTCTGCCACAGAGGGTAGTTGAGGCCAGTTCATTGGCTATATTTAAGAGGGAGTTAGATGTGGCCCTTGTGGCTAAGGGGACCAGGGGGTATGGAGAGAAGGCAGGTACGGGATACTGAGTTGGATGATCAGCCATGATCATATTTCACATCTGAAAATAAGCATGACATAAATGCAGACACACCGAAGACCAGTAATAGGAAATTATTTTTAACCAAGCCACCTGGGAGATAATGGTATGGAAACAGTGCAGTCTAGCAGGCAGAATGGGTTACTGCACAGGTATCAAAGGTGAAAATTACTGTTAATTAAGAGTTTCTAGGTGCTGAAGGGTAATCTCCAAGACTGCTGCAAATAGCCTGGGAGAAAACGATCAGTCAATCGAAAAACATGTGTCCCTTTACTACCATTTAAAAGTATTGGAGGCGAGAAAGAGAAGAGATCAATAAAAGGAAAAAAAACCCAGAATATATCATATGAGAGCCAGGGACAGAGGAATTACATAAGATACTGCAACGTGATTTAAAGCAGAGCAACTTTATACTTAAAAATGTAGTCTTTGTTGTAATGAAAGAACACAGCAGCTAATATTCATGCTGCAGGGTACAATAAACAGCATTGCGATTATAACCACATAATACATGATTAGTGTGGTTAGTTCAGGATTAAATATTGTGCTATGGGAGCTTTGATCTGGCTGCCTGACTGGTTGGGTGAGGCCATTGGATAAAAAGGCACAAAGCGCTGGAGTAACTCGTGTTAAAGAAGGAACTGCAGATGCTGGAGAATCGAGGGTTACACGAAAGGCTGGAGAAACTCAGCGGGTGCAGCAGCATCTAAGGAAGTTTCGAAGGAAACGTCGCCTATCTCCTTCGCTCCTTAGATGCTGCTGCACCCGCTGAGTTTCTCCAGCCTTTTGTGTAACCCTGCTGGAGTAACTCAGTGGGTCAGGCAACATCTCTGGACACACGGATCAAAAACCTTCTCCTCCTCTCTCCAACGTGAGTTCGCCTCTCCCACTGCTCCCCCTCTGTGACTCCTGCCTCATCCACGTTCTCCAGTGATGCTGCCTGACCTGTTGAGTTACTCCAGCACTTTGTGCCTTTAAAAAAAAAATAAACCTGCATCTGTACGTCCTAATTTTTACTCCCAGCAATATAATTAGGTATCACTTGAAATCCAGAAAATAACAGAAAAATAATTGCAGAGTTAAGTAAAAAATATTTAAGCTACATATGGTTGATTTCTGTTAAGCAAGCTATTTAAAAGCATACGAACCAATGAGTTAAGATACAGCCTGCCTTAATCACGGAGGCACGATGGCGCAGCGGTCGAGTTGCTGCCCTACAGCGCTTGCAGCGCCGGACACCCGGGTCCGATCCTGACTACAGGTGCTGTCTGTATGGAGTTTATACATTCTCCCCGTGAACTGCGTGGGTTTTTTCCGAGATCTTCGGTTTCCTCCCACACTCCAAAGACGTACAGGTTTGGAGGTGAATTGGCTTGGTAAATGTAAAAACTGTCCCTAGTGTGTGTCGGATAATGTTAACGTGCGGGGATCGCTGGTCAGCGCGGACCCAGTGGTTTAGATTCCGCGCTGTATCTCTAAACTAAACACGACTAAACTAAATCAAACTCTGCAGTGGAACAAGCTTGAATGGGCAACTCCTGTGTTTATGAATGTGTACGCAGAAAATTCCAGGCTCAAGCAGATGCTCGTTAAACAAATGGCCAGAATGCACTGGCGGGTGCTCGCTGATTGATTTCTGAGCTCCACAGTTGGTTAAACTCGAGGTGGCAACCGTGAGAGGCGCAAATCGATTGCACTGCAAATAGCGTGAACATTTCTCACAGCATAGAGATGAAGAGGAATGGGAATGGCTATTAGCTCTTCAGATAAAAGAAAGATCTTCTCAGTTTGCGACTTTGTGCCCTTTCTATAAATAGAATCTATCAGCAAAGCTGTCAGCGTGAAAGGAATCTTAAGTGGGCAAGTTGAGAAATCAATTTCAGAAGCAGCGCAGGTTCGACTAGGTAGAAAACTAAGGAGACGAAAGGTGCTGCGTTGAAGAGAGAACTTAGTATATTGCACAGCCTGTTCTAATCATTAAAAATAACTGCGTGTGGATAACAGAAGGGAGAAAAAAGGAAATCAACAATGTAAAATCTGTGATGGGTACAAACCCCCCCCCCCCCCCCCCCCCCCCACAAATTCCATATATGATGCCACACTCATCGAACCTTCCTTGAAATGCGAATTAAAAAACATCCTGTTGGTTAGAATTATTCAACAGCTTCTGTGTTGCTGTGGCGTGGCTTTATTTTCTTTCCACTAGTAACATAAAAATGATCTACTCTTCCTTAGCTTTAAAGCATCTTGAGATGTTCTGAATTCAGGCAGGTCACGGAGTGGAGTGATACAGTGTGGAAACGAGGCCCTTCGACCCCAACTTGCCCACACCAGCCAACATGTCCCAGTTACACTAATCTCACCTGTCCGTGTTTGGTCCATATCCCTCCAAACCTGTCCGATCCATGTACCTCTCTAACTACTTCTTAAATGTTGGGATAGTTCCTACGTCAACTACCTCCCCCGGCAGCTTGTTCCATGCACCCACCCTTTGTGTGAATGTTAGCCCTCAGATTCCTATTTAATCTTTTGTCCTTCACCTTAAACCTATGTCCTCTGGTCCTCGATTCCTCTACTCTGGGGATCTACCCAATCTATTCCTCTCATGCTTTTATACACCTCAATAAGATCTCCCCTCATCCTTCTGCGCTCCAAGGAATAGAGTCCCAGCCTACTCAACCTCTCCCTACAGCTCAGACCCTTTAGCCATGGCAACACCCTTGTGAACATTCTTGTAAAATAAGGGTGTAATATAAATAAATGAAAGTACTTTGTTCTATGACTGTGTTATTGTAGATTTAATCCCAAGTGCCAGGGGATGTGTGTCCTCTGAAAATGTATTCTGAAAATGAAAGTCACCACTTACACCTGGAATTCACGAAGCCCACTTTCTCCATTGTACCTGGTGCTATATCCCAGGTACAATGGGATATATCCTTGCTATATCAAGACTCCTGTGCTAATGCTTCCAGGGAATCAGGCAGTCTAAACTATTTACTGACAAAGACAATGTACAGAATACCGTGTGCAATATAGTGTTTTAGTGTACTGCAATGAATACATTAATCAGAGAAATCTGTTTAATCTTTAAGGAAACTAGGGAATTAAAACTCCAATTAAGTAAATCTGGGACAACAATGAACATCTATGTTAACTGTGACAAAATATGGCAATACAAAGCTCCCAAGAAATTGAAGTCAATAGCAATTAGGGGAAAACGTTCCAGCAGTCGGGATCATTCCTAACTTAAAGGAAGTGCGAAAGAAGGAACTGCAGTGGCTGGTTGAAACCGAAGATAGACAAAAAATGCTGGAGTAGCAGTGGGACAGACAGCGTCTCTGGAGAGAAGAAATGGGTGACGTTTCGGGTCAAGACCCTTCTTCGGACTAGAGTAATGGGAAAGGGAAACGAGAGATATCGACGGTGATGTAGAGAGACATAGAACAAATGAATGAAAGATATGCAAAAAAGTAACGATGATAACGGAAACAGGCCATTCATTGTTAGCTGTTTGCTCGGTGAGAACAAGACGTTCGTGTGACTTGGGTGGGCGAGGGATGGAGAGAGAAGAAATTAATATTCATGCCACCGGGTTGTAAGTTGTCCAAGCGAAATATGAGATGCTGTTCCTCCAATATTTGTTTCGCCTCACTCTGACAAATGGAGGAGGCCGAGTTTAGTTTAAAGATACAGCACTGAAACAGGCCCTTCGGCCCACCGGGTTCGTGCCAACCAGCAATCCCCGCACATTAACACTATCCTATACACAAGGGACAATGTTTACATTTACCAAGCCAATTACAAACCTTCACGTCTTTGGAATGTGGGCGGAAACCGAAGATCTCGGAAAAAAAAACCCCACGTAGTTCAAGGGGAGAAGGTACAAACTCCGTACAGACAGCACCCGTAATCGGGATCAAACCCGGGACTCCGGAGCTGATTTCGCTGTAAGGCAGCAACTCTACCGCTGCGCCACCGTGACTTCCAGTCATCACTACTCCAGGTTAACTCTTGTTTGGGACACGTCTTAGTCCCAACCTGCTCCAATGGTGAGCATCCTTCCATTGTAAATTCAGAATGGAAAATATTTGTACAACTGAGAGTAGCAACACAAATAGACAGAGTGGTAATGAAGACATGTGGTATAGTTGCCCTCATTGGTCAGGGCATTGAAAATAGGAGCCAGGATGTCATGATACAGCTTTACCGACTTTGGCTCGGCCACGTTTGGTGTATTGAAACGCAGTTGTGGTCGCCCCACTACCGGAAGGATGTGGAGGCTTTGGACAGGATGCAGAAGAGATTTACCAGAATTATACAAAGTGCTGGAGTTGTAAACCAGCACTGTAGTTCCTGGTGACTACATTTTACCAGAATGATGCCTGTATTAGAGGGTATTACCCAGGAGAGGTGTAGGAAGGAACTGCAGATGCTGGTTTACACTGAAGGTAAACACAAAATTGCTGGGGTAACTCAGCAGGACAGGGCGGCATCTCTGGAGGGAAGGGATGGATGACATTTCAGGTCCAGACCCTTCTTCAGACTATGAGAGGTTGGCCAGACTTGAGTTGTTTCCCCTGGAGCACCAGAGGTTGAGGAAAACTTGATGGAACTATATGAAAATTATGAGAAACATAGATGGACTGTCAGAACCTTTCTCCCAGCATGGAAATGTCAAAAGGCGAGAGGACATAGGATGACAGCGACACAGTTTAAAGAAGATGTGCACGGCAAGCTTTTTTACATGGAGGGCAGAGGGTGCCTGGGGCAGATGAAGAGACAGATGATAGTGGCATTTACAAGGGTGTTAGATAGGTACATGGATATGCAGGAAATGGAGGGATCATGTGCAAGCAGATGAGATTAGATCTTGGCAGCATGTTAGGCATGGACATTGTGGGCTGACGGGCCTGTTCGTGTGCAGTACTGTTCCTGTGCTGTACTGTAGTGGTAAGCTCTAGGGGACATTCAATTGTGAGTTGGTAAGTGACAGGTTACATTCGGACTGTAAAAGGGCCAGATAATAAATATATCTGGTGAGAAATTTCCTAACCTTAGATATTCAATGGCATTTCCATCATTTTGTAATCATCATCTTAAGAGGGTTACAGTTACTAGCTACTTTAAGAGGTGCTTTGATTTTGTGTATTTTGTGATGAATAACTCATGTCCTGGCACTCTATAGGCTTTCTGGCATACTTGAGGATAGGGAGAGGATAGGGAAGTTTTCAGTTCTGTCTGATGAAGGGTCTTGGCCCGAAACATCACACGTTCCTTCTCTCCAGAGATGTTGCCTGTCCCGCTGAGTTACTCCAGGATTTTGTGTCTAACAGTGGGAGGGGGTTTGGAACCAGTGGAAGATGTATATGGGTGATGCACAAATGAAATGAGTAGGGAAGAAACAGGGTGAGAGAGGACAGTGTGTTTTTGGAAAAGAAGGGCATGTGTGGCAGGATCAGAACACTCACAGCCATAGAGCAGGGCTGCCAACATTGGGTGAGAGTTGGGAGTGAGAAATTGCGGGACCAAGCCCGAGGGAGCGTAGCGACTGGGGGGGGGGGGTGTGGGAGGAGGGTGACCCCCCTCCCATTCGTATGGAACTTGCATTTTTCAGCTTGAAATTGTGTAATATGGTGCATACTGTAGCAAGTTTTTTAACTTACACTTGAATGCAATATTTATGCTTTAAATTGGATTCGCTATGAATAAGGTTAGAGTAAATTACATTCCTTATTACATTCCACAGTAGAGTTTTTTTTTCTAACTGCCCCCCCCCCTTTATTCTTAAACTGTGACCCCTGGTTCTGAACTCCCCCAACATCGGGAACATTTTTCCTGCAGTTACACTAAGTGCAAATCTAGCAGGCAAGCAGGATGCTTTCTCCAACCACCCCCATTTGAAGTCCACGATCTCCCACCGTTTCTACCCAGTGCCTGGGTCTTACTTCCAGCAGCCACTGTTTGTCCTCCAGGATGCATCGAGCCGCAGCCTGATCCATGCCGGTCACCTGGGCGAATTTGGCACAGAGACTCTCACGGCAGCGGCGCAACGCTTCCGACGCCTTGCACTGAGGCTGCTCCATGGCCGGAGCTGCAGTGAGCGACTCGCCAGCCCGGCAAACACTCGCCAGCCCCGCTCCCCGTCCGCATCTGTCCCCGTCGCTGCTTCTGCTTCCAACTCCCATGGCCCATGCAGTTGATATGAGTTTTGAAATTTTCATTGATCACAGAATTTCTCAAGACAGAGCGTGAGAAATTTGTGATCAGCGTGAGAATTTGGCGAAATGTGTGATTCTCACGCTCAGTGCATGGGAGTTGGCAGCCCTGCCTCTCTATCCCCCTCTTTTGCTCCTCTCTCATTCCCTCTCTCTCTCCCCCCCTCTCTCTCGCTCCCTCTCCCCCTCTCTCTCTCTCCCCCACTCTCCCCCTCTTTCTCTCCCCCTCTCTTGCTCTCTCTCTCTCTTCCCCCCCCTCTCTCTCCCCCTCTCTTGCTCCCTCTCCTCTCTCTTTCTCCCCCACTCTCTCTCTCTCCCCCCTTTCTGTCCCCCACTCTCTCCCCCTCTCTCTCTCCCCCTCTCTCTCTCCCCCACTCTCTCCTCCCTCTGCCCCCCTCTCTCTCTCCTCTCTCTCGCTCCCTCCCCTCTCTTTATCTCCCCTCTCTCTCTCCCTCCCACCTCACTCATCCCTCTCTCTCTCCTCTCTATCTCTCTCTCTCCCCCCTCTCTACTGCTCTCTCCTCTCACCCCCTCTCTCTCCCCCCTCTCTTCCGCTCTCTCCTCTCACCCCCCCTCCCCTCTCCCTCTCTGTCTCTCCCTCTCTCTCCTCTCTTCCCCTCTCTCCCCTCTCTCTCCCCTCTCTCTCTCTCTCTCTCTCTCTCTCTCCCTCTCTCCCCAATCTCTCTCTCCCCTCTCACCCCTCTCTCCCCTCTCTCCCCAATCTCTCTCCCCCCTCTCTCACTCCCCCCCCTCTCTCTTCTTCCCCTCTCTCTTCCACCTCACGCACCCCCCTCTCTTGTCCCCTCTCCTCTCTCTCCCCTTCCCCTCTCCCCCTCACTCCCTCCCTCTCTCTCCCCCCTATCTCCCCCCTCTGTCTCTCTCCCTCCTTTCTTCTCTCTCCCCCTTTCTTCTCTCTCCCCCTCTCTCTCCCCTCTCTCTCTCCCTCTCTCTCTCCTCTCCACACACTCTCCCCTCTCTCTCTCTCTCTCTCCTCTCTCTAACCACTCACTCTCCCCCCTCCCTCTCTCTCTCCTCCTCTCTCCCCCCTCTCCCCCATTTCTCTCTCCCACCTCACTCTCCTCCTTGCTCTCTCCCCCCTCTCTCTTTCTCCTCTGTCTCTATCTATTTTTCTTTGCCCCCCCCATCTCCCTCTTTCCCCCTTTCCCTCTTCCCCCCCTCTCTCTCTTTTCCCCCTCTCTCCCATTCCCTCCTACCCTCTCCTCCCTCTCCACCCCCTCTCTCTCTTCCCTCTTTCTTCCCTCTCTCTCTCTCTCCCCCCCACCTCAATCTCTCCCCTTCTCTCTCCCTCTCCCTCTCCCTCTCCCTCTCCCCATTCACTCCCCTTCTGTCTCCCCTCTCTCTCTCCCCTGTCTCCTCGTCTCCTTCCCCTCTCCCTCTCCACTTCCCTTTGAGAGTCTCCGTCCCTTCGCCACAGAGACTCTCGCGGCAGCGGCGCAACGCTTCCGATCGGCCCGGGACTCTTGCACTGAGGCTGCTCCACGGCCGGAGCTGCAGCGAGCGACTCGCAGGCCCCGGCAAACACTCGGCAGCCCCGTAAACACCGCTACATCTGCTTCCATCCCTCCCTCAGCGCCGGCTCTCCAACACCCGCGGACCATGCAGTTTATCAGAGTTTTGACATTTTCGTTGATCACAGAATTTCTCACCACTGAGCGGGAGAAAGTTCTGATCAGCGTGAGGGCGTGAGAGTTTCTTCAAACGCGTGATTCTCACGCTCAAAGCGTGAGCGTTGGCGGCCCTGCCTAGAGCAATCAGCGAGACGCACACATCCACTGAGGCCCATCTGAACAGCTGGTTTCCACCTTCATCTCAACACCGTTTTACGTACTCAACTTCCCACTCTCCAAATACACACCCCCTAACCCCACCTAAACATACATTCACCTCAGGTCACTCTTACACAAACAAGTGTTCATGTATTTAATTCTTGGATCCATAATCATTTTCAGTAGAATGCCCGGCAGATGCAAACTTCAATGCTAATTAAATGCAAAATACTGTACACCATCTATTAATCAGTCAGCTGCATGCGATTGAAACTTTTCAGATTAGCCATATTTCAGAGGGGAAAGAATTGCCCAAATCCAGTAACCTCACAAGTAACACCAGTCACGCAACTCTCTGCGGCAATGATTCAGGACACCGGCCTTGGATTGGGAAATATTGCCTGTATTACTGGAAACCTCCTGGCCAACTCAGGCAACAATAGCTCTGGGGACGATGTGCCCTCCAAATTACTGTGCTGGCAATGCGCAGCTACTGTGGTAGTGGCAGCTATTATTGATGGCTGAATAGAGAACTAAGCCTTTGGCTTGTGTCCCTTTTCTCCAGAGGAAGAGTGTTCACCTTCTCCGACTGTAGGCGAGTATAATGACCCAATGCAGTGATCCATGTGGTAAATTACCTTTGCCCCAGTACGATATCCAATAAAGGACCAGTTGTTGGCACTCAACGAGCTTGGTGGTCTGGCTCCAGCCCAGTGTCAGTTTGTTTGTAGGCGCAATCATTTATAATTGCAACATGCAACACACTTTCAAGTTCACATGCCTCAAAGAAGCCTTCCTGAAGTGCCCAAGAATTCAATAAAGTGTTGGGTTCAACTTCAGGGAACTATATTGGGTATTTTCAGTACTTCCATTATGTAGAAATACTGTAACTGTGAAAGAAATGGATGACTGACTATCAGCTAAAATCATCTAGTTAGGAAGTTTGTAGGAAGAAACTGCAGATGCTGGTTTAAACCGAAGATAGACACAAAAAGGTCGGACAGCTGGCCGGGGTTGCCGGCCGATGTGGCCACGGGCGAGACGCTGCCGCTGCACTCCATGGGCTGCGCTACGTCGGGACAGGTGAGGCAGGGCCAACCCAACAGTCCCCTCAACCCGAGCAGTAGGGTGCTCCCGTATGGGACAAACCAATATAACCCAATATACAGGATGTCCCAGCTGATAGGGAACAGTTGGCAACCCTACAGCATTGTGTCATGGTAAAGGTCATCAGGATGGCCTGAATGTGTCATTGTCACTTTAACGGGACTTGAGAAACTTCGGGCAACTGGCGCCAATTCCACTGATCAATCACGGCAACCCCATTCTGTCGAGTAACACGCAATCCTAACGGAGTGCAGCAGTGAATAAACTGATTATGTGGAGCTGGAATTTCCTCTGTGCCTCAAGAGAGACTTTTTGTTTGACATTTATCCTGCAGCTATTGGCAGGGTCCTTGAGAAGTGTGAGAAGAATATCTTTAACTTTAGTTCCAGATTCAGTCAGTGCTGTTCTCGGACTGTACAGACGAGGGAGCTGTTCAAAGACAGAGTATCCACAATGTTACAGCAAGAAGGGGTGAAGGGCTTGCTTTGAGATTCCAGCGAAACTAAACCGGGCCCAATGAGATAATAAACAAGGGGAATAATGAAGTCTGACAATGGCCCATTGCTTCAGCTGTTTGATTACAAAGGCGTGTGATTACTGTTTGATGGCTAAAGATTAAAGGCAATGGAAACACAAACACTGATATACAAAAGATAGACGCAAAAAGCTGGAGCAATTCAGCAGGACAGGTAGTGTCTCTGGAGAGAAGGAATGGGTGATGTTTCGGGTCGAGTCCCTTCTTCAGATATTCAAAATCTCTACAATTCACAACCAGTGTAAAGCTTTCAACAAACAAGTTGGTTTATAAAACAACTTTCCCCATATTTGGCATTATTCCTTAACGTGCCCAATGAAATACAATTTAGAGACACTACCATTTCACACTTGTCAATGTCAGACACTTGTAAAGTGTAAAGCAAATGAAAGCAAATCAGCAGTCTGATTCTCACCTCTCCCTATTTTTAGTCCTGTTGAGGTTAGCGAAGGGGCAAAGAAAAACGTCCCTGCCAATTTGCTGCGCTCTGTTTCACACCCACATCAAGCCCAGGTTTAGCCTTTCAGGGTACTCTTGATTCCTTCTCCTACCGGGAGAACCAACAATAGGAATCTCCCGTCGTGGTTTAGCAGAGTAAAAATTAATTATTTAACATTAGCGTGGCAGCCAGAACAAACAACTGGTATTTCTTGGGCCCAAAATAATATTTCTACAAATTCGGCAATGCAGTTTTTCATTTTACCGAGGGGAGAATGCTACACAGTTAATTTGGAAACTAAAGCCGCCACCATTGCATTGCGCCTACACAGCCTGCCTCCCCCACCCCCATGTAGAGCACCATGAGGAAAGAATGGGTTTTTAAATTTTAAATAAATAATGGGTTGTTAGGGTGCATGATAGCTATGTCACACAGCCTGTGTCTATGAGGAGGAAGATGTATTCTGCTGTATTTTAACCCGGGATCCATTTCATTTTTACCCACACCATAAGCATCTTATCAGTACATATTGTCCCAATTAAATTATTGACGATATGGAATGGAGCTCACGTACCAAAATATTCAGCAAAACACAGGTCGCAACTATGCTTTGCTTTAAATCTTAATCTCCATTGGTGTGGCCCCTACAAATGCACTTGCACCATAGTGCAGGAAACCTTGGGGGTAATTACTTTCATGTTTGCGTAACATTAGGTTGCAATGGACTTTGCTCCTTAGCTGCCGTGACATGATTGAGTGGACGGAGCAGTTTGTGTACCCAGACTGATGAAGTGCTTTGTGGAGAGAGTGCATTTTCAAGGGGTGAACGTGTTGTTGCATTAACACTTCACAGCCTTCACCACAGGGGTTGCAGGTGCACGATTGCTAAAGTGAGGGAGAAGATTTGCATGTTCTTCTTTCTAACGTGGTCTTATTACAGCTCTCATCAATCATCAATCAAGTTGCAGTGGTCACAGAGAGGGTTCCTCGACTGGAAAACACATTTCATGGCACACAGGTAAACTAACACAAGTACGCCTTTTCCTTCCCCCTGCTCATTCCACCATCGCATCAACCTCTTTAATCCAGCAAGATGTCCGACTGTTTCATATATGCACACATGGAGTCTCGGTTTTGAGCACCGCTCCACAGCTCGCTTCAGACCACAGCATGACAGTAAAGAGGCAAGGTGCTTAATCCATACCTAATGCTGCTCATGCTGCCCGTGTCGGATCCCAGTTTGCATCGCTCCAACTGGCTGGCAACAATCTGACGCTCCGCCTCCAGCTCTCTGGTTAATCTTTCAAACTGCAGCTCCTGCAAGAGGGGAGAGGAAAAGACAACATTGACGTCAGCGACGAGAACAGGACAGATTCAGGATGGAGGGGTGGGACATGATACAGCTTCAAATGATTTCTCCGTCATATTTTTTTACCTGGCTTTCTGAAGCTTTCTTTTGAAACAATGCTACTACAATAACAGTGCTCCCACTGTCTCACACTAGAGATGGATTAAAATATTTCCGTCAGTCTCCGTAATTTCTTTCTTAGCTACTTTTAACACATAGAGTTTTTGATAAGTGGGTATGTGATTTATCTATTCTCAATGATGATAAATCCCTTGATACTTCTATTATTATATTTATCCCATCTAATATTTCACACTGATTCATCACAACCATATCATTATCTTTCCCTTCTTTAGTAAAGACAGTTACAAAATATTCTTCAGGTATCTTATCCACATTCTCCACCGACACACTCAGATTACTTTTTTTGATCCATAATAATCTGTGGTGTTTCTCCCTCTTTATGTAGAAACAAGGAACTACAGACGCTGGTTATACCACAGTGGTACAGACACAGTGATGGAGTAACTGAGGCTGTCAGGTAGCATCTCTGGTGTCCTTCGGGTTGGGACCTTTCTTTCCAAAAAACAGTGTTGACCCAAAACGTCACCCATCCATTTTCTCCAGAGACTTTGCCTGGCCTGCTGAGTTACTCCAGCACGATGTGTGAACCCTCTGAATGTAATTTGGATTTTTTACTTTATTTCAATATTTTTTTGATTTCCAATCTTCCTTTCAATTTTGCTCCTCCATATCTGTATAAACCTTTCAGTCTGACAAAGTCCTTGTTTTTGCCCTATCCCAGCCTCGTGATGACTTATTCACTGTACGCCAGATATGGAAGAGTAAACACATTCTAATGGGGGGGAAGGAATGTGCGACGTTTCAGGTCGAGACGGGTCTCGAAGAAGGTGAAGAAGGGTCTTGACCTGACACGTCGCCTATTCCATCTCTCCATAGATGCTGCCTCACCGCTGAGTTTCTCCACTCATTTGTCAACTTTCAATTTTTCCAGCATCTGCAGTTCTTTCTTAATCATTTTAATGGGAACACATAGATCCTTAAATGTCTCTGATTGTTCCAAACACATTAATAGTCACATTCACATTCAACTCAATAATTCAATCCACATTTATTGAACAGGCTTTGTTCCTAGAATTATTACTCCCATTTCATACTTACCCTTTTCCATAGCTATGCTAAATCTACCTGATTTGTGATCACTAGCATAACAATATTCTCCTGGAGGTAGACACTAAATGCTGGACAGACAGCATCTCTGGTGAGAAGGAATTGGTGACTTTTTTTTAATGTGCTGGAATGGCAATACATATTTCACTACACCGATTGGTGTATGTGACTAATAAAGAACCTTTGAACCTTTGAACCTTTGACATTTCGGGTCAAGACCCTTCTTCAGACTGAGAGTCAGGGGAGGGAGAAACTAGAGATTTGGAAGGATACAAAGAGCATGTAAGGTGTGAAAAGCACAGATCAAAGAATACGATGAAAAAGGAAATGTAGTATGGTTCACTGATGGCCGAGGGTGAGATTTCAGACAACGAGGCATACAAACATTAAAATGAATCAGGTGGACAAGTGAAACTAGTCAGATAACAAAGATGGGGGTGGGATGCGCCTTCCAATACTCCAGCTTCATTTTCTAAAGGTAAATCCGGAACTGCTCCCCTTCCCAGCATTACACAATGATGCAACACAAAAAAATTGCATCGATTTAACCAAAACACATCAGTACAAAAAATACTAAAGTCACATTTTGGATTGCATCTGCCTTTCCAGTTTTTATTAATCTGATCATTTAGATTACGCTCTCCAAGAACTCCATTTCATACTCAGCTCAAAAAGAATGTAGTATGTTTGCAGCATCTTTCATGCCTTCATGAAATGTTCTACTCCTGACAATTAATGCCAATATAGAAAACACACGCAACTTATCTTTACATTTTAGATCTTGTCATAATGACATCCTTTCAAAATAATATGTTATCCAGGCCACTTGAAGAACTCCCCCGTTCTTTGAAAGGTGCCACTTTTGGTCTAAATGAGAACTAAACATGACTGACCTTTAGTTTAACTTCTGACAGTGCAGCACCTCTTCAATGCTGCTCTGGACGTGTGGTTTAGATTATCTGCTAAAGCATGACCTTAACTTTTGATTCAATACTGGAGTGTTGTCACAGTTATGGTAATGGCATCATAACTTTGAGGGCATGCGTAAGGATTGAAAAGGATTGAATTGGGACATTTTGTTTTATGGGAAGGATGTAGAAGAGAAATGGAGGACATTTAAAGGGGAAATTGTAAGAGTACAGAATCTTCATGTCCCTGTTCGGTTGAAAGGAAATAGTAAAAATTGGAAAGAGCCATGGTTTTCAAGGGAAATTGGACACTTGGTTCGATAAAAGAGAGATATCTACAATAATTATAGGAGGCATGGAGTAAATGAGGTGATAGATGAGTATAAAGAGTGTAAAAAGAATCTTAAGAAAGAAATTAGAAAAGCTAAAAGATATGGAAGGTTGGTTAAGAAGGTTCAATCTTTGGGTGTTAATGGCGGAGTAGCAAGATGGATTCAACAGTGGCTGAATGGGAGATGTCAGAGAGTAATGGTGGATGGCTGTTTGTCAGGTTGGAAGCCGGTGACCAGTGGAGTGCCTCAGGGATCTGTGTTGGGTCCACTGTTGTTTGTCATGTACATCAATGATCTGGATGATGGGGTGGAAAATTGGATTAAGTAAGTTTGCAGATGATACTAAGATAGGTGGTGTTGTGGATAATGAAGTAGATTTTCAAAGTCTACAGATTTGGGCCATTTGGAAGAGTGGGCTGAAAGATGGCAGATGGAGTTTAATGCTGATAAGTGTGAGGTGCTACATCTTGGCAGGACAAATCAAAATGGGACGTACATGGTAAATGGTAGTGAATTGAGGAATGCAGTTGAACAGAGGGATCTAGGAATAACTGTGCATAGTTCCCTGAAGGTGGAATCGCATGTAGATATGGTGGTAAAGAAAGCTTTTGGTGTGCTGTCCTTTATAAATAAGAGCATCGAATATAGGAGTAGGGAAGTAATGTTAAAATTGTACAAGGCATTGGTGAGACCAATTCTGGAGTATGGTGTACAATTTTGGTCGCCTAATTATAGGAAGGAAATCAACAAAATAGAGAGAGTACAGAGGAGATTTACTAGAATGTTGCCTGGGTTCCAGCAACTAAGTTACAGAGAAAGGTTGAATAAGTTAGGTCTTTATTCTTTGGAGCACAGAAGGTTAAGGGGGGACTTGATTGAGGTCTTTAAAATGATGAAAGGGATAGACAGAGTTGACGTGGATAAGCTTTTCCCATTGAGGGTAGGGAAGATTCAAACAGGAGGGCATGACATGCGAATTAAGGGACAGACGTTTAGGGGTAACGTGAGGGGGAACTTCTTTACTCAGAGAGTGGTGGCTGTGTGGAATGAGCTTCCAGCAGAAGTGGTGGAGGAAGGATCGATTTTAACATTTAAAAGTAAAGTGGATAGGTATATGGACGGGAAGGGAATGGAGGGGTATGGTCTGAGTGCAGGTAGATGGGACTAGGGGAAAACAAATGTTCGGCACGGACTGGAAGGGCCGAGAGGGCCTGTTTCCGTGCTGTAATTGTTATATGGTTATATGGTTATAAATAGGACAGAATAATTAACTGCTCATCCATTGTTTTGCCATCTTCTTCTCAAGTATTTGTAAATGTATAGATGTGCCATGAAAAATCGGGATGCATCGCAGTTTGGGTTGGGAACAGCTCCATCCAAGCCCGCAAGAAATTGCAGCGAATTGTGGACGCAGCCCAGACCATCACACAAACTAACCTCCCTTCCATTGACTCTATTAATATCTCACACTGCCTCGGCAAGGCCAGCATAATCAAGGTATAGAAGTGTGAAAACACACACCTCCTCATTCAGGGACAGTTTCTTCCCAGCTGTTATCAGGCCACCAAATCATCCTACCACAACTAGAGAGCAGCCCTGAACTACTATCTACCTCATTGGTGGCCCTTGGACTATCTGTGATCGGACTTTACTGGTTTTACCTTGCATTAAACGTTATTTCCTTATCGTGTATCTATACGCGTTAAAAGGCCGAAACACCCAGTGATGCAAGGGTACCCTGATGATCCCCCCCCCCCCCCCCCCCCCCCCCCCCCCCCGATGTTGAGCGTCGACCACTCTCAGCAATCAATGAATGTCGTGAAATGCTCCCCACCTACTGGCACAAGGGACTTCTTAACATCTAGTCCTGTGTATTTGATTCTCACTGTAAATGGCACGATTGTAATCATGTATTGTCTTTCCTCTGACTGGTTAGCAAGCAACAAAAGCTTTTCACTGTGCCTCGTTACATGTGACAATAAACTAAAGTGAACTGAAATGAGGTAGTATCAATGTCTGCTAATTTGGAAATTAAGAAATGGGAAACGTCATTTAGCCATTTAAAGATTGAAGCGCGGAAAAGTTGGAACTGGGGACGTGACATGGCAGCTAAGAGAAGACAAGAAATCAGTCCGGTTGTAAACTGCAATCTTTAGTCAAGACATGCTCCGATATTTCAGCAACAGAGCGCAGGATTTGGAGATCATCATAACCACTGCTGTGTGATGAAACTGAGAACTCTCAAATCACTCCCTAACAATGCGACGTCAGCTTATGAAGAAGGTACAATTCCAATTGGACCCCCTGTTGTCTCTGTCCAACAATTCCCTCATAATTGCTACGTGGTTGATGTAACTCAGTTGACAGCACCCTTGCCTCTGAGTCTGAAAATGTAACCATGCACATCAGCAAGGTTGGAAAGTGAATTAAATGCTCTATAGCCCGTTCAAACTTCAGATGCCCATTGTGGGTCATTTAGTTTAGTTTAGTTTAGAGATCCAACACGGAAACAGGCCCTTCGGCCCACCGAGTCCACACCGTCCAGCCAACCCCACCCACCCCCAAACACAAGCTTGCACACACCGGGGACAATTTACACCAAAACCAAGTATACAAACCCAATAAATTTAACCTACAGGCCTGTACTTCTTTGGTGTGTGGGAGGAAACTGCAGAGCTTAAAGAAAACCCACGCGGTCACGGGGAGGACATACAAACTCCGTACAGACAGCACCCATGGCCTCCGATGTTGCACACGCTGTAAGGCAGAAACTCTACCACTGCACCACCGTGCTGCCCTATCTAATTCTGGGTTATTTTACCAGGATTTCTGAAACCTCATTTTAGAAAACATAGACATGGAATAGCCTTTGTCTGTGCTATCCACTGGAATAAAGTCCAGTACTCGAGTGCTCAGGATAGTAGCAATAACAGCTGCTATAGAAAACATAGACATGGAAATTAGGTGCAGGAGCAGGCCATTCGGCCCTTCGAGCCTGCACCGCCATTCAATATGATCATGGCTGATCATCCAACTCAGTATCCTGTACCTGCCTTCTCTCCATACCCCCTGATCCCTTCAGCCACAAGGGCCACATCCAACTCCCTCTTAAATATGGCCAACGAACTGGCCTCAACTACCTTCTGTGGCAGAGAATTCCACAGATTCACCACTCTCTGTGTGAAAAACGATTTTCTCATCTCGGTCCTAAAAGACTTCCCCCTTATCCTTAAACTGTGACCCCTTGTCCTGGACTTCCCCAACATCGGGAACAATCTTCCTGCATCTAGCCTGTCCAACCCCTTAAGAATTTTGTAAGTCTCTATGAGATCACCCCTCAATCTTCTAACTTCCAGCGAGTACAAGCCAAGTCTATCCAGTCTTTCTTCATATGGAAGTCGTACCATCCCAGGAATCAGTCTGGTGAACCTTCTCTGTACTCCCTCTATGGCAAGAATGTCTTTCCTCAGATTAGGAGACCAAAACTGTACGCAATACTCCAGGTGTGGTCTCACCAAGACCCTGTACAACTGCAGTAGAACCTCCCTGCTCTTGTACTCAAATCCTTTTGCTATGAATGCCAACATACCATTTGCTTTCTTCACAGCCTGCTGCACCTGCATGCCTACTTTCAATGACTGGTGTACCATGACACCCAGGTCTCGCTGCATCTCCCCTTTTCCTAATCGGTCACCATTCAAATAATAGTCTACCTTCCTGTTTTTGCCACCAAAGTGGATAACCTCACATTTATCCACATTATACTTTATCTGCCATGCATTTGCCCACTCACCCAGTCTATCCAAGTCATCCTGCAGCCTCCTAGCATCCTCCTCACAGCTAACACTGCCCCCCAGCTTCGTGTCATCCGCAAACTTCGAGATGTTGCATTTAATTCCCTCGTCCAAATCATTAATGTATATTGTAAATAGCTGGGGTCCCAGCACTGAGCTTGCGGCACCCCACTAGTCACTGCTGCCATCCTGAAAAGGACCCGTTCACTCCTACTCTTTGCTTCCTGTCTGCCAGCCAGTTCTCTATCCACATCAATACTGAACCACCAATACTGTGTGCTTTAACTTTGTATACCAATCTCTTGTGTGGGACCTTGTCGAAAGCCTTCTGAAAGTCCAGATATAACACATCCACTGCTTCTCCCTTATCCACTCTACTAGTTACATCCTCAAAAAATTCAATAAGATTCGTCAGACATGATTTACCTTTCGTAAATCCATGCTGACTTTGTCCAATGATTTCACCACTTTCCAAACGTGCTGCTATCCCATCTTTAATAACTGACTCTAGCAGTTTCCCCACTACCGATGTTAGACTAACTGGTCTGTAATTCCCGTTTTCTCTCTCCCTCCCTTTTTAAAAAGTGGGGTTACATTAGCTACCCTCCAATCCTCAGGAACTACTCCAGAATCTAAAGAGTTTTGAAAAATTATCACTAAGGCATCTGCTATTTCTGGGGCTACTTCCTTACGTACCCTGGGATGCAGCCTATCTGGCCCTGGGGATTTATCGGCCTTTAATCCATTCAATTTACCCAACACCACTAACCTGGATTTCACTCATTTCCTCCATCTCATTTAACCCGCGATCCACCGGTATTTCCGGCAAATTATTTATGTCTTCCTTAGTGAAGACAGAACCAAAGTAGTTATTCAATTGGTCTGCCATGTCCTTGTTCCCCATGATCAATTCACCCGTTTCTGACTGCAAGAGACCTACATTTGTTTTAACTAATCTTTTGCGCTTCACATATCGATAAAAACTTATGCAGTCAGTTTTTATGTTTCCTGCCAGGAAATTTTGCTTATTTATAATCCCTGTTCATTTATTTATTCATTTATTTGTCAGCAAAAATATTAAAAATATTAGATCACTCTTTTTTAAACATTCTGAGCATTCATTACAACTCAGCTGTCAAGTATTACTTTGTCCCTGTCCACAGTTTTGAGTTTCATTCTATAATACAATTTTTTGCCACTTGACCAAGCATCATAATCATTGTGATTGGGACAGTGCAGCTTAGGTTCACGAGATTGATCCCTGGGATGGCGGGACTGTCATATGAGGAAAGATTGAATAGACTAGGCTTTGTATTCACTGCAGTTTAGAAGAATGAGGGGAGATCTTATAGAAACATATAAAATTATAAAAGGACTGGACAAGCTAGATGCAGGAAAAATGTTCCCAATGTTGGGTGGGTCCAGAACCAGGGGCCACAGTCTTAGAATAAAGGGGCTGAGGTGAGAAAAAACTGAGGTGAGAAAAAACTTTTAAGACTGAGGTGAGAAAAAACTTTTGTACCCAGAGAGTTGTGAATTTATGGAATTCCCTGCCACAGAGGGCAGTGGAGGCCAAATCACTGGATGGAATTAAGAGCGAGTTGGATAGAGCTCTAGGGGCTAGTGGAGTCAAGGGATATGGGGAGAAGGCAGGCACGGGTTATTGATAGCGGACGATCAGCCATGATCACAATGATGGCGGTGCTGGCTCGACGGGCCGAATGGCCTCCACCCGCACCTATTTTCCATGTTTCTATGTTTCTATAATCATTGGCAGTTTTCATTCCACATTTCATTCTAAAACCCACCAAAATTTCATACTCTGCTCAAGCCTGGTAAGAATTCGCACGAAGAATCAAGTGCACATAAAATATGACTGAAATATGACCCAAATCCTTCTTTAGTTTTGTACCTCTTTTATCACGTTAGATGTGGCCAGGTTGATTATCGCGTACCTTTGAGTCAGATGATTGTGGTTTCAAATGCTATTGTGGGAGCATGAACACATATGCTGATACTGAGACACCAAAGCAATATGAAAGATGCTGTTTTTTGGATTAAACAATAGACTGAAGAACACTTCAAGGTCCCCTGGCGTAACTTCAGGGAAATTAACCACGTCATCATAGCTAGCCATAAAAGCAAAGATATTATCCCGTATTTATGGAGTCAAAAAGCATGGAAAAAGGCTCGTTGGGTCACAATCACAATGCAGACTTTCATCTACTGATTTACGCTGATCCTACTTTAAGCCTATTTTTTTTCACTCTCCACTCTCTTATCAATTCCCCAGAATTCTTTCAGTCACCTGGACAATTTACAGTGGCCAATTGACGTACCAATCTGTACATCTGTGGGATGTGAGGCAAAGCCATAGCACCCACAGGAAATCCTCACAGTCAAAGGAATACCCTCCAAATTCCACATAGGCAGCGGCCGAGGTCAGGGTTGAACCGTTATTGGCAGTGCTGCTGTGAATATTTATCACGTTATAGTCTGTTGTCCACAAAGGGGGTGGCACGGTGGCGCAGCGGTACAGCGCCAGTGACCCAGGTTCCATCCTGACTACGGGTACTGTCTGTACGGAGTTTGCAAGTTCTCCCTGGGACCATGTGGGTTTTCTCCGGCTGCTCTTGATTCCCTTGATTCAAAGAGTTGTGGGTTAAGAGTTTTGGATGTGGCCTTGTGGCTAGCAGAGGGTATGGAGAGCAGGTAAATCAGCCATGAACGGTCTCTGAATGGCCTACTCCTGCACCTAATTTCTATGTTTCTATCTCAGTGAATTGCCTTTGTATAGGCAGAGAATGCGGGGCGATCGCATGGAGTAGGTGGACAGAAGGGCCTGTTTCCGCGCTTGTACAACTCTAGAAGTCTAAAGTGATTTTTTCCTCCTTACAATCTATATTTCAGTAATTTACCTGTTCAATGTTTTTCCAAGTCCTATAGTTGCTGCAAAAGTTCTCTTTTTGGGACCACCTTCAGACATAATGCCCCACAGAGAACTGCATGTCTCTGACTATAGTATCGTATGCATCCATCACCTCTTTCCCTCCAGTGCGAGCAGTACATTAAAGCCTACAGATACAATAACCCAAATTCTTATGTTAAAATATTTTAACATTTCAGAAAGCACTGAATATTACCTCAAAAAAACAATTGTGCCAGGGAAGAGCCATCATCGAAATGACATAGCCCAGATTTGAACCACGGCAGATTTCCCAGCTCCATGGCATTGAGTGGATATTTATTCGTGATCTGAGAGGATTTGTTTATTTCCAGCATCAGAGTTCGTCCAGTTTGTCCAATGGACCAATTAAGGACTATTTGCAAAGATGTCAGGTCAAAACAGCTTGTCCAAAACCTTTAGTTCTGAAATTGCGATGTTTAATCATCCAAGTTTTATCTGTGAATGTCCCTCTCCAATCTCAGTTCACCACAGTAGTTCTGATGAAGGGCTTTTGATCTGAGATTTTAGTTGATTACTTTTCCTACAGGTGTTGCTTGACTGGCTGAGCTATTCCAACATTTCTGTTTCGGTTTCAAATTCCAGTAACTAAAGTTTTATTTGTTTTCCGTTGCCACAACTGAGTTTTGGACTCTGCTTTGAACAAAATTAGGGAAAGATTTCTGGAATGTCATAGATCTTTCAACTCTACCTCTGCACAAGTTTTATTTGGTCTTAAAATGATAATCCATATGTTCAAATTACTCTGTGGCATTGGCCCCCTTCCTGCACCCTAATCTGTAAAACCTCTAAAGCTGTAGCAACTAAGAATGAAATCCTTCCCGTTCATATCCAGTGCATATGACAAATAAACAATCCTGACTCCTCTAGTTTTACAACCCGTTAAGATGTCTGCATCCCTCCACTTCTGGCATCTCTCGTTCATCGCCATCTTGTATTACCCCACCTCTCACAGTCCCCGATGTTTGAATTTGTCCCCGATGTTTGCATTTCCCTAAAATTGTCCTTGATGTTTGAATTTCCTCTATAAACTGTTCCATGAAAAATAAGGATAACAGCATAAGTTGAATAATGCAGCAAAAACCTGAGGCACTTTGTGTATTTTGCTGGGGAGTACATAGTTGAAAATACATCTTGGATATTTTCCAGTTTTTTGGCTCCTTTCCTTTTTCCCCATTCCAGAACAGATGTCCCTGTTGTCCTGATTTCTGCGGTCACCATTGATAATTTGCATTAATAAAGTTGCAAAGTTCACAGTTCCATCTAAATGAGGCACAGAAGCCCCAGCTTCATCAAAAGTTCTTAAATGAGGGAATTCCCCTTGTGGATCAAATGCTTCTCTGCCACCTTATCTTAGAAACATAGAAAGCATAGTCAAATAGGTGCAGGTGTAGGCCATTCAGCCCTTCGAGTCAACACCGCGATTCAATATGATCATGGCTGATCATCTAAACTCAGTACCCCGTTCCTGCTTTTTCCCCATTTCCCTTGATTCCTTTAGCCTGGAGAGCTAAATCTAACTCTCTCTTGAAAACATCCAGTGAATTGCCTTCCGTGGCAGAGAATTCCACAGATTCACAACTCTCCGGGTGAAGACGTTTTTCCTCATCTCAGTCCTTAATGGGCTACCCCCATTCTTAAACTGTGACCCCTGGTTCTGGACTCACCCAACGTCGGGAACATTTTTCCCCGAGCTTCCCTTTTAAATCAGTGCAGTGTCTTGATAAAATATTATTCTGCTCAGTTCAGAGCAGACCACAAAACCCAAGGGAGACCGCACATCAACACAGTGCAGAGCACTGAAAACTTTAGCAGCAGATAAAGGTCGAGAGGAACACGCGGTCATGAAAATCACACTGCCTCTTCTTCAAACCAACTGGAAATAACACCTTCGGCACACAATACAACAGAACCGGAGATTAGGCTCGAATACACAAAAGCTTTACAAATCTCAGCGGCATTGTTGTCTAAGGCACATTGATTCCAGGTCGGGGGGGGGGGGGGGGGGGGGGGGGGGGGGGGGGGGGGGGGGGGCAGGTGGTGGTGCAATAGAAGCTGATTATATTTATTTATTTCATGCTAACTCTATTTGTTCACCGCACGGATTCATCATTACATAACGCTACAAGCACTTCGTAGACCTACCTTTTCACATGCACACACTTTCTTTCTTTGAAGAACTTTTACAGAGCTCCCGCCTCCAGTTCTTGGAGGATGAATGATTACCACCAATTTTTATCTGAAACTAGACTAAGTGGGACCCGTGGGGTCCTGTCCCCCAACGCGGGGGTGGGGGTGGGGGGGGGAGCATGCGGTGTCACAGGGGAGGGCTGGTCCCCGAACGCAATATTTCACCATTCACCCATAGGTCCCAATACTCACCACTCCCTAGAGAGGGAGGGGGGGTAGAGAGTGAGGGGCGGCAGAGAGGGAGAGGGAGTAGAGAAGGAGGGGGAGGTGGGTAGAGAGGGAGAGGGAGAGGGGTAGAGAGGGAGAGGGAGGGGAAGGGGTAGAGAGCGAGGGGAGTAGAGAGGGAGGGTAGTGGGATTTTGTCCATCTTCTGGAGATCAGGGAAAATAAGTGAAGTATTTTGCAACAACCTGTAGTTTTGAATGCAAGGGATGGAGTCGTGGGAGAACTGGGGCAGATATCAAATCATCAGCAAACGGTCACCAGCTACACGGTTTTGTTAGCAAGTGTTTGTGGGCAAGGATATTTTTGTTGTTGAATTATCTTAAGCCTTGTATACATTAAACGACAAGATAAACTGTTGTAGATCAAACTGGCTCCTAAAAGTCTCCATTCTTATCTGAACGCATGTTCACATGACAAGCAGAATTAATTTCCCTTCCCTCCCTGCCCCAGAGAAAAAAAAACACTGCCAGCCACTGCATTGTAGGCAAGGCAAACCGAAGGACAAAAGCACCTTACCCAATTCACGAGCATTTGTTGAGAAAAAAAAATCAGCATTACCTCATTACTTCAGGGAGATAGACTTCCAGCTCAAGCACCTGAGAATGGACCACACTACGAAAATAGCTAAGCAAAATACTCCAAGTCCGTCCAAGTTAACATTCTTTGCAATGTGCAAAGAACTTTTTCTCCTCATTAGAAATGCCTCATCCAATGCAGGCAGCCCGAGCACTCACAGCCTTCCCAGCGCAGTAGAATGGAGTTCACCCAGGCACAAAGGTCTCCATGGCAACCACTGAATTTCGACCCTTGTTGGCATTATTTATGCAACATTTCACCACAAAAGGCCTCCTCGGTAGCCGTGAAAGCCAAGTCCTGCAATTTTCCAATCAGCACTCTTACTTTCCCATTGCTGAGGCAAGCTGCATTCCAACGTTAACAGATAGCAGCGTGATGAAAATTGAGATGCCCGGCAGAGATTGAAACATTAACTGACGAAGGTCTGAAATCCACAGCCTGAAATTTTGCCGTGAAATGTTCATTCAGCTGCAGATTAAAGGGTTGATTGAGATGGGGCTGATATTAATACTGCATCTCAAAGGCACTTTAACGAAGAATGAACTGGGAGAAAAAAAAGGTACTGAATCTTTCACAAACTCCTTTTATTCTTACACATCCAAGAATTATGTTTCATTTCAGTGTAAATGTACTGCAGCTCAGATTGTATCACAGACTCCAACTTCACCAGGTCATTTGGCCCACCGTGTCACTGTCCTGAGGTACTACCACTCAAACCCAATGTCCCATTCGAATGTGCAGCCAATTCCCTTTACAAAGTTATCAATGTATCAAATTCCATTACACATTCAAGTATTTTACTCCAGATCAAGGCACTGACACAAATTCACAACAAGCAGCGTACGACAGATTTAGTTCAGTTTAGTTTAGGGACCCGGCATGGAAACAGGCCCTTCGGCCCATCGGGTCGGCACTGACCAACGATCCCCGGGACAATTTTTACATTTACCAAGCCAATTAACCTACAAACCTGTAAGTCTTTGGAATGTGGGAGCAAACCGAAGATCTCAGAGAAAACCCACGTGGGTCAAGGGGAGAATGTACAAAATCCGTACAGACAGCGCCCACAGTCGGGATGAACCCCAGTCTCCAGCGCTGCATTCGCTGTGAGGCAGCAACTCTACCGCTGTGCCACCGTGACTGCCCATAAACTCACTTCCATCCTATACGATAGTGGGATTTAAGGGACTTTTTGATAGGCACGTGGACATTCGGGGAATGGGGTGGGGGGGGCATGGATTATGGACAGGCAGATGAGAGTTGGTGTGGGAATCATGTTCGCCACGGACATTGTGGGATTAAGGGGTTGTTCCTGTGCTCTACTGTTCTATTTTTATTCCCGAGGATGGCTTTGGAGTAACGTATGAGAACAAGTTGCACAACATTTTAGAACCAAGGAACTGCAGATGCTGGTTTGCACAAAGAGACACTAAGTGCAGCAGTAATACAGTAACTCAATTTGCACACAAATACAATTTGGCGCAAAAGCGCTGGAGTAACTCAGCGGGTCAGGCAGCAACTCTGTAAACCATGAATAGGTGATGTTTCAGGTCAGGACACTTCTTCAGACTGATGTGAAGAAGGGTCTCGAACCAACACGTCACCTATATATGTTCTCCAGAGATGCTGCCTGACCCGCTGAGTTACTCCAGCGCTTTTGCACAAAATTGTATTGTGCTGCATTGAGGTATGAAAGTTAAACAATTACCTCATTGTGGCCATAAACAACATAGCTAATGCTTTTGGGAGATGCAGAAAACAGATTTACTTATGAAGAGGCAGTCCAGAACAATCTTAAAATCAGATGTTGGCAACTCTGGTGCTACAACAGGAGTCTGAAGAAGGGTCACGACCCGAAATGTCACCAAGTCTTTCCATCCAAAGATGCTGCCTGTCCTGCTGAGTTACTCATAGAGTCATAGTCATAGTACAGTGTGGAAACAGGCCCTTCGGCCCAACTTGCCCACACTGGCCTACAATGTTCCAGCTACACCAGTCCCACTTGCCTGCGCTTGGTCCATGTCCCTCCAAACCTGTCCAATCCATCTACCTGTCTAACTCCTTCTTAAACCTTGGGATAGTCCCAGCCTCAACTACCTCCTCTGGCTGCTAGTTCCATACACCTACAACCGTTTGGATGCTCCAGCATTTTATGTCTTATCATAGGTAACATTTTTCCATGTAAACAATTGTGAAAATGCAGAACTTTTAACCCGCAAAACAATGTTGATTCTAACACCTCCACTAGACAGGACAGATTAGTTATGAATGTCAAAGGATCCCAATTAAAGGCAGGTTGATGGAACTGAGGCGTAAACCACTTAAGACTGATAAAGCAAGCTCAAGGGGCTGAATTCCCAAATGTTGTACTCACAAAATGCCTGACTTAATCCCTGCTTTTTCAGTAAAATCTTCTGGGGAACCCAGCTATTTTTGCCCTGAATGCTGGAACTCAGCAGATCAGGCAGCATCTCTGAGGAACATGGATCGGTGACATTTTGGGTCAGGACCCATCTTCAGACTGAGGAGGGAGAGAGAAAGATATCTGGGAGAGAGGGAGAGAGGGAGAAGGTTAAATCAGAAGTGTCAGCGTTGCAGTTGAACAAAGGGGACTATGAAGGCATGAGAGGGGAGCTGGCCACGGTCGACTGGAAAAAGATCCTAGCAGGAATGATGGTGGAACAGCAATGGCAGGAATTTCTGGGCATAATCCAGAAGACGCAGGATCATTTCATTCCAAAGAGGAAGAAAGATTCTAGGGGGAGTAAGATGACAAGGGAAGTAAGGGACGGTATAAAACTAAAAGTAAAGGTGTATAAAATAGCAAAGAGTAGAGGGAAGCCAGAGAATTAAGAAACTTTCAAAGGACAACTTTCGAAGGCATCAAAAAGGGCAATACGGGGTGAAAAGATGAAGTACGAAGGTAAGCTCTCCAAGAATATAAAGAAGGATAGTAAAAGCTTCTTTAGGTATGTTAAGAGAAAAATATTAGTAAAGACAAATGTGGGTTACGTGAAGACAGAAACAGGTGAAATTATTACAGGGAACAGGGAAATGGCAGAAGTGTTGCACAGGTACTTTGGTTCTGTCTTCTCTAAGGATGACACAAACAATCTCCCAGATGTACTAGGAGACAGAGGATTTAGGGAGACAGAGGAACTGAAATAGATTTGCATTAGGCGAGAAAAAGTATTGGGCAGACTGGTGTGACTGAAGGCTGATAAATCCCCAGGGCCTGATGGTCTGCATCCCAGGGTACTCAAGGAGGTGGCTCTAGAAATCGTTGACGCATTGGAGATCATTTTCCAATGTTCTATTGATTCAGGATCAGTTCCCGTGGATTGGAGGGTAGCTAATGTTATCCCACTTTTCAAGAAAGGAGCGAGAGAGAATACGGGGAATTATAGACCAGTTAGCCTGACATCGGTGGTGGGGAAGATGCTGGAATCAATTATTAAAATTGAATAACAGCGCATTTGGATAGCAGTAAAAGGATTGGTCCAAGTCAGCATTGAATTATGAAGGGGAAATCCTGCCTGACTAAATCTTCAGGAATTTTTTAAGGATGTGACAAGTAAAATGGATGAAGGAGAGCCAGTGGAGGAGAGCCAGAGACATAGAGCCTTTGATTAGGTCCCACACAGGAGATTAATGGGCAAAATTAAAGCACATGGTATTGGGGGTAGGGCATTGACATGGATAGAGAATTGGTTGGCAGACAGGAAACAGAGAGTAGGAATAAACGGGTCCCTGCCCGAATGGCAGGCAGTGGCGAGTGGAGTGCCGCAAGGCTCCGTGCTGGGCTGCAACTATTTACAATATATATTAATGATTTAGATGATGGAATTGGAGTTAGATATTGGGGGTGCCATCCTGCACAGGTATGGCTGCCCTGTGGGGGCGCCGTCCTGTACGGGTATGGCTGCCCAGCCTGCAGCTGTCCGTTTTTCACTTCTTTTTTTAATTTTTAGTTAGTTGAGTTTTTGTTTTCGGAGCTCTAGTCTTTTTTATGTGGGGGGTGGAGGGGGGGGGGAGGGGGATATTACTCTTTAGGATCCCAACCTGGTCGGAGAGGCAGCTTTTCTCCGGGCTGCACCTTCGACCCGCCCTCGCGGCCTACCAGCGGGCCTGGAGCGGCGTTTCCCGAGGGAACCGCCCAGACCGGCGCAGCGCTATTGCGGAGCGGAACGGGCGATGACTTGCCTGGGTTGCCGCGCTGGAGCTCCGGTGAACTGAAGACCACGGACAAAGAAACATCGCAGAGCCGCGGGTCTGTGGAGCGGCCAGCTGTGGGCGGCGGCGCTGAACTTTAACGCCGTGAGCCTGGGATCTCTCGGCGAGATCGCCAGTGGTGGGGTTCCATCCAGCACGGCCTGTCGGCTTCGGAAGCCGCGGTCTCCAGTAAGGAAGCGGCTGCTCCAGTGTCCCAAGCCGCTGTGAGGATTCTCCCGACGTCGGAGCAACATCATCCAGCGAGAACGGCCTGGAACATCGGGCCCCGTAGCAGCGACTGCGGAGGCCTCAATAGGCCCGACTATGGGGTGGACAAGGGGATGGGGACTGGACTTTGTGCCTTCCCCCACAGTGGGAACCATTGTGGGGGGATGTTTTTATGTTTATTGTTAAATTCTTAGTGTTGTGTCTTATCTTTATCTGTGTGCTGCATGGCAAGTCAAATTTCACTACACCAATTGGTGTATGTGACAATAAATGTCCTTTGTCCTTTGTCTTTGAATTAAAAGCAACACTAGTAAATTTGCAGATGACACAAAGCTGGGTGACAGTGTGAACTGCAAAGAGGATGCTAGGAGGTTGCAGGGTGACTTGGACAGGTTGAGTGAGTGGGCAGATGCGTGGCAGATGCAGTATAATGCAGATAAATGTGAGGTTATCCACTTTGGCAGCATGAACAAGGAGGAAGATTATTATCTCAATAGTGTCAGATTAGGAAAAAGGAAGTGCAACGAGACCTGTGTGTCCTTGTACACCAGTCACTGAAAGTAAACATGCAGGTACAGCAGGCAGTGACGAAAGCTAATGGCATGTTGGCCTTCATAACGAGAGGATTTGAGTCTTAGAGTAGAGGACCTTCTGCCATTGTACAGAGCCCTGGTGAGACCACATCTGGAGTATTGGGTGCAGTTTTGGTCTCCTAATTTGAGGAAGGACATCCATGTTATTGAGGGAGTGCAGCGTAGGTTCACTAGGTCAATCCCCGGGATGGCGGGACTGTCATATGAGGAAAGATTGGAAAGAATGGATTTGTATTCACTGGAATTTAGAAGGATTAGAAGGGATCTTATAGAAACATATAAAATTATAAAAGGACTGGACAAGCTAGATGCAGGTAATATGTTCCCAATGTTGGGCGAGTCCAGAACCAGGGGCCACAGTGTAAGGATAAAGGGGAGGCCATTTAAAACTGACATGAAAAAAAACTTTTTCACCCAAGGAGTTGTGAATTTGTGGAATTCTCTGCCACAGAAGGCAGTGGAGGCCGATTCATTGGATGAATTTTAAAGAGAGTTAGATAGAGTGATGGGGAGGGGAAGGGTTGTTAGAGGTGACCTAAAATTGACAAATTCAATGTTCATACAGTTGGGATGCTGTTCCTCCATTTTGTGCATGGTACCATTATGGCAATGGAGGAGGTCCAGGACAGAAAGGTGAGAATGGGAATGGGAAGGGGAATTAAAATGGTTAGTAACCGGGAGATCCAGTTCGCCTTGGCAGACCAAGCGCAAGTGTTCGGCGAAACGGTCGCCGAGTCTGCGCTTCCCCATTACTTATTCGAAAAAGACAGTCAGTCTACAGGTTTGTAGTCAAGATTGTTTTGTCTGACAAAGTTTACACACAGTTAGTGATAAACGAGAAATATGGGAAAGGTAAATAAGGCTTTGCAAACAGTCTATAACGTGCAATAGCAGCTGTAATCAAAAGTTAAAAAAAAAACATCATATGAAAGCAAAGTGAAGAAAGCAAATGGCATGTTGGCCTTCATAACAAGAGGAGTTGAGTATAGGAGCAAAGAGGTCCTTCTGCAGTTGTACAGGGCCCTAGTGAGACCACACCTAGAGTATTGTGTGCAGTTTTGGTCCCCTAATTTGAGGAAGGACACTCTTGCTATTGAGGGAGTGCAGCGTAGGTTTACAAGGTTAATTCCCAGGATGGCGGGACTCTCATGCTGAGAGAATGGAACGGCTGGGCTTGTGCACTTTGGAGTTTAGAAGGATGAGAGGGAATCTCGTTGAAACATATAAGATTATTAAGCGTTTGGACCCGCTAGAGGCAGGAAACATGTTCCCGATGTTGGGGGAGTCCAGAACCAGGGGCCACAGTTTAAGAATAAGGGATAAAGCATTTAAAGCCCTGTCCCATCGTACAAGTTCATTTCCAGAGCTCTCCCGAGTTTGCCCTGATTCGAACTCGGAGATTTATGGTAATGGTCACTCGTCGGTACTCGGGGCTCTTGTGGACATTTTTCAACATGTTGAAAAATCTTCACGAGTTTTCCCATGCTTATCTGCCATTAGCGAGTCTTCCCGAGTACCTGCCGTTAACATTACAAGCCGCTAAGAGACGTCCCCGAGCTCCGACGTACCCGCTACGTTCAAACTCCGTGCTTACCACGAGTTTGATTTTTCTAAAACTGGGGAGAGCTCTTCGAATGAGCTCATACCGTGGGACAGGGCTATGAGAACGGATGGATGAGGAAACATTTTTTCACACAGAGAGTTGTGAGTCTGTGGGATATCCTGCCTCAGAGGGCGGTGGGGGCCGGTTCTCTAGATACTTTCAAGAGAGAGGTAAATAGGGCTCTTAAAAATAGCAGAGTCAGGGGAGAAGGCAGGAATCGGGGTACTGATTCTGGATGATCAGCCATGATCACATTGAATGGCGGTGCTGGCTCAAAGAGCCGAATGGCCTACTCCTGCACCTATTGTCTATTGTCTATTGTCATATGTTGGAAATCTTATATTAATTCAGCAAACATTGAAAAAGTCTGCAGGCTGGGTAGCATCTGTGGAGAAGGAGAGGTCACTGATTTACATTAGAGGTAGGTCATGTTGAAGCTCAGAGGCACTGGTGTGGAAGGTGACATTATCAAAACAGATGAGACTGAGACAGAATAATTGAGAAATGGAGTCCTTACTGGTAGCAGGGTGAGAGGAGATGTTGTCAATGTAGCTGTAGGATTCTGTGAGGGTTGATGGAGATTGATCATTAACCTATTCCCTTTGAGACAGACTATTTAAAACAGGAAAGGATGAGTGAGATATGAACCATTGGAAATGAGAGCTGGGTGGCAATTTGCAGCAACAGTAATGAAAGATTTGAATTCCATTTTGGAGATACTTCTGGGTTTTTTTAAAGATGGCCCTATTCTCCCGGTTGCACATCATTTCAATTCTCCATCTCACTCCCACTCCAACATCCGTTTATTTCAAGTGAAATCCAACATAGGTTCCGGGAATAATATCTCTGCTACCAAGTAGACAGGTTGCAGAACATAACGCTGAATTCAACAATAATCAACTTGCCAGTTTGGATCAGAATTGTGTTAAAAGGTTATCAACTTATAACATTAACTCAGTTTTTTATTCTCTTTCAATAGATGCTGCTTGACCTGTTGTGCTCCTACAGCATTCATTTACTTCAGACTGCTAGCAGACTGCAGAGAGTGGTGGGCTCATCATGGGCACAGCCCTCCCCTCCTTTAAACTAATGCACGTGAGGCGGCAACAAGAATGTGGTATTTATCGTCGTGAATCTCCACCATCTGGGCCATGCCCCCTTCTCACTGTTACCACCAGGCAGGAGATACAGATATTTGAAAAACCTACTCGGTTCAGGAACAGCTAGTTTCCGACAACTATCAGGATCTTGATACAACACGACCCAATCCCAATAACGGAACACCACGACCACCCTATTGCAATACAATTGACTTTAATTTTCCTACTTTTATTTTTGCACGAATGTCTTGTTTTTGTTCGCACAATCTTTCTTTTGGAATTTTATCTGCAATTTTTGTATCATTTGTTTTTTATGAGTTTGTCTATATTCCTGTGATGCTGCTGCAAGCATGATTTTTCATTATACCTGTGACTCACCATACTCATGCTTATGACAATACATTTGAATTTGTCTTTCTAGTGTTCTTCCCCTACAACTGAATCGCAAAGCCACCAGAACTACTGGATGTAAGGTTACCACTCATATAGTTGACCTTCTGCCATGCTGCCAGGTGTATATAACAATGGTATGAGTATGATATCATGGCAGCAAATTCCATTGATTAATCTGTAGAAGATCCAGGCAGGATGAGAGGGAAATATTAATAGGCAGCTAGATTGAAAAGCACACGTTTTATGTCGTAGCATGTTAGAGATGTATGTCATGGCTTAAATTAAACATTTATTATTTCCAAATTTCTTTTGCTGAAAGAAATCTTTCCAACTCCCATGGGATTGAACTTCTGCTCCCATTCTCTTTGGCAACCTGTCTAAAGATTTAATATTTGCTCACAGAAGTGATAGCTCAAATGTTTATTTGGGCACATTGGATAAACATAGAAACATAGAAAATAGGTACAGGAGTAGGCCATTCGTCCCTTCGAGCCAGCACCGCCATTCATTGTGATCATGGCTGATCATCCATAATCAGTAACCCATGGCTGCCTTCTCCCTATACCCCTTGATTCTGCTAGCCCCAAGAGCTCTGTCTAACTCTCTTTTAAATTCATCCAGTTAATTGGCCTCCACTGCCTTCTGTGGCAGAGAATTCCACAAATTCACAGCTCTCTGGGTGAAAAAGTTTTTTCTCATCTCAGTATAAATGGCCTCCCCTTTATTCTTTGACCGTGGCCCCTAGTTCTGGTCTCCCCCAGCATTGGGAACATTTTTTCTGCATCTAGCTTGTTGAGTCCTTTTATAATTTTATATGTTTCTGTAAGATTCCCTCTCATCCTTCTAAATTCCAGTGAATACAAGCCCAGTTTTTCCAATCTTTCCTCATATGGCAGTCCCAATATCCCGGGGATTAACCTCGTGAACCTACGCTGCACTCCCTCAATAGCAAGGATGTCCTTCCTCAAATTAGGAGAGACCTAAACTGCACACAAAACTCCAGTTGTGGTCTCATCACAGCCCTATACTGCAGAAGGATTTCTTTACTCTAATACTCAAATCTTCTCGTTATGAAGGCCAACATGCCATTAGCTTTCTTCACTGCCTGCTCTACCTGCATGTTTACTTCCACTGTTTAAGAAGGAACTGCAGATGCTGGAAAATCGAAGGTAGACAAAAGTGCTGGAGAAACTTCCAGTGACTGGTGTACAAGGACACCCAGGTGTTCGTTGCACTTCCCTTTTTCCTAATCTGACACCATTGAGATAATAATCAGCCTCCTTGTTCTTGCCGCCAAAGTGGATAACCTCACATTTATCTACATTATACGCAATCTGCCACGCATCTGCCCACTCACTCAACCTGTCCAGGTCACTCTGCAAGTTCCTAGCATCCTCTTCGCAGTTCACACTGCCACCCAGCTTTGTGTCATCTGCAAATTTGCTAGTGTTACTTTTAATTCCATCATCTAAATCATTAATATATATTGTAAATAGTTAAGGCCCCAGCACCGAGCCTTGCGGCACTCCACTCGCCACTGCTTGCCATTCTGACAGGGACCCGTTTATTCTTACTCTCTTGCAACCAATTCTCTATCCATTTCAATATCCTACCCCCAATACAATGTGCTCTAATTTTGCCCACTGATCTCCTGTGTGGGGCCTTATCAAACGTTTTCTGAAAGTCCAGATACACTACATCCACTGGCTCCCCCTTGTCCATTTTACTTGTTGCAGACATCACCCAAATAGTTGCAGATATCACCCAAAAGATGTATTGTAAACTTGTTTTCAACAGCTTCCCAGCCACCATGGTGTAAGCATGCTGATGGGGGGGGCTGTAGTGTAAATTGATGGGGGAAAATTGGTTCGTATATTAGTGGCAGATATTGGGGCATTCAGATATTATGGGGGGTATGGATATTGTGTGAGATATTGCGGGATCTGTATATGCAATTTCAACATTTGAGAGATGATGATGAGAGGAGATAAAGACCTATAGGTCGTGATGACGATATCCTGTTGGGTCTGGAAGAGAAACATGGTGTCTATTGTGCCTACATTGATTTTTGAATGAGTTATTCAATTAATCCCACTGCACTTTCCTCACTTGCCCTGAAAAAGTATATTTTTCACACACAAAAAAATCTCTATAAACAACTATTGAACTACTCATTTTCTCAACCAGTCCATTTCAGATCAAAGGTAGACACAAATGCTGGAGTAACTCAGCAGGACAGACAGCTTCTAAGGAGAGAAGGAATGAGTGACGTTTTTGAGTCGAGACCCTTCTTCACACCCTACCCGGAAGACCCAAAACATCACCCATTCCCTCCTGCTGCCTGTCCTGCTGAGTTACTCTGACATTTTGTGTCTATCTTTGGTGTAAAGCAGCATTTGCAGTTCTTTCCTACACATTCCACATCAAAACTGGTTGCATTAGATAAACTCTCCTCTGATTCTTCAGCTAATTTTCTTAAATTGAGAGAATCATGGAAATATGTTAAATGGTATCAACTTGGATGCTGGAAATGTGAAATAAAAATCTAATGCGCTGGAGGTACTCAGTTAGTCAGATAACACTATAGTGAAAACAAGAGTTATTATTTTAGGTCTATAATAGATAATGATTGCTCTTCTTCTTCCAAAGATGTTACTCAATAAGAAAGGAAATATAAACACAATATTTCACAAAGAATGATATATATTGCTATTGATTATGAAACGGTGATCTAATTGGGACACTGATTCAGCTGACTCCATAATGCTCAAAATCAAAACTCCAAATGTAATTATCTGAACACAATCTTGCTTTAGTTTCAGAGTTGAAGACACTCAAGATATTTCTCATTTTATCTTGATTTTCCTTCTCCCTGCCTCTGCAAAACGTCAACTCAGATTAGTTAATGTTCATAAACTCCAGGGTGCAATGAAATTCCCAGTTTGCATGAATTGTGTGCTTGGATGTGCATATTGATTCTGAAGATTATATGTTAGGCTACCTCAATTTAATACAGGGATATAGTTAATACCATTACTTTAGAGAAAGGAAGGGGTTATTATATCACAATATATCCCTGACCTAAGTTGGCTGTCTGGAGAGAATAGCCTTGGGGTATGGGGATACTGAGACACAGTCTAGTATTGACAACAGCAAAAGTGTCAAGAAGCTCGCTGTAAATTCATGGCTCATGAATAATTATTTTTCTTCAAAGTTTTTTCTCCCCGAACCTTATCCACAAAAGAAAGTAATTTCTTCTAGGTAAGAATTTGCAAGGATAAAGAATAGTGAGCTCTTTGCTCCTGTGTGGATATTGACAGGGTGGTCGACATTACTGATTCGAGGGGATGATGCTCGATGGATTTAAGAGGGCCTTGGCAGTGGTCTGTTCTCCTGCTGCTAGCAGATCTTCTGTGACCTAGGTCGTTTAATACCTTGAGTGCAATCAATGAACTCTCCAATTGATTTCATAAAGCACAAGAGTTCTTTAATATTTAAAGACATCCCTCTCCGACACATAACCCAATTGCCGCAATAATTCTGAACTTCAGCCGTGTTAACAGCATTCTTCTTGCTCCATTTAACTGAGTCTTTAACAGTATATTCTCAGAAATAGGCAATTATTTTTAGCCTGAGAGTGGCTACCAAGAGATCGCTGCTCACTGGGCCCACCGGAAATATTTGATTGCAGCCATTCATTGACTGAGAAATGTTCAATTGATGAATTTGCACTCTGATGCCCTTTGAATCTTTGATTTACATACCTTCAATTTACATAACTATTTCTTGCTGCAATGAACAGATCTCCACTAAAAATACCTTTCATCTAGCCGTTTCCAATTACACATGCGATTTTCAGGAATTCTATCTTTCAAAAACCAAGGAATCAAGAGCATTCATTCCTGAACAATTTTGAAATGTCTAATCACGAGCTTTGAGGACAACTAATTGCCGAGGACGTTGCAGACCCCATGCAGATTAAAGCTCATTTGACTTTTATACATATTCACTCTTACCAAAGTCTTATGCGCAACACGACAAACTGCCCCTCACCGAAAGTCTAAGACAACACAAGCATACTCACTGCATCCCCCAGCCAAGATGAATTTCTCACTCTCAACCAAGTAAAGTCATTCACTAGCAGTTGGGGGTTGAACTTGGCACCTTCCTTGTCTAGCCAGCTACTTCAATGATACTTTATTCAATGATACTGCATTCTCACATCTACCCAAGTACAGTGAAATGCTTTGTTTTGCATACAACCGGTAAAATCTGACAGCAGACCTCACCTAGGCAGTACATACAGTACTTACAAGTCTAACCAGAATGAAGGGAGACTACAGCCTATTGGACTCATCATCTTTCCAGAAAACCAACTCAACTGTGTTACCATTGTGGAAAGAAAGCGTGTGGTGGCCAATTAGCACAAAATGTTGGTGGTGTTGACTGGCACTTATTAAATAAACCACCTGTCTATCCCATTAACATGTTCTCTGGTTTATTTTATATTGGGGGGAGAGGGGGAGCGGGGAAGAGGGGAATCTTTTTTCAATCTCTTACCTTGCTGGAGATGCCGGAGATGCGATTGTTTTCCAGATCGTATCTCCAGTCGCTCTGCGGCCTAACATCATGGAGCTGGCAGCCTTGCTCGAGATTGACTTTGAGCCCCACTGCTGGGCTGTGGACTTACCATTGGAGCCTGCGATCCCTTGCCTGGGATCAACGCTCCAACCGCAGCCTGCAGATTTCAACATCGAGGAGCTCGCAGTCTCTTGTAGAGACTGATGTCACAGATGGTTCGACTAGCCCCGACCCAGGGTCCAATAGCCCGGCGCGGGGGAGCTGACATTCCCCCGATGATCACCCCGATGCGGAGGGCTCGACCGCTGGCTGTGGGAGCCAAGATCGCACCGACAACAGACGGTTCGAGTGCCCCGACCGCGGGAGAACAAAGAAGGGAAGACGATTGAACTGTTTTTGCTTTCTATCACAGTGAGGAATGTGGGGGAGTTGCTGTAGTGGATGTTCAGGTTAAAAATGGAGTTGGGTGTCATGTTGTTCTATATTGGTATATGTGTAGGACAAATCAAATTCCTTGTATGTTGCAAAACATACTTGGCTAATACATTACTATAAATTAAATTAAAATAAATAAATTAAATTATTTTTCTATAGTGTTTGGGTCTGTTGACTCTATTGTCTCATCCAAAAGATGGCTCCTCAGGTAGTACTACACTACATAACCATATATAACATATAACAATTACAGCACGGAAACAGGCCCTCTCGGCCCTTCCAGTCCGTGCCGACCATTTGTTTTCCCCTAGTCCCATCTACCTGCACTCAGACCATACCCCTCCATTCCCTTCACGTCCATATACCTATCCACTTTACTCTTAAATGTTAAAATCGATCCTGCCTCCACCACTTCTGCTGGAAGCTGATTCCACACAGCCACCACCCTCTGAGTAAAGAAGTTCCCCCTCACGTTACCCCGAAACCTCTGTCCCTTAATTCTCATGTCATGCCCTCTTGTTTGAAACTTCCCTACCCTCAATGGAAAAAACGTATCCACGTCAACTCTGTCTATCCCTTTCATCATTTTAAAGACCTCAATCAGGTCCCCCCTTAACCTTCTGCGCTCCAAAGAATAAAGACCTAACTTGTTCAACCTTTCTCTGTAACACAGTTGCTGGAACCCTGGCAACATTCTAGTAAATCTCCTCTGTACTCTCTCTATTTTGTTGACATCCTTCCTATAACTAGGCGACCAAAATTGTACACCATACTCCAGAATTGGTCTTACCAATGCCTTGTACAATTTTAACATTACTTCCCTACTCCTATATTCAATGCTCTGATTTATAAAGGCCAGCACACCAAAGGCTTTCTTTACCACCCTATCTACATGCGATTCCACCTTCAGGGAACTATGCACAGTTATTCCTAGATCCCTCTGTTCCACAGCATTCCTCAATTCCCTACCATTTACCATGTACGTCCTATTTTGATTTGTCCTGCCAAGATGTAGCACTTCACACTTATCAGCATTAAACTCCATCTGCCATCTTTCAGCCCACTTTTCCAAATGGCCCAAATCTCTCTGTAGACTTTGAAAATCTACTTCATTATCCACAACACCACCTATCTTAGTATCATCTGCATACTTACTTATCCAATTTTTCCACCCCATCATCCAGATCATTGATGTACATGACAAACAAGAGTGGACCCAACACAGATCCCTGAGGCACCCCACTGGTCACCAGCTTCCAACCTGACAAACAGCCATCCACCATTACTCTCTGACATCTCCCATTCAGCCACTGTTGAATCCATCTTGCTACTCCGCCATTAACACCCAAAGATTGAACCTTCTTAACCAACCTTCCATGGGGAACCTTGTCAAAGGCCTTACTGAAATCCATATAGACAACATCCACTGCTTTACCCTCATCAATTTCCCTAGTTACCGCTTCAAAAAATTCAAGAAGGTTTGTCAAACATGACCTTCCAGGCACAAATCCATGTTGACTGTTCCTGATCAGACCCTGTTTATCCAGATGCTTAGATATATTATCTCTAAGTATCCTTTCCATTAATTTGCCCACCACTGACGTCAAACTAATAGGTCTATAATTGCTAGGTTTATTCTTTGAACCCTTTTTAAACAATGGAACAACATGCGCAGCACGCCAATCCTCCGGAACTATTCCCGTTTCTAATGACATTTGAAATATTTCTGTCATAGCTCTAACTAACATATTTCTACACTAACTTCCCTCAATGTCCTAGGGAATATCCTGTCAGGACCTGGAGACTTATCCACTTTTATATTTTTCAAAAGTGTCAGTACTTCCTCCTCTTTGAATCTCATAGTTTCCATAGCTACTCTACTTTTTCCCCTTAACTCACAGAGTTCAATATCCTTCTCCTTGGTGAATACCGAAGAAAAGAAATTGTTCAATATCTCCCCCATCTCTTTTGGCTCTGCAGATAGCTGTCCATTCTGGTTCTCTAATGGTCCAATTTTATCCCTCGTTATCCTTTTGCTATTAATATAGCTGTAGAAACCCTTTGGGTTTATTTTCACCTTTCTTGCCAAAGCAACCTCATATCTTCTTTTAGCCTTCCTAATTTCTTTCTTAAGATTCTTTTTTACATTCTTTATACTCCTCTAGCACCTCATTTACTCCATGCCTCCTATAATTATTGTAGATATCTCTCTTTTTTCGAAACAAGTGTCCAATTTCCCTTGAAAACCATGGCTCTTTCCAATTTTTACTATTTCCTTTCAACCTAACAGGGACATAAAGATTCTGTACTCTTACAATTTCCCCTTTAAATGTCCTCCATTTTTCTTCTACATCCTTCCCATGAAACAAAGTGTCCCAATTCACTCCTTTAAAATCCTTACGCATTCCCTCAAAGTTAGCCTTTCTCCAATCAAAAATCTCTACCCTAGGTCCAGTTCTGACTCTCTCCATAATTATATTGAAACTAATGTTTGAAACATCAGTACATCAATGGCAGGTTAGTCGAGATTAAGTGTTGAACTGTCTGGACTCATGACCCTCCAACTCAGAACCAACTGTGCTACCAAATGGGCCGTGACCACCCTAGTGAGACCACACCTGGAGTATTGTGTGCAGTTTTGGTCCCCTAATTTGTGCAAGGACATTCTTGCTATTGAGGGAGTTCAGCGTAGGTTCACAAGGTTAATTCCCGGGATGGCAGGACTGTCATATGCTGAGGGAATGGAGCAGCTGGGCTTGTATACTCTGGAATTTAGAAGGATGAGAGGATATCTTATTGAAACATATAAGAATTTAAGGGTTTGGACTCGCTGGAGGCAGGAAACATGTTCCCGATGTTGGGGAGTCCAGAACCAGGGGCCACAGTTTAAGAATAAGGGGTAAGCAATTTAGAATGGAGATGAGGAAACACTTCTTCACACAGAAAGTTGTGAGTGTGGCATTCTCTGCCTCAGAGGGCGGTGGAGGCCAGTTCTCTGGATACTTTCAAGAGAGAGCTAGATAGGGCTCGTAAAGATAGTGGAGTCAGGGGATATGGGGAGAAGGCAGGAACGGGGTATTAATTGTGGATAATAAGCCATGATCACATTGAATGGCGTTGCTGGCTCGAAGGGCTAAATGTCCTACTCCTGCACCTATTGTTTATTGTCTATTGACCCTTCAATGTTTCAGCATCTGCATTAAATGTCTTTGGGAAACTAGCTCAGAATCTCAATTTTAAAATCATAAATGTAAATTTATTTGCACTACCATCATCAAGTACTTTTTCTATCTTCAGTCCAAAATATAAACACAATATTTCACAAAGAATGAAAAAATATTGCTATTGATTATGAAACGTCACCCGTTCATTCTCTCCAGAGATGCTGCCTGTCCCGCTGAGTTACTCCAGCTTTTTGTGTGTATCTTCGATTTAAACCAGCATCTGCAGTTCCTTCCTACGCTTCTTCTATCTTATTAGGTATTTTAAATTAGGCTCTGCTCACCTGCTTCATCGGGTTCATGAAGCTCAGGGTGTACACATACTAAATGGACATAACTGCAGCAGGAGGGTGAGGGTGATCTTATAGAGGTGTGTATGACAATGAGGAGAATAGTTAGGGAAAATGCACAGAGTATTTTACCAAGAGTATGGGGAATCAAGAACTAGAGGATATAGGTTCAAGCAATACTCAAGCTCTGGACTGCTCCTCAGTTTGGACTTGACACTTGGAATACCCCCCCCCCCCCCCCCCCCCCCCCCCCCAAAACAAAATAGTTAAAAGGAAAGGGAATAAAAGGCTCAAGGCATCAGGCCTGATTATCTGGACAAGCACACTATATTTACAAAACATAGTCACGATAGATTAAGCGTGTAATCATGCCATTGTCTCTTGCTTTTTGCCTTGCTTGTAAAATCCATCTTTACATTATGCTTCTCATGCAGTAGTACACTGATATTTTCTGGTGTTTGATCGAACTTTAATTCACATGCTTCGTGTTGATGTATGGGAAGGAGATTGGTCTGTTACATTGAACACGTTCCTATCGGGCACCTCTTGGCTTTGACATACATGTCTAATACTTTTGTTTTGTTAAAACATAAAGAGTCCGGTTTCTGAGTGAAGAAACCTCACATCTTAGTCATAGTCATTCAGCACGGAAACTGGCCCTTTGCCCATCTTACCAATGCCGACCAAGATGTCTCATCTACACTAGTCCAACATAGAAACATAGAAAATAGGTGCAGGAGTAGGCCATTCGGCCCTTCGAGCCTGCACCGCCATTCAATATGATCATGGCTGATTATCCAACTCAGTATCCTGTACCTGCCTTCTCTCCATACCCCCTGATCCCTTTAGCCACAAGGGCCACATCTATCTCCCTCTTAAATACAGCCAATGAACTGGCCTCAACTACCTTCTGTGGCAGAGAATTCCAGAGACTCACCACTTTCTGTGTGAAAAATGTTTTCCTCATCTCGGTCCTAAAGGAATTCCCCCTTATCCTTAGACTGTGACCCCTTGTTCTGGACCTCCCCAACATCGGGAACAATCTTCCTGCATCTAGCCTATCCAACCCCTTAAGAATTTTGTACGTTTCTATAAGATCCCCCCTCAGTCTTCTAAATTCTAACGAGCACAAGCCGAACCTGCTGAAGTTTGGCTCATATCCCTCTAACCCTTTCCTGCTCTACACAGCTGGGCCTGGACACACTGGAGTTTAGAAGGTTCAGGGGTTGAAGGCTGAGATTCCATCTAATCTATATCCTGCTGCAGATTTCGCCAACCTTCCTAACAATCCACACCATCAATTTTCATGCGATCCACAAATGCATTAATTATTTGTCGAACATTCGCAGCCAAGTTGCTAATATATTGTGCAACATTAAGGGAGACCATTCAGTCCTTTCATGCCTCTGCTAGCCCCTTGCAGTTATATTCTATCATTTTTAGTTACAGTAATGACAATTTTTCCATTCCAACTGCATTTCAGATTTCCCTTTGCAAGACAGCACACACAGGAATCCCTACAATAGCCATGGTTACAGGGGTCAGGCAATAGATTGTTTTCTTTAAGTAAATTAACTGGTTCAAACCTGATTGCCTATAAGTGCATTCTTGCTCGACCTTCTCAGAATTGCGCCTACAGAAGAGAGCCCTTTACACACAATGGAGCAAACTCGATTAACACAGACAGTCATGTTAACTCTAATCTAGGAATACTGTGCAGAATGTCAGAATTTATCTTGTTCCTTTGCCCTGTAACTTGATGGCAATGCAAGCTGATATCTTTAGGGTGAGAGCGATGGATGATCGTGAATAGGAGGGCAAACAGTTTTTATTTTTAAGTAATGAAACTTAAGGATTGGGGCAGAAACAGAGCCACGGAGTTAATGTGCTAGAGAAAGATTTACAGAGAGGGAAAGGCTGAATTCAGAGCGAAAAATAATAGGGCAGAATCACCAGAACGCATCTCAACCTTGAGGTTTAGTATTTCCAAAATCTCAAATTCATTACTTTGAGGAACGTGATAAAACTGTTTAAATTTAAAAAAAAGTGATTGATATTCATTAACGATTATTGTATTGCTGAATGGGTTATTGCACTATTAATTACCAGTCTTAACTTTCTACAATGAATTAATGGGTAATCAATGTTGGTCCTTAAAAAAAGCCAATGACAGAGGAATGTAATTCACCCTAGATATTCCGTAACTTTTATCCCCTAAACCTGGCGATTAGTTTATGTTTCAGTAATAATATGAAGCTAATTTTGCATTTTTACAATATACGGTCTATTAACTATAAAACATCTATGTATAATCTGTGTTACAGAAAAAAAAAAGTTTCACTGATATTTGGTCAACCCAACTCTCCGGTGTCACTGAAGATAGATACAAAAAGCTGGAGTAACTCAGAGGGAAAGGCAGCGTCTCTAGAGAGAAGGAATGGGTCACATTTCGGTTTGTGACATCTGAAGAAGGGTCTCAACCCGAAACGTCACCCATTCCTCTCTAGAGGTGCTGCCTGTCCCGCTGAGTTACTCCAGCCTTTTGTGTCTATCTTCGGTTTAAACCAGCATCTGCAGTTCCTTCCTACACATTTTGTCTCCTGTATCGAGTTAATCGCGTTTGTTCCATTGAACTTAGAGCCTCGTTATATAAACTTTCACAAGTGATTGTTTAAAAAAAAGTTTGTCTGATTATCAGGGGAATTTTGATCAGTTAAGTGTGTGCATTTGAATAGAACATGCAACATGAAACCAGGCCATTTGGACCAACAAGCACAGGTCACACACCAATCTATCTCAGCCGTTTGGACAGTCTTTCCCTTCCCTTTTTTCTCAAACACTCACTTTGCATCCTTAAGCAAACATCTACCCTATCTGCCTCAATCACTTAATGTGGTAGCAATTATTTATCTATTAGGCTTATTTGGATACTTTGTTGATTAAAACATGAAGGAACTGCAGGTGTCGGTCTACACCCATAATAGAAACTAAATGCAGGAGTTAAGGGGCTGTCCCACTTCGGCGACCTAATCTGCGCGTTCAGAAGAGTGTCTTCGACCTTCAAGCTCGAGGGCACTCGCCTGGAAAAACTCGAGCTGGATCGACCGTCAGCGTTGAAACCGCGAGCTGGATCGACCGACTGCGCACACACACACACACACACACACACACACACTCATAAACACATTGCAAAGGCGGGAACCAGGGAAAGCGGGGGAGCGCTGTCTGAATTCACACCCGCGATGAAGAGGAAGGCAAAAGACGGCTGGCACAGTTACGGTAAGTCCTTTATAGAGCACGGGGGGAGAAGGGGTGAGAGGGGGAGAGAAGAGGAGAGAAGAGAGAAGGAGAGAAAAGGGGGAGAAGGAGTGGATACACTTTTAAGAAGTTTAATAAAGTTTAGCGGGCATTTTACCTACCGGTCGGTTTTCCTTAGTCCTGAAAACTCCAATGAGCCAATCAAAATGCCCGTTCAGCAAAGGAGATTGCCTACGGCTGCCCTCGACTGCCTGTAACTATATAGCGACTCCACTCCATTGCAATACGAGTTAAAAAGAACCATGCCGACCAAATTTTACTTGTGGAAAATCTTTCAACATGCTGAAATATTTTCCGCGATCTAGCTGAGGCCGCGAGTATTCGGGAACTTCCCTCGAGCATGAGGAGAGTTCCAGTGACCTCATAGGACCACGTGTCGACCATGCTGCGAGTTTGAGTCGAGAGAAAACTCTTCTAAACTCGCAGATTAGGTCGCCGCAGTGGGACAGCCACTTTAAGCAAACATCTACCCTATCTGCCTCAATCATGTGGTGGCAATTATTCATCTATTAGGCTTATTTGGATACTTAGTTGATTAAAACAAAATGCTGTATTTTACTTGTGTAGGAAGGAACTGCAGGTGTCTGTTTATGCCCATGATAGACACAAAATGCAGGAGCAACTCAGCAGGACAGGCAGCATCTCAGGAGAGAAGGAATGGGTGATGTTTTGTCTCGACCTGAAACATCACCCATTCCTTCTCTCCAGTGATACTGCCCGTCCTGCTGAGTTACTCCTGCATTTGTGTCCACCTTTGCTGTATTTTTCTCAATATTTCAGCTAGGACGGTCATGATTTGGTTGGAGGTTGTTTTGCTCAAGTCATATGATTGTGGGATTAAGTCCCACTTCAGAGATTTGAGTGTTGCCCAAATAAAAACTTCCAGAACCATGTAAAGGAAATGACTATAATTAAAATGAGGTGTTAAATTCCCCCCCCCCCCCCTCCACACTGCCCGCCACCCTCCCCACTGTCCTGTTAGGTTGATATAAAACATCTATGGTGCTTTTCTGAAAAATGAGAAGTCAGTTCTTGACCCATATAACCATATAACCATATAACAATTACAGCACGGAAACAGGCCCTCTCGGCCCTTCCAGTCCGTGCCGACCATTTGTTTTCCCCTAGTCCCATCTACCTGCACTCAGACCATACCCCTCCATTCCATTCACATCCATATACCTATCCACTTTACTCTTAAATGTTAAAATCGATCCTGCCTCCACCACTTCTGCTGGAAGCTCATTCCACACAGCCACCACCCTCTGAGTAAAGAAGTTCCCCCTCACGTTACCCCGAAACTTCTGTCCCTTAATTCTCATGTCATGCCCTCTTGTTTGAATCTTCCCTACCCTCAATGGGAAAAACGTATCCACGTTAACTCTGTCTATCCCTTTCATCATTTTAAAGACCTCAATCAAGTCCCCCCTTAACCTTCTGCGCTCTAAAGAATAAAGACCTAACTTGTTCAACCTTTCTCTGTAACATAGTTGCTGGAACCCTGGCAACATTCTAGTAAATCTCCTCTGTACTCTCTCTATTTTGTTGACATCCTTCCTATAACTAGGCGAACAAAATTGTACACCATGCTCCAGAATTGGTCTTACAATGCCTTGTACAATTTTAACATTACTTCCCTACTCCTATATTCAATGCTCTGATTTATAAAGGCCAGCACACCAAAGGCTTTCTTTACCACCCTATCTACATGCGATTCCACCTTCAGGGAACTATGCACAGTTATTCCTAGATCCCTCTGTTCCACAGCATTCCTCAATTCCCTACCATTTACCATGTACGTCCTATTTTGATTTGTCCTGCCAAGATGTAGCACTTCACACTTATCAGCATTAAACTCCATCTGCCATCTTTCAGCCCACTTTTCCAAATGGCCCAAATCTCTCTGTAGACTTTGAAAATCTACTTCATTATCCACAACACCACCTATCTTAGTATCATCTGCATACTTACTTATCCAATTTTCCACCCCATCATCCAGATCATTGATGTACACGACAAACAACAGTGGACCCAACACAGATCCCTGAGGCACCCCACTGGTCACCGGCTTCCAACCTGACAAACAGCCATCCACCATTACTCTCTGACATCTCCCATTCAGCCACTGTTGAATACATCTTGCTACTCCGCCATTAACACCCAAAGATTGAACCTTCTTAACCAACCTTCCATGGGGAACCTTGTCAAAGGCCTTACTGAAATCCATATAGACAACATCCACTGCTTTACCCTCATCAATTTCCCTAGTTACCGCTTCAAAAAATTCAAGAAGGTTTGTCAAACATGACCTTCCAGGCACAAATCCATGTTGACTGTTCCTGATCAGACCCTGTTTATCCAGATGCTTATATATATTATCTCTAAGTATCCTTTCCATTAATTTGCCCACCACTGACGTCAAACTAATAGGTCTATAATTGCTAGGTTTATTCTTTGAACCCTTTTTAAACAATGGAACAACATGCGCAGTACGCCAATCCTCCGGCACTATTCCCGTTTCTAATGACATTTGAAATATTTCTGTCATACCTCCTGCTATTTCTACACTAACTTCCCTTTGCCCCCAATGAAGTAGATTTTAATAACTGTGCATAGTTCCCTGAAGGTGGAATCGCATGTAGATAGGGTGGTAAAGAATGCTTTTGGTTTGCTGGCCTTTATAAATCAGAGCAATGAATATAGGAGTAGGGAAGTAAGTCCGATAGTAGCAAGAATGAAAGCACTGCAATAGTCAATTAAGTGAAGTCAGGTTGACTTGCCACCTTCTCTTCAGCTGTTAAAAATCATTACTGACCCAGTCAATAATTCTGCACTTCCACAAAATGCCAAAGAGTTATAAGTAAGCACAGCTACATGTTAACATTACTTACCTGCAAAAGTTAGCCAAGTAACTGAAGCTTGATGTAGTATGCAACACATTAGTTTACAGGCATATTAGGAGGTGACAACAATTCCCGCCAAGAATCCCATAATTGATAGCTTAGCATCCATTGCTCACAAGACGATTCCCATAATTCATTCCTTCTTTTCCAGATAAATGCATAATGCATCCAGTGCACGCAGTTCATCTTATGTTCTGTGATTGATAACCTTATTAAGTCAATTCTAAAGTAAAGCTTTTCCTAACATGCTGCTTCACTCATGCATTGTGAGAGTATAATAGCCTATTAGGCAACAAACCCATGTGCAAAGCCTAATGATGGAAATATGGCCATTATGCTCAATTTGAAAAGGGAGGTCAGAATCTTTCACATTAAAATCGCTTTTCCTTTTACATTTTCCTCTGCCTCAACACACAAGAAAACCGAAAATCACATTCACGTCCCGGCAATTTTTCTGCCATGAAATTCAGTGACAATGATGAATTATTTTCTTTAGCTGTCGACTATGATGGGGACAATATCGCCAAAGACTGTTACATTGGACAAGCTTTAGTTACTGCCAGTGTTAGGTCTTCCAGCTGCAGTCCTTACCAGTCCAGAGGACTGAGTACAAGATCTGACCTGTTTGGTACAGCAGTAGTAGAGGCATTGATTTTCAGATCGGATATTAAATGGAGACAGTTCAGATGTGAAGGATCATATCACAATCCTACTTCAAAGTGGAGCAAAGGGCAGTTTGTATCCCACGACCATCATCACTAGACAATTTGGTCATCAATCTCATGACTGTATGACCTTGCAGCATGTAAAGTGCAGATCTTCCTGCATTGACTGCATTTTAAAAGGCACTAATTGGCTATAAGGTGCTTTGGGATATCCTGAAGGCATTACGGGATTATTTAAATGCAAACCCATCCTTCTCATTGTAATGACATTTTTCACTGTTACCAGTTGTGGGTGAAGGAAATCATTATGGGAAGTTGGAGAGACGATATGGTACTGTACTCGCTTCCAATCCCCCTTTGGATATAGGAAGTCAGGTGTTCACTCATTGATTTTTACGTTGCATAAACTATGTACTGGGGAATGCTATTGACTAAATAAAAATAGGATCCCAAATGTTTGAAAGAATATCATTGTTTGCAAAGATGCTAATAATATAATCTGCTGTGCACTATAAACTGAACATTCAAATTCTGAATTTCCAGCTTCAGTTTACATCCGATATCCACCAGTCATGATGTGATTATGCTAGAGAGATTATAGCAAAGATTCGCCACATTAATACCCAATTTCCTTGTCCATATGGTTAGCATAAATCAAATGGAAGAATCATAGAAGCTTTTAATTTTGAATGTTAGCAGCCTATGTACCTATGTAACCAAATGGCTTTGTTGCTCCCATCCTCCAAGTCTGATCACATTGAGAAACAATGTAAATTTTTCTTTCCCATATTCAAGCCGCATGACATTGTACTTCCTTGCCTTTAACCCCAGTGGCCATAGTCTTGGCCTTTAACTTATATATTTACATATACCCAAACTGTGTTAGATGCACCCTTGGGATGCACCATCTTGAGGTGGTCAGGTACAGAGGAGCAATTGTACAGAGGAGGATTCAATTTTTATTGATTTAATTTTCATTATCTTACAGGATACATGTATTTTTTTATGAGCAGTCTGATCAGCTGGCCAGAATACGATCAGGACTGGGAACTGGGTGGCAGAATTTCAGAAGCTGGAAGCCAGGTTCTCCAAATCTACAAAGTGGGGCTGACTAAGGATTTAAGGGATGTATCATCTAACCCAGGGAAGCATATCTTTCTCTTGGCTCCTTAAGCCTAAAGGGCAGACAGCATAGCCTTCCCTATCAAACTGGAGTGATGACTGTATGGCCTGGATCCTTCTCCAGTTCTCTACGTCATGCCTTTAGACCCTGACCTGCATGCCTACCCAGCCTAGTGAGTGCAGGACCTGGATGTTATTGCTGCTGGAGCTACCGCTTCTCGGCACAGTGGCAGAGTTGTGTAGGAAGGAAATGCAGATGCCGGTTTAAACCGAAGATAGACACAAAATGCTGGAGTAATTCATCATGACATGCAGCATCTCTGGAGAGAAGGAAAGGGTGACGTTTCGGATCGAGACCCTTCTTCAGACTAGTCAGGGGAAAAGGAAAAGAGAGATATAGACGATGATGTAGAGAGATAAAGAACCACGAATGAAAGATATGCAAATTGTTAGCTGTGTCATAGTTGCGGCCTTTCAGCTCCAGCTACCCGGGTTCGAACCTGACTATGAGTGCTGTGTGTACAGAGTTTGCACGTTCTCCCTGTCTCAGCATGGGTTTTCTCCAGGCGCTCCAGCTTCTCTCCACATTCCAAAGACATGCAGTTTTGCAGGAGAATTGGCATCTGCAAATGCGTGAGACAGAGCTAGTGTATGGGGTGCTTGTTGGTGGGTGCAGACTCGGTGGGCCAAAGGGCCTGTTTCCACGCTGCGTCTCTAAGCTAAAGATAAGAAGGATAATTCTCGCCCGTGTCATGGTCTGGAATGCAACCCTTCATCAACATGTCCAGCTAATTAGGAGACAACGCAATGCTGGAGTAGCTCAGTGGGTCACAGGCAGCAACTCAGGAGAACACTGACATGTCCAACCAATTAACTGGTCTTTGCCATGTTATTATGAGTGAACCTTACTCAGCGGCGGCCTAGTTTCCTCCCCATCACAAATCCTCCCAACATGATCAGCATATGCCAAAATGGTGAAAACAAGTCGTCATGGAAAACAATATTTTTTGAAGAAAAATACAAAGAAAGAAAACCTACATTAGAAAAGCAGCACATGCTAGAAATCTGAAACTGAAATGAGAATGCTGTCAACACTCAGCAGGTCAAGTGGCATCTGTTGAAAGAGAAACAGAGGTAATGAAACATTAACTGTTTCTGTTAGTTACAATTGAAACATCAACTCTGTTTCTCTTTCAAAATTGCTGTTGCGGTTCCAGCATTTTTCTGTTTGAAATTTCGAAGTAAACCTTTGAACCAGTGCCACATTTCTTTCTGGTTGTTTTTTGTAAAATCTAAACAGTGCCTGCACTTCAGATGTGCATTATTGACTGCAAAGCACTGCATTATCTATCGTACGACCATTCAGAGTACGATATTTCCTTTCATTTCAACATCCAAGTTATTGTTGAATCTGAGAACAAGCCAAAGTCAAACTGAGGATCCTTGGGGAGCATTATTGAAATGAATTGAATTGAAATGAATACTTTATTGTCACATGTGATAAGTCACAGTGAAATTCCTTGCTTGCATACCCAAGGTATGCAAATAGTCGCACGTTAAGGGCGCTGACAAGGTTACAAGTTCCCATTATTTGGCAAATCTGTCAGTCAGCAAGCTAATGTCATCCTACCCCTCAAATAGTTACTCATCCATGCCACAAGTTTGTTGTGCTTTTGACTTTTATTGATAAGCTTTATTTTGCAGGACATTATGTAATGCCTTCTGAAAGTCCCCCCCCCCACTCTCCCACTGTACCCAATGTCAATACTCGCAGTTGACAAACATTTTAACTCCCTCTCCCATTCCCATACTGATCTTTCTGTCCTGGACCTCCTCCATTGTCAGAGTGAATGGAGGAACAGCAAATTGGAGGAACAGCACCTCACATTTTGCTAGGCACCTTACAACCCAGTGGTATGAATATTGATTTCTTTAACTCAATTAACCTTTGCATCCCCTCTCTTTCCTTCCCGTCCTGCCTTCACCCTAGCTGTCGTGCTAGTTTCACTGTCTTGCTGTTGTTTCGCTGTCTATATAACTCATTAAGACCTACCCTGCAGCCAACAATGGACTATTGTGGGCTCAATCTTTCCTTGATCATCGTTGCATTTTGTAAATATTTCATTAATTTGTTCTATGTACCTATATCACTCATTCCCCTTTCCCCCGACTCAGTCTGAAGGAGGGTCTCGACCCGAAACGTCACCTATTCCTTTTCTCCAGAGATGCAGCCTGACCCGCTTGGTTACTCCAGCTTTTTGTGTCTGTAATCCTTGTGATAGCTTTAATAGCCCAGCATTGCCGTTCACCACTCTTCTTAACATATTTGTTGAAATCTGGAAGCTATAGTTTAGTTTAGTTTATTATTATCACATGTACCGAGGTACAGTGGAAAGCTTTTGTTGTGTGCTGACCAGTCAAGAGAAGGACAATACATGATTACAATCGAGCAATTCACAGTGTACAGATACATGATAAAGGGAGTTACGTAAATAATTGGCCATTTACAAGATGTTAAATGGCCAGCTCGACGTAGATTGCTAAACCTACACCAAACCCAAACCAATTAGGAGCAGATGAGGGCATTCGATCTAATTTGAGATACCAGCTACCAAGACAGGTGTGTACAGCAATTCATTCTTCCCCCGCACAACTAAAGCATGGAATAGTCTTCACCCTATCATAGTTATCCAACCAGATGCAACTAAATTGAAGGTAGCTCTTTCTTCCCAAAAACCCTTTCTGGCTTAAGTCCTCCCTCCACCACCTCCAGTTTAAATTCCATTTGGAATATTTTGGAGGACCAAGAAACCAACCAACCAACCACGAACTTTTAGTGCAAGATAAAAACCAGTAAAAAGTTTGATCAAATATAGTTCAAGGGTCTCCAATGAGGTAGAAAGTAATTCAGGACGTCTCTCCAGTTGTGGTAGGATGGTTCAGTTGCCCGACCCATCCTACCACAACTAAATAGATGTCCTGACCTGCTGTCTACCTCACTGGAGATAGTCGGAATGATAGGAAGGATGTGATAGCAGCAGAAAGAGTGCAGAGGAGATTAACACATGTATTAATGCACAATGCACAGCAGAATGGATAGGCTTGGTTTGTTTTTCCCGGAGTGAAGGAAGCTGAGGGGTGACCTGATAGAAGTAAATAAGAATATGAAAGGGATACAGTGGCTTGCAAAAGTATTCATACCCCTTGAACTTTTCCACATTTTGTCACGTAACAACCACAAACGTAAATGTATTTTATTGGGATTTTATGTGATAGACCAACACAAAGTGGTGCATAATTGTGAAGTGGAAGGAAAATGATACATGGTTTCCAAATTGTATTACTAATAAAAAACTGAAAAGTGTGGCGTGCAAAAGTATTCAGCCCCCCTGAGTCAATACTTTGTAGAACCACCTTTCGCTGCAATTACAGCTGCAAGTCTTTTGGGGGTATGTCTCTACCAGCTTTGCACATCTAGAGATTGAAATTTTTGCCCATTTGTTTTGCTCAGTCTCAGTCAGATTGGATGGAGAGCGTCTGTGAAAAAGCAATTTTCAAGTCTTGCCAGAGATTCTCAATTGGATTTAGGTCTGGACTTTGACTGGGCCATTCTAACACATGAATATGCTTTGATCTAAACCATTCCATTGTAGCTCTGGCTGTATGTTTAGGGTTTGTTGTCCTGCTGGAAGGTGAACCTCTGCCCCAGTCTCAGGTCTTTTGCAGACTCTAACAGGTTTTCTTCCAAGATTGCCCTGTATTTGGCTCCATCCATCTTCCCATCAACTCTGACCAGCTTCCCTGTCCCTGCTGAAGAAAAGCATCCCCACAGCATGATGCTGCCACCACCATGTTTCACAGTGGGGATGGTGTGTTCAGGGTATGTGCAGTGTTAGTTTTCCGCCACCAATAGCGTTTTGCATTTAGGCCAAAAACTTCAATTTTGGTCTCATCAGACCAGAGCACCTTCCTCCACATGTTTGCTGTGTCCCCCACATGGCTTGTGGCAAACTGCAAACGGGACTTCTTCTGGCTTTGTTTCAACAATGGCTTTCTTCTTGCCACTCTTCCATAAAGGCCCGATTTGTGGAGTGCACGACTAATAGTTGTCCTGTGGACAGATTCTCCCACCTGACCTGTGGATCTCTGCAGCTCCTCCAGAGTTACCATGGGCCTCTTGGCTGCTTCTCTGATCAATGCTCTCCTTGCCTGGCCTGTCAGTTTAGGTGGACGGCCATGTCTTGGTAGTTGTGCCATACTCTTTCCATTTTCAGATGATGGATTGAACAGTGCTCCGTGAGATGTTCAAAACTTGGGATATTTTTTTATAACCTAACCCTGCTTTAAACTTCTCTACAACTTTATCCCTGACCTGTCTGGTGTGTTCCTTGTGCTTCATGATGCTGTTTGTTCACTAATGTTCTCTAACAAACCTCTGAGGCCTTCACAGAACAGCTGTATTTATACTGAGATTAGATTATACACAAGTGGACTCTATTTACTAATTAGGTGACTTCTGAAGGCAATTGGTTGCACTGGATTTTATTTAGGGGTATCAGAGTAAAGGGGGCTGAATACTTTTGCAGGACACACATTTCAGTTTTTTATTTGTAAAAAAAATTGAAAACCATGTATCATTTTCCTTCCACTTCACAATTATGCGCCACTTTGTGTTGGTCTATCACATAAAATCCCAATAAAATATATTTACATTTGAGGTTGTAACGTGACAAAATGTGGAAAGGTTCAAGGGGTATGAATACTTTTGCAAGCTACTGTAGGTAGGGAACATAGTCAAAATTGTTTTGTATGGCAAGGGTATCAAAATAATAGGGCATTTTGGGTGAGTTTTTAAGGTAGTTTAGGGGATCAGAGTAGGAATGTTTTTACATACAGAGTGGCTGATATTTGTAACACGCTGCCAGAGAAGATTGTAGAATCAGATATAATGACTGCATTTAGAGGCATGTGGACAGATATTCAAATGTAGAAGGCATAAAAGGATACAATTGTGGTGTGGATATTGATGGGCAAATGGTTGATGTGGAAGAAAGGGCCTCTTTCTATGACTCCACTGCCTTTTTGAACTCATTTCTGGCTTTGGAACTTACACTTAATTTTTACTGCTCATTTATTCTGCTACATTGTCCCTTCACATCCATGCAAATTTATTTTAGCCTTAGCCTCATTTGTTGGCCACTGTTGTCTTATCTAATTTTTTAGGCAGTCAGAAGAGTGGTAGATTGGTGAATGTTTGTGAACGCCGTGAAGGGTGATAAAAGTAGACTCAGCACCAAATTTTGTAATGGGTATTGAATGATAGTGGTCGTGGTAGTAGCACAATGAGCTGTCACCCTGAAATGTTTCATTATGTTAAAGATGCTATTTTAATACAAGATGCACCCCCGTATTGTATAATTTGATGATTGTGTCAAGTGGAGCTTTGGCCTTTGGAGTTTGCGATTATTTATTTTCACAATATATGTATATTTAAACAGATTTTGTATTGGTTACCAGTGCAAAAAGTAGCTTGTTATGCATTTATACCCGTAAGCTCTGCCCCTCTACTGGGGGCAGAGCTTGAGCACTGAGATTCAATTGTTTGATGACATGCATATGGTGCAGATATGGTTAAAAAAAAAAGCCATTTTTGGTGGTGTCTGCCTGAGATGAACAAGAAAAGTTGAAATTACCTACAAATAATCACCTTAAGACTGGCTGCCATTGGGGTAAAATTGTCCACTGTAAGATTCAGATAATGTTCAGAAATAATACCACCATATTTTAATGTATATTGCAATTTATTGTCTTCTTCACTACCTGCTATTTGCCTCAGCCGACAGGAGCATCAAAATAATAAATGTACAGTAACCTACATGCTTCCCTCCCCATTATTTGTTCCACTATCCCAAGAATAAACAATTTGCATCATAATTATTAATCCTGCCATAACAATCACTTAGAAAACTACAATAGCCAGCTTCAACTCTGACAAACCCCAGCATTAACAGGTCTCATCTCAAAGGCGTGAGTTGTGAAAAAATAGTCTGGATAAATTCTCTTCATTATTGAATGGAAGCAGCTGCAAAGGAACTTAAGAGATTCTTAAGACAGTGACACATGTAGGAAAAAAAAATGATAAGTGCCATTAAAGTAGGGCAATGAGACATGGGACTGGAACTGACAGAAGGTAAAACAAAGTCTAGGATTCATACTCTTGGAATGAATTCCCTGCAGCAGTGGGAAACTTTTTCGGTTTCATTTGCTACAGTTGGACAGTATTCATCTTCCCAGATGAATGAATTGAGAATACTCCTTCTTTGGCTAATCCACAACAAAACAACATTGATGAATTTGGCAGAAAATCTTTCCAACATCAAACCGGCATCACGCACTGATTGATGCAACCGCCTGCTTTCTTCACAAGCCTTGCACGATCTAATATCATTCTAAATGTGGTAGGCCGCATGAATCACAGAGAAATGTCTTCATACATATTGCATGGCAGGATCGCAACAGCTCTGCCCAAGTAATGGACATCTTAGTTTTGTCGGCAATATTTTGGACATTTTCTCCATAACTTAGGCCCAGGGCCAATTCTAATTTCAAATGGAAATTAAAACGTGCATCATAAGTTGAAAGTCAAACTAGAAGATTTCCTGTTATGTTGTCTCATCCAATTAAATAATTGGAAATGCTGTGAATTGCTATTTTCCACAGTAGGCTTCCATTGATTGATTGGTCAAACAACATCTTAAAAATACAGAAGATAAGACACAAAAATCTGGAGTAACTCCGCGGGACTGGCAGCATCTCTGGAGAGATGGAATGGATGACGTTTCGGGTCGAGACCCTTCTTCAGACACACAGACTTGACACAGTCACGTGTACCTTGCAGTAGACATTAATTACCACACCACGTAACCCATTAACTACAACATGCCTTGCAAATGTTTTCAAATGCAATTCCAGAACAAAACCTGCTGATACTAAAGTAAATTATAGATTGAAATGTATATTCTAATTGGTGGCTCGGTCAACACACCACTAGAATCTTTCCCAAATTTGCAAAACATTTTTATTCTTTCAAATTTATTCATAAAAAAAGAGCCACCAAAGAAAATATTTTAAAACTCACAATACCTAACTTCAACGTTTATTGGTTTTATACATGGCAATGTTACAACATCTGTTTTGTGCCTAGCACCAACTATAGAACATTACAGCACACATCCGGCCCTTTGGGCCACAATGTTTGTGCCTAACGTGATGCCAAGTTAAACTGATCTCATCTGCTTGCACATGATCCCAATCCTTCTATTCCTTGTGCTTCCATGCCCTTACCTAAAAGCCTCCTAAATGCCTCTATTAAATTTGCCTCCATCATCACCCCTGGCAATGCTTTCCCATCATCTCTCTTTACAAACTTCCCCTGCACATCACCATTAAATGTTCCCCTTCTTGCCTTACAGCTATGCCCTTTAGTGTTGGACATTCTCACTGTCTACTATCTATGCCGCTCATTATTTTATACACCTCTATCAAGTCTCCCCTCAACCCCAGACATTACAGAGAAAACAATCCAAGTTTCCCTGTAACTAAAACCCTCTACTCCAGGCCGCATTCCGGTTAAATCACGTGCAGCATTCAATCACCTCCCCTGACTTAGGGCACTCACCACTTCAACTAATTTGGCCCTTTGGGATAATAAATCCTTCAGCTGCTTGACGGGTCCTCCTTACCAGGCTCAGACCCTCAATGTCCAGCAGCAGAAAAATGGTACATCGTGGTCCTTCCCCACAGAATCTTGCATTAGTTGCAATGAGCTTCAGTGAATTCCTCAGGACATCAAAGGAAGTCGGGATCAAGATAATCCGTCTTGGAGTATACGAAATGTAGGAGTAGACAATCAGAGTAGAGGAGGCAATCAGGAAGACAAAAAGGACATGAAATCCTGCTGGCAGACAAGATAAAGGAAGACCCTGAAATATTTTACAGGTACATTCAGGTAAAGGTGTGGAGAGAAAAATAATAGGTCCCTTTAAAGATGCGCATGGCCGTCTTTGTGTAGAATTACAGGAGCTGGGGAAGCTATAGAACAAGCCAGTAGCGGTGAGAGGAAGAAAGGAAGAAAGATTCTAAGGGGAGTAAGAGGCGACCGTGGCTGATAAGGGAAGTCAAGGACATTATAAAAATAAAAGAGAAGAAGTATAACATAGCAAAGATGAACGGGAAGCCAGAGGATTGGGAAACCTTTAAAAGACAACAGAAGGTAACTAAAGAGGCAATACGGGGAAGATGAAGTACAAAGGTAAGAATATCAAGGAGGATAGTAAAAGCTTTGTTAGGTATGTGAAGAGGAAAAGGTTAGTTAAGACAAATGTGGGTCCCTTGAAGACAGAAACAGGTGAATTTATCATGGGGAAACAAGGAAATGGCGGACGAGTTGAACAGGTACAGAACAGAGGAACTGAAGGAGGTTCACATTATTCAGGAAATGATGTTGGGTAGACTGACGGGACTGAAGGCTGATAAATCCCCAGGGCCTGATGGTCTGCATCCCAGGGTACTGAAGGAGGTGGGTCTGCAAATCATGGACACATTGTTAAGGGTTTGTACACGCTAGAGGCAGGAACCATGTTCCCGATGTTGGGTGACTCCAGAACCAGGGGCCACAGTTTAAGAATAAGGAGTAAGCCATTTGGAACGAAGACGAGGAAACACTTTTTCTCACAGTGAGTGGTGAGCATGTGGAATTCTCTGCCTCAGAGGGTGGTGGAGGTGGGTTCTCTGGATGCTTTCAAGAGAGAGCTAGATAGTGCCCTAAAAAATATCGGAGTCAGGGGATATGGGGAGAAGGCAAGAATGGGGTACCGATTGGGGATGATCAGCCATTATCACATTGAATGGCGGTGCTGGCTCGAAGGGCCGAATGGCCTACGTGCACCTATTGTCTATTGATGGACAATTACCAATGTTCTATAGATTCTGGATCAGTTCCTGTGGATTGGAGGATAGCTAATGTTATCCCACTTTTTAAGAAAAGAGGGAATGAGAAAACAGGGAATTATAGACCAGTTAGCCTGACATCAGTGGTGGGGAATATGCTGGAGTCAATTATTTAAGATGTAATAGCGGTGCATTTGGACAACAGTAACAGGATCGGTCCAAGTCAGCATGGATTTATGAACGGGAAATCTTGCTTGACTAATCTTCTGGAACGTTTTGAGGTAGTAACAAGTAAAATGGATAAGGGAGAGCCAGTGGATGTAGTGTGTTTGGACTTTCAGAAAGCATTCGATAAGGTCCAGCACAGGAGATTAGTGGGCAAAATTAGAGCATATGGTATTGGGGGGTAGGGTATTGACATGGATAGAGAATTGGTTGGCAGACAGGAAACAAAGAGTAGGGATTAACGGGTCCCTTTCAGAATGGCAGGCAGTGACTAGTGGGTTGCCGCAAGGCTCTGCGTTGGGAACTCAGCTATTTCCAATATATATTTATGATTTAGATGAATGAATTAAAAGAAACATTAGCAAATTTGCAGATGACACAAAGCTGGGTGGCAGTTTGAACTATGAAGAGGATGCTATGAGAATGCAGGGTGACATGGATAGGTTGAGGGAGTTGGCAGTTGCATGGCAGATGCAGTATAATGTGGATAAATGAGAGGTTATCCACTTTGGTGGCAAGAACAAGAAGGTAGATTATTATCTGGATGGAGTAAGATTAGGAAAAGGGGGAGTGCAGCGAGACCTGGGTGTTCTTGTACATCAGTCACTAAAAGCAAGCATGCAGGTACAGCAGGCAGTGAAGAAAGCTAATGGCATGTTGGCCTTTATAGCAAGAGGATTTGAATATAGGAGCAAAGAGGTCCTTCTGCAGTTATACAGGGCCTTAGTGAGACCACACCTAGAGTATTGTGTGCAGCTTTGGTCCCCTAATTTGAGGAAGGACATTCTTGCTATTAAGGAAGTGCAGCTTAGGTTCACAAGGTTAATCCCCGGGATGGCGGGTCTGTCATATGATGAAAGAATGGAATGACTAGGCTTGTATTCACTGGAATTTAGAAGGATGAGAGGGAATCTTATACAAACATATAAAATTATTAAGGGATTGGACACGCTAGATGCTGGAAACATGTTCACGATGTTGGGGGAGTCCAGAACCAAGGGCCACAGTTTAAGAACAAGGGGTAGGCAAAACAAGGTGTAGGGCGAGGAAAAACATTTTCACCCAGAGAGTTGTGAATTTGTGGAATTTTCTGCCTCAGAAGGCAGTGGTGGCCGATTCACTGGATGCATTCAAAAGAGAGTTAGACATAGCTCTTCGGGCTAGAGGAATCAAGGGATATGGGAGAAGGCAGGAACGGGGTACTGATTGTGGATGATCAGCCATGATCACATTGAATGGCGGTGCTGGCTCAAAGGGCCGAATGTCCTACTCCTGCACCCTTTTCTATGTTTCTATGTAAAATTGTTGGAGGTAATTCTGAAGGAGAGGATCTACGACATGTGGATAGGCATGGTCTGCGTGTGGAGATGCATGGACTGTAAAGAGAAAGTCATCGTGTCTTTGTGTGTTGGAAATCATGTCTCCCAAACCGATGTCGTTTTATGAAGTGTTCACCATGGGGACTGATCAGTGCAGGGCAGTGGACGACGTATCTATGGACCTTAGCGAGGAGTACAGCCCGAACACCTTCTTTGGCTTCAGCCTCCAAATGACAAATGGAAGAAGGCATTGAGAAGAAAGCATTAAGAAATATTGAGAAGTAGGCAATGCAAATATTGGAGCAGTTGGCTCACCTAAGGGAAAGGCATTGGGCATGGAAATAGTGCAAGTAGCAGATGGCATTTTAAAACAATCAGGGGTCTATGCCTCTAGTGGCTCTGTCAGCTGTGCTCCATCCAGGCAATGGCTTTATAGTACGGGAGATGCTGTTGACATGCAACGCCTAACTTACCATGATGTGCTCTGTCAGTTCAGGATAACTTTCTTATTAGAACTAAGGGTTATTGGAATTAGAAATCTAACCAACCCCTTCTCTCCCCTCCAACCCCACCTCAGGTGCAAAGGTCATTGCTGCTACTTGTCCTTTAGTCCTATCGGGTAGCTCACTCCAATTGCTTTGCATTGCTTACAGGGATGGAGAAGTAAAGCAGTGGGACTTCACCTTTACCACATATTCTTTAGTTACACCAGTCGCAGCAGGACAGCTGGCAAATCCTGCGACAAGTGATAGAGCAATATTCAACGTAAAGTTTTGTTGTTTTTGTTTGCCTGGGTATACTCTGCACACAAGTAACCCTAACACGCCAATCATACATTTTCAGTACAGGTGCTCCTCAACTTACGATGGGTTACGTTCTGATAAGCCCATCGTAAATTGAAAATATCGTAAGTCCAAACTATATTTAATGCACCTAACCTCTGTGAATCTCTCGCAATTGACGTCCATTTCTCGAGGATCGCGCGGCTGTGAGCTGCCCTGCATCACGAGAGAGTATCGTTCCACAGATCGCTAGCCCGGGAAAAGATCAAAAATCAAAGTATGTGTATCGGTTTCACACCATCGTAAACTCGCAATATCGTAAGTCGAAGCATCGTAAGTCGAGGAGCATCCGCATTGTGCATTCGTAATGTGCGGGGATCATTGGTCGGCGTAGGCTAAAAGGGAAAGTTTCCACACTGTATCTCTAAACTAGAACTAAACTATAGACGTAAAATGTTGGATTAACTCAGCGGGAGAAGCAGCATCTCTGGAGAGAACGAATGGGTGACGTTCTGGGCGGAGACCCATCCGAAGAAGGGTCTCAACCCGAAACGTCATCCATTCCTTCTGTCATTCCACAGCCTATCACGCTGCGTTACTCCAGCATTTTATGTCTATTTTCAGTGTAAACCAACATCTTCAGTTCCGCCCTAAACAACAGACCCAGCCAGTGATGGAGAGTTTGGGGAACTTCTGATCCAAGTCTTTCTTTCTTTGTGTACTGATTGTATATCATGCCATAAAGTTGAAATACTCCATATCCATACGGCAAAATGGCTAAAGACTCTGGATCACCCTTATGTTATGGCTCCACTATTCATTCAACTGCAATGTGGTCAAACATAATTGGTCGGGTCAGGCATAATGCTTTTATTTCATGATGGTACAACACCTTGAAGGCGTGACTCCGTGTCGCAGATGCTGGTTTATGCTGAAGGTAGACACAAAATACATTTTCAGTATTGTGCATTCACGAGTGTCAGTTGCATCACATCTTTCATAATTATCAGTATCACATATCATGGGGTTACATCTAAGGAGGAGCTGGCATGTTTGGGGGGGCGGGAACAAAAGGTAGACCCAACGTGCTTTGTTAAGGGCCTGTCCCACTTTCACAACCTAATTCACGACCTCTGCCGAGTTTGCCCTTGACTCATACTCGCAGCATGGTCGTCACAAGGTCGTAGGACGTCGTAAGGTAGGTCGTTGAAGGCTGTGATGCTAGTCGTAGGCACTCGTGGCATCAAGTAGGTCGTGGCGTTTCTTCTAAAATGTCCACGAGTAAAAAAGGTTGTGAATTAGGTCGTGAAAGTGGGACAGGCCCTTAACTTTGTCAATGCCGTAGATGACCGCTATTTGCATACCTTGGGTATGCAAGCAAAGAATTTCACTGTAACTTGTCACATGTGCTAATAAAGTATTCCATTCCATTCCATTCCAAGATAGACACCAAATACTGGAGTAACTCAGCGGGGCAGGCAGCAACCCTTGAGAAAAAGGATGGGTGACGATTTGGGTCAAGACCCTTCTGCAGATCGAATTTCAGACTGTCTGAAGAAACCCAAAATGTCACCCATCCTTTTTCTCCAGAAGTGCTGCCAGCCCCGCTGAGTTACTCCAGCATTTACCTAAAAACCTGTACGTCTTTGGAGTGCGGGAAGAAACGGAAGATCTCGGAGAAAACCCACGCAGGTCACGGGGGAGAATGTACACACTCCGTACCGACAGCACCCGTAGTCGGGATCGAACCTGGGTCCCCGGCGCTGCCAGCGCTGAAAGGCAGCAACTCTACCGCTGCGCCAACATGCCGCCTCTGCTATCTTGGGTCTATTGTTTGCTTTATTTGCCAATTATTCTATCATAGTTGTGTTATGTGACCATTGGGATAGAACAGGATCAAATACACGTTGATGGATCATGGTAATTTCAATACAACAATTCAATATTTCTATAAGGTTTCTCTTTCAAGTCTCCAGGCAGACTGTGACCTGGAAATTACTTCTTAATGGATTAACTTCTCTCCATTCTCAATGGGATTATTGCACAGAACTCCAAACATTTGTTCCCTATTCATACACCCCCACACCGCTATACAGATTGGATATAGATACAGTATTCTTTGAAATAGCCAAGCAATTGAAAAAAAATTGGCAGGAAAATGAGGGAGGGGTGAAATCCAAAAAGAAAATTGTGTTGACAGCTAAATATTAATGACTGCCAGTGAAATAAAGTAGGGTATGAGTTTGCATTATGTTATTAATTAATCTACTGCCAGATTGAAATAATAATGCAGACACAAACTGCAAATGCGGCAATTTTGACATAACACAAAGTAATGGAGTAACTTAGTGAGTCAGGTAGTGTCGAGGGAGGGGATAGACAAGTAATGTTTTGGTTTGGGACCCTTTGCACAGAAATAATAAATAATTTGGTTTTGGCTCCTATGTAAATTGAGGAATGGGAAAATAAAAATAGACAATTAATATCAGAAAAAACTGTCACAATACTTCATAGAAACAGGGCAATTAAAGCAATGCAACAGAATAGTGAGCTGCATATTTCTAAAGCCTTTCTATAATGATCTGCGGCTCGCTACTGAAGGATGGAAAATGATCAAACAAAGAAGTGACTTTTTGCCTCCATATCCCATTAGGATTCCCAAGAGAAGGCTCACATCTCCAACACTAATTGGGAAATGAGGTCATCCTTTGTGCAGTGCTGTATTTTTGTGCACCCAGCTAGCTGCCCATGTTACTTTCCTATCTGTTGTCGAGGTGATGTGACAATGGACCTTTAACTTTTTTTCCTGGGATGCTAACGCCTACATTTATTGTCCATTCCGAACTGTTCATTGAGTGAGGTTGGCTTGGGCAAGTTGGGCCAAAGGGGTTGTTACCGTGCGGTATGACACGATGACTCTATGCCTCTAAAGTTTGTACTGGAGGATCAGGACATCGGCATTTATTGTGAGCAATTTTGGGCGCCATATCTGTGGAAGGATGTGCTGGCTCTGGAGAGGGTGCAGAGGAGGTTCACAAGAATGATCTCAGGAATGAGTGGGTTAACATATGATGAGTGTTTGACAGCACTCGGCCTGTACTCGCTAGAGTTTAGAAGGATGTGGAACATATCGAATAGTGAAAGGCCTGGACAGAGTGGATGTGGAGAGGATGTTTCCATTAATGGGAGAGTCTAGGACGAGAGGGCATAGCCTCAGAATTAAAGGATGTTCCTTTAGGAAGGAGTTGAGGAGGAATTTCTTTTGTCAGACGGTGGTGAACCTGTGGAATACTTTGGAGGCCAAGTCAATGGATTTTTTTATGGCAGAGATAGATAGATCCATGATTAATACGGGTGTAAGGGGTTTATGGGGAGAAGGCAGGAGAATGGGATTATGAGGGAGTTATAGATCAGCCATGATTCAATGGCGGAGTAACTTGATGGGCTGAATGGCTAATTCTGCTCCAATCACTCGTGACCTTATGACCTTATTTAACAGCGATGATGCAGATTCACATAACTGCTTTATTTTCAACTATAAATAGTTTTGATGTCAGGATACAAAACTACTGTCACAGTGCACACAAAATTAATACGAATTAAGTAGTAGAGCTCAAAAGATGGGATACAAAATCAAAAGAAAATTTGTTCAAAAGAAAGAAGGAATGTGTTCATGATGCCTTTAACAACATCAGGGACATCAAAGGGTTCAACAGCCAATGAAACAGTTCTGTTTAAAATACCGGGCACACAATAAGCAGATAAACTACGACCAACAACACCATGTTAAGGATCTGCACATCTGTTTTTCGCAGTAAATTTGGTCGAGAGACAAATATCTTCCAGGATCCCAACAAGAGCCTAACCATAATCTCCTCTGATCTTCTTTAACAGTACCATGGATCCTGAGTGTGCAGTTCGATTCTGGGTTTGATGTGACTTTGAAAAGCATCATTTGCTCTCTTGATTAAACATAAAAATTTCATTCGGGACCAATTTGGTAAAGACGGGGAAATTCTCCCAGTTTCTTCTTCAATCTTTATAACTCAATAAACTTCACTGAAAGTGGATGTTTTTCTCATCAGTCACATCAAATGTATACCAACTGCTTCATGCAATAATCTATATTACATCATTGACTCTTCACCTTTAACTCTCCAAGCTGTTGCGGAGTTTGTAGCATCTTTTATACAAATTCCTCGTATGTTGCAAAACTTACTTGGCTAATAAAGTATTATTGCGATTGTGATTGATTTATTAGTGATGTGAGGTGTGTTTTATTGCTCTTCCTTACTATCTATGTTCATGGACTGTCTTCATGGACTGCTGCAGTCTGTGAGATAACAGTTTTACCAGCTTGCTGTTATGTCGGGTCTCCCAACATTATAACCCAACAATAATGGAAATCCAACATAAATCTCCAAGTCAGGATGTAGTGCATTTCGAAGGGAAGTGGAGAGGTGAGAGCATTCGCAAGTGCTACTGTCTTCATACTTTCAGGTGACAGGAGTTGCAGGTTCGGTAGATGTTATCAACAAAGACATTAAATCTCACTGCCACATCCTCTGATCCAAAGACAAAATTTCCATCCCATTCAGTTTATCCTCTTGGTTAAATTTTTCTCATCCTCGGAAAAACCTTTCTGATTTCCTCGTACCCTGACTGCTTTAATCCCATCCATTCTACAGTCGTGGCGTGACACACTTACTCTACTTATGGTCCATCCAGCATTGTAAACAGTTCCAGTTCCCCTACCCAAGTTTAATTGCATGCATGGGGCTCTGTTTCATTATAACTGGTAAACGCCCTTCATTGGAAGCGAGTATAACTGCTGGCTTGTACTCTTACACAGGTTTGGCACAAGCAACCAAAGATAAATTTCCTCCTTTGTTCTACAGAGAAAAAGAATTAATTCAACAGTATAAAAATCCCCAGGAGAACAAGAGGTCTTTCATGGGTGTGATTTTCATCTCATCTACATTCAAACTCAGGTCCCAAAGGTAAAAGAACATTGTTTGCTCACTGCCTTATATTCTACGGAGGGATGCTGAATCTACGAGATCAGACTTAATTATCTCCAGTTTAAAACACATTCAGACATATTATGCCCAGCACACAGAAGTTTCAGCAAAGTAACTTGCAACATTTCTCTAATTTCTTGGTATCTCACACATCATGGTGGGAGAGATTCAGAAAACAGCACTTTTTCTTGTACAGAGATCTCATTGTGAAGCATTTCAAGCGCACTTACATTCCTTTGGCCCAATTAAGATGCCAACCCATCAGGATTCCCCTGGAGACTCCAGCAATTAAATATTAATCTCCTGGGCCCTGATGAGGAATGTGAGGTAACAGAAAACACAAGAGCTTTGCAGGAATTTTTTTTTATCATCCATTTTTTTTTTGATTTGAGGGGTGGGAGTAGATTTGATTCAGGTGTTGTGGTCACAGAGAGTGATGAGGCTTTGAGGAATCCATCCAACCATAGTTGGCTACCCCACCCAAATCTCCTGTATGGGTGGATTATGCAATGCACTGAAGGAATGTTTTATTCCTGATTAACGTGGATCCTGAGAAATACCACAGGCCTACCTTCAGATATGTAAAGACACCATGAATATATATTAGGATTAGGCAGAGCAGGTGGACAGATAGTTCTTGGTGTTCATGAAAGAAGGGGATTGAATGTTTGGAATTCTGAGCATGCAGGCTAGTGTCATGCATCTGAGATAGGGTTGCCAACTTTCTCACTCCCAAATAAGGGACGAAAGGTCAAAATACGGGACAAATTCCCGACGGCAATTCGCTGACCGACTCGGCCGCGACAGGGTGAATGATGAGTTGGCCCGGGTGCTGGACTGCACTCAAAGCCCAGCCGGCGGGTCAGCTGAGGAGTTTAAGCCCGTGCGACGTCGCCCGCAAAGTGCGGCACCCCATCCAACTCATGAACCGATGATCGGCCTTGAGAAGGAGGGGTGGTGATGTCAGTGGTAAGCGAAGGTCCGAAGGGCGGACAGCAGACCGGGCTGCCGACCGACGGGGCCACGGGCGAGGTGCTGCTGCTGCACTACGTCGGGACGGGGCCAGACGCGGCACTCCGACCCGACAGTCATAGAATCATTGAAAATAGGTGCAGGAGTAGGCCATTCGGCCCTTCGAGCCTGCACCGTCATTGAATATGATCATGGCTGATCATCCAACTCAGTATCCTGCACCTGCCTTCTCTCCATACCCCCGATCCCTTTAGCCACAAGGGCCACATTAAATAGCCACTAGCTCCCTCTTAAATATAGCCAATGAACTGGCCTCAACTACCTTCTGTGGCAGAGAATTCCACAAACTCACCACTCTGTGTGAAAAAAGATCTTCTCATCTCGGTCCTAAAAGACTTCCCCCTTATTCTTAAACTGTGACTGCTTGTTCTGGAGCTCCACAACATCGGGAACAATCTTGTTCTAGCCTGCATCTAGCCTGTCCAACCCCTTAAGAATGTTGTAAGCCTCTATAAGATCCCCCCTCAATCTCCTAAATTCCAGCAAGTACAAGCCGAGTCTATCCAGTCTTTCTTCATATGGTAGTCCTGCCATCCCAGGAATCAGTCTGGTGAACCTTCTCTGTACTCCCTCTATGGCACGAATGTCTTTCCTCAGATGAGGAGACCAAAACTGTACGCAATACTCCAGGTGTGGCCTCACCAAGACCCTGTACAACTGCAGTAGAACCTCCCTGCTCTTGTACTCAAATCCTTTTGCTATGAATGCCAACATACCATTCGCTTTTTCACAGCCTGCTGCACCTGCATGCCTACTTTCAATGACTGGTGTACCATGACACCCAGGTCTCGATGCATCTCCCCTTTTCCTAATCGGCCACCATTCAGATAATAATCTACCCTTCTGTTTTTGCCGCCAAAGTGGATAACCTCACATTTATCCACATTATACTGCATCTGCCATGCATTTGCCCACTCACCCAACTTATCCAAGTCACCTTGCAGCCTCCTAGCATCCTCCTCACAGCTAACACTGCCCCCCAGCTTCGTGTCATCCGCAAACTTGGAGATGTTGCATTCAATTCCCTCATCCAGATCATTAATATATATTGAAAATAGCTGGGGTCCCAGCACTGTCTTGCGGTACCCCACTAGTCACTGCCTGCCATTGTGAAAATGACCGTTTACTCCTACTCTTTGCTTCCTGTCTGCCAGCCAGTTCTCTATCCACATCAATACTGAACCCCCAATACCATGTGTTTTAAGTTTGTATGCTAATCTCTTATGTGGGACCTTGTCGAAAGCCTTCTGAAAGTCCAGATATAACACACCCACAGGTTCTCCCTTATCGACTCTACTAGTTACATCCTCAAAAAATTCTATAAGATTCGTCAGACACGATTTACCTTTCATAAATCCATGCTGACTTTGTCCAATTATTTCACCGCTTTCCAAATGTGCTGCTATCCCATCTCTAGCATTTTCCCCACTACCGATGTTGGACTAACTGGTCTGTAATTCCCCGTTTTCTCTCTCCCTCCTTTTTTAAAAAGTGGGGTTACATTAGCTACCCTCCAAACCTCAGGAACTACTCCAGAATCTATAAAGTTTTGAAAAATTATCACTAATGCACCCACTATTTCTGGGGCTACTTCCTTAAGTACTCTGGGATGCAGCCTATCTGGCCCTGGGGATTTATCGGCCTTTAATCCATTCAATTTACCTAACACCACTTCTCGACTAACCTGGATTTCACTCAGTTCCTCCATCTCATTTGACCCCCGGTCCCCTGCTATTAACGGCAGATTATTTATCTTCTTTTGTGAAGACAGAACCAAAGTAGTTATTCAAGTGGTCTGCCATGTCCTTGTTCCCCATGATCAATTCACCTGTTTCTGACTGCAAGGGACCTACATTTGTTTTAACTAAACTTTTTCTCTTCACATATCTATAAAAACTTTTGCAATCTGTTTTTATGTTCCGTGCCAGTTTTCTTTCATAATCTATTTTCCCTTTCCTAATTAAGCACTTTGTCCTCCTCTGCTGGACTCTGAATTTCTCCCAGTCCTCTGGTAGGCTGCTTTTTCTGGCTAATTTGTATGCTTCATCTTTTTCTTTAATACTATCCCTGATTTCCCTTGTTATCCACGGATGCACTACCTTCCCTGATTTATTCTTTTGTCAAACTGGGATGAACAATTGTTGCAGTTCATCCATGCAGTCTTTAAATGCCTTCCATTGCATATCCACCGTCAACCCTTTAAGAATCACTTGCCAGTCTATCTTGGCCAATTCACGGCTCATACCCTCAAAGTTACCTTTCTTTAAGTTCAGAACCCTTGTTTCTGAATTAACAATGTCACTCTCCATCCTAATGAAGAACTCAACCATATTATGGTCACTCTTGCCCAAGGGGCCACGCACAACAAGACTGCTAACTAACCCTTCCTCATTACTCAGTACCCAGTCTAGAATAGCCTGCTCTCTCGTAGGTTCCTCTACATGTTGGTTTAGAAAACTATCCCGCATACATTCCAAGAAATCCTCTTCCTCAGCACCCCTGCCAATTTGATTCACCCAATCTATATGTAGATTGAAGTCACCCATTATAACTGTTTTACCCTTGTTGCACGCATTTCTAATTTCATGTTTGATGCCATCCCTAACTTCACTACTACTGTTACACAACTCCCACTAGCGTTTTCTGCCCCTTAGTGTTTCGACCCGAGTAGTAGCAGTCAAACACGGTACCAATTTAGCCCAATATACGGGATATCCCGGCTAATACGGATTCAGAGCAGACCCAGATATATCTGGACTGGTTCAGCCAAAAGCAATTATTAGCCTGTGATTTGAGTTGATTCAAGGGAAAATTGGAATAAACTAAATTTATAGGCACTCAGTCAGTGTTAACTGTGGCTCGGAGAATATCATGTACACTTGAGCCAAGAGATTGAGAGCTCAAGTCTCACTCCAGAGACTTGAGTACAAAATCTAAATTAAAGTCTCGTGCAGTGCTGTGCTGTTGAAGGTACTATCTTCAGTGGAGATGTTAAAGTCCAGTATATTTGTAGAAGAGCCAGAAAGTTACCCCCGGGGTTCTGGTAAATACTTTTCATTCAAACCTACATCTAAAACTTGCAGGGTAGAAGTTTGCAGTCTACTGTATGTACTTAATGTGTGAAGCAGCGATCCATGACTTCAACAGAATCTGATTTTGCAGCTCTGTTCAACATGCTTGCATTGCTACATCAATGCCTTGGAAATGTCACTGCAGCTTTTACCCCAGTGTTATAAGAACATAAGGAATAGGAACAGGAGTAGACTAAAGATAGACACAAAAAGCTGGAGTAACTCAGCAGGTCAGACAACATCTCTGGAGAAAAGGAATGGGTGACGCTTCAGGTCATGTCCCTTCTTTAGACAGGGGAAAGGGAATCAAGAGATATAGACAGTGTAATAGTGAGATATAGAACAAATGAATGAAAGATATGCAAAAAAGTATCAATTAAAGGAAACGGGTCATTTTTAGCAGAGATAGACAAAAATGCTGGAGAAACTCAGCTGACTTTCTCCAGCATTTTAGTCTACCTTTGATTTTCCAGCATCTGCAGTTCCATCTTAAACAACAGGTGTGTTAGGTGAAAATGAGTTACAGACAATGAGACTCAACAAGACGACTTTGAAGCTAGTACGACTTGGGTGGGGGAGGGAAGGAGAGGGGATGCAAGGGTTAGTTGAAGTTAGAGAATTCAATATTCATACCTTTGGGGCTGTAAGCTGACCAAACAAAATATGAGGTGCTGTTCCAACAATTTGCATTTGGCTGACAATGGAGGAGGCCCAGGACAGAAAGGTCAGTGTGGGAATGCGAAGGGAAATTAAATTGTCCGGCAACCAGGAGATCAGGTAGGTCCAGGCAGACTGAACAAAGGTGTTTGGCGAAACGCCCTCCCAGTTCACTCCTGGTCTCGCTGATGTATAAGAGTCCACACCTTCACCAACGGATACAGTAGATGATGTTGGAGGAGGTGCAAGTGAACCTCTGCCTCACCTGTAGACTAGTTGGCCCCTCTAAACTGTCCCACCATTCAATAAGATCATGTCTGATCCAATTTCTGCTTCAACATCACTTTCCCAGGCATTCCCCATAGCTCTCGAGTCCCAATCTTCACTCTTGCATTCCCAATATGCAATTTCTCTCCATCCTCCAGCTTTATGTGTTCAGATACCAAAAACACTCCAAGTGAAGAAATTACACATTTCCATATTAAATGGGAGAGTCCTTCATCTGAAGCCATGCCTAGGTGCATGCTCACCATAAGCTCATAAGGTATAAGAACAGAATTGGCCCATTCGGCCCATTAAACCTATTCCGCCATTCAATTACGGCTGATGTATCTTTCCCTCTCAACCCTATTCTCCTGGCTTCTCCCCAAAACCCCTGACACCCTTACTAATCAAGTGAGAACCATGAAAAATATCGTCTGCATCGGTATATCAAGTTTGTTATTCTCTGAGAGAGCTTCACGAGCGCAATTTGGCTGTTGGATTTCCGATATTACAATAGTGAGTACACATCACCGGTCTCCGGTAGGAAGTGGCCGATTCGGAAATCCAAGCTGCTGAGAATGTTCTCCCGTTCCGACGTCGGAGTTCCATCATCCGGCGAGCGGGCCTGAACATCGGGCCGCCCATAGCAGCGACAGCGAGGGGTTTGGGAGCCCCCCGACCACAGGTGAACAACAGAGGACAATAGAGGAGGATGACTGAAATTGGAGCCTTCCCTCACAGTGGGAAACTTTGATTCCGCTGTGTGGGGATGTCTATGTTAAAGACTATCGTGTTCTGTGCTCTTTTTTCTTATTCGTATGGCTGTATGGTGACCACAAATTTCACTGGTCCAATTGGTACATGTGACAATAAATGTCTCTTGTCTCTTGTCTTGTCTCGTCTTGTCGTGACATTAAAAGTAGCTCAATGCTTGCAAAATATTTTTGATATCATAAAGTGAAAGGAACAAAATAAATAGAGTTTGGTTTGGGCTTATTATTAGCACTGAAAAGCTTTTTATGCCAGCTATCAAATCAAATCAGATAATGTAATAAAATCATGAACGCTGTTAACCCAACTAAATTAACCCAAACATAAGTACAATAGGTAGAGCGAATGGAAAGATGCAGAGTACAGAATATAGATTTAGAGATACAGTGTGAAACAGGCCCTCAGCCCACGGCATCTGCATCAATCAGCGATCAGCCCGTACACTAGCACTACACACGAGGGACAATTCACATCATCCAGGAAACCGGAGTACCTGGAGAAAACCCACGCTGTCACAGGGAGAACGTACAAACTCCGTACAGACAACCCCCATAGTCAGGATCGAACCCTGGTCTCTGGCGCTGTCAGGCAGCAGTTTCATTGAAACTTACAGAATAATGAAGTGGATGTGAAAAGGACGTTTCCACTGGCGGGAGAGTCTAAGACGAGCGGTCGCAGCCTCAGAATTAAAGGGCGCTCTTTTAGAAAGGAGGTGAGAAGGGTAGTTAATCTGTGGAACTAATTGCATTGCAGAGGGCTGTGGAGGCCGTCAGTTCATATTTTTAAGGCAGAGATAGACAAATTTGTGGTTAGAGTGGGTGTCAAAGGTTATGGGGACAAGGCAGGTAAAATGGGATTCGGAGGCAGAGATCAGAAATGATTGAATGGCGGAGTAGACCCGATGGGCCAAATGGCCAAATTTTACTCCTGTAACTTGTGAACTCTACCACTCTGTCGCCTCAATGGTTTCAGCATTGTAGCATACCAGTTCCGAGACCAAGTCTAATGTCTGCAATGAGGTAGAGGTGAATCGGTACACTAGCTGACAAAAATACCATTCAGAAGCCAGATACCGTCTGCTTTACGTGAAAGGAAAGGAGGGGGATTGATCGGGGGTGGGAAAGGTCTTTATTGATGCCGGGGCTGCTTTCCTGAGGCAGTATGCAGTGTAGATGGAAACAACAGTGTGATGGGCTGAGCCATATCCACAACTCTCTGCAACTTCTTGCAGTCTTGAGCAGAGCTGTCCCAAACCAAGTTGCGATGCAAACCCACAGAATGCTTTATATCGTGCATCTGTATTGGTTTGTAGGAATCATTGAAGACATACCGATTTTCCTCAGTCTCCTGATAAAGTAGAGGTGTTGGCGTGCCTTCTTGGTTATTGGTTCAATGCGGTTGGTCCATGACAGATGGTTGGTAATATTAACGCTAAGGTACTTGAAGCTCTCAACCATTTCCACTTCGGTGCCATGGGTGCTGACTGTAACACGACCTCAACCTTGCTTCTTCATGTCGATAACTACCTCCTTCACTTTGCTAATATCAAGGGGGAAGCTTTTGTCCTGACACCATACTAAGTTCTCTATCTATTTCGTCTCGCCATTGCGCATGATCCAGCCCACCACAGAGGTGTCATCTGCAAACATAGAGCTATATTTGGCTGCACGATCGTGAGCGTACAGGGAGCATCGTAGGGTAGTGGGAGTACAACTTTGTGGGGCACCATCGTTGAGGATTATTGTGGAGGATGTATTGTCACCGGTCTTCACAGATTGTGGTCCGTGGGTCAAATAGACAATAGACAACAGGTGCAGGAGTAGACCATTCGGCCCTTCGAGCCAGCACCGCCTTTCAATGTGATCATGGCTGATCATCCCCAATCAGTACCCCGTTCCTGCCTTCTCCCCATATCCCCTGACTCTGCTATTTTTAAGAGCCCTATCTAGCTCTCTCTTGAAAGCATCCAGGGAACCGGCCTCCACCGCCGTGTGAGGCAGAGAATTCCACAGACTCACCACTCTCTGTGAGAAAAAGTGTTTCCTCATCTCCGTTCTAAATGGCTTACTCCTTATTGTTAAACTGTGGCCTCTGGTTCTGAACTCCCCCAATATCGGGAACATGTTTCCTGCCTCTAGCGTGTCCAAGCCTTAAACAATCTTATATGTTTCAATGAGATACCCTTTCATCCTTTTAAACTCCAGTGTACAAGCCCAGTTGCTCCATTCTCTCAGCATATGACAATCGAGGATCCAGTGGCAGAGGAAGGTGCTGACTCCCAGGTCCAGTAGCATAGATAGGATTAAGGTGTTGAGGGTGGACTATAGTCCATAAATAACATAGTTAGACACAAAATGCTCGAGTTACTCAGCGGGTGAGGCAGCATCTACGGAGAGAAGGAATTGGCGAAGTTTTGGGTCGAGACCCTTGAAGAAACAATTTTACCAGCATCTGCAATTCTTTCTTAAACACAATAACATAGTTATCCTTGTTAAACAGGCGTTCCAGAGATGAGTTTAGGGCAAGAGCATCTGCTGTGATTGTTGAATCTGATATCTTGTCTGAAAGGTTTGATTCTATGAGGATAACTTTATCAAGCTGTTGCATGACTAGACTGTGGGACAGCAGATCAGATCTAGATAACAGTTCTCAGATGTTTTTGAGGAGGGCTTTGAAAGGTGGATTGGCCTGGGAGTGATTGTGCCGTGCCCAAATTCTGGACCGTGATTGATAACAGGTACAGTTATGACCTTTCTCAGTTTCATTGCAATGTTTATGGTGCAGCTGAATGATTGCAAGGACATTTTTTAGGCCATTTCAAATTCAACCACATTCAAAGTCAGCCTCATATATATCAAATTTATTCTTTAAGGCATTGATTTTGTCGCATGGTCACTTTCTTCAAGCCCACTTTAAACCCACTAGCACGGTTTGTCTTCAAATAACGATTTAGGAATCATGTAATGTCTCCTCACGGGTTCAACCAGCATGAGTAAAGAGGGAGTTCAAATGCTAGGAAATCCTAACCATAATCTGTCTGATGACTAATTCTGTAAACGCAGGACATCAGCAAAATGTGGTCTCGTAAACTGAGATAACAAAAACAAAGGGGAAAAAGCCAAATTGTAAATGGTGTTCGACTGCCATAGGTAAGTCATACTATGTTGCAAAATTAGTATCATGACGAGCAAATAATGTTTCATTTTAGATCTCGTCGTGTACTGACATCCTTCTAGAATAGCCAGAACCTTTCATTTCCAGCTTTCTTCCCTACATTCCATCAATGTAAAGAAGAGTGTAGGAAGGAACTGGAGATGCTGGTTTAAACCGAAGATAGACCCAAAAAGCTGGAGTAACTCAGCGGGACAGGCAGCATCTCTGGAGAGGAAGAATGGGCGATGTTTCGGGTCGAGCTTGGCTGAAGAAGAGTCTCGACCCGAAACATCACCCATCTCTTCTATCCAGAGATGCTGCCTGTCCCACTGAGTTAATCCAGTTTTTTTTTTGTCTATCTTCAATGTCAAGAAGGGTCCTGACCCGAAACATTGTCTGTCCATTTCCTTCCCCAGATGCTGCCTGACCCGCTGAGTTCCTCCAGCACTTCGTATTTGTACTAGTTTACAGAAATACAGATTTAGGGGTTATCTGATGGTTTAAAGGTTGATGGTAGACAAAAATGCTGGAGAAACTCAGCAGGTGAGGCAGCATCTATGGAGCGAAGGAATAGGCGACGTTTCGGGTCGACACCCTTCTTCAGACGATAATAGAACAAAGTCAAAAGTCTAAATAAATCATTCTGGGAGAACGAGGAAGTCATAATTTTAAATTATGCACAGCTATATCTAGATTAAATGTCAGCATGCTACAGACCCTGATACAGCATGGAAACAGACCCATTTGGCTCACCGAGTCCACCATGGCCATCAACCACCAGTTTACACTAATCCTACACTGATCTAACCCGATTTGATTCTCCCCACATTCTTATCAACACCTCCCCAGATTCTACCAGTTTGCTAAGGACACAATGTATAGCAACCAATTAGGCTATCAATCTGAACATCTTTGGAATGTGTGAGGAAACCTGGAAAAATCTCATGTGAACATACAAACTCCACACCGACCCCAGTGTGCCGATTAGAACTAATGTATGGGTGAGCTCAGTTCGGTGTGGACTCAGTGGGCCGAAGGGCCTGTTTCCAAGCTGTATCTCTAAACTAAACTAAAGTTTAGAGCACAATGGCACAGCTGGTAGAGCGGCAGAGACCTCAGTTCGATTCTAACTTTGGATTCTGTCTGTGCGATTTGCTTCCATATTCCAAAGCCATGCAAGTTTGTAGGTCAGTTGGCCACTGTCAATTGGCTCTAATGTGAAGGGAGTGGATGCGAAAGTGGGATAACATGGAACTAGTGTGAATGTTCGGTGATAGGATGTTCGGTGTGGATTCGGTGGGCCGAGGGGCCTAGTTTCCATGCTGTATCCTGAAAACTAAAACTCTAAAACTGTACGAACATTGTACATCTCGTCTAGCAATCACTAACTCAGGCAGATTTCTTGGCAGCACAGGCCAATAATCTATCAGTATAAATTCATGAAGTCACAATGAAACACAAGAATAAAATATTTATCACAGCAGTGTCCATATTGCTTACAATTCCAACTGATGTTTTTGTTTTAGAATAGAAACCATTGTTCCGTATACAGTAATCAAAAGAATAAATCATCATTTGTAAACAATCACCAGCAGCTTTTTATAATTGGTTCCTTTCTCAGATGTATTCAGTCCTGCAACTAGGGGTATTCCAGATTCAACCCAAATTTACATTTTTTTGTTGAATTCACAGCTTGCCCACTCGCTCGCTGTTGTTCATTTTGTTTATATCAATATGCATGATTGAAATGCAGAATTTAATGGGATGTTTGGGTGAAAAGCAAGAGAAATCTGGGAACATAAAAGGGAGAATGGAAGGGAAGAATGCATTGAGAGGCTGAGTTGAAATAAGGTGGGAAAATGGACTGTGGCTCCAGATAGTGTGTTAACACTGGCCAGTGCGTGACATGTTTGGTTTAGTTTCATATCATGTATACTGAGGTACAGTGAAAAGCTTTTGTTGCGAGCTAACCAGTCATGGGAAAGATAATGCATGATTACAATTGATCCATTCACAGTGTATTGTTTAAGAAGATCATAGTTAAAGTAAGAAATGTTGCTGTGGAAATAGAGATTAACCCCTCTTCCTATTCAGGCCTCTTGTTCATCTTTGAGATTCACTATTCTGTCACTGGCAGCCATTTGGGCTTTAAGCACCGGAATTAAGTCTCTAAGTCGTCACCTCCCTTGCTTCTGAAAGCTGTTCTCAAACATCTCCCCAGTGTCTTATTTTGATAACACATCTGTGAAGAGCTTTGGATTGTTTAACTGTGTTAAAAAATACAACCGGGTTTAATTGAATAGTCTATTCTGTGTTCACAATTCTTGACAATACTTGCATAATAATAGCAGCACATAAACCAACGAGATAATTTCTACGTTACTGGAGTGATGTCATATATTATTTGCAGTTTGGATCGTACTACTGAGACATTCAGTTCTTCAGGCTCTTTGTAAATACTATCCAATTAGCTCTATTGTTTCACCAAGCTCTAACTTTATCCTTTTCAAGTATATATTCTTTTCCCTTTTGAAATACGTTGTCAAATCTTCTTAATCACTGTTCAAAGCAGAACATTTTAAAATCACTGACATGCACATACAAGCAAAGAAGTAATTCATTCTCTTCTTGCACTCTGTGTATCTTTGAAAATCTGTGTTAGTCATTTTTACAAATTCATGGTTTTGTACGTGCTATGCAATCGTCCCCCCCCCCCCCCCCCCCCCCCCCCAAAATACTATTTTACATCATTTTTAGTTTTGGGATACAGTGTGGAAACAGGCCCCTCGGCCCACTCAGTCCGCGCTGAACAGCGTTCCCCACACACTAATACCACCCGACACGCATTCAGGATAATTTACAATGATACCAAACCCATTAACCTACAAACCTGGGGTACACAAAAGGCTGGAGAAACTCAGCGGGTGCAGCAGCATCTAAGGAGCGAAGGAGATAGGCGATGTTTCGGGTCGAGACCCTTCTTCAGACTGGTCAGGGATCAGGGAAACGAGAGAGTTAAAGAAGGAACTGCAGACGCTGGAGAATCATTTCGGGTCTCGACCCGAAACGTCGCCTATCTCCTTCGCTCCTTAGATGCTGCTGCACCCGCTGAGTTTCTCCAGCTTTTTGTGTACCCAGGGAAACGAGAGATATAGATGGTGATGTGGAGAGATAAAGAACAATGAATGAAAGATATGCAAAAAAGTATCGATGATAAAGGGAACAAGCCATTGTAAGCTGTTTGTGGTGTGAAAATGAGAAGCTGGTGCGACTAGGGTGGGGGAGGGAGATAGAGAGAGAGGGAATGCCAGGGCCCGAGGGCTGAGGGAGAGGTGGGAAGGGGAGGAGACAGCAAGGGTTAACAGAATTGAAAAAAATCAATGTTCCTTCTTTAACACTTAACCTACAAACCTGTACATCTGTGGAGTGTGGGAGGTAACCGGAGATCCTGGTGAGAACCCACGCAGGTCACGGGGGGAACGAACAAACTCCGTGCAGACAGCACCTGAACCCAGGTCTCTGGCGCTGTGAGGCAGCAACCCTACTGCTGTGCCACCGTGCTGCCCTGATAGTCTACTGCCTACACTGTGCAGAATTGAGGTATTCAGTGGATCAATAAATTGCTCCGGCACATACCGCACCGTTTGACCAAACAGTGACCTCTCTGTTAACCTCTCAATGTGGCATTGCCCTCCAATGTTCACTGTTGCCTTATCTCAATCTGCCACGGATAACAAGAATATAATGAGAATGCAGTCTCGGAAATGGGTTTGCAGAAAGCAGGAGAATCACAACTGATGAATTAGAAGGGAACCTGGTGCATTGGAAATGTAATCACTAATGCACAGACCTGAATACTGTGTGTGTATGTGTACACCATATAAAATAACTTACTTTTTCATGGTGTCCTTTGTGACTTACAATGTCACCAAATGCATTGCAGTCACTGAAGCAATTCTGGTCACCGTTCTGGCAAGTAACCTATGACTAATCAACAAGTCATTCGCTTCTCATGAGCATTGTGATGAGTTGTCCAAATTTTCCATGGTCCCCTGTGCTCCTACAGTGATGGAGACACAATTCCAAGCTCGCCAGTGTAGCACTTTGTCCTGGCTGTGATTTGTTAAATGACAATCCAGGGGCCATTGGTTTGGAAATTAGTTTTGCTTGAAAGTTATTTGACTTGAAACCTTAATGCGTGTAATGCAAACTTCTAAAATAGTCAAACACATTACTTAGATAGTCACGTTCCTGCTTGTGGAAACTTGCTGGTCACAAATTGGGCGCTGCATTCCAAGGGTGAAGCAATGACAATAGGCAATAGACAATAGACAAAAGGTGCAGGAGTAGGCCATTCGGCCTTTCGAGCTAGCACCGCCATTCAATATGATCATGGCTGATCATCCCCAATCAGCATCCCATTCCTGCCTTCTCCCCATATCCCCATATTTTTAAGAGCCCTACAGCGGCTTGCAAAAGTATTCATACCCCTTTTCCACATTTTGTCACGTTACAACCACAAACGTAAATGTATTTTATTGGGATTTTATGTTATGGACCAACATAAAGTGGTGCATAATTGTGAAGTGGAAGGAAAATGATACATGGTTTACAAATTTTTTTACAAATAAAAAACTGAAAAGTGTGGCATGCAAAAGTATTCAGCCCCCTTTACTCTGGTACCCCTAAATAAGTGCAACCAATTGCCTTCAGAAGTCACCTTATTGGTAAATAGAGTCCACTTGTGTGTAATCTAATCTCACTATAAATACAGCTGTTCTGTGAAGGCCTCAGAGAAGTTTGTTAGAGAACATTAGTGAGCAAGCAGCATCATGAAGCCCAAGGAACACACCAGACAGGTCAGGGATAAAGTTGTGGAGACGTTTAAAGCAGGGTTAGGTTATTAAAAAATATCCCAAGCTTTGAACATCTCACGAAGCACTGTTCAATCCATCATCCGAAAATGGAAAGATTATGGCACAGCTGCAAACCTACCAAGACATGGCCGTCCACCTAAACTGACAGACCGGGCAAGGAGAGCATTGATCAGAGAAGCAGCCAAGAGGCCCATGGTAACTCTGGAGGAGCTGCAGAGATCCACAGCTCAGGTGGGGGAATTTGTCCACAGGACAACTATTAGTCGTGCACTCCACAAATCGAGCCTTTATGGAAGAATGGCAAGAAGAAAGAAGCCATTGTTGAAACAAAGCCATAAGAAGTCCCGTTTGCAGTTTGCCACAAGCCATGTGGGGGGACACAGCAAACATGTGGAGGAAGGTGCTCTGGTCTGATGAGACCAAAATTGAAGTTTTTGGCCTAAATGCAAAACGCTATGTGTGGCGGAAAACTAACACTGCACATCACCATGAACACACCATCCCCACTGTGAAACATGGTGGTGGCAGCATCATGCTGTGGGGATGCTTTTCTTCAGCAGCGACAGGGAAGCTGGTCAGAGTTGATGGGAAGATGGATGGAGCCAAATACAGGGCAATCTTGGAAGAAAACCTGTTAGAGTCTGCAAAAGACTTGAGACTGGGGCGGAGGTTCACCTTCCAGCAGGACAACGACCCTAAACATACAGCCAGAGCTACAATGGAATGGTTTAGATCAAAGCATGTTCATGTGTTAGAATGGCCCAAAGTCCAGACCTAAATCCAATTGAGAATCTCTGGCAAGACTTGAAAATTGCTGTTCACAGACGCTCTCCATCCAATCTGACTGAGCTTGAGCTATTTTGCAAAGAAGAATGGGCAAACATTTCAGTCTCTAGATGTGCAAAGCTGGTAGAGACATACCCCAAAAGACTTGCAGCTGTAATTGCAGCGAAAGGTGGTTCTACAAAGTATTAACTCAGGGGGACTGAATACTTTTGCACGCCACACTTTTCAGTTTTTATTTGTAATAAAATTTGGAAACCATGTACCATTTTCCTTCCACTTCACAATTATGCACCACTTTGTGTTGGTTGGTCTATCACATAAAATCCCAATAAAATACATTTACGTTTGTGGTTGTAACATGACAAAATGTGGAAAAGTTCAAGGGGTATGAATATTTTTGCAAGCCACTGTATCTAACTCTCTCTTGACGGCATCCAGAGAACCTGCCTCCACTGCCCTCTGAGGCAGAGAATTCCACAGACTCACCGCTCTCTGTGAGAAAAAGTGTTTCCACGTCTCTGTTCTAAATGGCTTACTCCTTATTCTTAAACTGTGGCCCCTGGTTCTGGGCTCCCCCAACATCGGGAACATGTTTCCTGCCTCTAGCGTGTCCAAACCCTTAACAATCTTATATGTTTCAATGAGATCCCCTCTCATTGAAACATATACAGAAGTACTGACATACTCTAGAAGGGTCTCGACCCAAAACGTCACCCATTCCTTTTCTCCAGAGATGCTGCCTGACCCGCTGAGTTACTCCAGCTTTCTGTGGCTCACTCCAGAAGTACTTTGTTGTCCGTAAACTAGTTGGTGACATCCTGAATCATGAAGCATCCGTATTTATGTATAGCTTATTTTAAGTTATACAGCACGGAAACAGGCCCCACGAGTCTAACCAGCGATCCCCGCACATTAACACTATCCTACACACATTGTGGACAATTTAACATTTATACCAAGCCAATTAACTGACAAACCTGCTTTAGGAAGGAACAGCAGATGGTAGTTTAAACCCAATATAGAGACAAAATGCGGGAGTAACTCCGCAGGACAGGCAGCATCTCCGGATAGAAGGAATGGGTGATGTTTCGGGTCAAGACCCTTCGTCTGAAGAAGGGTCTCAACCCAAAATGTCACCCATTCCTTCCATCCAGAGACGATACCAGTCCCGCTGAGTTGCTCTAGCATTTTTTGTCAACCTACAAATCTGTACATCTTTGGTGTGGGAGGAAACCGGAGAAAGCCCAAGTGTTCTTGGGGAGAATGCATAACTATGAACAGACAGCACACGTAGTCAGGATTGCACCCGGGTTTCAGGCGCTGTAAGGCAGCAACTCTACCACTCTGTCACCATGCTGCCCCGCAAGTTCTTCTGCATAAACTCACACATATGACTATAAATCTATTCTGTAATATTTTAGAACTAATCATAAGGAAACAATTAATTTTAGCTCACCATGATTCAAGGAGCAGAATCAGGCCATTCGGCCCATCAAGTCTATTAGAAATGCTACACTTGTCACTTTACCTCCCCCCTTGACTCCATTCAAGGACCCAAGCAGTCGTTCCAGGTGCGACTGAGGTTCAACTGCACCTCCTCCAACCTCATCTATTGCATCCGCTGCTCTAGATGTCAGCTGCTCTATATCGGTGAGACCAAGCGTAGGCTTGGCGATCGCTTCGCCGAACACCTCCGCTCGGTCCGCATTAACCAACCTGATCTCCCAGTGGCTCAGCACTTCAACTCCCCCTCCCATTCCGAATCCGACCTTTCTGTCCTGGGCCTCCTCCATGGCCAGAGTGAGGACCACCGGAAATTGGAGGAGCAGCACCTCATATTTCGCTTGGGCAGTTTGTACCCCAGAGGCATGAACATTGACTTCTCCAATTTCAGGTAGCCCTCACTGTCTCCTCCCCTTCTCAGCCCTCTGGCTCCTCCTCTTCCTTTCTTCTTCCCGCCCCCCCCCCCCCCCCCCCCCCCCCCCCCCCCCCCCCCCCCCCCCCCCCCCCCCCCCCCCTCCCCCCCCCCCCACCCCCCACCCTACATCAGTCTGAAGAAGGGCTAAGGCCCGAAACGTTGTCTATTTCCTTCGCTCCATAGATGCTGCCGCACCCGCTGAGTTTCTCCAGCACTTTTGGCTACCTATGATTTTTCTGTGTGTGGCTTGGCCTTCCTTGTGCTTTGCTGCAGTGAAACATTGTGTGTTTTAGAAGTGCCATCTGTGACTCAGTGCCTTTCGGAGAGCAGGAGATCGTGAGAAAGCCATGCGACCCAACAGAATATTCACAAGCACTTCATGTCTTGTTGACGCAGTAGGTTATTTGCTAGAATAGTGACCAAAAGTGCCTCATTGGCTGCGAAGCCTTTAGTGACACCCTGAGTCACAAAGGGCCACATATAAGTTATTATTTTATAGAGTGCACATTGTGCATAAGTTCATAAATTTAAGGAGCAGAATCAGGCCATTCGGCCCATCAAGTCTACTCCGCCATTCAATCATGGCTGAACTATCTTTCCCTCTCAACCCCATTCTCCTGCCTTCGCCTCATTACCCCTGGCACCCGTACTAATCAAGAAAAGTGTCAGTCTCCGCCTTTCACGGTTTTCAGCTTTGTATGTGAGTCATTAATTTTCCAATGTCCTTGATTCCCTGATAAGACATCAATTGTCATACTCCTGCTTTCCCATAATTCCTTTCCTAGATGAGCACAGCTCGTTATTTTTGTCTTGACTATAGCTGGTTTCATTCACCCTCCATATGTACATGTATCTCTCCAGAATAATTTATTGCACGTACTTCAGTCACACAGTGACAGGATTCATATTTATTGATGTGGCCTTCACCAAATCCTGGCATCATTTTTCTACTCACTTTGTGGGCAGAAACCTTTAATTTTTTGCTAATCTGCCATCTGTTCCTCCTTATAGAAGCTTTGAGTCATTCTCTCTGGCTGGTTTCCTCGAGTTTGTTTCCACCTATATTTGTGGACAATTATCTCCAGCTGCTCAGTAATCCTTAAACATTCATATCAGAATCATTTAAATCCCATTACCCCCTCACTCTGGGAGCAGGGAAAATAGTCTTGTTTATTCATTTGAGGTCAAAGCCAGAGCTTGGAGACCAAGGGTCCTCTTTTGCTGTCCAGATACATGGCGACCTTTCTATACACATATGTTTTAACGTTACAGTTCACAGATATGATCATTTCTCTCTTTTTTTTTTAGCTAGTTTAGAGAACAGCATGAAAACAAGCCCTTCGGCCCACCGAGTCCGTGCCGACCAGTGATCCCCGCCGATTATCACTACCCTACACACACTAAGGATAATTTTACATTTACACCAAGCCAATTAACCTACACACCTGTACGTCTTTGGAGTGTGGGAGGAAACCGAAGATTTTGGATAAAAACCCACGCAGATCAAGGGGAGATCACGTACAAACTCCGTACAGACAAGGATCAAACTCAGGTCTCTGGCGCTGTTAAGGGCCTGTCCCACTTACACAACCTTTACAGGCGACTGCCGGCACCTGTGATCAGTCGGCGGAATATTCAACATGTTGAAAATTCAGCGGCGACCAGAAAGACGCTACGACTCTTTGGAGACTTCTCACGACCATAGGAGACCTCTCACGACCATACAGGCTGTATAGTCGTGGTAGGTCTCCTATGGCCGTGAGAGGTCACCCGCGACATGCACCAGGGGTCGCCTGTACGGTCATGAAATATCTCCTGTGGTCGTGAGAGGTCTCCAAAGAAGCGTAGCGTTTTTCTGGTCGCCGCTGAATTTTCAACATGTTGAAAATGTTGGCGACCTATCACGAGTGCCGGCAGTCGCCCGTAAAGGTCGCGTAAGTGGGACAGGCCCTTAAGGCAGTAGCTCTACCGCTACACCACCATTCCACATGCACGCCATCCGCACTGTTCACATACATGGCAGGCCCTTCACCATCGTTTGGTGAGGATCGGCTGCATTTCCGATACTGAGTCCCATCAGGTTTTATTGAGAAATGTGTTCGTTTTGACTCAGAATGCCATTCTTTCTGACACAACCCACTGTTATCAGTCAGGATGTGGTGGGTTTCAACGGGTCGGAAAACAACAGTCAGAAATCTTACACTGATCATTTCCACATCCACACAGTTTGTGAGAAGCACTCGAATGAGAAATGAGCAGACTCCACATTCAACACAGGAAAGATGCAGCAGGAATTAATTGAAAGGCAGATTGATGTAAAGTGAAAAGCAGAATGCGGGACACACTCAGCAGGCGCGGAGGGAGAAAGACAGAGTTAATCATCAATATTGATTATTCATAATGGTCTTTCCTGTTCAGAACAGTTAAGAACCGCCGCAAATGGTAACTGGTTCAGAGATCAAATTTGTCACCACAGTTGCATTACTCATGTCGAGCAGATTTGAGTATAGGAGCAAGGAGGTCCTACTGCAGTTGTACAGGACCCTGGTGAGACCACACGTGGAGTATTGTGTGCAGTTTTGGTCTCCTAATTTGAGGAAGGACTTTATTGCTATTGAGGGAGTGCACCGTAGGTTCACCAGGTTAATTCTCAGGATGGCGGGACTGACATATGATGAAAGAATGGATCGACTGAGCTTATATTCACTGGAATTTAGAAGGATGAGAGGGGATCTTATCGAAACATTTAAAATTCTTAAGGGATTATACAGGCTTGATGCAGGGAAAATGGTCCCGATGTTGGGGGAGTCCAGAACCAGGGGTCACAGTTTAAAAATAAGGGGAAGGTCATTTAGGACTAAACATTTTCACCCAGAGAGTTGTGAATCTGTGGAATTCTCTGCCGCAGAAGGCAGTGGAGGCCAATTCACTGGATGTATTCCAGAGAGAGTTAGATATAGCTCTTAGGGCTAATGGAATCAAGGGATATGGGGATAAAGTAGGATTGGGGTACTGATCTTCGATCATCAGCCATGAACATATTGAATGGCGGTGCTGGCTCGAAGGGCCGAATGACCTACTCCTGCACCTATTGTCTATGTTTGTATGTTTCTGTGTCCAGTTCTGCAGAGTTTGCCCCTCATTATACAGAGTTAAATAATCTCTTTTATATGTGACCTGCTGCAGATTCTGAGACCACATTCATCTAGATAAGGATTTTAAAGCACTTTAATACTGTTTAACTCTTAAGATAGACACAAAATGCTGGAGTAACTCAGCGGGCCAGGCAGCATCTCTGGATAGAAGGAATGGGTGACGTTTTGGGTCGAGACCCTTTCCTTCTATCCAGAGATGCTGCCTGTCCCGTTGAGTTACTCCAGCATTTTGTGTCTATCTTCTGTGTAAACCAGTGTCTGCTATTCCTTCCTACACTGTTTAGCTCTTTATAGCTTGGTTGACATATTTTGTTCCAATTTTCAAATATATATTTACTTCAAACTCATCAGCTGTGAAATGGCCCCAGCTGTACCTTTGTAGAAACAAGGAACTGCAGATGCTAGTTTACAAAACAAAAGACACAAAGTGCTGGAGTAATTCAGGTGGTCTGGCAGTATCTCTGGAGAATGTGGACAGGTGACATATCGGGTCGGGACCCTTCGACAGACTTTTCCCAACCCGGCACGTCACTGGTCCATGTTCTCCAGGGTCGCTGCCTGACCCGCGGTGTTACTCGGGTACTTGGTGCCTTTTTCAGCCATACCTTTGCTTGCTGTCGGGGGATTTTAGGTTTGAGGCCCTGCGCTGAACCGTTAGAGACTCTCTCACTACTCAGACAGTGGCAACAAAACCCAGGATTTCGAGCGCTGGCGAATTGCTCTCTGCATCCTGACCAAGCAACTCTCTGCATGGGGACCACAAGCTTAGTTTGGTTTAAAAAAAAATTATTTTCACATGTACTGAGATTTAGTGAAAAGCTTTTGAAAAACAGAGAAAAGACTATACATGAATACAATAAAGCTGTCCACAGTGCACGGATAAAGGATAAAGGGTACACGATTCAGTGTAAGCAGCAGCAATCCCTTGCTTGTAGTTGGTCTTATTACGTTTTAGCCAAACCACCTCAATTTATCCCTGGTCTCATGCAACAACACCACAGAACATCTGTTTGCGGAGAGTTCCATTTATCCACCAGCTATGATGGCATCTTGATGTCCTAGAGCCCTTCCTGGGCAATGTATGACTTTTTAAATATAGCTACTATTGCAAAGTAAGAAATAATCAGCAGTGTCAACAATGAACTGGAATCTGTTTTAGTGACATGTAGGAAGGAATTGCAGATACTTGTTTAAACAGAAGATAGACACAAAAGCTGGAGTAACTCAGCGGGACAGGCAACATCTCTGAAGAAATGGGTGGCGTTTCGGGTCGAGACCCTTCTTCAGACTCCAGTCTCATTCTCATCCTGAAACCGTCACCCGTTCCTTCTCTCCAGAGGTGCTGCCTGTTCCGCTGAGTTACTCCAGCTGTCTGTCGTCTGTTTTAGTGATGTTGGCTGTGAGATAAATATTGGTCAGAGCACCAGGGAGAGCGATCTCTGGAATGTTTTGTACGTACCGTAAAGAAAAGAATAGGGTGGCACGCTGGCGCAGCGGTTAAAGCATCAGAGACCCGGGTTCAATCCTGACTATGGGTGCTGTCCGTACCGAGTTTGTACGTTCTCTCCGTTACGTACATGGGATTTCCCCGGGAGCTACGGTTTCCTTCCGTGCTCCAAAAGACGAACAGGTTTGTAGGATAAATGGGTTAGTAAAATTTGAAATTGTCCCTAGTGTGTGTGTGTGTGTGTGTAGAATTGTGTTAGCGTGCGGGGATTGCTGGTCAGCACGGATGTACGGATTTTGTGCGTTTTCCCTTGGACTGCGTGGGTTTTCTCCTGGACCGCGTGGGTTTTCTCCGGGTGCTCCGGATTCTTTCCACACTCCAACGATGTACACATTTGTAGGTTAAGTGGCTTTGGTAAAATTGAAAATTGCCCTAGTGTGTGGGATAGTGTTAATGTATGGGGGTGACTGCTGGCCGGCATGGTCCGAAGGACCTCTTTCTGCGCTGTATCTCTAAACTAAAATCTAAACTAAAATGCAAAACCTCCACTTATCATCACATCCAAAAGGCAGCACATCCAACTCTATTCCCTGTACCGCATTGATGCATTAAGACTAGATTTCACTGGCCGTGTCCCTAGACTGGATTTTAATCCTTTCGTTGAGATGCAACCATCATTCCAGTTGAGCTAACACTGCTGAGATGGACAAAAATCTGATGTTTGATTTGCAATGATAAACGTCTCCATTAATGGGCCTCACTGTTAAACCACTTGCAAATATAATTAGTCGAATTAGGTCGTGAAAGTGGGACAGGCCCTTTACTCTGTACCAATTTCACCAATATTCCATTGCAACTCAGAGACCCATTTTATTTTGTTGACCTATTATTTTTACTTCATTGACATGTTGTCAAAGGTACACTGGAGATGGAATTGTGCAAAATGACTGAATGGCTGAGAGGCAACATTGGAGTATGTGATATAATCACAATAACCTGCAGAGAAACTGTAATGTGAAGGAAGGAACGGCGGATGCTGGATTAAACAGAAGATAGACACAAAACGCAGGAGTAGCTCAGCGGGACAGGCAGCATCTCTGGAGGGAAGGAATGGGTGATGTTTCAGATCGAGACCCTTCTTCAGACTAGAGTCGGGGGGAAGGGAAACAAGAGATATAGATGGTGATGTGGAGAGATGTAGAACACATGAATGAAAGATATGCAAAAAAGTAACAACGATAAATGAAACAGGCCGTTGCTCGCTGTTTGCTAAGTGAGAACGATGATAAAGGAAACAGGCTATAATGTTTAATTTAGTGTGATGCCTGCGTTGTAAGCTGTGGTTAGTTATAGAACAGCAATATACTGAAGAAGGGTTTCGGCCCGAAACGTTGCCTATTTCCTTCGCTCCATAGATGCTGCCGCACCCGCTGAGTTTCTCCAGCACTTTTGTCTACCTTCGATTTTCCAGCATCTGCAGTTCCTTCTTGAACAATATACTGTAGATAGACACAAAATGCTGGAGTAGCCCAGTGGGACAGGCAACACAAAATGCTGGAGTAACTCAGCAGGAAGGGGCTATTCCTTCCTAAACAATATATTATACATTAGAGCTCAATGATGAAATTATCTTAACTGCTCTAGGCACCTTGCGGTATGTGGCGCCCAACACTAATATTTTCGCTCCAGCACGTTTTGCTTTGCCATCACTCTTAGCTTAAGATACAAGATAGATGATCAGATATCCTGATAAGGATTCTTCATTTCTTGGACATTGTAAGTATAAACCATTTTCAAGAAACATCTCTGTTTTGCCACAACAGAACATTAAATCCAGAAATCATTTTGCCGTATAATGCATAATTCGTATTGCTTCATGGATGCCTTTCCCTTTGTCATTTGCAGGCTGCATGATATATCAAAATGAATCCAACACTTTGATATATTATTTATTAGATATGATGCCTACAATGTGACACATCTTGCTTTCCCTTAACACAAGTGACATTCTACTCTGCAAATAAATTCAGTCACAGAAATCTCCATGAATCAATCAGTCCCCATATTCAGTAATCCTCCATTCCAACAGTGCTTCAAGCTCAATAACATTGATGTCAAGCTAGATAAATAAACATGGCTGTACTTCAAGCTGAGTAGAAATACATATCTGTGTCCGTGATTTTAAAAGTCTACTAAAGGGATTTAATCTTCTAAGGTTTCTTTTATATCCAGAGAATCACCCGTGCTAAAAGATCGGGCCACTAAAATTATGATGTCTCCACTTTGATGGACAAGTTATCAGAGATCTTTGGGATATTTTACCTTTGGTTCACATAATTAGATCTACCAGAGATATGTTACAAATTTTGAGTCAGCATAAGATCTCTATCTAAAGTCTCAGTAATCAATTAGTTTAATCGATTATTAAACATTTTAAGGCTTTTTTATGTTTTCTCAAAGATAATTTTTTCAAAAAAATAGGACGATCAAGTATTTGGCCAACACTTTAATGACATCTATCGCCTGTTGGTTAGTTCTGTATGAGTCTCACTCATTAAGGATTTACACCATTAAGGATGTTACAAAGATTCCTTTAGTGAATCTACAGACCCTGAAGCATGGTTCTGCAAACCCCCTATTTTAACCAGGCCATCTGTCACAATTTTATAACATTTTTAGACGCAGCAGAAGGGTTTAAGATTCACATGACTATTTACATTAGTTAGCAACCGGTGGTGTCAACAAGTGAAACTGCGTAGGCTGTTTAGAAAGCCAAAAAACTCTTTAGTCTGCCTGAGACACAAACAACTGCAGGTGCTGGAATCTTGAGCAAAATACAAAATGCTGGATGAACTCAGGCAGCATCTGAGGAGGGAATGGACATGTGATGGCTAGGTTGAGGATCCTTCTTCAGACTGAATCAGATACCAACCTGCCTGTCCTCAGCCTTCTACACTGCCAGGATGAGGCCAACTGCAGGTTTGAAGAGGAGCACCTCATATTCCATCTAGCTGGTCCACAACTCAATGGTCTAAACACTGCAATTTTGCAATTTCAGATAAGCCATACACCCCTGTGCTCTTTTCTCTTTCCTTTCCGATCCACCCAGTGTACAGGAGCAGAGTTCGCTGAGAGTGAACGATAGTGCTCAGACAAGTTGAAAAGACTGTCTAAAAAAAGCTTTCGGGATCCTTGACTTTACTACAGAGTATAAAAAAGAACAGAGTAGAAAATAGAAGTTAGGTACAATGCTTATAAAACACCAATTAGCCTCAGCGGGTCAAAACCTGGGGATCACAATCTAAGTATGATATCAAGTCCTGGGAAAGGTTGCATATATGTGATCAAATAGAATGGAACCAGGGTTGAGGTATTGAAGTTAACAGGAGTCTTAGAAAGAAAGTTAAAAGGGGATTCAAAAACATGACTGGTTTTAATAGGGAAAATGTGGAGAACCCAGAAACCATGGATTTACAGTTATTGGCAAAAGAACCAGGCGTGACATCATGAGGAAAACATTATTTTACACAGTGATTTATTGGTGTGTTTCCTGGAAGCTGATTCAAAAGTAACATTCAAATGCAAATTGAATAAATAGGTAAAAGGGAAAGGAAATACAGAGCAAATGGGAAAGAGCATGTATGTGGGATGAATTCCAAAGTTTCATTGAAGAACTAGCGCACATTCAATGTGTTGAATGGCCCCTCTCCAGGCTCTATTATTTTTTGATCCTATCCACCCACTTTTCCATATCCTCCACCAGGTATTCCATATTTGCCTAAACTAGCATTTACCTGTGGCACGTGGAACTACAGTATTTTTATCTTCTTAGTTTAGTTTAGTTCCGTGATACAGTACGGAAACAGGCCCTTCGGCCCACCGAGTCCACGCGAACCAGTGATCCCCGCACTATTAAAACTATTCTACACACACTAGGGACAATTTACAATTTTACCAACCCAATTAACATACAAACCTGTACGTCTTTTGGAGTGTGACAGGAAACCGGAGCTCCCGGGGAAAACCTACGCAGGTCGAGGGGAGAATGGGCAAACTGTGTAGTCAGGATCGAACCTGGTTGTCTGGCGCTGTTAGGCAGCAACTCTACCGTTGTGCCACCGTGCCACCCTTACTTCTGTCAAATGCTGAATCTGGCAATTATTAAGCTAACATTAAGTGTGTGTAAAAAGTATACATTCCATCACTCCAGCACTTATGTCTTTTTTTTGAAAACCAACAACTGGAGTTCCTCGCAAAAGGACAAACGTGCTGGAGTAACTCAGTGGTTCCGGTAGCATCTCTGGAGAACATGGATAGATGACTTTTCAGGTCAGGACCCTTCTTTAGACTCAAACTTCTACATATTCAGACCTAAACCTAACATAGCATCACAAAGAAGACGTACGGAATCCTGGCCCACAAAATCTAGGCTTTAGTCCCCTCCTCCTCTAACCCTCATCTCTGTAATCTTCTTCCCCCTTAAAATATGCTGGATTCTTTCACTTCTCCAAAGTGGGTTTTGTTCCGCCACTGACAGTCATGCCTTTAGTTTCTAGGCCTGAGAATCTGAAAATCTTGTGCTAAACCAGGCTGCTTCCCCTTCTCTCTCTCTCCTTCTGAAAGCTCTTTCAAACATCTCCTTCTGACTGAGTTGTAAATGCTTTTTTATTATACTTCTGTGAAGGACTGTGAGGCCTTTTACTATGTTAAAGAGTCTACATAAAACAGATATTTGAAATTGCTTTTCTTGTATGTGCCTGCCATTGCAGGATGATGGCAAAATCTATGGGCATCCAGGAGAGTGTATGAGACTATATATTGTGTTGGATTAAATACTGTGATGGAGTATTCAGGTAGCCGTGGATGCACAGAGAGGGTCAGTGTTTGGATCTTTGTTGTACAACTCCACAGAAATGGAGGGAATGATTTAATATGAATCTGAGGGGTAACTTTTTCACACAAAGCGTGGTAGGTATATGGAACGTGCTGCCGGAGGAGGTAGTTGAGGCAGGTACTATCACAATGTTTAAGAAACATATAGACAGATACATGGATAGGACAGGTTTGGAGGGATATGGACCCGACACGGGCAGGTGGGACTTGTGTAGCTGGGACATGTTGGCCAGTGGGCAAGTTTAGAGGGCTATGGGCCAAATGCGAGCAGACGGGACTAGTATAGATGGGACATGTTGGCCGGCGTGGGCAAGTTAGGCCGAAGGGCGTTATAAGACTCAAAATGACCCAAATATAAATGTCAACTATACATTTCTTTGTTTATAGATGATAAGTAAATGGGGGGTTGCAGGAACAGTTAATAAAAAGGAAATACATATTCAGCAGACCAGGCAGTGTCTGTGGAGAGAAAAAGAGTTAATGTCTCAGCTCAATGAATAAATCCTAATCAAATATCATTAACATGAAACATTAGCTGCGTTTTTGTCTGGAAATTGAAGTTCATCCTTAATGGGTGTACTAAATGAGTGTCAAATTGGGCATCCACCCAACAATTGCTATACTGGAAAAACTTAATCTTTTAGACAGACATTAGCGTGGTTTCCACTACTGCATTAAGCAGGGACATGCGTGGTTCCCAAGAGCGGCTGCTTGCAGAGATCGCAGCTGCTACATCATTGCCTGGAGGAACCATGTAACGCCAGTAAGAGATTTAGACAAGCAGTCTCAATGGTAGCTAGGGCAGCTGTAGAAAAGCCTGCTTTTGAAATGAAGTAATACATGTGGGAGAGGGGGGAGTTGGGGACTGTGTGCATGTTTTAATTGTTTGTCCATCACCCCACAATTACTGGTACAGATAGTCTCCCTTACTGCAGGTTGCCCAAGCAAGGCTGCAAAGATTGCAGCATATTTCACCAATGTGCATTGATGCAGAAAACATTGAGAGATTCAGCAAATGACATGTAAAGAAGGCAATGCATTAAAAACTCAAGCAGGCAGACGCAGACAGCAGAACATCAATATCCTCGCTGACATGCTCCTTATTTTGCCGGAATTTAAGAAAAAAAATCATAGTTTGCACCTTATTGCTTCAATTTATGTTGGTAAGACAGAAATGAGTGTTACATACACTGGCGACATCACATGCATGAATGACTGCAGAGAAATTTTGTATGCGCTAAAGTGAATCACACCTGGCAGAGCCTCGTCCAATTTCCAGATAGTCAGCCTTACACTGAAATGGTTGCTTACATGTTAAATTCTGGAGAGGATTCTGGGTGATAAGATATATATCCAGCAAAAGGATAACGAGGGATAAAATTGGACCATTAGAGAACCAAAATGGACAGCTATCTGCAGAGCCAAAAGAGATGGGGGAGATATTGAACAATTTCTTTTCTTCGGTATTCACCAAGGAGAAGGATATTGAACTCTGTGAGGTAAGGGAAAAAAGTAGAGTAGCTATGGAAACTATGAGATTCAAAGAGGAGGAAGTACTGACACTTTTGAAAAATATAAAGGTGGATAAGTCTCCCAGGTCCTGACAGGATATTTCCCTAGGACATTGAGGATAGTTAGTGTAGAAATAGCAGGAGCTATGACAGAAATAATTTCAAATGTCATTAGAAACGGGGAATAGTGCCCGGAGGATTGGCGTACTGCGCATGTTGTTCCATTGTTTAAAAGGGTTCAAAGAATAACCTAGCAATTATAGACCTATTAGTTTGACGTCAGTGGTGAGGCAAATTAATGGAAAAGGATACTTAGAGATAATATATATAAGCATCTGGATAAACAGGGTCTGATCAGGAACAGTCAACATGGATTTGTGCCTGGAAGGTTCATGTTTGACAAACCTTCTTGAATTTTTTGAAGTGGTAACTAGGGAAATTGATGAGGGTAAAGCAGTGGATGTTGTCTATATGGATTTCAGTAAGGCCTTTGACAAGGTTTCCCATGGAAAGGTTGGTTTCAGAAGGTTCAATCTTTGGGTGTTAATGGCGGAGTAGCAAGATGGATTCAAAAGTAACAGTGGCTGAATGGGAGATGTCAGAGAGTAATGGTGGATGGCTGTTTGTCAGGTTGGAAGCTGGTGACCAGTGGGGTGCCTCAGGGATCTGTGTTGGGTCCACTGTTGTTTGTCATTGTACATCTCAATGATCTGGATGATGGGGTGGAAAATTGGATAAGTAAGTATACAGATGATACTAAGATAGGTGGTATTGTGGATAATGAAGTAGATTCTCAAAGTCTACAGAGAGATTTGGGCCATTTGGAAAAGTGGGCTGAAAGATGGCAGATGGAGTTTTAATGCTGATAAGTGTGAAGTGCTACATCTTGGCAGGACAAATCAAAATAGGACGTACATGGTAAATGGTAGGGAATTGAGGAATATGCTGTGGAACAGAGGGATCTAGGAATAAATGTGCATAGTTCCCTGAAGGGTGAATCGCATGTAGATAGGGTGGTAAAGAAAGCCTTTGGTGTGCTGGCCTTTATAAATCAGAGCATTGAATATAGGAGTAGGGAAGTAATGTTAAAATTGTACAAGGCATTGGTAAGACCAATTCTGGAGTATGGTGTACAATTTTGGTCGCCTAGTTATGGAAGGATGTCAACAAAATAGAGAGAGTACAAAGGAGATTTACTAGAATGTTGCCAGGGTTTCCAGCAACTATGTTACAGAGAAAGGTTGAACAAGTTAGGTCTTTATTCTTTGGAGCGCAGAAGGTTAAGGGGGGACTTGATTGAGGTCTTTAAAATGATGAAAGGGATAGACAGAGTTGTACGTGGATAAGCTTTTCCATTGAGGGTAAGGAAGATTCAAATAAGAGGACATGACATGAGAATTAAGGGACAGAAGTTTAGGGGGTAACATGAGGGGGAACTTCTTTACTCAGAGGGTGGTGGCTGTGTGGAATGAGCTTCCAGCAGAGGTGGTGGAGGCAGGATCGATTTTAACATTTAAAAGTAAAGTGGATAGGTATATGGACGTGAAGGGAATGGAGGGGTATGGTCTGAGTGCAGGTAGATGGGACTAGGGGAAAACAAATGGTCGGCACGGACTGGAAGGGCCGAGAGGGCCTGTCTCCGTGCTGTAATTGTTATATGGTTATATGGTTATATGCACTTGGGTAGTAGACAGGAGTCGATTAGGGATAGTCAGCATGGTTTTGTTCATGGGGGATCATGACTTACGAATCTGATTGAGATTTTTGAAGAAGTAACCAAACAACTTGATGAGGGCAAGGCTGATATCGTAAACTGCTTAGTTTAGTTTAATTTAGTTTAGAGATACAGTTTAGAGACACCGAGTCCGTGGCGACTAGCGATTCCGTACATTAACACTATCCTACACACACTAGGGACAGTTTACACTTATACCAAGTATACAAACCCAAGCCAATTATCCTACAAACCTGTGAGTCTTTGGAATGTGGGAGGAAACTGAAGATCTCGGAGAAAATCCACGCGGTCACAGGGAGAATGTACAAACTCCATACAGACAGCACCCGGACCTCTGGCTCTGCAAGCGCTGTAAGGCAGCAATACTGCTGTGCCACCATGCCATGCTGCTCAAGAAGGTTAGATAGCAGGGGATCCAAGGAGAACTAGTTTACTGGATACAGAATTAGCTTCAGGGAAGGAAGTAGAGGGTGTTGGTGGAAGGTTGTCCTCAGGCACGTGCCGTAAGTAATTACTCAGGGTAGGCAGTCAGCCGGCAGTCAGCCGTCAAAGCTGGGGGGCAGTGTTAGCTGTGAGGAGGATGCTAGGAGGCTGCAAGGTGACTTGGATAGACTGGGTGAGTGGGCAAATGCATGGCAGATGCAGTATAATGTGGATAAATGTGAGGTTATCCACTTTGGCGGCAAAAACAGGAGGGTAGATTATTATCTGAATGGTGGCCGATTAGGAAAAGGGGAGATGCAACAAGACCTGGGTGTCATGGTACACCAGTCGTTGAAAGTAGGCATGCAGGTGCAGCAGGCTGTGAAGAAAGCGAATGGTATGTTTGGCATTCATAGCAAAAGGATTTGAGTACAAGAGCAGGGAGTTTCTACTTCAGTTGTACAGGGTTTGGTGAGGCCGCACCTGGAGTATTGCGTGCAGTTTTGTCTCCTAAATCTGAGGAAAGACATTCTTGCCATAGAGGGAGTACAGAGAAGGTTCACCAGACTGATTCCTGGGATGGCAGGACTTCCATATGAAGAAAGACTGGATAGACTCGGCTTGTACTCGCTGGAATTTAGAGATTGAGGGGGGATCTTATAGAGGCTTACAAAATTTTAAGGGGTTGGACAGGCTAGATGCAGGAAGATTGTTCCAATGTTGGGGAGCTCCAGAACAAGGGGTCACAGTTTAAGTATAAGGGGGAAGTCTTTTAGGACCGAGATGAGAAGATCTTTTTTCACACAGAGAGTGGTGAGTCTGTGGAATTCTCTGCCACAGAAGGTAGTTGAGGCCAGTTCATTGGCTATATTTAAGAGGGAGCTAGATGTGTCCCTTGTGGCTAAATGGATCAGGGGGTATGGAGAGAATGCAGGTACAGGATACTGAGTTGGATGATCAGCCATGATCATATTGAATGGCGGTGCAGGCTCGAAGGGCCGAATGGCCTACTCCTGCATCTGTTTTCTATGATTCTATGATTCTATGAAAATACACTTGGGCAGGCACATGAACAGGAAAGGTTCAGAGGAGAATAGGCCAAATGCACGCAAGTGGGAGTTAGATGGGACATCTTGGTGAAAGGGCCTGCCTCCCTGTTGTAAGATTACAAAGCAACTTTTATGGATGATTTATACAAAAAAAGGGGCAACTAATCTTTTTGTTTACCCATCTCTCTCATCCCAGATACTGCATGGCCTGCTGAGCATTAGACACATTTTTTGTTATATTTCAAATTTAAAACATTGGCAGTATTCTGGTTTAGAAAGTAAAGTGAAGGATATGTTTCAATTATGTACTGGAGCCGATAAACATAAAGCACAGTACACTGTGGAAAATATGTGCCACTGCCACCCAATGGAGGAAACTGTCTAGCAAAACGAGGGTAGGCAGCAAACGGTTTGCTTCCCACTTCAAGACAATACATCGAATTTACACAAAAAGCAACTGTTAGAAACAGAAAACATGGAAACATTGAAACATAGGTGCAGGAGTAGGCCATTCGGCCCTTCAAGCCAGCACCGCCATTCAATATGGTCATGGCTGATCCCGTCCCTGCTTTTTTCCCAAATCCCTTGATTCCTTTAACCCAAAGAGCTAAATAACTCTCTCTTGAAAATATCCAGTGAATTGGCCTCCACTGCCGTCTGTGGCAGAGAATTCCACATATTCACAACTCTCTGGGTAAAAAAGTTTTTCCTCATCTCAGTCCTAAATGGCCTGCCCCATTTCCTTAAACTGTGACCCCTGGTTCTGGACTCCCCCAGCATCAGGAATATTTTTCCTGCTTCTAGCCTGTTCAATCATAGAAACATAGAAACATAGAAATTAGGTGCAGGAGTAGGCCATTCAGCCCTTCGAGCCTGCACCGCCATTCAATATGATCATGGCTAATCATCCAACTCAGTATCCCGTACCTGCCTTCTCTCCATACCCTCTGATCCCCTTAGCCACAAGGGCCACATCCAACTCACTCTTAAATATAGCCAATGAACTGGCCTCAACTACCCTCTGTGGCAGAGAGTTCCAGAGACTCACCACTCTCTGTGTGAAAAAAGTCTTTCTCATCTCGGTCTAAAGGATTTCCCCTTATCCTTAAGCTGTGACCCCTTGTCCTGGACTTCCCCAACATCGGGAACAATCTTCTGCATCTAGCCTGTCCAACCCCTTAAGAATTTTGTAAGTTTCTATAAGATCCCTCTTTAATCTCCTAAATTCCAGAGAGTATATAAACCGAGTCTATCCAGTCTTTCTTCATAAGACAGTCCTGACATCCCAGGAAATCAGTCTGGTGAACCTTCTCTGCACTCCCTCTATGGCAATAATGTCCTTCCTCAGATTTGGAGACCAAAACTGCACGCAATACTCCAGGTGTGTCTCACCAAGACCCTGTACAACTGAAGTAGAACCTCCCTGCTCCTGTACTCAAATCCTTTTGCTATGAAAGCTAACATACCATTCGCTTTTTTGTTCACTGCCTGCTGCACCTGCATGCCTACTTTCAATGACTGGTGTACCATGACACCCAGGTCTCGCTGCATCTCCCCTTTTCCTAATCGGCCACCATTTAAATAATAGTCTGCTTTCCTGTTTTGCCACCAAAGTGGATAACCTCACATTTATCCACATTATACTGCATCTGCCAAACATTTGCCCACTCACCCAGCCTATCCAAGTCACCTTGCAGTCTCCTAGCATCCTCCTCACAGCGAACACTGCCCCCCAGCTTAGTGTCATCCGCAAACTTGGAGATATTGCCTTCAATTTCCCTCATCCAGATCATTAATATATATTGTAAATAGCTGGGGTCCCAGCACTGAGCCCTGCGGTACCCCACTAGTTACTGCCTGCCATTGTGAAAAGGACCCGTTTACTCCTACTCTTTGCTTCCTGTTTGCCAGCCAGTTCTCTATCCACATCAATACTGAACCCCTAATACCGTATGCTTTAAGTTTGTATACTAATCTCTTATGTGGGACCTTGTCGAAAGCCTTCTGGAAGTCCAGATATACCACATCCACTGGTTCTCCCTTATCCACGCTACTAGTTACATCCTCGAAAAATTCCACAAGATTCGTCAGACATGATTTACCTTTTGTAAATCCATGCTGACTTTGTCCAATGATTTCACCACTTTCCAAATGTGCTGCTATCCCATCTTTAATAACTGACTCTAGCAGTTTCCCACTACCGATGTTAGACTAACTGGTCTGTAATTCCCCGTTTTCTCTCTCCCTCCCTTCTTAAAAAAGAGGGGTTACATTTGCTACCCGCCAATCCTCAGGAACTACTCCAGAATCTAAAGAGTTTTGAAAGATTATCACTAATGCATCCACTATTTCCTGAGCTACTTCCTTAAGTACTCTGGGATGCAGCCTATCTGGCCCTGGGGATTTTATCGGCCTTTAATCTATTCAATTTACCCAACACCACTTCCCGACTGACCTGGATTTCACTCAATTCCTCCTTTGACCCACAGTCCCCTGCTATTTCAGGCAGATTATTTATGTCTTCCTTAGTGAAGATGGAACCAAAGTAGTTATTCAATTGGTCCGCCATATCCTTGTTCCCCATGATCAACTCACCTGTTTCTGACTGCAAGGGACCTACATTTGTTTTAAACTAACCTCTTTCTCTTCACATATCTATAAAAACTTTTTGCAGTCAGTTTTTATGTTCCCTGCCAGTTTTCTTTCATAATCTATTTTTCCTTTCCTAATTAAGCCCTTTGTCCTCCTCTGCTGGTCTCTGAATTTCTCCCAGTCCTCTGGTATGCTGCTTTTTTCTGGCTACTTTGTACGCATCAATCCTTTAATAATTGTACATGTTTCAATACGATCCCCTCTCATCCTTCTAAATTCCAGTGAATACAAGCCCAGTTGACCAATTCTTTCATAATATGTCAGTCCCACCATCCCAGGAATTAACCTGGTGAACCTTTGCTGCACTCCCTCAATAGCAATAATGTCCTTCCTCAAATTAGGAGATCAAAATTGGACACAATACTCCAGGTGCGGTCTCACGAGGGCCCTGTACCAATGCAGTAGGACCTCCTTGCTCCTAAACTCAAATCCTCTCGCAATGAAGGTCAACATGCCATTACCTTTCTTCACTGCTTGCTGTACCTGCATGCTTACTTTCAGTGGCTGATGTACAAGCGCACCCAGGTCTCGTTGTACTTCCCCTTTTCCTAATCTGACACCATTCAGATAATCTGCCTTCCTGTTCTTGCCGCCAAAGTGGATAACCTCACATTTATCCACATTATCCATGTTTATACAGATTAAAGAATTGAATAGCATTGTTGATGTTCATCTAGGATATTAATAGAATATTGACTGGCCTTGAGGGGGATACGACATATATTGCCTGAAGTAGATTCATATTGCCCGAGTCGAAGACGAGGGCAATATGGATCTAGTGAGGGCAATATATGTCGTATCTCCCGAAAGAGGACAGTCAATATTGTTATTATTACCCATATCAGACATCTAGAGGAAAATCTGAACATCTCAGCTCGGCGGACTTCCACGTAAAATTTAACTAAAATGGACGCGGCAGTCTTCCTGTCTGCCGTTTGAATATTCTAAATTTCCCACGCAGCGTCACGTTGCCAAGTTCCCGGATGTGAGACCAGGGGAATATAAGACTATATTCCCCGCTGTTTTAACAGGTAAAGTCCATAGGCGTTTGCAAGAAAGGGGAATACAAGAAAATATTCCCCTGTTACCTCTGCTGGCAGTAAAAACGAAGGGAATACAATTTTGTAAAAGCATACCTCAGATGTGTGATATGGGTAATAATACAAAATAGTCACATTGTAGGTCAAGGCATAAAAATTCAAACAAAATTCATAAATAAAAGATTCTCAAAAGTTAGAATAAAGAAATAAGTGAAAGAATCAGAGGAACAACGGTATTACAAAGAAACAGTGGATGACTGACATTTTTAATTATTTATTTTCTTGGAACGATCTTGAGTCAATACTTGGACAGCATTGATATTCTCTTATTGCTTGCTCTTAATTCAACAACATATATCCATCATCAACTCTTCAAGTTCGTGTACTAATTTATTCAAACTCTCTCCAACATTGCCAGCCTTCACCTATGTTGGCCTTGATTTAATGACAAGGAACATATCTTAGTGCGGCACGATGTTGCAGCGGTAGAGTTGCAGCTTAACAGAGACTGACTACGGTTGCTGTCTGTACGGAGTTTGTAAGTTCTCCCTGTGACCGCGTTGGTTTTCTACGGGATCTCCAGTTTCCGCCCACACTCCAAAGACGTACAGGCTGGTTGGTTAATTGGCTCAGTATAATTGTAAATTGTCCCCAGTGTGTGTAGGATAGTGTTAGTATGCAGGGAATGCTGGTCGGCGCGGACTCGGTGGGCCGAAGGGCCTGTTTCTTGGCTATATCTCTGATCCAAACTAAACTTTTGCTTTATCATTTTCTTTCTTTGTGACACTGTAGTTTATTCCTTAAATCGTTTGTGTGAATGAATTTTACCATTTCATTCATCAGTGGACATCATACATGTGCAGCGCTACTCAAGGCCTGGACATGTTTTAAATGATTCAGCTTCCTGTTGTATAATGAGTCATCTTCCACCGTCATTTATTTTTCTCTTTTGTCAATAATTAGTCGCTGAACCTCCGGAGAAATATGGGATATGAAGTAAGAATTTTTCCGGCTACATATTCACTGCCAATGTCTTCCCTTTGTATAATTTATCCAACAAATATCCTTTAATCAGTTTTCACCCACCAACTTAAAAACCCAGACAGGCCTCATCACATTTACTGATATCCTTGCATGAATTAACAGTAACCTCCAACAAGCATTCCTTCAAAATCCTAATTGTGAGCAAAGCTCACAAGAAAGTCTTGAGACTTTGTTTGTGTTCTGTTTCCTAGGTTACCAAGACTAAACTCTGAAGAGATAATCAGCAATAAAAAGATTTTGAATAATAGAAAAAAAAAGCACAAACTTGTATTTATACAGTACCATTTATGACGCAGGGGAAATCTAAAGTGCTCTGCACCTAATAAAATACTTCTGTAAGATTAAATGAGAACTTACCAGTTCGAAGTTTGATCTGTATTTTATGAGGAGTTACGATGAGGGATTACGTGAAGACCCCGTCCAGCACGCATGCGCGACATTTCTTCAAAGCAGCGGTGTGGATTCACAGAAAACACAACAATTGAAATAAATATAGTAAAGAAAAAATAAGAACTTAATTACCAGTTGATCTGTATAATAGAGGGTGGGAGCGGAGGGCACGTAATCCCTCATCATAACTCCTCATAAAATACAGATCAAACTTCGAACTGGTAAGTTCTCATTTAATCTTACTATTTTTACTTCGGAGTCACGTGAGTGACTACGTGAAGACTTCAAAGCTCTGTGAATCCGAACCGTGTACAGCTCATGCTTCACTCACTGCCTGAAGACCTTAGAGGGAGGAAGCATGTTATACAATCAACAATAACCTGTTTGTGAACAAAAAAGGTTTATTAATAACAACAAAAAAACAGAGAGCTCCCCCGGGCTTAAATTAAATATTATCTGCAGACTCTAAAATTCTGTCTGCAAATGTAGCAGGCTCCGCCAGCGGCTTATTATAAAAACCTTTGGAAAGTTCTTTCCGAGGACCATCCTGCTCTGGCCAGAATATGGTCCATAGGCACATCCATTTGCCTAGCCGCCGACGTAGATGCAGCCCTGGTGGAATGAGATTTGTACACATTAGTATCGATTCCCGCGGACTTAAGCACCTGCTTGAGCCACCTTGAAATGGTTTGGCTCGTCACCTGACCATGAGGCTTCTTGTGGCTTATCCATAAGGCTTTTTCTCTCCCTCTTAAGTTATATGTTGTGTCTATGTAGTTGGCAAGATGGGTCTTGGCACACAACCGTGGGTCAGGTGAATATGCCCGGAACTCCATAACTGGAGGCGTGGTACCTGGTCTAGATTGTTTGACCAGCCCCTGAATGTGAAATGTGATACAGTCCAATGACTCTGTCATGCTGTCCAGCCTCAGAAGGTGGAGGGACTGTACCCTTTGAGCTGAGACTAGAGCCATGAGCATGACTGATTTCAGTGTAAGTTGTTCCAGAGTAAGTGACCTGGGTGGTGGCCATCCCCTAAGGTACGTCAGTACTATGCTGACATCCCAGATCTGAGTGTACCTAGGCCTAGGGGGATTGGTGTTAAAAATGCCCCTCATGATTTTGGCCACTAGTGGATGGGACCCCAAAGTCAGTTGTCCTGCTGCTGGAACCAAATAAGCTGACAACGCACTCCTGGCTGTATTAATGGCGCTGTAGCTGAGTCCTTCCCGATGTAATCCAAGCAGAAACTCCACAACACTGGTGGCTGTAGCTGTGGTGTAGGTAGTTCCTGTTTTGGAGCAATACCGTTCCCATTTTCTTATATTGGTCAGGTATTGTCTCCTGGTGGACTCCCGGTGAGATGCGGTCATCATGTTGATGGCGTCCTCAGACAGTCCCAGGCCCAGTAGAGGTCTTTTTAGAATCTGCAAGCCAGGAGATTGACTCTGTCATGGCACGGGTGACTAATGCCTGACACTGGGTGGATTAATAACTGTCGACTGCTGGGGAATTCCAACGGTGTTTCAACAGCCATGTCGAAAGCCACTGGGAACCATGGCTGTGTAGGCCAGTCAGGTATTATCAAGATTCCTGAAGCGGAATCCAATTGAATCTTGCGTAATACCCGACTGATGAGGCAGAAGGGAGGAAAAGCATAAAAGAACATTTTCCCCCAATGCAGCGAGAATGCATCAACTGCTGCTGCCTCAGGGTCTGGTTCCCAAGCGACATACGTTGGTACCTGGTGATTCAGCCTGGATGCAAATAGATCGATATCTGGTGTGCCATATTGCTTTGTAATTTCAGCAAACACTTTGGGATTTAACATCCATTCGATGTTATCATTAAATCTACGTGACCTGGTGTCTGCCACTGTATTTTGCTTACCTGGAAGGTAAGTTGCTGATAACCAAATATGCCTTTCAACACACCATTGCCAGATTAGGTTGGCCAAATTGTCACACGATATCGACTTTACACCACCCATGTGATTGATATAAGCCACCACCGTGGTATTATCTAGTTGCAACCGGACATGTGCATGATGCGTATTACATGAATATGCTTTTAACCCATAAAACGCACCCAACATTTCTAAATAGTTGATACCCCGTGTCTGTAGGCAAGATGATTCAAATTTACTCCATCTGCCCCCTGTGCTGGATTGCATGTTAGTTGCTCCCCAGCCCAAAGCACTGGCATCCGTTTGAATGGTTAATACTGGGTTGGTGATCATTATGGGACTGGAGCTGAGTCTTACGTTCCTTGCCCACCATTGTAACTCTGGAATGGATTCAGCAGTTAAACTCATAGCTCGATCAAAGTGACCTGAGTTTTGCTTTAGTGCATGCACTTTAGCTCTTTGCAAATTTTGATAGTGCAAAGGCCCAAATTGTACAGCTGGAAAAGCTGCTACCATTTTGCCAATAACTCTAGCTACTTCCCGTATGGTTGGCTGATGTTTATTCATGAGTTCGTTGCATGATAGCGCCAATTCTGATGCTTTCCCCTTCGGCAGAGTTTACAATCATGCGAACAGTATCTATCGTAAATCCAAGATAGTCCATGGCAGTGGACGGTGTAAGATTGGATTTATCTGGATGTATGACAAACCCCAAAGTTTCAAACAAACGTTTGGTGGCTGCTACTGCCAGAATGGCTGTCTCCAAGGTTTTCCCTACTATTAAAATGTCGTCTAAATACGCCATGACTATATGCTTTTGTTTCCTCAATAATGCCAAGGCAGGTTTTAAGATTTTAGTGAACAACCTTGGAGCAGAGGTTAGCCCATTTGGTAAGGCTTTATAATGCCATAGCTGTTTCATCCAGATAAATTTTAAATATTTCGATGCTCCTTGTGTATGGGTACTGAGTAGTAGGCATCTTTTAAATCAATGCTTGCTAGAAAGTACCCTCTAGAAACCAATAGTCTGGCTGTTTCAAAAGTATCCATCTTGAAATGTATATACCTGACAGACTTGTTCAAAGTAGTTAAGTCAATGATGATGCGTCGTCCACCATCTTTTTTTGATTTTAGTGAAAATATTAGACACAAATTCCAAAGGTTCATGTTTTGTTCTTTCAATGACACCTTTAGCTTGTAACCTCATCAGTTCAGCTTGACCCTCTTGTTTCTCCTTGACTGAGAGGGTGAATACCCTTTTGGGTATATGCTGAACTGGTGGAAAAATTTTTATGGACAAAGTCAATTTTTGTAGCCATGAACGCTGCTGAGTATATACTTGTCATTAGTGATGGATTCCCATGCATCCAAAAACAAGTGCAATCTCCCCCCTGTTAGTACAGAGCCCCTACTGCACATATGCTGAGAGGAACCAGACCTACCTACCTCCATGGTTATTGGTGCTTCTTCTGCCTCTTCGCTGGGCGATGAGGCGTCTGCTGGGCTGTAGAGGGTTGATGTTGATCTCGATGTTGTTGGGGGTGGCGCATTTTCCATGGGGTCCGCTCTGGGCCCTGGCCTAAAAAAGGCTTACGGGGAATGGTTGCGGACCCCGAGCTTTCACCAGTCCCATAGTGTGGTCGACGACTGGTGGACGCCATGGGGTACTGCCGCCTGGGTTTGTTGGGTCTGCTCGGTCCCAAACCTGCCCTCACGAGACCAAAGGTCTTGGATTCTTCTTCCAGGTCTTTCACCTTTTTTGGAAGGTCTTTCCCAAAGAGCAGAATAGGAGGTTCTGACCCCGGTGTTTTGCAGAGTCCCGCAAATTTAGGGTTGAGGGCAGGCTTGATAATCTCCTTTCGCAAATTATTTATCTCATATTGAGTTGTGCACAGCAGAGCTAATGTGTCTTGCTGATTTGTGGAGATGTCCGCACCATCAATGGACCGAGCATAAGATGTTATTCCTGCAGTCAGGAATTTAAGGATCTTCTGGAGCTTCAACTCCAGGTTTCTGATGTTCTGCCCCAAATGTCCCCAAATTTGGCTATTGACAGCAGGTACATTCAAAGATGTACAATTTCCTGGGGCTGTATATAGTTGAAGAGCCTCATTGACCACTTGTTCTTGTAGGGGTTTAGAGGACAGGTGGTTAATGCTGGCTGCAAGTTTCGGCTCTAATGGTCCGACCCGCTTGTGGAATGGCCACGTAGCGGTTGACCACACCCAGCAGCTCTTCCTGTTCCTGTACACCCTGCGTACTCCCGAAATCTTCAGCCAGTGACCCCTCTTCTTGACCAGCCCAGACCTGGTCGCCAATGCTGCCTTCAAAAGAAGGTGAAGCAATGGCCAGTGCCGTAAAAGGCACTGCGGGAGTGCCTGAACTCCCTTGGCGAGGCTGCTGCTGCTCTCTCAGCAGATCTCGCTGGAGCAATTGCTCCATAAGCCGTTCCATGCGGCTTAGGCGGCTGCCTGTGCTCTCGAGCGGTAAGGCATCTTCATCCGAAACGTCGGACACTACCGCCCGGTTCCGGCTGCAGGTACCTCCAGCCCGCTGCTCAGGCAGCACTAGCGGTGCTGGGCTCGGCTCGGTAGTTATAACCGCCGCCTCTTGCCCCCCCTCCAAAGAGCATTCCTCAACGAAGGACGAACGGGGGGCGAGCTGCAGACTTCTTTCCTCGGGCCTTGCTCATTCTTCCTGGAACACAAGACCACAGAGAGAAAGACACACGGCCACGGTAAACTTACCTGTCGGCCCGACTTTTCAATTTGTAGCGGGAGCGCCTTGAACTCCCGTTCGTCGCGGTGCACTGCATGAACGCTAATGTCGCGCATGCGTGCTGGACGGGGTCTTCACGTAGTCACTCACGTGACTCCGAAGTAAAATACTTCTGGAGTATTCACTATTGTAACACAGCAGCCTACTTCAGCAAAGTCTCTCAAAGAGAATTCTGGCAAATGACCAGATAACATGTTTTTGAGTCTCTAGTTTCTTTGGTATTCCTGCTTAAAAGTACAAACAATGGAAGCAGAGCAGCCATTTAAACATCCTTTACTGAACACATCAACTTTCAACCAACAGTTGTAGTTTAACCACATTCAGTTGTTAAAGGTGTGCCAAACCTTATATATACTGCACTGTTTCACCGTAGAAAGTCATGAACCCATACAAGCTATACAAGCATGAAGCCTTTCACCTTAACCATGGATTGATGAAATTGCACAGACCTTGTCCCAAATCTCTGGTAAATAAGCTTTCTCATGCTGTCTAAACAGATATTATGGAGTATTTCTCTGACCTGCTTGGTATCAAGCTCTCTGAATTAAATGTACCATGTGATATGATTTTTGGTACATTGTTGTACAAGCTACTGCTGTTGGTTGTATTCTGTCATTTTTAATAAAGGATGTTTAATTGGTCTCCTTGCTATGTGAAAGCTAAATCACTGTTCAAATGATAATCTGGAAGTGGGTTGCTTGCAATGGGCAGCTCTTTGTCCTGGAACATCTTACAATGGTTTAATTATGTGGCTCACTTGTAATCTTTCGTTGCAGGCTTGTTTTGCAATCTGGCTTTGGTCTCCACGGATAATGAACAGTAGTGAACACCTTCTACCCCAATACTCCACTGCCATCATAATACAGGCAACTGGATCTGTATGTACTGGCAAGCCAGCAGCTTCCCTCCATAAAACTCAAAGGGTGCCTAATCCCATTTTTGACAGACTCTGTAAAAAATAGTTGGACTACAACAGGATATGTTGCATACAATACAATACGACACTGTATCCATGTACATGGCTATCTTTGCTTCCTGAGCTCCAGTGCGCCGCAATATTTCTCTTGTGTGTCCTCTCATGGGCACTGGACGATGCTGTTTAGTCTCAGGAACATTTGCACTCATTTCATGTGCAGGGAAGAGCTGAAAATGGTCAAACTTCACAAACTCACCGACCTACCTGCCATGACCACCGCTCCATCTAGAGAACCTTGTTTTTTGTTAACTTCACGCTCCAATATTTGACAAGTTCACAAGAACTCCATGCTGCTTCACCTCACAAGGCAAGCTCACGCGTCTCGTTTTCATCTAACCACTAGCTTTTCATTTTCACCTGACAAACGGCTAACAATGGCCTGTTTCCTTTATCATCGTTACTTTTTTGCATATCTTTCACTCATTGTTCTTGATCTCTTTAAATCGTCACCTGTATCTCTCATTTCCCTTATCCCTAACCAGTCTGAAGAAGGGTCTCGACCCGAAACGTCACCCATTCCTTCTCCCCAGAGATGCTGCCTGCCCCGCTGAGATACTCCAGCTTTTTGTGTCCATCTTAAGCTCACATTAAATTAGACTTGCAGCTTAATGTCTTCCCCTCCTACAGTGCAGCACTCCTTCATGACGGTGCTGAAGAGTCAACCTAAATTTTAGTCCTCAAGTACCTGGAATAATGACCTGACGATTTAGAACTAAAGCTAATATCTACAGCAGACACCCACTAAAGAAATTACCCACTTGATCAGCTTCCATGGAGAGGAGAGGTCTTCTTCTTCTTTCGTGTCCTTATGCTATATAGTGGCTCGCCACTGCTGTACGCATCGTTGCGCTATTTGAGTGTTAAGTGCAAGGTCTGCAGTAGGACATGGGTTATCCAGCAATGGGCATTGCAGTAGGTGTTGCATCGTCTGGGTCTGTGTGCCACAGTCACAGGTTGTTGTACCCTCGATGTAGCCCCATTTGTGCATTGTCACCCTTGACCGCACGACCCCGGTTCGCAGTCGGTTGAGACATCTCCAGTTTAGCCAGTGTTCATCAGCGCTCTGCTGCTGGTAAGCCCATCTTGGTGGAATTAGGGACAGTGGCAGAGGTATGGTGATGTTATGGAATCAAGACCATAAAAGTTTGATTCCATAACATCGCATTTTTACAAGCACAATTGTTCCTGCTACTAAATTTTCCATTCCTGACCAAAGCAGCCAAATGGACATTTGGAACTTCCTGGTTCAATATTTTGTATACTGCTGGATTCCATTTGAAATGTGGTCAGCTGCTAATTCAAGGTAGCATTTCAAGGTGGCATTGACACTTACACTGTCCTACGCACACTAGGGAAAACTTACATTGATACCAAGTCAATTAACCTACAAACCTGTACGTCTTTGGAGTGTGGAAGGAAACTGGAGATCCCGGAGAAAACCCACGCAGGTCACAGGGAGAACGTCCGATCTCCATATAGACAGCACCTATAGTCAGGGTGGAACCTGGGTCTCCGGCGCTGTAAGGCGGCAACTCTACCGCTGCGACAGCATGCTGCCCCTTCTCAAGCACTTGGTGTCTTTCTCAGTATGAGAAGGTTTGGCACGATGCTGAACTGCTCATCTCAGGACCACCATTTACTTGTAGGGGCTGACACCAGCCATGGGAAATCCCTATCCTCCATTGAGAACTAAAACAGATGGGACAATCGAAAGACACTGAATTATGACAGATTGGTGATGTGTAACTGGCAGGAACCTTGAGCACATGAATACGTTCTTGAGAAATGGAGAAGAGGAAATTGCTCATCGAGATTCAGAAGTGACAGGCTGTTGATGAGGTGCAAATGTAGAAAGTGAGTCAGAAATCCTGGCTGATAGACCAGCCAATTTGTATGGAAGTAATTGTCAAAACCTCAGGATCTCCCAAAGAACTTTAGTCATCATGTGCAAATCAGCTATGATGTTACCACTGTGATGTGGAAATCACCAATTTGCATTTAGCAACATTCCCCAAACACTTCTTCCTGGATGTTGTGATGCTGCACTACTTTCCAAAGATGCTGCTTGACTGCTGAGTTCCTCAAGCATATGGTTTTGTTACCACTTCCCGCGTGTCCTCAGGGTGGCCAGCTGGATCCTCCAGAACTGCTCAGCTGGAAAGGCCACTAACTCAGGAGTGGGGGAGGTTGCATGGATGACTGTTTTGGAGGACGGCTGACTCCCATTTTCAGGATCTCTGGTTGTAACACCATCACAGGGGATAGACTATCGACTGACGTCTATTACAAACCCGCTGACTCCCACAACCATCTCGACTACACCTCTTCCCACCCTGCTTCCTGCAAAGACTCTATCGCCTACTCCCAATTCCTCATCTACGCCACATCTGCACCCAGGATGAGGTGTTCCATACCAGGTTGTTTAGGGAACGCGGGTTCTCCTCTCCCATTATAGATGAGGCCCTCACTTGTGTCTCCTCACTACCCCGCAGCTCCGCCCTTGCTCCCCCTGCCCCGAGTCGCAACAGAGACAGAGACCCCCTAGTCTTTACCTTTCATCCCATCAGCTGTCGCATACAACAAATAATCCCCCGCCATTTTCACCACAACAACGGGACTTCGACCCACGAAGTCCGCATTGACCAGCAATCCCCGCACACCAACACAATCCTACACCCACTATGGATAATTTATATTTATACCAAGCTAATTACCCTCCTATCCTGTACGTCTTTGCAGTGTGGGAGGAAACCGGAGCTCCCGGAGAAAACCCACACAGGTCACACGGAGAACGTACAATCTCCATATAGACAGCACCCATAGTCACGATCGAACCCGGGTCACTGGCGCTGGAATGGGCCTGTCCCACTTAGGGGACTATGCAGTCGCCACATGTTCGCGGGTGATGACCGGGTAGTCGCCTTGATGGTCGTGAGGAGTTCCTGCATTCTGGGAACTAGTCGCGGCCTCTTTATGGTCGCCGCGAATTTTTCAACATGTTCAAAAATTAGCGGCGACCAGAATGAAGCCGCCATGGAAAGTAGCGAGAATTCTCGTGCCAGTATATTTTTAACAAATGAATGTTCAATGTTTAAAAAAATAATAATTTTTAATGCCACAGATTTTTGTTGCTGAATGCAACATCATATGCTGGAACAATCAAGAGTATATCCACATAAAGTTGGAAACCCATGATGTGTTTGGACTTCATTCTGTGACACAGAATTAATTTATAGGTTGTTCTAAAAATCGAAGAATTTTTGATTCTTAAAACAAATATCCTTCTATACTGGATTTTATTTCTAACTTCCAGGAGGTTAGTCTCCCGTTCATGGAACTCCTGAGAACTCCCCCCACCCAGCTGTCCAAACCTATGTCTTTGCATCGAGCAAAAAACAGGGATTAGAAAAAAAAACACAATTGCACAAATTTGGAGACACCAAAAACTGCAGAAGCTGGAATGAGCAGGAAACAATGTGCTGGAGGAGCTCACCGGGTCAAGCAGTATCTGTGGCGGAAATGGACGGGCAATAATTTTGGGTCAGGATCCTACTTCAGACTGATGGAGTAGGGGGAAGAAGGCTGGAAAAGGATGGTTGATGTGAGGCAAAACCTGGCAAGTAAATACAGACGAGGGGGTGACTGTCAGATGGATGGAATACATGGTAGAGGGTGGAGGTGAAAATAAAACAAAAGGGTGGCATTTAAGAAAAGTGTGAAGTGTATGGCTGGTGGAAAGGATGTCGGCAGAATGTGACGGGAAAGAGGGGGAATAAATGGAAATATGGGACTTGGGAGTGGGAGATGTGCATAGAGATGAGGGGAGAGGAGTAGGGCGACTTGGATGGTGGGAGAAATATGCGCATACTGGGGGTGGAGCAGGGCAAAAAGGAGGGTTGAGGGAGCTGTGTTGTGATTGTGGAGGTATTACTTGACATTGGAGAATTCAATGTTCATACCATTGTTGTCAGATACCCAAATGAAATAATGAGGTAAATTTGGATTTGCTTTTACCATGCTCAACACCCAATGCTACTGAGTTTTCTCAGACCCAAAGAGATAAAAGAAACTAATACAAGGGTACACAAAAGGCTGGAGAAACTCAGCGGGTGCAGCAGCATCTAAGGAGCGAAGGAGATAGGCGACGTTTCGGGTCGAGACCCTTCTTCAGACTCCTTCTTAGATGCTGCTGCACCCGCTGAGTTTCTCCAGCCTTTTGTGTACCCTCGATTCTCCAGCATCTGCAGTTCCTTCTTTAACACTAACACTAGTACAATATCACTCTGCTGTGAGATCAGTCTTTAATTATTCGCACACTGGGCTAATCCTGGTAGCATCAAACCCAAATAAAAGACATTCTTCCACAGGAACACTATTAATTTGAGCACATATTCCCAAATGATGAACATAGTTTATTGACTGTAGCACAATTAAAATAAAATAGACACAAAAAGCTGGGGTAACTTTGTGGGTCAGATAGCATCTCTGGAGAAAAGGAATAGGTGATGTTTCAGGTCGCGATCCTTTCTTCCTCAGTCTGAAGAAGGGTCTCGACACGAAACATCACATATTCCTTTTCTCCAGAGATGCTATCTGACCCACAAAGTTACTCCAGGTTTTTGTGTCTATTTTATTTTAATTGTGTTACTGTGAATAAACTATGTTCATCATCTGCATCACCAGCAACTGCAGTTCCTCCCTACACAATTAAAATAAAATATTGTATTCATAAACTCTTTCACTTAAAAAAAAATAGAATAAAGTCCCTCATTTAGTTTGGAAATCTATGTCCATAATTGTTGCTCAGTTCTTTAAATTTATCTTCTGAAAAAGCAAAATGGATTCCCTCAGATGCAGCATAAATGTATTCATCGGTTGCTAAGCTATTTATCCATGGGGACATCAATACTGTGATGTTCCTGCTGTACATCACAAACTGATGTCCATCTTGTCTCATTTAATCTTCACATGTGGTACAGCCCAGCACAATTCACAGGTAGGGGATGAGTTTTATTTTGCAATCCGCATCACCCAGGGAGCTCAAGGCCCAATGAAGAAACACATTGGCTTGTTCCCTTTATCATCGATACTTTTTTGCATATCTTTCATTCATTGTTCTTTATCTCTCCACATCACCGTCTATATCTCTCGTTTCCCTGATCCCTGACCAGTCTGAAGAAGGGTCTCGACCCGAAACGTCGCCTATCTCCTTCGCTCCTTAGATGCTGCTGCACCCGCTGAGTTTCGCCAGCCTTTTGTGTACTCAAGAAACACAAATTACCAGGTCCTCTCAGATCCAGACCTCATTGCAGTCTTGTACAAACATCGAGCAAAAAGAGATGAAAGAGAGAATCAAAGTAACATTTGAATAAATAAAACATGATGATGTAAAACTGGTCTGGGGGAAGCATGAGGAAATTCACCTATTCACTGGATCTGTAACAAGCAAAAGGTAGTTGGGTAGGTCTGACATGTCAGCCCCAGGAAATCACGACAAAAGTCCCATCGGGTTGTTTACTAAGCCCAGCCGACGTCCAGCTGCTTCTATCAAGGCTTGCCTCTCTTTTCATGTACAAAGGTGAAAAGATGACTGCTGATTGTTTACACGATGCTCAACTCCATAAACAACTCCTCAAATAATGCTGCTGTGAATGCAACACAATCTAGACAACACTCAGCCATGAGCTTCAAGCGACAGGTGACATTCATGGCGCACCAATGACTGATAATGTGTCTCCACCCGCAATAAGAGAGGGTCTAATTGGTTCTTCTTGGCAATCAACAGCAATCACCGCAGCTGGGTCCATTGTACCAACGTGTAGGGAGTCAGCATTGACCAGAAACCATATTGGAGCATCCACTTAAACAGAGTGGCTACAACATCACACACAGAGTGGTGAATCTGTGGAATTCTCTGCCACAGAAGGTAGTTGAGGCCAGTTCATTGCCTATATTTAAGAGGGAGTTAGATGTGGCCCTTGTGGCTAAAGGGATCAGGGGGTATGGAGAGAAGGCAGGTACAGGATACTGAGTTGGATGATCAGCCATGATCATATTGAATGGCGTTGCAGGCTCGAAGGGCCGAATGGCCTGCTGCTGCACCTATTTTCTATGTTTCTATGTTTCTATGTGAGGCAACAGCTCTACCAGCAGTGCCACCCTGACATATTGTGGATCCACTTAATTAAAAAGCAATGCAAATCTTCACAAAGCAAAAACTGGAAATCCTAAATAAAATCTGAAAATGTAAGAAGTACTCAGTCAATCAGGAAGCATGTGTGGAGAGAGAATAGAATCATTGTTATCTATGTTTCTCTCTCCACAGATGCCGCCTGTCAATGTGTGTCTTAGAGTAACCATCACTAGCACATGTTTCATAAGAAAATAGTTTAGCTATCTTATTGCCTATAGTTTCAAACATAGAGGGCATGAAGATGAGAGGTAATCTTATAGAGGCATGAGGGGAATTGATAGGGTAGATGAAGCGAGTCTTTTGCCCAGTGCAGGGGAATCAAGAAACAGAGAGCATATGTTTACGAGAAGCTGGGAAAGATTTAACAGGAATCTGAGGGACAACAGTTTCACACAGAGGGTGGTGGGTATATGGAATGAGCTGCCGGAAGAGGTAGTTGAGGCAGAAACTATAACATTTAAAAGGCAATTGGAGAGGCACGTAGATAGGAAAGGTTGAGGGGGATATGGACCAAAAGCAGGCAGGTGTAGATGAAGCGCCTTGGTCGGCAGGGGCAGGCTGAGTTGAAGGGCTTGTTTCTGTGCTGTATGACTGTCTGACTCTGAATTGATTCTATGCCATGGAGCCAATGCTTACTTTTGGTTTATTGGAGGCATTGTTGGATATGTAACCTGAAGTAGATTTCAATTGTACAAACTGTAAGTCAGTGGCCACTTCTGATTTGAGTATGGTATTATATAAACACGCACTACTCTTTTAGCAGATAATAAATCAAACAGGAATATATCTACACAAGCACATTTCTACATGTACATTAAGTGCATATGTCCAATATTGTGACAAGCACCTGCTACACAGAAAAAAGATCTGAGGGATGTTCTCTCAGGCACTGACGGTGTGTTTGCAACTTTACTTTGATGCATAAATATATGAAGATCACCCTGGCTTTAAAAGGCACCAGCATTTTTAAGAATGGCATGCCAGGAATGGAACCATCTATACATAAAAAACGAGTTGTTATTCCAGTGAAACTGCAACACAGGACTACAGGGTGCTGGAAACATGAACAGCATGCGATAGACAGAGCCAACCAATCTCACAATCAACAGATCAGATCAAAACTCTGTAGTCTTATCACATCTAATCATGAATAGTCATGACTTAAATGTCAAAAGGAGATGCAGTTCCAAAAACATGTCATTCCAGGAACAAAGAGGATTGATGACGGGCAGAGTGCATGTAGAAACAAAGAACTGCAGATGCTGGTTTATACACAAAAGTACACAGAGTGCTGGACTCACTCAGCAGGTCAGGCAACATCTCTGGAGCATCTCCAGAGAGGATGACTAGATTGATGAGTTACTCTATCACTGTGTGCACTTTTGTGTCAGACAGTGGATGCTGTCCATGTGGATTTTGATAAGGTATTTAATACATTTACTTATGGTTGGATGATCCAGAAGATTAAGATGCATGGGATCCATGGTGACTTACTAGTTTCGATTCAAAATTGTCTTATTCATAGAAGACAGAAGGTAGTGATGCAAGGGTCAAGAGCCGAGAGTGTTAACCAAAACACATGTACCAACGTGTTTAATATGTACCAAAACTAAACAATTAAACCCTTACTTGCAGCAGCATAACAGATCTGTAAACACGGTACACAATGGATAACATAACAAACAAACATAAAATAAGTTTAAAAAAAAACCAAATGAGGGCAAAACAGAATAAAAAGCCAGAAGTCCCCCTTTCTTCCCAAATTCTTTGACCTGCAACCAAGATAGTTTGTAGTTCGAAGTTTAACAGGTGTTTGTAGTGTTCAATAGCCTGAAGGTTGTTGTGAAGAAATTGCTCCCGAACCTGGACACCACGGTTTTCAGACACCTATATGATCCTTCCAATGGCAGGAGTGAAATAGCAGTGTAGACAGAGGCATGTGTATCCTTGATGATGTTGGCTGACTTTTTGTGGCAGCACCTCCTACAGATCCTATCGATGGTGAGAAGGTCAATGCCCGAGATGGACCAGGCAGTCCACCACTTTCTGTAATCTACCTCGTTCCTGGGTGTACGAGTTGTCAAACCAGGTCCTGATGCAACCAGTCAATATGCTCTCTAATGTACATCTGTAGATATTCAAGAGAGTATTTGTCGACATGACAAATCTCCTTAATCTTCTACGGAAGTAGAGGCATTGATGGGCTTTACTTATCATTGCATCATTGCGCTGGGTCCTGGACAGATCTTCAGAGATATGCACTCCCGCAAACCTGAAGTTGTTGACTCGTGGATGAAGACAGGTTTGTGGATGCTCAGCCTTCCTACTCTAAAGTTAACAATCTGCTCCTTAGCTAAAAGCAAAGTCATTGTCCTGGCACCGATCAATCTCCCTCAGTGGTGTTGGGTGTTATTCTGGCTGGAGGTCCATGACCAGAGATGTTCTGCAGAGTTCTGTGCTAAGACTTCTACTGTGTGAGATATACATAAAAGACTTGGACAGAAATATAGATGGGTTGGTTAGTATATTTGCAGACAAGATCAAAATGAGTGGAGTGGTGGACTGTGGCGAGGATATAACTGAATATTGATCAGTTGCAGATATACAGATACGGGTGGATAAGCGGCAGGTGGAGTTTAATCCAAGCAAGTGTCAGGTGTTACAGTTTGGGAGGTTGAATATAAGGGGAAAAGTACAAATAAATGGCAGGATCTGAAGCTGGATATCGAGTGCTCTTGGTGGCATGTTCCCACTACCTACCAGGCACGTCAGAATCATGAGGTGATACTGCCCACTTTTGCCTGGAAGTGTGCAGTTTAAACAACTCAAGAAGCTCGAAACTACCCAGGGCAAAGCAGCCCTCCTGATCCCCATTAGTCATGTGAAACATTTGTTCCATTTACCACCAGCACTGTTTTGCAGTGTTCGCCATCAACAAAATGCATTACAATCCTTCCCAGATTCTAGCACTATGAAGCACAAGGGTTTCAGACCTATGTAACCACCATCAGCTGCAAGTGCACTTCCAAGTTGTACATCATTCTGATTTGGTTTACATCATCGTTGAGTCAGAATCCTATCACTTTCCAGCCAAAAGCAGCATGAGAGTACCTTCACCAGACTCCGGCTGTTTATGAAAACAGTCCACCACCACCCTCCTAACAGCAAATACTGATGGACAATAAACACTGCCCTTGCCAGTAACTTCAAGATCCCTAAAAAGTGATAGGATAAAAAGAATCTAGTCTGGGTTTGATCTGTTCAATGGTACTTACTTTATTTCATGTGCTGAGGTACAGTGAAATTTATCTTTGTGCACAGTTCAGTAAAAAGTATTACCAAACGTAAGCACGAGTTTGTGTTTGAGTTTTGTTTATTGTCACGTGCACAAGGGTACAGATAATAGCTTCTGTCGTGTGCTAACCAGTCAGCGGATAGAGAGTGCACGATTGCAATCGAGCCATCCACTGTGTACAGGTACACAATAAAGGGAATAATGTAAATAACGTTTAGTACAAGATAAAGTCCAGTAAAGTCCAATCAAAGATAGTTGGAGGGTCTCGAGTGAAGTAGATAGTTGCTCAGGATAGTAGCTCTAGTTGTTGCTAGAACGGTTCAGTTGCCTGATAACAGCTGCTATAGAAACATAGAAACATAGAAATTAGGTGCAGGAGCAGGCCATTCGGCCCTTCGAGCCTGCACCGCCATTCAATATGATCATGGCTGATCATCCAACTCAATATCCTGTACCTGCCTTCTCTCCATACCCCCTGATCCCTTCAGCCACAAGGGCCACATCCAACTCCCTCTTAAATATGGCCAACGAACTGGCCTCAACTACCTTCTGTGGCAGAGAATTCCACAGATTCACCACTCTCTGTGTAAAGAACGATTTTCTCATTATGAAGCTGTCTCTGTATAACTGCAACAAAGCATTGCTCAACTCTACTTAAAATTAGAATAATAAATATTGGGCATGTATTTTATCATCCACTTGGTTCGCGCACGAAATGCCAAATTATCTCTTCGCTATCAGATAGTGACAGATTTTTTTGAGAGTTGCACATTTGTAAAATTCAAAAACTTTTGATTTAAGTCAACTCTGAAGTCTCCAATTTGAGTGAAGTTCATCTCCAGCTCTGTCTGACAGATAACATTAATGGGAAACTTTAATATCAATGAAAAACTGTGGTGTAGAAGCAACCTATGTGGGACAAGAACTGATAATTTTAGAAATGTTTTAAAATTTACATGTGTTTCCAGGTGCTCAATAATCTTCGAACCAGTTAATAATGTTCCTTTAATTCCATCCGCTTTAACTTTCACTGATGATCTCTAATGAATGACTTTATCATTTGCTTTCTATTAGTCAATATAAATAGTGTTCTTAAATATTCCCTTGGCAACTACTTTAGTCACTTATTTAATACGATATTCAGTCTTTTCAAGCATGGTTTAATCTGTGCAAACCATTGCTAACTTTCTTTTACCAGTTGATAGCTTTCAACATGTTGATTCTAGGTCATTAATTATAGAGGAGCAATTTCTGGGCAATGATTGTTCACCAAACTGGCCGGTAATTTTCAGGTTTTCCACTTTCGCCTTTCAGCCTGAATATGGGATGACATGCAATTTTTAAATGTCATGAATCAATAATGTAAACAATCAAGTATCTTCAGTGTAAACCAGCATCTGCAGTTCCTTCCGACACATTTAGTCTGCTCCGCTGTGAACAGGTTCCCCTCCTCTCTCTGACGAGATTTCCGCAAGTCCCTCACTCGCTGCTCCCCCTCTGTGATTCCTCCCGCTCTCCAGCTCCATCATCGTCTGTTTTGATCTGTAGTTTTCAACACCTTACCCTTCCATATCTCTAGACCCCCCCTCTCCCCCTACTCTCAGTCTGAAGAAGGTACTCAGCCCGAAACATCACCCACTCCTAGGGATCTTGAAGTTACTGGCAAGGACATTATTGCCATAGAGGGAGTGCAGAGAAGGTTCACCAGACTGATTCCTGGGATGTCAGGACTGTCTTATGAAGAAAGACTGGATAGACTTGGTTTATACTCTCTGGAATTTAGGAGATTAAGAGGGGATCTTATAGAATCTTACAAAATTCTTAAGGGGTTGGACAGGCTAGATGCAGGAAGATTGTTCCCGATGTTGGGGAAGTCCAGGACAAGGGGTCACAGCTTAAGGATAAGGGGGAAATCCTTTAAGACCGAGATGAGAAAGACTTTCTTCACACAGAGAGTGGTGAGTCTCTGGAACTCTCTGCCACAGAGGGTAGTTGAGGCCAGTTCATTGGCTATATTTAAGAGTGAGTTGGATGTGGCCCTTGTGGCTAAGGGGATCAGAGGGTATGGAGAGAAGGCAGGTACGGGATACTGAGTTGGATGATCAGCCATGATCATATTGAATGGCGGTGCAGGCTCGAAGGGCTGAATGGCCTACTCCTGCACACTAATTTCTATGTTTCCTTCTCCCCAGAGAAGCTGCCTGTCCCGTTGAGTTATTCCAGCATTTTGTGGCTTTGGACATCTGCAAATGTTCTTGTGCACCTTCTTTAAAACTCAAGGATGGGAGTTATCTGGACATGGGAGTTTATCAGGTTCTAGTGCTATAAATTGATTACTTTATATGGTTAATGCTAATTTTGTTCAGGTGCTTCCCTGACAAAACATTTATTTACTCAGGATGTTTAACATGCCATCCCTGTTCTCAGCAATAAAAGACTGAAGCAAAGTGATCTTCCACGACCTATCATCTCCTTATTTTCATTTACAATATCACGAATATAACCTTTCAAGGAGCACACATCATTGCTGACTGCCACTAACTTATCTTTATATATATGTGCATTTTGTTGCTGCTTTTGATACAACTGACTGTATTTTTGCTACATTTCTGCCACCTTTTGTAGTATTTTTGAAAATAAAGTACCTGTGTTTTTGCCACATACTGGACAGTTCACGCCTACATTTTCAGAAGAGTCATGTCTCTGAAATTCATCTGCGCCATTCTGCACAGTATTTGGCTGGTGGTTCTAATATGACCGAGTCATACAGCATGGAAACAGACCCTTTGGCCCAACTTGCCCGTGCCGGCCAAGATGCTCCAAATGCGCTAGTTCCACCTGCCCCCATTTGGCCTTTAAACCTTTCCTATCCATGTACCTATCTAAGTATCTTTTAAATGCTTCTTTTAATATCTAGCAAATTGTCCCATATACCCACCACCCTCTGAGAAAAAAAGTTGCCCCTCAGATTCATATTAAATCTTGTCCCTCTCACCTTAAACACATACTCTCTCTTGTTTTTGATTTCCTTACCCTGGGAAGTGACTGTACATTCACCCTACCTATCCCCCCCCCTCATGATTTTACCACACTTCTATAACGCTGCCCTTACTGTCAGGTCAAGGCGCAGCCTTGAAACTGGTGCCATGTAGTCCAGTTCAACCTGTGGGACGTTCTCATCATTCATGGAAAGTCTCCTTTGGCGGACCAGGCGGAAGAGATCTTTATGAACCAAGGGCTGGAAAGGCGACGCAGCAACGCACTGTGGAATACGAAGGGCTAGTCAGAGCACTAAAGACGACCTGGCCATCCACTGCAGCCAAGAGGTCTCCAGCCACGATGATTTTTCATATCATTGGACTCTGACTTCTGCGGCCGAGAGGGTGGGGTTGTTACAGTGCAACAGGTTCTCCACATTAAACTCATTCACGTACAGGTTGTTGTGCAGCCCTCTTCTCTACATAAAGTCCTGCGGCGATGGGCTAGGAGCAGAGCGACAGGTAGGGGTTGGATTCATGGAAGGTAGGCTTGGAAGGGTGGATGCTCCTCAAACTGCGGAGTATCTTGGGCAATGCAGCTCAACCCCTCCATGACACACTGAGGTCAACCTGAGGAGCACCTTCAGCAACAAACTGGTTCCACCAAGATGCAGTACAGAACGCCACAGGAGAACCTTCTTCCCTGTGGCTATCAAACAGTATCTCATCCCCTTTCTTTCATGTGGTAGACTGACCCCCCCCTCCCCAATCTTTGTACATCCCCAATCCTTTCTACTCATCATTTTAATTTCATGTTTCATGTACCTTGTTGGGTTTTCAGTGTTTGAGTACAGTGTTTTATGACAGTTGGCAGACTGATTTCCCTCCTGGGATAAATAAAGTTCTATCGTATTGTATCGTATCTTATTGCAAAGGCTTCTGTCCACCTCTTGCAGTATCATGGACATGTGTTTTTTTTTCTCAAATTATGTTTTTGCGCTAATGCCTTGGTAGTTGCAGTCTCTTCTTTCCTTTAGAAATTTTGTGTAATATATGTATAATTTATGCATAATTTGTTTTGTGTGTCTGAGAATTTATGCCTGTGCTGATACCACAAGCAAAACTTTTCACATTGTACCTGTGCCTCACCATTCTTTTACACATGACAATAAATTTGACTTGACTCCCCACGCAACACAGGGATAGAGTTCCCCAGTACGTACCTTTGACCCCCAACAGCCAACACATCATTCTCTGCATTGACACTCTAACCCACCATCAGTCGCATCTTGAACTCTTTTTCCTTTTCTGCTTTCAGCTAAGACAAGTCCTTCTGCAACTCCTTGATCCATCATCCATTCCCACCCAAGCCCTTCCCTCTCCAGGCACTTTCCCTACTAACCGCGGGAGATGCAACACCTATCCCTATCTCTTTGCTCCCCACTTCCATCCAGGGTTTAACATGTCAGCTGAAATACAGCCCCTCTTGCTGAGTGGCAACACTTGCTTACCAGAACATTGGAGTTTCAGCCGTAATTCTGTGCTCAAGATTCTGGTCCAAGTAAAGATCTAAAATGTCAATTCAGTTTCCTTTTACATGTGACCCCCTATCTGCTGAACACTAGATTTCCAACAGCTACAAGATGCAGCTTTATTTTACTATATACATTTTAATGTTTCTTTTTGTAGACAGGATTACTGCCATTTGTATAAAGTCATATGCCCAATCACTGTGTCTCCTAAATTCTTAAAGTTGCCTTTCATCATTAGCATTGTAATTAGTGTTGATCGGCACACAAAATTATGCAGTGACTTTGGTCCAAAGAATGTCATAGGATTTTAACTGCAATGTTATTTTGGGATTCAAAAACAGTAAATTGTTCTTATACAATGCAAAACAAGGAATATTTAAAAAAATTACAATTCCTATAGGCCAATAACTAAAATCGTGAACCTAATGTTGGATACTTAACTAGTGATTGGTGTATAAAAAGGCAAATTGAGTATAAACGCTGCACTCAAATTACATCCTTGGTGCACGTTTCTTAGTACTATGCTTCATGAACAATAAAAGATGTGCAGTGGAGATTCACTGCAATATTACGTCTCCAAGGATTAGTTGATGAGGAGGAATCAGTAATTTAGTTTCATATCCCTGGAAACCTGCAGTCACACCCTCTTGGAAACACTTGATCTTGAAAACTACACAAACTCAGCGCCAGTTGTTACTTGGATGAACACTGCCTGCGAATACCAGGTGCAGTATTTTTTTTTAATTCCCGAGACCATCGATAAGAGTGTTTTATTATCATATGTCCCAGATAGAACAATGAAATTCTTACTTGCTGCAGCACAAAAGAATATGTACACATTGTGCACTGTCAACAATATAATAAATGAGAAAAAAAGTTCAATGTGTATATATATATATATATATATATATATATATATATACACACACACACATATATATTATATATATATAGATATAGATATACACACACACACATATGCACACACGTACACATACGTACACATAAAAAATGGACAACAATAATAGTGCAATAATAACAATAATAGTTTATGTAGTTCAGAGCTTAATGGAGGTTGTAGTGTTTAATAGCCTGATGGCTGAAGGGAAGAAGCTGTTCCTGAACCCGGATGTGTGTGTATATATATATATATATATATATATATATATATATATATATATATATATATATATATATATATATATATATATATACATACGCACGCACACAGACCACACACATATAGATATTTAGGTTAAAGGCTATAGAAGGCATATTCCGCAGGGTTTTAGGCCAAGGAAAATAATCTTGGAATTTAAATGAAACAATTGGGACAGAAGTAAGGATTTTTTGTATTTACCAATGAAGAGTGGAAATCCCAATAAAAACGAGGAGAGCGAAGAATAATTAATAATTGTTTGACATAATTATGCTAGATGAGAGCTTTGGGTGTTTAGACCGAAGCCGGGTGGATGGAGTTAAGACAGTGATGAGCCCTAACTTCTCTGCATGATGGAACGGAAGGAAGAGGTTTATATGCCTATGTGTGTAGCTTTAAAATATCAGTTATGTTCTATATCAGGCTTTTGATGCCATTCAAAAGTCAAAGTGCTTTCCCTGTCATTCTCGTTGCCGGGTGACAAATGACTAAAAGCTCTTTATGCTTATTTTCAAATTGTGCTGCAATCCTAAACAGCAACTCCCACTGTGAAAAACAGAGTGATAAATAGTGGTTTTAAACATTCAAAGAACTACAGTAAAACATTGTTTCGTCTTTTATCGATTCCTTATCTCTAAAATTAATTTGGAAAACATAGAGTTTACTTCCGAACTGAAGATGAAACATTGGATGCCCATTTTATCAACATCATTTTCTTCAGTATTTTGGCGTCTCTCACAATGAGCACCAAGTTTCCCACCTATGTGACAGACTGTGTTCAAGAATGTACCTAGCTGGCATTTTCTAACCTTTCCTCCTGGAAAGAATACACAGCTTTGACTTACTCCACCTTCTTCACCCATCTGCCAATCTAATCCCCGCTCACCTGTATCCCTCCACAAGACTTGTGTAGGAAGGAACTGCAGATGCTGATTTAAACCGAAGATAGACACAAAAAGCTGGAGTAACTCAGCAGGTCTGATGTTTCTTCTTCAGTCTGAAGAAGGGTCTTGAATCGAAACATCGCCTGTTCCTTTTCCCCAGAGATGCTGTCTGACCCACTGATTTACTCCAGCTTTTCTGTCCTTCTTCCCCTTATGCCAGGCTTTGTCCAGCCCCCACTTCTCTTTTCCAGCTTTCTCCATCACTACTACACTCATTCTGAAGAAAGGTCCTGATCTGAAACCACATCTATCCATTTACTCCATAAATACTGAATGACCCTCGGAGTTCCTCTAGCACTTTGTGTTTTGCTCAGATTTCTAATGTCTATACTGCCTTGTCTCTGAAGAAATTACTTCCTGGATAATGCACTCTCGACTAGTATGATCTTTTTCCACTATTCCAAGTTTGTTTGATGGAAAGATTCATAGAGTCATACAGTGTGGAAACAGGTCCTTCAGCCCAAATTGCCCACACTGACCAACATGGCCCATCTACACTAGTCTCATCTGCCTGCGTTTGACCCATATCCCTCTAAACCTGTCCTATCCAGGAACCTATCTAAATGTTTATTCATCTACCTCCTCCGGCAGCTCGTTTCATACACTCACCACCCCTTGTGTGAAAAAGTTATCCCTCAGGTTCCTCTTAAGTCTTTCCCCTGTCGCTTTAAACCTATGCCCTCTTGTTCTCAATTACCCTACGCTGGACAAGAGACTCTGTGCATTTACCCGATGTATTCATTTCATGATTTTATACACCTCTATAAGATCACCCCTCATCCTCCTGCATTCCAAGGAACAGAGTCCTAGCCTGTTCAACCTCCTCCTATAGCTCAAACCATCGAGTCCTGGCAACATCCTCGTAAATCTTCTCTTCACCCTTTCCTGCTTGACAACATCTTTCCTATAGTATGGTGCCCAGAACTGAACACAATACTATAAATGTGACAATACTATAAATCACCAACATCTTATAAAACTGCAACATGACCTCCTAACTTCTATACTCAGAGGTATAGAAGTTCAGAAGTATTCTGGACATTAATTTTGAAAAATGCTTATTTTGGGTGATATTGGGTGCAAAATATTTCACTAATCCACTAGTGGGTAGCCAAGATCCCTTTGCTTCATTTAAAGATTAGTGGGCGTATTTCTGTTGAGTTCTGGTCAATATAACAACACTAAAACCTGCCATTCATTGCATTGCTTCTGTGCGGTGGGAAAATGCAGCCACATTCCCATTTACCATCCATCTTGGAAAAAAAGATGACACACGGGTTAAAGAGGGAAAGCAAAGGCCAGGGTGAGGCAGCTGTGGAACTGCGAAACAGAGGGGCAGGAAATGGAGAGTGATTTGGGAGAGAGTGGAGTTACAGATGGAAGATGACAGAAGTTTTTTTCACCCAGTAGCACATGAAGGGAAACTGATACTGGGTTGCAATTTTCAACGCAGTCAGTACAATGACTGTGTAGGGAGGAACTGCAGTTGCTGGTTTCAATCGAAGGTATAGACACAACATGCTTGAGGAACTCAGCGGGACAGGCAGCATCTCTGGAGGGAAGGGATGGGTGACGTTTCGGGTCGATTAATCCAGACGATGAATATGCTTTGATATAGAGAGCTGTTCTCGTTTTGATTTTCACAATCAGAAATCAGCCTTTAACACTGGGAGAAATCTAATGCCCTTCTCTCCACTCACACATTTCAAGACTCCCCACTCCCCTTCCCTCTCTGAGGAGCCCCCCCCGTCACCTGAAAGCAGGAGATGAAATGCCGCTGGAGCTCAGTGACATTGGCGAGCCACCTGACCGACAGCACGGGTTCCTTCTACCTCGGGATCGCGTCGGCTCTCGGGTCCCTCCTCAACTTCCATTCCTTCACAGTGGGACCACCAGCGACTGGAGTCGGCTCGCAGGGGCCGGGAGGGGATGCGACCACTTGTGGAGGAGTCACGCAGTTTGAGATCCCAGGCGGCTTGAAGGCAAGTGCTCAGACCATCATTGTTTCACTTTGCAGGAGGGCGGCCCTGGCAGGAGATGCAATGCAAGGATCTCACCCTCTCACATTGGGTAATCCGTGAGGAAGGTCGACTTTATCCCGTCGCCCCTCCCCTCCCCTCCCATCAGCGGGCGGGATTCCCTTCGGATCCAAGCGCGGCGAGCGGCGCCGGGGCTTCAGGTCGCGACTGGGGCGGCGTCCGGCTCGACCGACAACTGCTCCCGCAAACATTCACACGCGTCTCAACGCGGGCGGCTCAGGCTGGGCTGGAAGGACGGCGTAGCATCGTCCCTGCCTCCCTTCCTCCACCCCTCCCAACAATGCCCACCCCCCTTCTCCCCAACTCCCACCCACACACACACACACACACAGACTTGATGATCTCTGCACACAAAAACCCAAGAGAAAAAATAACGGCTGCAAATGCAACGATGCCCGATGACAAGGGCAGGGCAGAGGTGTGTGTGTGTGTGGGGAGAGGCTCTATCAGCGCCAACACCACACACATATGTAGAACGGCCCATTTGGTCCCGGTGGCAACTCGTCCGCTCTCTGCCTATAATCTAACTCTATTGTGACAGCAGTTAGATTTGTGCACAAGCCCGGCGACAACGCGACCGCTGGAAATGCTACCGTGTGTGCCTACACCAGTCATCATCACGCCTGCCCATCTCAACCCAGCCGCCTGTAGCTGTCAGCATGCACTTGCATCTATTTCCCGGTTCAGTTCACATCATCTTGTGTATATATATATATATATGCATGCACGCACACACACACACATACACACACACACACACACATTTATATATACACACATTTGTAACCCCCCCCCCCTTCCTCCCTCCAAGTTGTGTCAAAATCCCCCATCATTGGTAAAACACATCAAGTAGGCTGTACCTGGAATGAATCTGTCGTTAGAGAATGAAGGGCCATCTTTAAAGGAGGACACAGGCAAGGCTTGGATGGCCTTTCCTGGCAAAATAATTCCTTCCCCAGGGAGGGGGGGGGGGAGTGAGAGAGGAGGAGGAGAGGAGGGGGGGGGGGGGGGGGAGTGATGGATGCAGGATTATTTCACAGCTGTAAATAGAGACAGGGCTGGGGACAGACAGTGAGAGGCTGCAAGACTGCAAGGCAAGTGGAGAACTGTGTTGCCACAGATGTGTTGGATGGAGCATAAAGCACACCGGGAGACCCCCGGGGTGGGGGGCACTGGGGATTGGCGGGAGACAGATGGGAGTCAGGCTCTCCCCGGATAGGAGGGAAAACAATGCTGAACTGGGCAATACTAGTCGATTATCTTACAGCGATGCGGCCACCGCCTCTGGAGGGTGAACGGCTGCCACCTGCTGGCACCCGGTGGAACAGATACGGTTCAAGGTCTCGCTGGAGGAGTTCAATGGGCAGCAAACCGAACACCTCCTGAGCATCTGCCACAACCTACCTGATCTGCCGGTTGCTAAACACTTTAACTACCCCCTTCCATTCCCACACCGACGCAAATTGTAGGAACAGCACCTCATATTTCGCTTGGGCAGTTTGCATCCCAGCGGTATGACTATTGACGTCCCTAACTTCAAGTAACCCTCGCTTTCCCTCTCTCTCCATCCCTCCCCCTTCCCAGTTTTCCGACGAGTCTGACTGTCCCCAATTACATTTTATCTGTGTTTGCTTTGTTGTCACCTTTTCCAAGCTAACAATGAATGATCTATTCTACATTTTCCTTGACCTCCATCTCTTTTGATGTCTCGTTTTCACAGCATACCCTTCCTTTTCTCTGTGGCTCGCTCTCCCCTGACTCTCATCCTGAAGAAGGGTCTCGACCCGAAACATCACCCATTCCTTCTATCCAGAGATGCTGCCTGTCCCGCTGAGTTACTCCAGCATTTTGTGTCCTGCAACCACACTATCGGGTTCAACTGTACATAATACATTGTATGGACTGAGGTTCTGCAAGATCACACAACGGTGAAGTGATAATCAACAAACAAAGGAGAGTTATAATATGCTAAATATGTCAGAGATTATGTGGAGAAGGCAGGAGAACGGGGTTGAGAGAGAAATGTAGCCATGTTTGCCAATAGCGGAGTAGACTTGATGAGCCGAATGGCCTAATTTTGCTCCTACAACTTATGAATCCTACTATAAACGGCTTGATTGGAGTCATGTATTGTCTTTCTACTGACCGGATAGCACACAACAAAAGGTTTTCACTGCACCTCGATATACGTGACAATAAACTAAACTGAAACCTGTGTTTTTGCCGCTGTGAGTTAGCAGCTCCAGCGGTCCATTCCTCGTCAGTTTACTTGTATCCCTTGTAACCCTGAATTTATGAACTTGTGAAAATAGTGGTACCGCAAGGAGAAATTTAAAGGTGAATTTGGAGTGAAAGCTTCTAAATGGACCACTTCCACATTAGCCATCGTTAAAGCAGAATCCATTAATTATACTCAAATGAAATACAATGATTGCTGAAAGAAAGAACCATTAAAAAAGGCATAAAGGTGGCACAGGGGGTAAAGCCTCTACCTCACAGGGCCAGAAGCCAGGGTTCATTCCTGATCTCCGGTTCTGTCTGCGTGGAGTTTGCATGTCCAACCTGTGACGGTGTGGATTTCCCCTTGGTGCTCCGATTTCTCCCACATCCCAAAGATGGCGACACATTGTTAGGTTAATTTCTCCCGGCGTGTAGAGGGTGGTAGAACTTGGGAGCAGTTGAAGAGAATGGAAACATTGAGGTTAATGTACGAATACTCTAAATGCGCGATCGATTATGGGCCAAAGCTGCTGCCCTGCTGCATCTCCCTATAATGCCATGGATACACACAGAAATATGGGACATAGAGTATCAGATTGCTCTCAAAGAGGTATGCACTATTGGAGTTTTGGTGAGCTGAATGGCTGAATTCTGTACCATAAAGATCACAGAGTGTGTATAACCAGTAGTAGGTCACACAGTCATCATGAGAAAAAAACCCATTATTTTCTTGATACCATGAGACGCTTGAAAAATTCAAATTTTGTAAAATTCTTCAATGGCTTCATCCTTTCCTAACCCTCTATTCCTCTCACCTTACAGACTTTCTTGATCTCTCTGTTCCTCTAGATGTAGCCTCCTGCTTTTCACTTCCCCGCCATTTATATGATATCTAAATCATGAGCTGATTTGGGCTCAGATACTGGGATCATCTCCAGAGAACACTCTTTGTCAATCCTTAAAACAGTCTTAAAAAAAACGTCCTTCCTTGATCAAACATTTGGTCAAAGCTAAATGGATTCCTGATTAGCTCTTTGGGACCACGTACATGGAACCTTGCTTTTTCTGTTTTTTGAGTCCCTGAGTTACAAATAATTAAAAAGAGATGATATTTGAATTTTACGGAAATAATGTGGAAACTTTATAGAAAGTGTAGAAGAGTTTCACCTGGACATTGCTTGGATTGGAGGGCATTATAATGAGTCATTGGATACACTTAGATTGTTTTCTCAGGAGCATCAGATGGCTGAGTGACCTTTTAGTTTCGAGATACAGCATGGAAACAAACCCTTCAGCCCACCGGGTCCACGCCGACCAGTGATCCCCGTACACTAGCACTATCCTATACACCAGGGACAACTCACAATTATTACCGAAGCCAATTGACTTACAGGTTTGTAGTGTGGGAGGAAACCAGCGCACCCGGGGAAAACCCACGCGGTCATGGGGAGAACGTACAAATTCTATACAGACAGCAACCGTAGTCAGCATCGAACCTGGGTCTCTGGTGCTATAAGGCTGCAACTCTACTGCTGCGCTCCCATGTTGCTCAGATATGATAGAAAGTATATAAAATTATTTACAATTCTGAGTGACATAGATAGGGACTTTTTCTCCAAATATCATAGATGCATATATACACAGTATGTGCAGGAGTAGGCCATTCGGCCCTTCGAGCTAGCACCGCCATTCAATGGGATCGTGGCTGATCATCCACAATCAGTACCCCATTCCTGCCTTTTCCCCAAACCCCTTGATACCCCTAGCCCTAAGAGCTCTATCTAACACTCTTCTGAATGCATCCAGTGAATCAGCTTCCACTACCTGAGAATTCCGCAAATTCACAACTCTCTGCGTGAAAAAGATTTTCCTCATCTCAGTACCAAATGGCCTACCCCTTATTCTTAAACTGCACCCCTGGTTCTGGACTCGCCAAACATCTGGAACATGTTTCCTGCATCTAATGTGTACAATCCCTTAATAACTTAATATGTTTCTATAAGATACCCTCTCATCCTTCTAAATTTCAGTGAATACAAGCCCAGTCGCTCCATTCTTTCATCATATGACATTCCCGCCATCCCGGGAATTAACCTTGTGAACCTATGGTGCACTCCCTCAATAGCAAGAATGTCCTTCCTTCAATTTGGAGACCAAAACTGCACACAAAACTCCATGTGTGGTCACACCAGGTCCCTGTACAACTGCAGAAGGACCTCTTTGCTCCTATACTCAACTCATCTTGTTATGAAGGCCAACATGCCATTAGCTTTCTTCCCTGCTGTTGTGCCTGCATGTTTACTTTCAGTGACTGATGTACAAGGTCACCCAGGTCTCGTTGCACTTCCCCTTTTCCTAATCTTACACCATTCAGATAATAATCTGCCTTCCCGTTCTTGCCACCAAAGTGGATAACCTCACATTTATCCACATTATACTGCATCTGCCATGCATCTGCCCACTTATCCAACCTATCCAAGTCACCCTGCATCTTCATAGCGTCCTCTTCACAGTTCACACTGCCACACAGTTTTGTGTCATCTGCAAATTTGCTTATGCTACTTTTAATTCCTTCATCTAAATCATTAATATATATTGTAAATATCCATGTCAATTTCCTACCTCCAATACCATTTTAGCCAGTAATCTCCTGTGTGGGCCCTTAACAACGGCTTTCTGAAAGTCCAGGTACATTATATCCACTGGCTCTCCCTTGTCCATTTTACTTGTTACATCCGCAAAAAATTCCAGAAGATTTGTCAAGCATGATTTCCTCTTCGTAAATCCATGCTGACTCGGACTGATCCTGTTACTGCTATTACATCTTCGATAATCGACTCCAGCATCTTCCCCACCACTGATGTCAGGATAACTGGTCCTTAATTCCCTGCTCTCTCTATCCCTCCTTTCTTGAAAGGTGGGATAACATTAGCTACCCTCCAATCCACAGAACTGATCCAGAATCTATAGAACATTGGAAAATGATCACCAATGCATCCACGATTTCTCGAGCCACCTCCTTGAGTACCCTAGGATGCAGACCATCCGGCCCTGGGGATTTATCAGCCTTCAGTCCCGTCACTCTACCCAACACCATTTCCTGATTAATATGAATTTCCTTCAGTTCCTTCAACACCCTAGATCCTCTATCCCCTAGCACATCCAGGAGATTGTTTGTGTCTTCCTTAGTGAAGACAGAACCAAAGTACCTGTTCAACTCGTCTGCCATTTCCTTGTTCCCCATAAGAAATCCATCTGTTTCTGTCTTCAAGGTACCAACATTTGTCTTAACTAATTTTTCCTCTTTACATACCTAAATAAGCTTTTACTATCCTCCTTTATATTCTGGGCTTCTTGTTTTCTCCCCGTATTGCCTTTTTAGTTACCATCTGTTGATCTTTAAAAGTTGCCCAATCCTCTGGCTTCCCGCTCATCTTTGCTATGTTAGACGTCTTCTCTTTTATTTTTATACTGTCTTTGACTTCCCTTTTCAGCCACGTTCACCTCTTACTCCCCTTAGAATCTTTCTTCCGCTTTGGAATTAAATTACCTGGCATCTTATGGATTATTCCCAGAAACACCTGCCATTGCCGTTCCACCGTCATCCCTGCTGGGATCCCTTCCCACTCAACTTTGGCCAGCCCCTCCCTCATGGCTCCATAGTTCCCCTTGTTCATCTGCAATATTGACACGTCCGATTTTACCTTCCCCCTCTCAAAGTGCAGTTTAAAACTTATCATATTATGGTCACTACCTCCTAATGGTTCCTTTACCTTGAGTTCCCTTATCAAATCCGGTTCATTACACAACACTAAATCCAGAATTGCCTGCTCCCTGGTAGGCTCTAGTAGAAGCTGTTCTAATGATCCATCTCAGAGACACTCTACAAACTCCCTTTCTTGCAGTCCAGTACCAACCTGATTTTCCCCAGTCTACCTGCATGTTGAAATCTCCCATAACCACCGTAGCATTACCTTTGTCACATGCTAATTTTAACTCCTGATGCAACTTGCACCCTATCTCCAGGCTACTGTTTGGGGGCCTATAGATAACTCCCATTAGGGTATTTTTCCCCTTACCATTTCTCAGTTCTATCTACAATGATCTACATCTTCTGATTCTATGTCACCCTTCGCAAGGGACTGAATTTCATTCCTTACCAACAGAGCCACCCCACCCCCTCTGCCCACCTGTCTGTCTTTTCGATAGGATGTATACCCCTGAATATTCAGTTCCCAGCTCTTGATCCTCTTGCAGCCAGATCTCTAATTCCCACAACATCATACTTAACAATTTCTAACTGAGCCTTAAGCTCATCCACTTTATGTCTTATACTTCGCTCATTCATATATAACACTTTTAATTCGGTATTCACCTTCCCTCTCCCACCGGTTCCTATTTCACCTGACTTTACTGTCTTATCCCTTCTTGAACTTCCTGTCCCATTAATTTGGGTGTCTTTTGTAACTTTTCCTGTACTCTCTTCCCCTTTGACACCATCCTTATCCTCCCAATTTGTCAACCCCCTGTCAAAAGAGAGGCCATAAGGAAAAGTTGAAAGGAGATTTCGGAGGTTCTTTTTTTACACACACATGCACATGGTGGTAGTGGCTAGAGCATGCTGCTTGCGAGGGAGATGGTGGAAGCAGATGTGATAGCAAACATTAAGAGGCATTTAGACAGCCACATGCATGGGCAGGGAATGGTGGGACATGTATCATGCACAGGCAAATGAGATTAGTTTAAATTAGTTTCATGTTTAACACAGACATCGTGGGCTAAAGAGGCTGTTCCTGCACGCTATTGTTGCATTGTGATTGTGACTGGAACTGGACCAGTAATGTGTACCAGTCTCCTAAAATGATTATGTTACCTATTAGATACATGGAAATGTAACCATTCAGAATATTAAAAATACTTCTGAAGAAGTTCTGCCATGTACTTTCTACTCAGACTGGTCTATATGTAGGCCATCTTTAGGTAATACACCACATTTAACATATTTCTCATCGCAATTAACCTTATTCATATAAATAAGTATTTTCTACGTTTTCACATTCATCCCTTTGCTTGAGTATAACTAACTATACCAAGACCTGTACCAGAATGTCAAACGCAATGATTTTCTTTCAAAAACTCTTCTTCACACAATGACGGGATACAGGTTTAATGAGTCTGGCAAAGTTTCGCATTTATTCCATCCCTTGCTTCATTTTCAAGTCAGGAAGAAAGCCAAGCCCAAAAAGAGTGATGGCCCTGCCTCACGGTGCGAGTTGACCCACGAGGTACCCCGAGTGAAAGACTCGTGGTTGTGTACGAGACTTCAAGTTTATGATCAAGTGTTTAACCGAGTTCCCACGGGTATGTCATTGCTGCGATGTTCCAAGTTCCTCTCCCGAGTTACCAAGTTCCTTTCCCGTTACTCTTGAGCCAACCGCGAATGAAGGTATGTTTTAATAAAGCAGCAATGTTAAAGAAGACATCTCCATCCTGCGGCTTTGAGTTTCAGTGCGGCCGAATCTATTGATACGACCTACAAAGGGAAAATGTGTAGCCTCCAGTAACCAATAACGTGGTAAGTGCATTTCTTGGTGTTTTATGTTTTTAAATACTGTATTTCCCGGGGTGGGGGGAGAGCTCAGTTCATAGTATTTGGGGAGTCTGGCGTTGTGAAGGAGGGGATTGGGGTCAGTAACCCACTTGCCAAGCTCCGGTCTGAGTGCAGGTAGATGGGACTAGGTGACAGTAAGTGTTCGGCACGGAGTAATAGGGCCGAGATGGCCTTTTTCCGTGCTGTCATTGCTATATCGTTTTATTGTGACCGGGGAGTGAATTAGCTTGGGTGGCTGCCGCAGCGCTCCGAGCACGGACAGCAGAACTGGCCGCCACTTCCGAGGAAGGAAGCAGCTCGGATGACTGACTTTGAGCGGCCGCTGGGACCTGACAGCAGATACACACACAGATACACACAGACAGACACACAGACACACACACACAGACACACACACACACAGATACATACACATGTGGCGTTTCTGCTCGGGACCCTTCTTCAGACAATCCAATGTCCCATAAAATATTCTTTAAATATTAAGGTTTCTGTTGAAAGTGTGGTGCCGTGGTTACGGGTAGGCGGAAGGAAGATGATGAGGTCTGGTACAAGTTGACTTTGTTTTCAGTAATCAGGCCTCCGTGTTGGCCGATGTCTGGTTGATCGAGCGTTCATACAGTTGCGAGCGAGTGAGGTCCATATATAGGAGCAAGGAACGCGAAGCCTCTGAGGGTTCATTGTTCCCCTGGTTTGGATTGCTCCCAGGAGAGTGGGCGCAAAGACAAATTTAGGCATTTTTCTGTGGAAGGAGGAGGGCAGAATAGAATCGAAAGCATTGAAACAGCAGCACTCTCCCCAACATGAAACACAGCGCAGCGTAAACAATTAAACAGCTTCACTTTTAAAAGCAAAGACACACGTTAAATTACACGGCCCCAAGAAATCGCCTCTCAATTGCTTCGGGGTTGGAATGGCAATATATATAATATATATAATATGTATATACATATTATACATATTATACTACACATACATATATATATATATATATATATATATATATATTGCAATTGTGAGAGTGGTGAATGTGTGGAATTCTCCGCCACAGAAGGCAGTTGAGGCCAGTTCATTGGCCATATTTAAGAGAGAGTTAGATGTGGCCCTTGTGGCTAAAGGGATCAGGGGGTATGGAGAGAAGGCAGGTACAGGATACTGAGTTGGATGATCAGCCATGATCATATTGAATGGCGGTGCAGGCTCGAAGGGCCGAATGGCCTACTCCTGCACCTATTTTCTATGTTTCTATATATATACTCTCTCACTCTTTCTCTCTCTCTCTCTCTCTCTCTCTCTCTCTCTCTCTCTCATCACACACACACACACACACACACACACACACACATATATATGTGTCTATGTGCTGTATATATACTTTGCGTGGTTCCTGGGTTGCCTACTGCTGGGTAACTCCGCGAAATATCATCCCCCTGCATTTCAAATCTAAATCTCTCGCCAATCCACAGCCTTCAACCGATTAACTAAAAATCTTGTTCTTTTTTAAGACCAAAACAAAATAGTTCTCGCGAATTCCAAGTTCCCGAGTTTGGGGAGCGGGGTGGGGGGGAGTTGGCGAGTCGGTGAAAATACAGCTCCAGCTGGAATATAAGAAGAGATAAAACAAAAACACTGAAAGCAAATAGTAACAACAGCGGGAAGTAGGACGTATGTGTGTGTGGTGTGCGCGCTACTGAATACTTTCTATCCAGTGTCTCCGCTGCAAATTGCAATGCATACGCGTTTGATATTTAGACAAACTTAATTTTATTTCCAGTTTTGCATTTTTAGTTTGTTCCACACATTTAATTAGTTTTAATCCCTCCAGAAAATAACGTGAAAGTGGAGATGGTTCTCATACATAAAGCCCAAGAGATGGCTTCTTGATTCTAACGAGTGTTTGGGAAAAATAGACACAAAATGCTGGAGTAACTCAGCGGGACAGGCAGCATCTCTGGAGAGAAGGGATGGGTGACGTTTCGGGTTGAGACCCTTCTTTGGACCGGTGTTTGGGAAAAGTGGATTAGGTTTGTTTTCTGGGGGGGGGGGGGGGGAGGGGGAATACTTTCTCCTTTTTCTCTGATTTCAGGAATGAATGCATGTTGACACACATAACACAAGGGGGGATCGCTGCGTTTAGGTCTGAGGCGAAGGGAGCCAAGAAGATCTCGATTTTCCCTGGCGATAGTTTCACTTTTTTTGCATTTTTCCTTCTCTCCAGAGATGCCGCCTGTCCCGCTGAGTTACTCCAGCTTTTCGTGTCAAAGTCGTCTTGTTCAATCTCATTTCATTGCAACTTTCAGCTCTGGATACCCTGCGTTGATCCGCGCGTATTTCAGCATTTATATTTCTCAAGCCTCTTTACCTCCCGGAGCCACATGTAACTTAACCACATGTAATTACTCCAGCATTTTGTGTCTATCTTTGGTTCAGTCTTTACTCGAGCGAACAAACAGATTATAAGAAAGTTCCCACGGTAGACTCATGAGACACTAAAGTAAAAGGGACGGGCCACTACGTTATTGCAACAAGTTTAAATGTTTCCATTTTTAACTTGAACAGTTAATTTGACTCGTGGAAAAAAATCAAACATGTTTGATTTTTTTCCCGAGTTAACAAGTTTCCCGAGTACCTGCCGTTAGCGCCACTGGTCGATAAGTTGCTCGTGCGAGTTCCGACGTTCCCGCTACGTGATCTCCACGAGTGAAAACTCGGGGTCACTCGTGGGCCAACTCGCACCGTGAGACAGGGGTTTGGCAACAAACAATGACAAAACCTGATCCATGAACCATGATAATTCAGAGAAATTTCTGAAAATGTGCGTCAAGTACTGTTCTTAGTCTGCAAGAATGCGTAAGCCTATTTGTCTAAGTGGTGAAAAAAGGGGGAACATAAACGTAATGTATCTATTAAGAGCACAATATTGCAGATTAGTGCTTTTTTTTACTTGGAGTCAAACTCCCAAGAGAGACAAGGGTGTTTTATAGCAGTTATGCCTATTGTGTTTCCAGTTAGAACTATAAAATACCCTTTATACAGAGCATGAATAATGTAGATAATCTGCCTGATTCATAATGCCTGTACCTTTTGATGCTTCTATTCCAATTATTAATATTACAATGACACCAAATATCAAGATCTTCATCTTGCTAAGTTTTAGTCATCTCCCTAGATCTACTTTCACCTTAGTATCGTACCGTATATTACTAAGGCTTGGGAGTAATACTATAGGAATTCAATTAATTTTATAAAAGCAGCGTGACAGCATGCATTTCATGATGGGTCATATTTCAAGTGCCTTTATTTAATGTTACAAATTCTGATTGTCTTGCTCCTTGACTGGCACTCATTCCATATTGTTAAATCAGCACTCAGCAGCTACAGAATTTGAAAAGAACAAATGGATGGTGACGAAAATAAACAACAGCAAAAAAGTCAATCATCACTTCATCATCAACATTGGGTTTTTTTTTCTCAAACCGGTAAGCTTAGTACACTGGTTAAAATAAACTGCTGAAAATAACCTTGTAACTTTTTTTTTTGTGCAAATTCACAACAATAAAAGTTCCCTGTAAAATTCTCTTTTATGCATTTGAATACCTTCATTAGTTGTTCACAAAGTCTCTCTTGGGGGTGAAGCTGACATTCTTGCAGTCACAATCACTTTTGTCAGCTGAAGAGATTTACAGCAGTAACCATGCCAGCGAATCCTAGGGGGCTGAAATCAGACAGAGTGCACAACACAGCAGCTCCCATCATGCTTCCGTTGCAATCCACTCCGCGCTTTGATTGGGCTCAAAGAGTAATTACAAAAAATGTTAATTTAAACCATTGAAAACAGAGTGTTCTCCCGCACACTCCAATTCAGCCCTTTTGTGCTTTGAATTTCTTAATTCCAGCATTAGCAGCTAGGCTCTCAGTTGCCACGGCCCAGAACCCTGGAATTCTTCCATCCATTAAAATATCTCAGTCACCAAGCTTTGAATCCATGCCCTAATATCTCCTAAGGAAGATACAAGGATGATGGTTTACAAAAGAAAAAAATACACAAAGTACTGGAGTAACTCAGCAGGTCAGACAACATCTCTGGAGAACATGGATAAGTGACATTTTGGGGCAGGACCCTTCTTCTGACTGCTTGGGAGGGGGGAGGGGGGTTTAGGGGAAGAATGCTGGAAGAGAGGAGGGGGTGGGGGGGGGGGCGGTGTTTTACTGCAATAGGAATTGCTGGAAGTACTGTAATGGGTTTTATATTTCAGTTGAGATTCTCAAGGGAAACAGGGAAATTATTTCCAGAATTTGGCTTGTGTTGATCCTTCAGTCATTTTGGAGAAATAGAAAAGTAGTGTATTTTTGCATGGTAGAAGAATGAGAGGTGTTGCTGTTCAGGCTGACCTGGATACCCTTCTATGCAAATCACTAAATTGTAACGTGCATGTATAGCAAACAATTAAGACAGCAAACGGTGCAAGAGGGGTTTTTGGAGAAGAATAGAGAGATGCCTTGCTCCACGTATACATCCCCAGTGAGCATGAATCTGGAATATTGTGCACAAGTCTGGTCTCCCTAACTAAACAAGGATATATTTAAGATGGTGGGGGGGGGGGGAATACCGTGAGGTTTCATTGGATTGATTCCTGAGATGGCAGGTTTGACAGTATGAAGGCAGTAAGAAGACTGTGCCTGTACGCTGTAAGGGAAAAAAGTAGAGTAGCTATGGAAACTATGAGATTCAAAGAGGAGGAAGTACTGACACTTTGAAAAATATAAAGGTGGATAAGTCTCCAGGTCCTGACAGGATATTCCCTAGGACATTGAGGGAAGTTAGTGTAGAAATAGCAGGAGCTATGACAGAAATATTTCAAATGTCATTAGAAACGGGAATAGTGCCGGAGGATTGGCGTAATGTTGTTCCATTGTTTAAAAAGGGTTTCAAAGAATAAACCTAGCAATTATAGACCTTTAGTTTGATGTCAGTGGTGGGCAAATTAATGGAAAGGATACTTAGAGATAATATATATAAGCATCTGGATAAACAGGGTCTGATCAGGAACAGTCAACATGGATTTGTGCCTGGAAGGTCATGTTTGACAAACCTTCTTGAATTTTTTGAAGCGGTAACTAGGGAAATTGATGAGGGTAAAGCAGTGGATGTTGTCTATATGGATTTCAGTAAGGCCTTTGACAAGTTCCCATGGAAGGTTGGTTCAGAAGGTTCAATCTTTGGGTGTTAATGGCGGAGAGTAGCAAGATGGATTCAACAATGGCTGAATGGGAGATGTCAGAGAGTAATGGTGGATGGCTGTTTGTCAGGTTGGAAGCCGGTGACCAGTGGGGTGCCTCAGGGATCTGTGTTGGGTCCACTGTTGTTTGTCATGTACATCAATGATCTGGATGATGGGGTGGAAAATTGGATAAGTAAGTATGCAGATGATACTAAGATAGTGGTGTTGTGGATAATGAAGTAGATTTTCAAAGTCTACAGAGAGATTTGGGCCATTTGGAAAAGTGGGCTGAAAGGTGGCAGATGGAGTTTAATGCTGATAAGTGTGAAGTGCTACATCTTGGCAGGACAAATCAAAATAGGACGTACATGGTAAATGGTAGGGAATTGAGGAATGCTGTGGAACAGAGGGATCTAGGAATAACTGTGCATAGTTCCCTGAAGGTGGAATCGCATGTAGATAGGGTGGTAAAGAAAGCCTTTGGTGTGCTGGCCTTTATAAATCAGGCATTGAATATAGGAGTAGGGAAGTAATGTTAAAATTGTACAAGGCATTGGTAAGACCAATTCTGGAGTATGGTGTACAATTTTGGTCGCCTAGTTATAGGAAGGATGTCAACAAAATAGAGAGAGTACAGAGGAGATTTACTAGAATGTTGCCAGGGTTCCAGCAACTATGTTACAGAGAAAGGTTTTGAACAAGTTAGGTCTTTATTCTTTGGAGCGCAGAAGGTTAAGGGGGGACTTGATTGAGGTCTTTAAAAATGATGAAAGGGATAGACAGAGTTGACGTGGATAAGCTTTTCCATTGAGGGTAGGGAAGATTCAAACAAGAGGGCATGACATGAGAATTAAGGGACAGAAGTTTAGGGGTAACGTGAGGGGGAACTTCTTTACTCAGAGGGTGGTGGCTGTGTGGAATGAGCTTCCGGCAGAGGTGGTGGAGGCAGGATCGATTTTAACATTTAAAAGTAAAGTGGATAGGTATATGGACGTGAAGAGAATGGAGGGGTATGGTCTGAGTGCAGGTAGATGGGACTAGGGGAAAACAAATGGTCGGCACGGACTGGAAGGGCCGAGAGGGCCTGTCTCCATGCTGTAATTGTTATATGGTTATATGGTTATATGGTTACGCTCAAGTTTAGAATAATGGAATGGAATGGCATGGAATGGAATGCTTTCTTGTCACATGTGACGAGGCACAGTGAAATTCTTTGCTGCATACTAAGGCACTGACAAAGTTACAAAGCACACCGGCTCCCCCTTTTGTTCTCCCCCCACTCTCACATTGCTGCCCCACGCCGGGTCCTCCATTGCTCTTCCCCTTCCCCCCACACGGTGGTCCCCCATGCAATAATGAAAGGTAATCTCATTGAAACAGAAAATCCTTAACGGGCTTCATGGAATAGATGGAGACTTTTATTTTCCTTAAATAGGGTGATAAAGGGGTTGACCATTTAAGACAAAAACAAGAAAAAATGTCTTCTCACAGAGGGTAGAGGGTCTTCAGATTTCTGTATCCAAGAGGAATGCAGAGATTCAGTCGCTGAGCAGAGTTAGATTTTAAGCGAATCAACGGGTATGTGGCTCGCGCAGGAAAGCAAAGCTGAGGTAAAAGATCTGCCATGATCATAGTTAATGGTGGAAAAAGCACCAGGGGCTGAATGGTTTACTCCTACTTCCGTCAACCTCACTACAAAAGTAAAGATACAGTGGCGCAGCGGTAGAGTTGCTGCCTTACAGCACCGGAGACCCACATTCGATCCTGATAACAGGTGCTGTCTGTACACAGTTCATACGTTCTTCTCATGACTGTTTTCTCTGAGTCCTCCGGTTTCCTCCCACACTCTAAAGATGTACAGGTTTATAGGTTAATTGGTTTCGATAAAATTGAAAATTGTCCCCAGAGTGCAGGATAATGCCAGTGTACGGGATGATTGCTGGTCAGCACGGACTAGGTGGGCCGAAGGGCCTGTTTCCGCGCTGTATCTCCAAACTAGACAAAATAGTTTCCACCAATCATTGAATCACTACATTTTCCAAGATCACCTGATGGGAATATCCTGAGTTTGTGCAGGGGATTTAATCTGGAGCACAATATCGTAACAGTTTCTCAAATCCAACTCCACTTTTCTGAAAGTATGAAATTGCTTCTGCATCCCTTGATAGATTTAGTTTAGCCACAAAGGCACGAGTTAAAAGCCTTCTGCGGTTGATCACCTATTGTCTGCTCACTACTTTCTCTCAGGAACAAATGTCAGCTTACAGCTTTCGTCACTCACAGTAAAACGCAGCCTGTGGAATTGCTAAATGTCAGTTCTACTGTAAAATCACGATGTTGTCTGGGCTTGTGTAGCTTTGGGCTTGGTTCAACTAGAGCGACAAAACAATTGTTGTGAGTCTGAAGAAGGGTCTCGACCCGAAACGTCACCCATTCCTTCTCTCCAGAGACGCTGCCTGTCCCCACTGAGTTACTCCAGCATTTTGTGTCTACTTGCGACAAAACAATTGTGTGTGTGTCCGGGAGATTGAGGGAACACACAGAAATAGACAACAACAAAAATTCTACTTAAGGGAGGCTAAATAAGTTAAGTCAGGTCAACAGTGACAGGTTAATCACCAGCACCATGAAGATGAATTCAGAGTGAAGTGACAAGACTATTTTCTCATTGCCTAAAGATGAAGAAATGTTGCTTTCCCTCTCTCTCCATCCCTCTCTCTCTGCCCAGTCTGACTGTCCCCGATTTAATTTGATCTCTGTATGCTTCGTTGTCACTATCTCCGAGCTAACAATGGCATATTCTACATTTTCCTTGTTCTCCATCTCCTTTAATGTCTTGTTTCACACCCTACCCTTCTATATCTCAGGCGTCTCCCTCTCCCCTGACTCGCCGCCTCAGTCTCGACCCGAAACGTCAGCCATTACTTCAATCGGGAGGTGCTGCCTGTCCCAGCGCAGTTACTCTGGCATTTTGTGTCTATCTTCTCAAGAAACGTTGATAGTCTCCATTCAGTTTTTAACTCATGATTAATCTCAAAGATTTTATTTACCATTTTGTTTCTCAAATGTTAACACTGCAACAAATGCAAATATTTTTTAAGCAATCTGTGGCTTTCTGCATCTATTAAATTATTTGAGCATTGGTCTGTATCTATGCAATATCTATATTTATTTTGCAGAGATACAATGAAAAGGGAGACAATGAGAACATAGGTAACTTAGAATGTCAGACATTACAGACTTAAGTATCATAATATATCATTTATCGCGGAAGCTAATGAAACATTGATGCAACAGCTGTGCTCCAGACTTCTTACAGCAAATCCCATATTTAATGGCTCAATTCAAAGTGCTCAATAATAGTGTTAATGTTCCATTCTAAATTACATCATCTACGTGTCCTCATTAATGTTTGGGACAAAGACCCTTCATTTATTTATTATCCTTTGTACTCCACAATCTGAGATTTGTAATAGAAAAAAAATCATGTGGTTAAAGTGCACTTTGTCAGAATTAAACACACCTGAGCAATTACAAATGCTTGTGAAGCCATGTGTCCCAAGCATTATGGTGCCTTGAAATGGTGGGGGGGGGAGGGAGAGGACGACTATATAAACACTGCTGTAATCTCTACACGATGAAACCAAAATGTATAAAAATGGCCTTTATTAAAATCTGACAATGTGCTTTTTAACCACATGTGATTTTTTTTCTATTACAAATTTCAAATTGTGGAGTACAGAGGCAAATAAATAAATGATGGGATTTTTGTCCCAAAAATTATGCAGAGCACTGTATTTCATGCCTTGTGACACAACATTCATGCAACACAACACCATCATGCAACATGTCTGCCTATTATTAAATGTAATCCATGCATTCAAAATTTGTAAGCTCCAAGATAGAGCTGCATTTTATTCATTATTTTGTTTCACAAATAACACTTTTGTATTTACTGTTTTATGTTGATTTCTTATCTAGGATATGATATTCTGACAGGTGAGCTCCTAAATGTGGTTTAGTTACAGGACTCTGTCATTTTGTGTAATATAACATACACACACACTTTTGTTTGACTGTGTATATACATTTTTGGTCGCCTAATTATAGGAAGGATGTCAACAAAATAGAGAGAGTACAGAGGAGATTTACTAGAATGTTGCCAGGGTTCCAGCAACTAAGTTACAGGGAAAGGTAGAAATTAGGTGCAGGAGTTTCAAGCCTGCACCGCCATTCAATATGATCATGGCTGATCATCCACTCAGTATCCCGTTGAACTGGCCCTGGTGACCCCTTGTCCTGGAGGGAACAATCTTACTGCATCTAGCCTGTCCAACAAGAATTTTGGTTTCTATAAGAGAGGTATAAACCGAGTCTATCCAGTCTTTCTTCATTTGGTGAACCTTCTCTGCACTCCCTCTATGGCACAAGGTTGAACAAGTTAGATCTTTATTCTTTGGAGCGCAAAAGGTTAAGGGGGGACTTGATTGAGGTCTTTAAAATGATGAAAGGGATAGACAGAGTTGACGTGGATAAGCTTTTCCCATTGAGGGTAGGGAAGATTCAAACAAGAGGGCATGACATGAGAATAACTGCGAGAGAAGTTTAGGGGTAACGTGAGGGGGAACTTCTTTACTCAGAGAGTGGTGGCTGTGTGGAATGAGCTTCCAGTGGTGGAGGCAGGATCGATTTTAACATTTAACAGTAAAGTGGATAGGTATATGGATAGGAAGGGAATGGAGGGGTATGGTCTGAGTGCAGATAGTTGGGACTAGGAGAAAATAAATGTTCGGCACGGACTGGAAGGGCCGAGAGGGCCTGTTTCCGTGCTGTCATTGTTATATGGTTACATATCCATTTGTACACGCAAATACGTACATGTACACAAACCAAATGCTGACACTCACACAGATATAACAAAAAGGTAAATGCTAAAAGCAAATATGTGCTTCTTAAACTAAATATTATTGATTTGTTCAGTTCACACATAATAAGTTCTGATAATACAGATAGAGGCCTTGAATTGGAAACACAGGCAAAGTGACGCTACTCACAGGAGGCCACTCAGAACTATCAGTTGACGAAGACTAAGTTATCTGTGGTGTGGTGTGGATTGACTCCACTGCTTCCGTGCACATCTCCCTCCCTCCCTCCCCACCTCTCCACTCCCCCCCCACATCCCACCCCCGACTCTTTCCAACATCCGTTGCTGTTCAGCGCTAATTCCCAAGATTTCGTAAGTTCAACAACCGTGTTGCCTTGAAGCAGGGCAAACATTGAAGAACGCTCACCAACGCCACACCAGGAAATAAAAAGGTCAATTTTGAAATAACGTTTTACAGAGCACAGAACAAAGTCCAGAACATTCACATGAGATCAATAAAGAAGCTGAAATATTATCAATAAACCTTCAACAAAATTAAATTCTTAAAATCCATAGCAATCTGAAATATTTATTTGAGTGGAGAGTTTTTTAAGAGGTTATTCAATAATTTACCTTTGCACACCATCAAAATGCTCACAGCAAGGCATTGCTCAAATAGGAGGTTTTTCTTCCTATTTGTAAACACCTAAGGCTCTAATGATGAATGACTTTAGAAGATTACATAACAGACGATTGCAAAGCTACATACTTTGTGGAGCAACAACAACTTCAGTCTCATCTTTCTATAATCAGATTCTGCCATGATCCACTCGTGTAGTCTTATAAAGTTATTCCAGCAAGGCTTTAGGTTAAATGAAGCCCCCCAAGTTGAGGGCTGCCTGCAATTTCGCAGTGGTAGTACTGCTAATCACGAAGGGTAGGTGCTCCTTTGTGGACAATTATGATTGTCCACTACGCTGGAATTTAGAAGATTGAGGGGGGATCTTATAGAAACTTACAAAATTCTTAAGGGGTTGGACAGGCTAGATGCAGGAAGATTGTTCCCGATGTTGGGGAACTCCAGAACAAGGGGTCACAGTTAAAGGATAAAGGGGAAGTCTTTTAGGACCGAGATGAGAAAAACATTTTTCACACAGAGAGTGGTGAATCTGTGGAATTCTCTGCCACAGAAGGTAGTTGAGGCCAGTTCATTGACTATATTTAAGAGGGTTAGATGTGGCCCTTGTGGCTAAAGGGATCAGGGGGTATGGAGAGAAGGCAGGTACAGGATACTGAGTTGGATGATCAGCCATGATCATATTGAATGGCGGTGCAGGCTCGAAGGGCCGAATGGCCTACTCCTGCACCTATTTTCTATGATTCTATGTTTCTAACACTTGCAGGGCTGATATGCTACTGGCCATTCATCAGCTTTACCTGAATTATTTCTATATCTTACCTCATGACTCAAGGGCAATTTTATTTCTGAAGAGATGCAAATGAAAGTGAAGATTGTATAGTCGTTGTCTAACACTGCACCTACACCAGTAGTTGAAGATGGTTGTGTCTAGGATGCTCCTGGAGTTAAATCTTCAGGCTGAGGAGATTCTCTGCCAAAAATACACTCATATTCTTCAATCAGTTGAAGATTATCTTCTTGATTCCCATTGACTCAGTTGTGCAGCCTTTATGGCAAACATAGTGAAATACGGCATTGATGTCAACAATAGGCACTCTCACTTCGTCTCTGGAATTGATCTCTTTTATCCATATTTGGCCAAAGGGTTTGATAAAGACTAGGGCAAGGTGGTCCAGACAAAACCCAAGTTGAACATTTGTTAACCCAATTACTGGCGAGTAAGTCCTACTTGATAGCAGTGTCAATAATACCCTCTGTTGTTTTGTTGAGCTGGTTGACTGGATTTGCCCTTTTGAGAACAAGGTTAGTTTTCCTCATTGTCAGGTAAATGCCCATATTGCAATTCTACAGGGCCAGCTTGACCAGAGATATGGGTGGATCTGGAATCCAATTCCTCATCACCACAGCCAGGATCCCACCTGGTCCATTACCTTTGGCGTCTCCAATGCACAAAGGCATTTTAAGATATCCCGTAGAGTAATTCATATTGCTGAAGGCTGATGACATAGGCATCAGGGTGAAACTGAACTTGGCACATAGATAGGATTTGAAACTTCTCAGAGATTTACACACTGAGCTTGGCAATTGTTCAGTATAGACATGTTCTTAAGAGTCCCTTCCTTTCATTAAATGTCTGTCATTCGGCCCATGAAGTCTACTCTGCTATCAATCATGGCCGATGTATCTTTCCCTCTCAATCACATTCTCCTGCCTTCTCCTCATAACCCCTGACACCCGTACTATTCAAGAATCTATCTATCTCTGGATATCAAAAATATCCATTGACGGCCTCCACAGCCTTACGAGTCTACCCCTATTAACATTTGAATGTGGTAGCACTGTATTCATTCTGAGGAGGTGACCCTGCGCTTTCAGTTGCCTGTCACTTTACCCCTTCATCCCATTCCCATTGCTTCCTGACCTCTGTGTCTTAGGTCACTAAGAATTTTATAACAAAGCCTCTGTAAAAGGCCTGTCCCACCAGCATGCGATTGCTTGCGTCTAGCGCGACCAAACGTGGTGGCTTGAGGCGTTCGGCCTCGCGGGGCCGGTTCCACTTCGAACCGCGGAGACATATGTAGTTGTGCGGGGCTGGTCCCGACATCATACTCACCAATCAACTGGGTAGGAGGCGGGCCGACTGAATTTGGACGTCGCACGGCGTCGGGCGATGACGTCATCACGCAACAGCACTCCGGGCGGTAACGTCATCGCGCAACGTCACCCGCTAGGCTTACGACATCAAGATGCTGCATATGACATCAAGATGCTGCTTACGACGTCGAGACGCTGCGTACGACATCGAGACACTGCATACGCCCTCAGTGCGCCTGCGGGCCGACAGGCCGCTGTCGCGCGGGATTTTTGGACAGTGCAAGATTTTTGGAGCCCCACGCGGTGTCGGGACCAGACCCGCACAACTCCATACGCCTCCGCCGATCGAAGTGGGACCGGCCCCGCGAGGCCGTACGGCTCAAGCGACCACGTTTGGTCGCTAAACGCATGCAATCGCATGCTGGTGGGATAGGCTCTTAAGGATCTCAATGTTTGACCAGGAACAATACAGCCCTCAGGACCTAACATTAAATTTTTAAAAAGACACAAAAAATGCTGGAGTAACTGTGATCACTGGAAAACATTGAAAGGTGACGTTTCAGGTCGGGACACTTCTGCAGACAGTTTCAGATAACTTGTCAGTTCTGATACAAACTGGAAAGACCAGTTCTCATGGAAGCCTAAAATGTTAATGTTTTCTCTCCACACTCATGTTGTCTGACCTGTTGAGTTTTTATTTAATATTTCTGGCATTGTTAGAATTTTGCTTCTAGTCATAGCCCACTATTTTTTTTTCAGCTGTGTTTCCAATCATCCATTTTCATCCCCAACAAGGCAAATCACAATCAAACCTTCACCAACCTTTCACACCTGATACCATCTGTACACTTCCCATCTCCATCCGATTACATACATTCCCCTTCTTCTCTCCCTTTCCCTGTAACTTAAAACATGCTTGATTTCACAAATAATGTCACGTTTGGCCTTTAACGTTTCTCATTCTGATGAAAAATAATCGATCTGAAATATTAACTCAGTTTCTCTCTCCACAGATACACTCCACTGTTTCTAGCATGTATGTTTTTCATTTCAAGTTTCCAGCATCTACATTTTTGGCATTGCGTTTTCATGGAGTCATAGAATGATACAGTGTGGAAACAGGCCCTTCGGCCCAACTTGCCTGCACTGGCCAACATGTCCCAGCTAAACAAGTCCCATCTGCCGGTGTCTGGTCCATACCCCTCCAAACCTGTCCTATCCATGTACCTGTGTAACTGTTTGTCTTAAATGTTTGGATAGTCCCAGCCACAACTACCTCCTCTGGCAGCTTATTCCATTCCCACCATCCTTTATGTGAAAAAGATACCCCTCAGATTCCTATTAAATCTTTTCCACTTCACCTTGGGATGGGAGAAATTAGAAATTTAAGGGGGGAGTTTGCAAAAAATTTAAAGATTTAAAAAGGAACTCATAAGGCAAGTACAGATAAATGAGAGACACAGAGACTACAGTTTAGCTTAGAGATACAGTGTGGAAACAGGCCCTTCTAATGTTCACCAAGTTATTTTTTGAAATATGTTAAGGAAGGAACTGCAGATGCTGGAGAATCGAGGGTACACAAAAGGCTGGAGAAACTCAGCGGGTGCAGCAGCATCTAAGGAGCGAGGGAGATAGGCGACGTTTCGGGTCGAGACCCTTCTTTTTGAAATACCTTGGTGAGTTTAAACAGGCATATTATAAACCTAGAGAGATGCAACAAGATGGATAAGCACAGTATGCTTTCACCTCCGGGCCAAGTTGATGAAATGAATGTGGCCTGTCTGATTATGGATAACAACAGCCACCTGGTTACTCACGCGTATGTTGCTGCTTTTCATTGTAAATCACAATCTCAGTAAGAAATACCACTCTGGTGGAATGGACATGGCACACTGGTTTAACAGAGATTATCTCCAATTGAGTTAATTGATAAGTTGATTATTAATTTAGTTTAGAGATACAGCGCAGAAACAGGCCCTTCAGCCCACCGAGTCCGCACTGACCAGCGACCCCCACACCGACCAGTGATCTAACGCCACCCTACACAAACTGCAGACAATTTACATTTATACCAAGCCAATTAACAAACCTGTACATCTTTAGCGTGTGGAAGGAAACCGAAGATCTCAGCGAAAACCCATGCTGGTCATGAGGAGAACGTACAAACTCTGTACAGACAGCACCCGAAGTCGGGATCGAACCTGGGTCTCCGGCGCTGCAAGCACTGTAAGGCAGCAACTCTACCATTGCACCACCATGCTGGAGAATCGAGGGTTACACAAAAGGCTGGAGAAACTCAGCGGGTGCAGCAGCATCTAAGGAGCGAAGGAGATAGGCGACGTTTCGGGTCGAGACCCTTCTTCAGATTTAGTAATTCAATTGCTACAAAGGGATACTGATTTCCACCCCCCCCCCCCCACCCCTCCTCATCCCAGACACTCATCCACCACAATACCAAATCATTCAGCTATCAATTAGAAAAGAAACATTTTACCAGGAAACCTTGCAAAAACACGTGCTAGTACACAGAGAAAACGGCATATATTAATCCGTGAACACTTCATAACCGTGTACACTTCATCTGTGAAACACTGTGGTGGGGGTGTTATGGCCTGGGCATGTGTGGCCGCTGAGGATACTGTCTCACTTATCTTCATTGATGATACTGCTGATGGTAGTAGCATAATGAATTCTGAAGTGCATAGACACATGCTCTCTGCTTAAGTTCAAACAAATGCCTCAAAACTCATTGGCCGGCGGTTCATTCTACAGCAAGACAATGATCTCAAACACACGGCTAAAGCAACAAAGGAGTTTTTCAAAGCTAAAAAATAGTCGATTCTTGGGTGCAAGTCAATCACCCGATCTGAACCCAATTGAGCATGCCTTTTATAATCTGAAGAGAGAACTGAAGGGGACTGGCCCTCAAAATAAGCATAAGCTAAAGATGGCTGCAATACAGGCCTGGTAGGGCATCACCAGAGAAGACACCCAGTAACTGGTGATTCCATGAATCGCAGACTTCAAGTAGTCATGCATGCAAAGGATATGCAACAAATTCTATACATGGCTACCTTCATTTACATTACATTGCCGTGTCACAAACATTATGGTGCCTTGAAATAGGGGGACTATGTATTAACACAGCTGTAATTTCTACATGGTGAAACAAAAATGTTTAAAAATTGCCTTTATTAAAATCTGACAATGTGCACTATAACCACATGTGATAACACCCCCACCACCGTGTTTCACAGATGAGGTGGTATGCTTTGGATCTTGGGCAGTTCCTTTTCTCCTCTATACTTTGCTCTTGCCATCACTCTGATATAAGTTAATCTTCGTCTCCTCTGTCCACAAGACCTTTTTCCAGAACTGTGGTTGCTCATTTAAGTACTTCTTGGCAAACTGTAACCTGGCCATCCTATTTGTGTGGCAAACAAGTGGTTTGCATCTTGCAGTGTGGCCTCGGTATTTCTGTTCATTAAGTCTTCTGCGGACAGTGGTCATTGACAAATCCACAACTGACTCCTGAAGAGTGTTTCTGATCTGTCGGACAGGTGTTTGGGGATTTTTCTTTATTACAGAGAAAATTCTTCTGCATTAGCTGTGGAGGTCTTCCTTGGCCTGCCAGTCCATTTGTGATTAGTAGGTTCACCAGTGCTCTCTTTTTTCTTAATGATGTTCCAAACAATTTATTTTGGTAAGCCTAAGGTTCTGCTGATGTCTCTAACTGTTTTACTCTTGTTTCTCTGTCTCATAATGGCTTCTTTGACTTTCATTGGTCCAACTTTGGTCCTCATGTTGATAAACAGCAACAACACTTTCTATTACAAATCTCAAACTGTGGTGTACAGAGGCAAATAAATAAATGATGTGTCTCTGTCCCAAACATTATGGAGGGCACTGTATGTCCCGAAACAGAACAATGAAATGCTAACCTGCAGCAGCACAACAGATATGTAAATATAGTACACTCTAAACATCGTAATAAACATCAAAAAGTTCTACATACGTAGGAGCAGACCTGTTTTGTTGTTTATTATGATGTTTACAGAGTATTATGTTTATTTATGTGTTTGAAAGAACTGCAGATGCTTGTTTAAATTGAAGGTAGACACAAAATGCTGGAGTAACTCAGTGGGACAGGCAGCATCTCTGGAGAGAAAGTATATATATATATATAATAAACAACAAAAAAACAACATATTTTGTGTATATATATATATATTTGTATATATATATTATATACATATATGTGTATATATATATATATGTTGTGTGTGTGTGTAAATAAATATATATACATATACTGCTTTATGTTGTATATTAATGATGTTTTCAGTTATTATTGTTTGTTATATATCTAGGAAAAACAAACAAACATTAATAATGCATAGGCATTATGATGATACTAACTGCCTCTTAGAGGTAGCGTCTCCTGTAGATCACTTTGATGGTGGGGAAGTCAGTACCCGTGGTGGATTGGGTTAGTGTTCAACATTTTGCAATCTACTTCGTTCCTGGGCATTCGAGTTGCTAAACCAGGCTGTGATGCAATCACACAATATGCTCTCGACTGTACACCTGTAGGCGTCCAAGAGAGTATTCATTGACATATTGAATCTTCTCAATTTTCTAAGGCAGTCGAGGCAATGATGGACTATCTTTATGATTGCATCACTGCGCTGGGTCCAGGACAGATCTTTCAATCATCTGAACAAATTCTACTGTCCACTGTCCCATATTCTGCAAGATTCTTGTTTGATTCTTACATCAAACTAAGTATCACCTCGGGCTGTATTTTAATATTAATGTTGTCAGGTGAATAGAAACTCTTACAGTTTTTATTGTTCATTTAATCACATTTCCGGGAAAAAGTGCAAACTAGAAGGAATAATTTGATTACAAGAAAAAACATTCAGAATGTTCAATGCATCTATTATTAACAAAAAATTACATTTATGCATTATTTTGAATATAGTAAAAGTCATAAGATGCTTCACCGAATCATAATCAAATGCAAGAGAGTCATACAGTCATGGAGTCATACAGTGTGGAAACAGGCCCTTCAGCCCAACTTGCCCACACTGACCCTGCTAAAGCATGTCCCATCCACACTAGTCACAGCTTTTGGCCCATATCTCTCTAAACATTTCCAATCCGTGTACCTGTCTAAATGTTTTTTAAACGTTGCCAGTGAGATGAACATTTGCCTAAAAGGTTGATCAGAAAGACTTTGACAAGCATCTTTATGGCAAGGAGATTTTGGAAGGGGGATTCTTGACCGGGGGGGGGGGGGTGGTTGAGCTAATTGAAAACAGTGCTGCTGTGGGTGGGGTAAATTTGGGGATCCAACAAATCCAGATTGGAAGGTTTGGGGCGTTGGAGAAGTTATAAAGGCAAGGTTACGTGAGAAATAGGAAGAGCTGCATCACAAAGATGATCATTCCAAACTTAATGTTTGGGGCGACACAGTGGTACAGCGGCAGAGTTGCTGCCTTACAGCGCCAGAGACCTGAGTTCGATCCTGGCTATGGGGGCATGTCCATATGGAGTTTGTGTGTTCTCCCCGTGACCGACATTGGTTTTCTTTGAAATCTTCAGTTTCCTCCCACACTCCAAAGACATCCAAGTGTGTAGGTTTATTGGCTTGGTATAAATGTAAATTCTCCCTAGTGTGTGTAGGATAATGTTAATGTGCGGGGATCACTAGTCGGTGCGGACTCGGTGGGCTGAAGGGCCTGTTTCCGCACTGTATCTCTACACTAAACCAAGCTAAACGTAAGGCATAACAAGTATAGTCACAGGTTTCACCGAACATCCAGCATGTCTTTGGGATAAAGATTGAAACACAAGCGCCTGGGGGAAACCCCCACGGAGTCACAAGGATAATATGCAAGGAAGATAGTAAAAGCTTCTTTAGATCAGCTTCGTTACAAATTATTTGCAGCCAATTACGGGAACAATGGCAGCTAATTTTCAAACAAGAAACTGCCACAGTCCATGAGCTGAACATGAAGTGAAAATCTTTATTTACACATAGGTGCAAAAAGGAGTAGGCCATTCGGCCCTTCGAGCCAGCACCACCATTCAATGTGATCATGGCTGATCATCCACAACCAGTTCCTGCCTTCTCCCCATACTCCTTGGTTCCGCTAACACTTAGAGCTCTATCTAACTCTCATTTGAATGCATCCAGTGAATCAGCCTCCACTGCCTTCTGAGGCAGAGAATTCCACAAATTCACAACTCTCTGTGTGAAAATGTTTTTCGTCATCTCAGGCCGAAATGACTTACCCCTTATTCTTAAACTGTGGCCCCTGGTTCTGGACTCCCCCAACATCGGGAACATGTTTCCAGCATCTAGCATGTCCAATCCCTTAATGATTCTATATGTTTCTATAAGATCCCCTCTCACCCTTCTAAATTCCAATGAATACAAGCTGAGTCGCTCCATTCTTTCATCATATGACAGTCCCACCATCCCGGGAATTAACCTCGTGAACCTACACTGCACTCCCGCAATGGCAAGAATGTCCTTCCTCAAATTAGGAGACCAAAATTGCACACAATACTCCAGGTGTGGTCTCACATTGGCCCTGTACAACTGCAGAAGGACCTCTTTACTCCTTCTGCTATTCAACTCATTTTGCTATAAACGCGAACATGCCATTAGCTTTCTTCACTGCCTGTTGTACCTGTATGCTTACTTTCAGTGACTGATGTACCAGGACACCCGGGCTTCGTTGTACTTCCCCTTTTCCCAACCGGACACAATTCAGATAATAATCTGCTTCCCGTTCTTGCCTCCAAAGTGGATAACCTCACATTTATCCACATTAAACTGCATCTGCCATGCATCTGCCCACTCACCCAACCTGCCCAAGTCACTCTGCATCCTCATAACATCCTCTCCACATTTCATTCTGCCACCCAACCTTGTGTCATCTGCAAATTTGCTAATGTTACTTTTAATCCCTTCATCTAAATCATTGATATATATTGGAAATAGCTGTTGTCCCAGCACCGAGCCTTGCGGCACCCCACTAGTCACTGCCTGCCATTCTGAAAGGAACCTGTTTATCCCTACTCTTTGTTTCCTGTCTGCCAACAAATTTTCTATCCTTGTCTATACCCTAACCGCAATACCATGTGCTCTAATTTTGCCCAATAATCTCCTGGGTGGGACCATATAAAAGGCTTTCTGAAAGTCCAGGTACACCAAATCCATTCGCTCTCCCTTGTCCACTTTACTTGTAACATCCTCATAAAAATTCCAGGTTTGTCAAGCATGATTTCCCCTTCGTAAATCCATGCTGACTTGGACTGATCCTGTTCCTGCTATCCAAATGCTCCGTTATTACATCTTTGATAATCGACTCCAGCATCTTCCCCACCACCGATGTCAGGTTAACTGGTCCATAATTTCCTGCTTTCTCTCTCCCTCCTTTCTTGAAAAGTGGGATAACATTAGCTACCCTCATGCCGTCAGGCCCTGGGGATTGATCAGCCTTCAGTCCCATCATTCTACCCAACATCATTTCCTGAATAATGTGAATCTCCTTCAGTTCCTCCATCTCCCTAGATCCTCTGTCGCCTAGTACATCTGGGAGATTTTCTGTGTCTTCCTTAGTGAGACAGAATTAAAGTACCTGTTCAACTCTTTTGCCATTGGCTTGTTCCCCATAAGAAATTCTCCTGTTTCGGTCTTCAAGGGACCCACATTTGTCATAACTATTTTTTTCCTCTTCACATATCTAAAGAAGCTTTCACAAGGATTCATTCCTTTCATGAGAAAAAAAAAATTCTGTGTGTGCGGAGCCAGCGGGATCACATCCTCCGATGGCCTGTTGTGGCGGTAGGCAAACTGTAATGGGTCGAGGCTCTTGTTGAGGTAAGAGTTGATATGCACCATAATCAATCTCTCAAAGACTTGGTGGATTTTTCCTTTCTAGTCGGTATTTTTCTGCTATTTGCATAAATGGGGATTATGGAAAAGTCCAGATTGTGCAGTGCGACTGTTAATCAAGGTCAAGGATTGGAGGTTCCATTAATAAAGATAATTCTGCAGCTTAGAAAAAAGGATTCAGATAAAATGTGACTAATTATGACTATTTTAAGTGTACCAGTGAAGCTCAATACATTGCCATAAATAATACAGTAAAGTAACTATTGCCACATACCAACCAAATGGATACATCTATTGTCAGTATCTCAAAGAGACATTCACTTATCATCAAAGGAAATGTGTGTGTGTGTGTGTGTGTGTGTATGTGTTGGGAAGAGAGGGTTCATCTGAAAAGCCCAGGAGAATGATTTGCATTTCTGTACAGTAGTCAATGGGTGAAGTAACTGAATAATGTATTAGATTCACCAACTGCTGCAGCAATTCCTGCTATACAGCTGCCTGACTATAGATGTAGTAAGGTTGAGAATAATTTATGAAACCTCTTTAGACTCCATAAGCTGATGCCAGTTTTCCTCATAATAAAGGTCTTATGATGTTACCCTGGTGAATTAGCTCTTTGAGGTCTGACTGCATTAAGATTCAAACAGTCTGAATTCTAGTGCTTTGATTGCTGAACATCCTACCAAGCTCTCAAAATATGCAATTTTGTTTCAATCATGTACGCCATCTACAAACAGATGACTTTCTTTTCACTTCGAAAGTGGGGCATTAAGAATAGATGCAAGGTATAGATCACATCAACAAACTTCAATTTGCAGATGCCTTGGGATGCAGAGCAGATTTAAAGGGTTATACTGCTACTTGTCTCATTTGAATACAGAAACAATATTCAGAGGTTTTAAGGTCTTATAAAACAATGTTAATAAATAATGTAATAAGGATCATATTTTGGTTGCCATCCTTTCAATTGGTTTTGAAATATTTCATATAACAGATTTTTTCTATTTTCTAGCCCTCCTTAGCGCCACACTTCCGGTGGTGCTAAGGACGGCTAGAGAGCAACGCCAGCCAGCTCCTTGGAAAAAACGTTGAAAAATCGGGGAGAAAGCGACTTACCTGCTGCCTGCTGCTTCTGTACCAATTGCCGTGAGTGACATCATCAGGTGCGCGACTTACTAAGTATACACAGTGCAGCCCCCCCACCGATAAACCGAAAAGTCGTGTTACTAGGCAGAAACCGGTGGAACAAGAAAAAGGCCTGATTGAAGCCTCGGGCTCAGGTAGGACGCTACCCCAAGAAGATGTGTCAAAAAAAAAACGATGAAAAAAATCAGAAGGTGAAGATCTTAAAACTTTTATTGCAAGTGAAATTGTTGGCTCAAAGGAGGAACTAAAGAGTGAACTTGCAAAAATGAACGAAGAATTGAAGAAGATGCATTTTGGGGAAGAAATTAAAAAAATCAAGGAGGAAATGATGGACTTAAAGCTTGAAATTAATATCACGGCTATGAATACATCGGATAAACTGAAGAAAGAAATTGCAGAAATACTGACTGAACAAGTTGCAAGTATGACAAACGAGACAAATGTTAAAATCAGAAAAGTGACAACTGATCTTGAAGAAAGGCTGAATCTTGTGGAGGAAGCACTGAATCAACAGACGTCAGCCATAAAGGACCTTGAAGAACTAGCCGAAACAACTGCTCAGACTATGGCAAAACATATCAGAGAAAACGAACGCCTAATTGAACTACTGGGCAAAATAACTGAGAAATGTACTGAATTGGAAGGTCGCCAGAGAAGACAGAACCTAAGAATTGCGGGTATTCCAGAAGGGAAAGAGGCGGATCAAGATCCCCGGGAATTTACTGCAAATTTACTGCAAAAAGTTTTATCTCTGGATCAAAAGCCTTTACTTGCTCGAGCACACAGAGTGATGAGACACCAGAGAAGACAAGTTGCTCCCCCAAGACAAATGATAATAAAAATTCAGTACGACTATGTCCTGGAGGAGATAATGCAAAAAATTACAAGAAACAGAAATCTTACATTTGAAGGATACGGGATCAGTATCTATCGAGACTACCCAGCAGAGGTCTCCAGGAAACGAAAAAAGTTTAATGAGACCAAAAGAATCTTGAGGGAAGTGAAGAACTTGAAATATAGTCTGAGATATCCAGCTACCCTAAGAGTCACCTACAATCAGAATGAACACTTTTCACCAACCCTGTGGAGGCACTGGACTTTGCCCAGAAGATTAAGGCTCGAGAGGAAGCTTGAATAATACTTTTAAAACTGAACTTCATCATTGAATAAACTGACTTTGCAGGACTGGATGGAACTAAAGTCATGTCTAAGGAAGCTGGAGAAAGATGTGGATCAGAAACTCTCCCATGGATATAATAATTAGTATAACTGCACTACTAAAACAAATAACTAATAAATACTAAAATTATAGCATGGTATTTTTACTAATGAGAGCTAATAATTATCACTAATGACTAATACTTACCTGTAATTGAATGTTTAGAGTCACATATAGAGTTTGATTTCATTTGCCCTTCTTGGAAACCCTTTTTTTCTTTTTTTTATTAATTTTTATTTTTATTTTTCTTTCTTCCTTTTTTTTCGTTTTTTTATTATATTCTTAAATAAGTTTTAAATATATGTATCCTCACATTCCTGATTATTGGAACCCAAATATTTTAAAATCCAATATCCCTGGTAAAATACTGCTATGGAATAAAAATTTCAAGAAACCAGGGAGCTGGTTAAGTTGGTAACATCAACTAGGGAAGTCGGTAGATGGTTGGCCATGCACTAACTACACTAATACTAGGTGTAGTTTTTTCCTTCTTTGTGCACATTATTAATTTCTTAATCTATCCTCTTTTTTTTTTCTATTATAATCTATCGTTATTATTTTCAGTTTGAATGGAGTTACAAATTGGATCAAAGGAGATATACACGTGAGAGACATTCAAGGGTCTTAAAATTCGTCTATTCGGAGTTCGGGTGTAAGATTGAACCATTGGCTCTATTATAGACCTCCATAGACAAAAGATGCAAGATTTAAAAATGAATATGGGGAATGAAGGAATAACGTTTTGTAGCTGGAATGTTAAAGGTATTAATGAACCAATTAAGAGAGGTAAAGTACTAGCACATTTAAAAGCAATTAAAGCTGATGTAATTTTTATTCAAGAAACATACTTAAAAAAAGATGCCGAGCATAGGTTGAAAGCTAAATGGATAGATAAAACGTATCATTCTTCTTTTACACACAAATCCAGAGGCGTAGCAATATTATTTCGTAAAGGCACTATAACTATAACTGACAGTGATGGTAGATACATTATTGTAATAGGAGAATTAAATGCACAAAAAATGATTTTTGTTAATGTTTATGGACCAAACTTTGATAGTCCACTGTTCTTTAAGAAAATATTTAATAATATCCTGGAAATAGCACAACATAACTTAATAATTGGAGGAGATTTAAATTGTACACTAGACTCTTATTTAGATAGATCCACAAGACAAAGGAAAACCAAATCCCATTCCAGTGACTTATTAAATGCATACATGGATACTAGTAATATTAAAGATGTTTGTAGAGTAGAAAATCCAACTGGACTAGAATATTCATTTTACTCACCTGTACATAAAACCTATTCAAGAATAGATTTTTTTTTGGTAGACTCTAAACTCATATCACTTACTTACAATTCAAAATACCATAATATTACAATCTCAGATCACGCACCTTTAACATTTATGATTAAAATAAATGGTAAAACGGAAAAACAGGGACAATGGAGATTTAACCCATAAATTTTAAAAGACAAAGTAACTCAGGAATATATTATAGAGCAGATCAAGATTTTCTTTGAAATAAATGATAAACTGGAAATATCTTCTTCCCTATTATGGGAAACTTTTAAAGCATATGCCCGTGGAATTATGATTTCTTCTCAAGCATTTTATAATAAAGAGAATCGGAGGGAACAACAGGAATTGGAAAAGGAGATTAAACAATTAGACACAGAAAACACTGCTTTGTTTTATAACCATAACAAAACATAACAAAATCGCTGCACTGAAATATAAATTAAATAAAATATACTCAGATCAAGTTGTAAAACTCTATCAATACACTAAACAATTACAATTTGAATTTGGAGATAAACCTACAACATTATTGGCTCGTCAATTACAGAAAATGGAGGGAGAAAAAATAATCCATAGGATTAAATCATACAATGGTGAACCATTAGTACAACCCAAAGATATTAATGAGAGATTTTTACAATATTATATAAATTTATATTCAGCTAAAAAGACAGAAAACAGGATAGGAATAGAAGCATTTTTAAAAAATGTAATCTAAATGGGTTGGATTCACAAAATAGAGAATCACTAAATGCTGAAATATCAGTAAAAGAAATCGAAGAATCTATCAGATCATTAAAAAATGGTAAAACACCGGGACCAGATGGTATTGGTTCGAAATTTTATAAAACATTTTATGATCTGTTTGCACCACGTTTGAAGATAGTCTATGAATACATCTATACCCACCAGAAACTACCAGAAACGTTAAATGAATCTATTATAACACTTATACCTAAAATACACAAAGATCTGGATGATCCAGGACCGTATTGAGCTATAGCTCTTTTAAATACTGATCAAAAGATACTAACCAAAATATTAGCACAAAGACTAAGCACAGTTATTAATAAATTAATTCACCAGGATCAAACAGGATTTATACCAAAACGATATTCCTCATATAACTTGAGATGATTATTCAATATTATATATTCGAAAAGAGGTATTAATAAAGACCTAGTAATTATATCGTTAGATGCGGAGAAAGCCTTTGACCAGGTAGAATGGTCTTACTTGTTTTCGGTTATGGAAACTTTTAAGTTGGGAGAGAAGTTTATTACTTGGGTTAAATTATTATACACTAATCCAACAGCCAGAATACTAACAAATCAAATGCTATCAACTAAATTTAATTTATTCCGAGGCTGCAGACAAGGTTGTCCTTTATCCCCTCTATTGTTTGCACTTGCAATAGAACCATTAGCTCAGCATGTGAGATTACATCCTGAAATATATGGGTATGACACCAGAGATACTGAGAATAAAATCTCCTTATATGCGGATGATGTATTACTTTATATTACAAAGCCAGAAAGTAGTATTCCAAATTTACGAAAATTAATAACTGAATTTGGATTATTTTCAGGATATAGTATTAATTGGAATAAAAGTGAACTTATGTCAATAATGGTAAATAACTTACATATATTACAACAATTTCCTTTTAAGATAGCAAATGAAAACATCAAATATCTTGGAATTTATGTAACAAAAAGATTCGATTCTTTATTTAAATCCAATTTTCCACTTTTATTGAATAAATTAAATAAGAATATTTTATACTGGAAAACATTACCTATTTCAATGCTAGGTAGAATTAATGCAATAAAAATAATTTTTCTCTCGCAATTACTATATCTCTTTCAATTGATTCCGATATATCTTCCGAAAAAATTTCTTTAAGAAGGTTGATTCTATAGTCACCAACTTTATTTGGGATTATAATAGCCATAGAATAAATAAAAAACATTTATGTAAATCAAAAATAAATGGAGGTCTAGCATTGCCAAACTTTATGTTTTATTACTGGACAGTTAATATTAAAAATATGAATTTTTGGTTAGTAGAGACAGATAAACAACCAATCTGGTTAAAAATGGAAAAAGAAGATTGTTCGCCTTTTGAAATTAGCTCGATTTTATTCGCTAATATTAAACTAGGTAAGAAAATCTATAGTGAAAATCCTATAATAGAAAGTGGGATACATATTTGGAAACAAATAAAGAAAACATTAAAATTGAAATGTATACCACTAGCCCTAACCATTGTAAATAACATTACATTTAAACCTTCAATCATGGACAAAGGTTTTTTTTAAATGGAAAAAACTATGGAATTAATAAGATGGGCAATCTCTATAGGGAAAACTCCTTCATGTCATTTCAAGAATTACAACAAATTTATGGATTACATTCAAAAGATTACTTTAAATATTTACAAATTAGAGACTATGTAAAAGCAAACACACAAGAAATCAGAAATAGAAAGACAGAAATCTTAGATGAATGTCTAAATAAACACCCGAATACAGAAAAATTGATATCATATATTTATAACATTTTATTGGAAAACAATGTCCCAATGACAGAAATATATAGGCAATCATAGGAAGACGAATTAGGTCAATTAATCAGACTAGAAGTATGGGATGAAAGTTTACAACATATACACCATTGTTCATTAAATGCTAGACATTCTCTTATACAATTTTAAATATTACATTATTCAAAATCCAAATTACATAGTATTTTTTCAAATGTATCTGTCATATGTGATAAATGTCAGCACTTAGAAGCTAACTTAACGCACACATTTACAAATTGTTTAAAAATTACTAAATTTTGGACAGAAATATTTAAGATAATTTTGAATGTTGTTAATATGAATCTGATCCCTGACTCAAAATTAATAATATTGGGAATATTAGAAACAGATCAATTAATAACAATTAATCAAATAATTTTTATTGATTACAGTTTAATAATTGGGAAAAAATTAATATTGAAATTCTGGAAAGGTCCTACATCCCTCACAACCAAAATGTGGATTACAGGAATGTCGGAGACACTTCATCTGGAAAGATTAAGGCTTGTCCTACTGGACAAGTTGGATCTTTTCAGAGGGATATGGTCTCCATTTATTGAATATTTAAAGGGTCAAAGTGGCTCGGTGCGAGAGCCTGACTGAAGCCTGAATAAAGGAATGGATGAAGAATCATACATAACAAATCATGGATATATCTCCAATGATGGATAACCTGTTTAACACTCCACTCATTTTTTTTTTTTGATTTTCTATTTTTACTTAATGTTTCTCTGTTTTTTCCTATCTGCAATGAAAACAAAAACATGTATAGAAATACAAATAAGACATAACTGTTAATATTAATAATATTAAGAATGTATGTGACAAGTATATTCTTTTAATATGTACTTACGTCTAATAAAAATATTTAACAAAAAAAAAAGAAAATTATTGTTATCATTTTGACCCAGGGGATGAAATAAGGAACTAAAGAACTTATTGTAGTTGTTCATATATCTAGAGCATTAAATATATTCCATCCCATAAAGTAGTTTATAGTCAAAATCACTATACAATCAGTTGATATAGCTTGTTGTTAAGGTGCGGGGATCGCTGGTCAGTACGGACTCGGTGGGCTGAAGGGCCTGTTTCCGCGCTGTATCTCTAAACTAAACTAAGATTTGCGCACAGAAAGGTTCAAGCAGGAGATTTAAAGTAAAACAAATAATCAGTACACGGGTGGGACTCCTATGTTCTTCTTGAAAATAGTTTCATCTCCAGCATATACCAAAGCACAGACGGGGCCACAATTCATCAGACAGACGGCATTCTTGTTACAGTGTTCCCTCACCCTGACTGTGCCAGATTCAGAGTAACGTTGGTGCTCACATTGCTAGGGAGGGACTTGACCTTCAACCTCCGACTCAAGAAGCAGCTGTTTCCTTCTTTTTTTTATTTTTTATTTTGTTTAAAAGTATGTTGAGGAGGTTTCTTTAGTTTTTCTATGTGGGGGAGGGGGGTAGGGTATGGGGGAAACCGTCTCCCAGTCGCCTCCTGGCGAGGACGCGACTATTCTCCGAGTCGCGTTCTCGGCCCCCCCTCCTCGTGGCCTACCACCTGGATTGGCGGGGCCTTTCCTGCCGGGGACCGGACCAGAACTCCAGCAGCAGCGGCGCAATGCTGGATACATCGCGGAGCGGGCGATGCCTCACCTGGGACCACCGTTTGAAACTCCGGAATGCTGGGCCTGCTACACCAACATCGTGGAGCTGTGGTTTGAAGAGCTTCCAGCGCGGGCAGCGCTGACTTCAACATCGCGGTGCCCTGGCGCCCTTTGCCGAGGGCCGCCAGCGTGGGTCTCCGCTCGACGCGGCCTGTTGGCTTCGGGAGCCGCGGACTCCGGTAGGAAGTGGCCGATTTGGAGGTCCAAGCCGCTGAGATTGTTCTCCCGTTCCGGCGTCGGAGTTCCATCATCCCGGCGAGAGGGCCTGAGCATCGGGCCACCCGTAGCGGCAACTACGGAGGGCTGCGGAGGGCGGAGGCCCCGACCACGGGTGTACATCAAAGAACATCAAAGAGGAGGATGACTGAAGTTTGGGCCTTCCCTCACAGCAGGAAACTTTGATTCCGCTGTGCAGGGGATGTTTATGTTGAAATACTATCGTGTTTTGTTCTTTTTTTATTCGCGTGGCTGTATGGTGACCTCAAATTTCACTGTACCAATTGGTGCATGTGACAATAAATGTCTCTTGAATCTTGAATCTTGATCTGTGCCAAGAGAGAATGGGGAATCTGAAGCAGAGGTGTAGAGAAATTATCGAGGTCGGGATGAGGAGGTGGGTACATAATAATGACATCTTAAAAGGCTGCAGATAATAACTTTGCTGCACTTTCTCTTTCCAATCCTGTTTCAGAAAAATTACTACTATGATCAAGTGACATAAAGCAGCTGGAAAGATTTCATGTCCCGCCTGATTCTTAAGCTCTCCCCTGTGCTCTGGACTGAGGACAAAGCACAAATAATGTTCAGGTGAAGTAGCATCTGCTAAATAAATGCATGACATTGCAAGAAGGTTTAAGATCATAACTTTGAAACACTGTCTAAATAGGCACCAATACCCAACATAATGTTCTCCCTCGCTCCTACCTCATGTTATTAATCTTTGCCCTCCTCTATTCTTTTCATGCCTGTTCATTCTCTGTATGGTTTGTGTGGCGAACTCTACTGAATCAATCAGCAATAAATCCATCCAGCATCTTCACATAGTGAAGTTACGGACTATGCCATGACCCTGGACACGAACTCCAATCTCTAAGATTGCTCATGATGCAATTAGTTTTCCACTGGGTATTTTCACTTCTTGCTTTCACCTCTGCCACCTCTGTGGTTCACTACCATGTTGTATCAATGGATTTCACCAATCAGTTGCCTGTATTCCTTAGCCTTCAAAAATCAGTCAGGTATTGTCACAATGAATAATGATGAGGGAAAAGTTATCAAAATGCAGGAGACAATCTGCTGTGGGGACTAAGAAGATTGAACAGTACGGCACAGGAACACAGCCTCAGCACACAATGTCCATACCAAACATGATGCTAAAATGGATTAATCTCCTTTGCCTGCATATGATCAATATCCTTCCATGTCCATGTGCCTATCTAAAGCTTCTTAAATCTCACTACCGTATCTGCCTCTATCACCATTCCTGACAACATGTTCCAGGCACCCACCACTCTATGTAAAAGAAAAAACCCTGCCCAGCACATCTCCATTCGACATTGTCTCTCTGATCGTAAAGTTATGCCCTGAAAAAAGTTTCTGACTGTCTACTTTCCGACTCTCTGTGCCTTAAAGTCACAGAAATTCCACAATTGTGAAATCTTATCATTTTATAGGCTTCATTGTTTGTCATTCTAGATTGGAGCATCTGCATCAAAAGACAATAGACAATAGACAATAGGTGCAGGAGTAGGCCATTTGGCCCTTCGAGCCATTCAATGTGATCATGGCTGATCATCCCCAATCAGTACCCCATTCCTGCCTTCTCCGCATATCCCCTGACTCCACTATTTTTAAGAGCCCTATCTAGCATCCTACCGTGTTTCCAAAATCACTGAAAATGTGTTTCATGAACAGATCATCTGTTTAGCCCTTTTGATAAAATAAATCATAACAGAACTTATTTTTTTCCAGAACACAAGTTATGTCGTGGCTATTCTTCCACACAGATGGATGCTTGGCCAACATTAACCGTAGCATGTGCATATATGCCCAAGCCAACAGCGAGAATGCTTTTTTCCTCTGACTTTACTGAGGCAAACTCATTACTAAATGCACTGTATCCAAAGTCAGGATTCTATAATGATTTACAACTCTTTGGAGTAGCTTCAAAAGGATTGAATTGCAGTGTTTAAAACGAGTCTGTAGAATTCGGCATTACAGTTCCAACCATTTACTCCACGTAAATTTATTGCTGCAGCTTTTCCATCCTTATAATACTTTTGTGGATAGTGTTGGGGCGTTATATATAATGTTAAAAATGCTATACGAATGCAAATTGTGACTAACTGTATGCTAATTAAACCAGTTTACCATTTAAAAGGGGCGGCACAGATGCACAGAGATGGAGTTGCTGCCAGAGCTCCAGAGACCCGGTTTTGATCCTGATTACGGGTGCTGTCTGTATGTAGTTTATATGTTCTCCCTGTGACCCCATGGGTTTTCTCCGGGTGCTCCGGTTTCAGTCCCACACTCCAAAGATGTATAGATTTGTAGGTAAATTGGCTTCAGTAATATTGTCAATTGTCCTCGTGCATAAGGTAGTGCTAGTGTAGTATGGGGATCGTTGGTAGGTTGGGACTCGGTGAAGTTAGAGAAATCAATATTCATATCGCTGGGTTGTAAGATGTTGTTTCTCCAATTTGCAACGAGCCTCACTCTGACAGGGGAGGAGGCCCAGGATAGAAAGTGTCACCCATTCCTTCTCTCTGGGGATGCTGCCTGTCCCACTGAGTTACTCCAGCATTTTGCGTCTCTCTTCGGCATCTGCAGTGCCTTCCTCCACAAGTAATCCATTCACTCTATTGGAGTCCTAAAGTCCTAAAGATATTGCTTCCCTCTGTTCTATTGGCAGAAACAAATAAAGATATTGGGAAAATTAATAAGTGGAAGGTAAGCTCAGGCACACAAGAAAGTACGAGGAGCAAAGGATGAAGCCGAAAATCCAAGTGATAAAAGAGATGGAAGAGAGAAAAGAAGTAGATAGATAGTTGGTTAAACTGTATAGGAGGTGGAAAATACAGCACGGAAAATTTGTTGTCCTCTTCAATTGGACGTGGCTGATCCATAATTCAACTACATTGAGTTACCTTCAATCCTGGCTTGGAAACTTCTTTGGCATTCAGGACAGGTAATTCCAGATGGCAGATCGGGCTTTGGTTGTTGCTGCCTCTCTTTCCGTTCTTTTCTCTTTCCTTCTAATTCTGCGCGTCTCTTGGCGCCGAAGGTCGCTGTTCCTTGTTGGATGATGGTCCGACAGAGTTTCCTGTCCTTGGCATTGGTTTCCCAATTGTCGATGTCGATTGCACATTTCTTCACGCTGGTTTTTAAGGCGTCTTTAAATCTCTTCTTTTGTCCGCCTCTTTTCCGTTTGCCTTTTTTAAGCTGGGAGTAGAAGGTTTGCTTTGGTAGACGCTCGTCTTCCATCCGAACAACATGACCTGCCCATCTTCGTTGGTTCTTGATGACAAAGGCTTCGATTCTGGATGTTTTTGCTTCATTCAGCACGCTGACGTTGGTTCTTCTGTCTTCCCAACTGATATGTAAGCTGCTTCGAAGACATTGTTGATGGAACTTTTCAAGTGTTTTCAGATGGCGTCGGTATGTTGTCCAGGTTTCTGATGCATGCAGGAGCATTGGAATCACCACTGCCTTGTACACTAACATTTTGTTGTCTGTTCGGATGTCACGAACAGTTCGAAGACTCACGTTCGAAAGCTATCACAATGATTAACAAACATTTGGGCAGGTAAATGGATTGGATAGGTTTGGAGGGATATGGGCCAAACAAAGGCAGGTGGGACTAGTGTAGCTGGGGCATGTTAGTCGGTGTAGACAAATTGGACCGAAGGGTCTGTTTCCACATTGTATGACTTGACGATTCACTATCAATACAAATATAAAGCAGAGGGAGGCGGATGTAACAGTTTACATGAGAAATTAAAATTAGAAGTTATCAATGGTGAGCAATTCAGACTGCCTTCGAAGTGACTCAATGGTGCAAGGCTCTGTAATGAGGGTCAGCATCACTGACAGGACATTCTTGCTATCGAGGGAGGGCAGCGTAGGTTCACGAGGCTAATTCCCGGGATGGCGGGACTGTCATATGTTGATAGATTGGAGTGGCTGGGCTTGTACACTCTGGAGTTTAGAAGGATGAGAGGGTATCTCATTGAAACATATAAAATTATTAAGGGTTTAGACATGCTAGAGGCAGAAAACATATTCCTAATGTCGGGGGAGTCCAGAACCAGGGGCCATAGTTTAAGAATAAGTGGTAAGCCATTTAGAACAGAGAGGAGGAAACACTTCTTCACACAGAGAGCTGTGAGTCGGTGGAATTCTCTGCCTCAGAGGGCGGTCGAGGGTGGTTCTCTGGATGCTCTCAAGAGAGAGTTAGATAAGAGCTCTGAGGGATAGCAGTGTTAAAGGATATGGGGAGAAGGCAGGAACGGGGTACTGGTTGTGGATGATCAGCCATGATCACATTGAATGGCGGTGCTGACTCAAAGGGCCGAATGGCCTACTCCTGCACCTATTGTCTATTGTTAATAAGGCCACAGAGATGTTAATAGATGCACTGAGGATAGGAATTAAATGTAAAATCTCAGCTCGCAAGGAATTTTATTCATATAGTGTCTTTACACTATTCGTCACAAATTATTTGCAGCCAATTATGGAAACAATGGTAGCTAATTTTCAAACAAGAAACTGCCACAGTCCATGAGCTGAACATGAAGTGAAAATCTTTATTTACAGATACATGGACAATAGGTGCAGGAAGGAGTAGGCCATTCGGCCCTTCGAGCCAGCACCACTATTCAATGTGATCATGGCTGATCATCCACAACCAGTTCCTGCCTTCTCCCCATACTCCTTGGTTCCGCTAGCGCTTAGAGCTCTATCTAACTCTCATTTGAATGCATCCAGTGAATCAGCCTCCACTGCCTTCTGAGGCAGAGAATTCCACAAATTCACAACTCTCTGTGTGAAAATGTTTTTCGTCATTTCAGTTCTAAATGACTTACCCCTTATTCTTAAACTGTGGCCCCTGGTTCTGGACTCCCCCAACATCAGGAACATGTTTCCAGCATCTAGCATGTCCAATCCCCTAATGATTCTATATGTTTCTATAAGATCCCCTCTCATCCTTCTAAATTCCAGTGAATACAAGCCCTGTCGCTCCATTTTTTCATCATATGACCGTCCCGCCATCCCGGGAATTAACCCCATGAACCTGTATTGCACTCCCGCAATGGCAAGAATGTCCTTCCTCAAATTAGGAGACCAAAATTGCACACAATACTCCAGGTGTGGTCTCACCAGGGCCCTGAACAATTGCAGAAGGATCTCTTTGCTCCTATACTCAACTCATTTCGCTATAAAGGCCAACATGCCATTAGCTTTCTTCACTGCTTGTTGTACCTGCATGTTTACTTTCAGTGACTGATGTACCAGGACGCCCAGGCTTTGTTGTGCTTCCCCTTCTCCCAACCTGACACCATTCAAATAATAATCTGCTTCCCGTTCTTGCCTCCAAAGTGGATAACCTCACATTTATCCACATTAAACTGCATCTGCCATGCATCTGCCCACTCACCCAACCTGTCCAAGTCACTCTGCATCCTCATAGCATCCTCTCCACAGTTCACTCTGCCACCCAGCTTTGTGTCATCTGCAAATTTGCTAATGTTACTTTTAATCCCTTCATCTAAATCATTGATGTATATTGGAAATAGCTGTGGTCCCAGCGCCGAGCCTTGCGGTACCCCACTAGTCACTGCCTGCCAATCCCTACTCTTTGTTTCCTGTCTGCCAACAAATTTTCTATCCATGTCAATACCCTAACCGCAATACCATGTGCACTAATTCTGCCTACTAATCTCCTGTGTGGGACTATATCAAAGGCTTTCTGAAAGTCCAGGTACACTACATCCATTGGCTCTCCCTTGTCCACTTTACTTGTTACATCCTCAAAAAATTCAAGCATGATTTCCCCTTCGTAAATCCATGCTGACTTGGACCAATCCTGTTACTTCTATCCAAATGCTCCGTTATTACATCTTTGATAATCTTCTCCAGCATCTTCCCCACCACCAATGTCAGGTTAACTGGTCCATAATTCCCTGCTTTCTCTCTCCCTCCTTTCTTGAAAAGTGGGATAACATTAGCTACCCTTATGCCATCAAGCCCTGGGGTTTTATCAGCCTTCAGTCCCATCATTGTACCCAACACCATTTCCTGACATGTGAATTTCCTTCAGTACCTCCATCACCCTCGATCCTCTGTCGCCTAGTACACCTGGGAGATTGTCTGTGTCTTCCTTAGTGAGACAGAACCAAAGTACCTGTTCAACTCATCTGCCATTGGCTTGTTCCCCATAAGAAATTATCCTGTTTCTGTCTTCAAGAGACCCACATTTGTCTTAACTATTTTTTTCCTCTTCACATATCTAAATAAGTTTTTACTATCCTCCTATAAATTCTTGACTAGCTTACTTTCATACTTAATTCTTTCTCCCCGTATTGCCTTTTTAGTTACCATCTGTTGATCTTTAAAAGTTTCCCAATCCTCTGGCTTCCCATTCATCTTTGCTATGTTATACGTCTTCTCTTTTATTTTTATACTGTCTTTGACTTCCCTTGTCAGCCACAGTCGCCACTTACTCCCCTTAGAATCTTTCTTCCGCTTTCAAATGAAATGACCCGGCTTCATATGGATTATTCCCAGAAACACCTGCCATTGCTGTTCCACCGTTATCCCTGCTAGGGTCCCTTTCCAGTCAACTTTGGCAAGTTCCTCCCTCATGCCAACATAGTCCTCTTTGTTCAACTGCACTACTGACACTTCCAATTTTACCTTTTCCCTCTCAAATTGCAGATCAAAACTTATCATGTTATGGTCACTATCTTCTAATGGTTCCTTTACCTTGAGTTCCCTTATCAAATCCGGTTCATTATACAACACTAAATCCAGAATTGCCTTCTCCCTGGTAGGCTCCAGTACAAGCTGCTGTTAGAATCCATCTGGGAGGCACTCTCAGATCAGGTTGGGGTCCAATGCCAACCTGATTTTTCCAGTCTACCTGCATATTGAAATCTCCCATAATCACTGTAGCATTACCTTTGTCACGTGCTAATTTTAACTCCTAATGCAACTTGCACCCTGTATCCAGGCTACTGTTTTCAGGCCTGTAGATAATTCACATTTGGGTCTTTTTACCCTTACAATTTCTCAGTTCTATCTACATCTTCTGATTCTATGACACCCCTTGCAAGGGACTGAATTTCATTCCTTACCAACAGAGCTACCCCACCCCCTCTGCCCACATGCCTGTCTTTTCGATAGGACGTATAACCCTGAATATTCAGTTCCCAACCCTGGTCCTCTTGCAGCCATGTCTCTGTAATTCCCGCAACATTATACTTACCAACTTCTAACTGAGCCTCAAGCTGATCCACTTTATTTTATTTAAATTGTTTTTCAGGGATAACTCCTCAAGTCTCCATCAAAACAGTGGCATGGGTTATTCTTGTGTCTATCTGAGAGAGCAGAAGTGCCTGGTTTATCATCTCCTATAAAATATAGCACCCTGGATACAGGGGCTCTCTCTTAGATTTGCACTGAATTTCATTGTTCTATCTAGGACATTTGACAATAAAACACTCTTGACTTGAGTGTTGGAAACAGCTGACAGTTGGAAGAGTGTTCTGGGATAGGGGCCTCTGTCCCAGGAATGAGGTTAGATATATGGTCCCAGAATAAGGTTAGAAGCCCTGTTCTACAATGATGTTAGGTGTAGCCTCCCAGGACAAGGTTGGATACACCGAGGATGACGTGTGGTACAACGATCCACGATGAGGTGAAATACATCGTCCTTCAGTGAAGTTGGAGGTCCATAAGCATAGTTGGGAACATTGCCCAAGTGGTTGGTGCAGGTATGTAAAAATTAATGAATGAAGTTCAATTGATTTCTTGTCACTGAACTCTTTGAGGCTAACAAGAAATCTCTTCAGAGATGTTCCATTTTCTTCAATCACTACTGCTGTCTTTTTCAAGAATTGGAAATTGCCATTTGCCATTAGTTCAAATGGTAACTGGATGCTCACAGACTGCAATGCAGCTGAAGAACATTCCCGTTAATGTTATTAATGCTCAAGGTCAGACTGGTGTCACTAACAAGGAAACAGATTAAAAAACATTGTTTTTTGATCTCTGCCTATCAATGCGTTATCGACTTTGGGAAGGATCTCTTAACCTCCAGCCAACTTTTAGAAAGCCACATTTAAACCGGAGCAAGACTTTATTTCAGACTACAGATCTTGTCTCAAGTCGATCATTGCTGATCTGTGCGTTAACCCGACTTATCACTTGACTTAATACTTATCACTTGAAGTAACCAAAATCCTTCCATCTCAGTTTTTAGGTTTTCAATTAACAGCTTTAATTTTCACTAATTTTGTGCAAAAGGACAAAATGCTTTCTGACATCACCTCAGGTAGTCTCGCGCAATCTTTTTCTCTACTGCTCTTACCAACTGCAAGTACTAGTTTTCCCTCCAGTTTTCCCTCTATCTCGAGGGTGAAGGTTGACTGCAGGCGGGCATGTTTATGGAGTTGATGTTACAATTACATAAGCAATGATCCAGTTGAATTTCAGAGCAGGCTCAAGGGACTGAGTGGGCAAATGCTGTTCTGAATATAAATGTACCTACATTTAGAACATGATTTCTAACCATTCTCAGGGTTTAATAATGGGATGCATGTACGATTATCAAATCATTTTCCATCTTAAATATCAGTTGGCTTGCAACGTAATCTTATATTTTCACAGATGTACAAACCTAGCTTTCATACTTTAACCCATATTTCATTCTAATGAATTCTTAAGTATCTATTCCAACGTCAATAACCTTCATGAGATGGAGACATGTCCTCCTGTTGAAATCCACCAGGCACCAAATCCTTCTGTTTAATAACTAATCTTTAACTTTATCTTTAACTGCCTTACAGCGAATGCAGCGCCAGAGACCCGGGTTCGATCCTGACTACGGGTGCTGTCCGTACGGAGTTTGTACGTTCTCCTCGTGACCTGCGTGGATATTCTCAGAGATCTTCGGTTTCCTCCCACACTCCAAAGACGTACAGATATGTAGGTTAATTGGCTTGGTAAATGTAAAAATTATCCCTAGTGGGTGTAGGATAACGTTAATGTGTGGGGATCGCTGGTCTGCGCAGACCCGGTGGGCCAAAAGGGCCTGTTTCCATACTGTATCTCTGAACTAAACCAAACTAAACTAATCTTTAGCACCATTCTACTTCACTAATCCATACCTCTTGGCTCACTTGGTATTTGCGGCAAGATATAGTGGATTTGTACTTCCGGAGCGGAAACTATGTGCAATGGGATTGACTATTGGGGATGCAGGTATGGAAAAGTCTGGCCAATTTGTGACCTATTTAATTGTGGAAAACCATTCAAGGCATATGCGTTAGAAGTGTTAATTTTTCAACTCTGAATTGGTTGTCTGTGCAGATCAAAGCCATAATTCTGATCATTAAAATAACAAAATATTATTCCATCAAAGAACCTCTAGAATCAAGACCCAGTTGAAACGTTTGGGCGAGGCTTTGCTTTGCTGCAGGTATTCTCTGATCAGGTGAAGAAGAAAGATCCATATTCACTCTATTACTGAAAACCCAGAAATCCTCACCTCTGGCCAGAATGTGTAAGTGATCATATCTTTGAGAATTGGGGACATTATGGTGCTTAGTGTTTGTGTCCCACTGTCCTACTTCATTAAGAATAGATGTAATTGTCCAGCTTATTTTACTTAGGACCAACGCTGCTAAAAGGCAAAGGATGCTTCCATCTAAACGGTTTCCTCAAGTGCAGCTGACGGTATAACTTTAAAAAACAAGGTGCATCTGTTTAGAATAGTGGATGGATAATAAATTCTGAGATGGGCAGATACCAGGCTGGGGGGGAGTGATGTATGTTTTGCAAGGAATAAAGTCTGCACCCTCACCTGTATCTGGGCAGCACAATGCTATATATGCAATCTAATCACACACTGCAATGAAAATGCAATATGCATCCCATTATTAAATCCCGAGAATGATCATTCATCATCTTGACACCATCCTCTCCCGATAGTCGCAACAAATCAGGTGACACTGGTGCGAACAAATTATTCTCTTCATGTGGTCCAGTGATCAATAGGACTTTAAATAAGATTAGTTTCGGTCTGGCATAGATTCAAATTAATGCTCCCGACAACATTTAACGTTTTGGGATGAAAAAAGTTTTGTAAAAACAAAATAAAAGCAGGAAAACTTACGGCTAAATGGGGAACAATTGAAGTTTGGGTAATGTTATCATTTATTAAATGGCTTTCGGGTGAAGAACATGCCTGCGGCAGTGAGGCATGTCTCAGATCTAAAAACTGTATCGATCAGTGGTGAGCTTAGGGAGAGGAAGACAAGCAGAAAACCAACTATAGTTCCTATTCCTGATTACACGATGCGATTCTTGTTGAAAATAATCCGTACATATATTGGTGTTGAATGCCATACCTCCATGGCAAAATAGCCCAGTGCTGTTTACTGTTTAGCCATACATAAAGTTCACCTGACAAATGTGTATCCTTCAACACGAAGAAGGGAAGCTCTCACATAAGAAGGTGTTGCCAGAACTAGAGGGTGTGAGCTATAGGGAGGGGTTGACTAGTCTGGGTCTCTATTCCTTGGAGCACAGGAGGATGAGGGGTGATCTTATAGAGGTGTATAAAATCATGAGAGGAATAGATCGGGTTGATGCACAGAGTCTCTTGCCCAGAGTAGGGGAATCGAGGACCAGAGGACACAGGTTCAAGGTGAAGGGGGAAAGATTTAATAGGAATCTGAGGGGTAAGCCTATCACACAAAGGATGGTGGGTGTATGTGACAAGCTGCCAGATGAGGTAGTTGAGGCTGGGACTATCCCAACGTTTAAGAAACAGTTAGATAGGTACATGTATAGGACAGACTTGGAGGGGTATGGACCAAGCGCAGGCAGGTGGGACTAGTTTGGCAAGGACATGTTGGCCAGTGTGGGCACGTTGGGCCGAAGGGCCTGTTTCCACACTGTATCACTCTATGACTCTCTAAGGACATCACATACAAAAAAAAAATTGTCCTGACTTTGACACATTCCAACTTTCCATAAGTCTCAACCTGTTACACAGAATTTGTCTGCTCAACCTTTCCAATGGACATTTGCATTGGACTACAAGGGTTGCCTTGGTGGCAACATTCAGGCCATGGGAATAAACCTCTAAAAATGGTAAAGGCACCGAGGATCAAGGAGGGGGGCTGCCGGCGTGAGAAATGGGGAGCAAAAGAAATTAGAGGTGAATTTTAAAGACCATCTAAATTAACAGAAATGCTGAAGACACAAGCCCGTTTATTCCTTGTGTTAAAGAAGGAACTGCAGATGCTGGAGAATCGAGGGTGCACAAAAGGCTGGTATCTCCTTCGCTCCTTAGATGTTGCTGCACCCGCTGAGTTTCTCCAGCCTTTTGTGTATCCCCCATTTATTCCTTTGCGTTTCTGGCCGCAGCTAACTGGGAATTTGGCATTATATTCATTAATATCTTCTTACTTTAGTTTAGTGCAGAGATACAGCGCGGAGACAGGTCCTTCGGCCCACCAAGTCCATGCCGACCAGCAATCCCCATACACCAGCACTATCCTACACACATTGGAATAATTTACAATCTTTACCAAAGCCAATTGTCCAACAAACCTGTACGTCTTTGGAACGAGGGAGAAAACAGGAGCACCCGGGGAAAATACACACAGTCACAGGGAGAATGCACAAACTCTGTACAGACAGCACCTGTAAGTCAGCAATGAACCCAGGTCTCTGGTGCTGTAAAGCAACAACTCTACTGCTATACCACCGTACCGCCCCGGGACCTCTGGGACCTCTGGGACCTCTTTGTCATTGAAGAGGATACTATCTTATTTCAAGGCCCCAACATTCTCCTCCCTTGTATCTTTATAGCATGGGATTTATTCCATTAGGCCGGGGGACTTAACCACCTTGATCAAGGTTTAATATCGTCACGCTCTAGACTATCAACATACCCCTCCCTGATCTTACCATTATCCCTGTCCTTAGCGAATACCCATGCAAAGTCCTCATTTAGGATCTTGCCCACTTCCTTTGGCTCCATATATAAATTCCTTCTTTTGTCCTTTGGTGGGCCTACCCTTTCCATAGTTACCCTCTAGCCCCAATATACACATAAAATGCCTTGTGGTTCTCCTTCGTCCTACTTACCAATGCTCGTTCATTGCTCCTTTTAGCCCTCCTATTTTCCCCTTTAAGTTCTTTCTGCATTAAATCGGATTCATGGACCACCTTGAATAAATACAATGCACCAAATCTTTTAGTGCTGCCAATAAGAATGGCCCGAAGCACAAGCCGTTTCTTCTCCCCAGAAAGCCTTACATGCAGCTGGAAACGTACAATATTTATTTCTTGTTATATATATATGATCTTTTTTGATGACTCCATCGCAAATAATATCAAAGAAGTGTTTCTTTCCACAACATCAAATCAAAGGAATTTATGACACCTTGCAGATAGGTGTGAGGTGTTGTCTTTTGAGAAGTCAAACGAGGGCTTCTGATCATGGCCTGGGAAGTGCTACTGAGCGGGAGGGTCTCGAGGTACTGGCCACAGAGCTCCCTGAGAGTTACGTCACAGGTAGATGGGCCGGTGAAAAAGGTGTTTTGTACATTGACCTTCATCAGTCAGGGTATTGAGTATAGAAGTTGGGCCATATGTTATAGTTGTACAGGACATTTTTAAGTCCACGTTTGGAGTACAGTGTTCAGGTTAATGCACCCTGCAATAGGAAGGATCTCATTAAGCTGGAAAGAGTGCAAAGACGATTTATGAAGATGTTGCCAAGACCCGAGGGCCTGAGCTATAGGGAGAGGTTTGGCAGTCTAGAACTTTATTCAGAGCTCAGGAGGCTGAGAGGTGATCTTTTCGAGAAGTGTAAAACTATGAGAGGAATAGATAGGGTGAATGCACAGAATATTTTACCCAGGGAAATGAAGAACCAGGTTTAAGGTGAGAGGGGCAAGATTTGTCAAACCCTGAGTGGTGACTTTTTCCACTCAGAGAGCGGTGGGTTGATGGAACGAGCAGCTAGAGGAGGTAGTTGAGATGGGTACTATAATGGCATTTAAAATACACCTGAACAGGTACATGGATAGGAAAGGTTTAGAGAGTATAGTGGGCCAATTGCAGACAAATGGGACTAACATATCTGGGGCATGTTGATCGTAATAGACAAAGACCCGGTTTCCATGCTACATGACTCTATAAATCATTCCTTTACTTGTTCCAGGGTCCTCATTGACCCGATTTATGTGTATTTGTTTAATTAATTTATCTATGTGTTGTTTATGCTGACCCCCATCCCCACCCCACAATATCTATCTCTGTCTCTCTCTGTCTTTCTCTCTCTCTTAAGGGCCTGTCCCACTTGCATGTGATTGCGTGCGTTAGGCGCGACCAAACGGAAGCGGAGTTCACGCGGTTCGCATTAAGTACGCTTTAAGTTCACGCGTGACGTGATTTGCGTCATGCTGACCAATCAGCTGGGCAGGAGGCGAGCCGACTGAATTTGGGCGTCGCACGGCGTCAGGCGGTGACGTCATAATGCAATGCCATGCCGAGCGGTGACGTCATCGCACAACGCCCCGCGCTAGGCGTACGCCGTCAAGACGCTGCGTACAACATCAAGACGCTGCGTACGACCGCAATGCGCCTGCGTGCCGACAGGCCGTTGCTGCTCGAAATTTTCAGACACTGCAGGAATTTCGGAGCCCCGTGCGATGTCGGGACCAGCCCCGCACAACTCCATACGCGTCCGCGCTTCTAAGTGGGACCGGCCCCACGAGGCCCGTATGCCTCAAGTGACCACGAGCCAAGGTCGCGTGAATGGGACAGGCCCTTTAGTCTCTCTCTCTCTGTCTCTGTCTGTCTGTCTCTCACTCTCTCTCTCTGCACTGCATCAAACTTGTTGCTAAGTCATTGATAGTGTCATTATTTAATTGTCATTGCTTTTCCAACTGCTTCCTCTGGCTCCTTGCTTAACTGGTAGGCTCCCATGATCTGTGCCTGTACATTATGCACTTTGTACCAAAGATCATAGAGGGGAGCAAGATGGTCCACTCCGCGAAAATGCCGTAGTAGCTGATGGGTAATCTTCAACACCATTTCCGTAACCAGCTTCTGTCATGGCGGCATCCACATCTACAAGCAGTGCATACTGCTCAAATTACCAATGTTGGCGACCCAACCAGTCTTTCTTCAGGTTCTTTGCTTTGAACTGCAGGCATATTTGATTGTGACCTCTCGGGTAATGTGCACACTTGTTAATATGTCAGTGAAGTGGTGATGCAGAAACTTGTTGTCACCTACCCATAATCCCCTAGAAAACGGCAAATATTCCATAATTCACCTGCGATGTACAAGATAAAATAGGTTAATTCCTTGGATTTCGTGGTGCAAGTGAAATTATCCATTAGAGTTGGTTATGTGGGTGAAAGTTCAGTAATATCCATCATACACTTGTTCGCATCGAACTATTAATTAGAACGAGGAACCAATCCAAATGCCACATCCATGCGTTTTATTATGAAACTAATTTTACGACCAATCAGTACCGTTATTACAATCTGCAAAAGGGCAGGAGGGTACATATTTTAGTCTTGAAACTCAGAAACAAATTGAAACAATCATTCAACCTATGGCAGGTTAACTCTGAGTTTCCCAGAAATATATCAATATTATATTTCCAATCATTAACGCGTGTTGGGTTGCCGCGATTTCAAATTCATCCTGATTTAATTTATTCTCTTCCTAACTTCCACCAATCGTCACCTCAGAAATGTAACCTTATGTGAATCGTGGCTGCAAAATTACTTTAAAATGTGTTCAAATTGTGGGCTACTGACTCTTAACAAAAAAAGCCATGACAGATAAAATGGAAACAAGTCTTGTGCAAATCATCCTATGTGATTATGATGTATCCAAATATAAAACAATATTGAAGCGAGCGGGCAAGATCATCTCTGACCCCTCTCACCTTGGCCACAAACTCTTTGAATCACTTCCCTCTGGAAGGCGACTCCGGACTGTCAAAGCTGCCACAGCCAGACATAAAAACAGTTTTTATCCACAAGTAGTTGCTCTACTCAACAGCCAAAAATCTGTAGGCTCCCTTTGACCTGGTATTTTGTTGGTTCACATGCTTGATCAATGCTGTTTTATCATTAATAGAAACATAGAAACATAGAAAATAGGTGCAGGAGTAGGCCATTTGGCCCTTTGAGCTGCACCACCATTCAATATGATCATGGCTGATCATCCAACTCAGTATCCAACTAATGTTTTATTATTATTAATGTTTAGTGTTTTCTGAGTCATTCGTAACTGTCGCTGTATGTCATGTTGTTACTTGTGGGCGGAGCACCAAGGCAAATTCCTTGTATGTGAATACTTGGCCAATAAACTTGCTTACTTATTCACTTACTTACTTAAATAGAGGTGAAGACTGTAAATGATGTGCACGCTTGTTGAATCTTCTTAAAATTAAAAATACGTTAATATCAGGAATTGGGATTAGCCATAAGAGAAACGTCAATGTATAATTGTTTTAACGCAAAGTTGACAAGATAAATGCTAAATGCAATTGAAAATACATCATTTAATCGCGCAAGAATGTTAAGCATCATGCATCCTGTAAAACAAAACGCTCGTTGCATGATAATGTATGCCTGCGGAAAGAGGGGCCCAATGCCGAGCAAACATAATAAAGTTATCAATAATTTTCATTCTTGTTACTGTAATTGCGGACGATATGATTTTACCTAATCTGCCTTGGAATTGCTACTATTATGCTCATCAGGCGAGGCGATGTTGATAATTTGTGACAATTCTGAGCGATCCTTTTATTATGTGTAACGTTCTCTAGATTTTTTTAATCATCACCATTGTATTGGAGCCAAGACCTAAGTTAATTGCGTAAACTAATGAACTGAGAGATCGTGCTGGATGGATACATCCATAGCATTCCTCAAAGGGAGTAGCATAGTTTAGCGAAGATATAATAGATATCTAAAATATAAAATAAAACAAAGAGCGTATATCATCCGGAGTGTATAATTATTTTTATCGGGATTGCTACGTTGCCTTGGTCTTCACTTCAGTCAGAAAGCTAAAGGGGCTGTCCCACTGTACGAGCTAATTCAAGAGTTCTCCCGAGTTTAAAAAAAAATCAAATTCGTGGTAAGCACGTAGAATGTACGTTGCCGGTACATCGGAGCTCGGGACGTCTCTTAGCGGCTTGTAATGTTAACGGCAGGTACACGAGAAACGCGGTAAGCTCGTGAAGACGCATGAACATGTTGAAAAATGTCCACGAGAGCCCTGAGTACCTACAAGCGGCTATTACCGTAATTCTCTGAGTTCGAATCAGGGGAAACTCGGGAGAACTCTTGAATTAGCTCGTACAGTGGGACAGCCTCATAACCGACTGTGCTGTTAACGTTCTTCACTTCTGACCAAAGTATCACATATATATATTATATATATATATATATATATATATATATATATATATATGTATAACGAATATATAAGTGTATATATATATACTATATAAAAAACATTTAAAAACACAGAAACTGTTCCTCCGCTACGCTGATTACAGCAAGTTTAATACAAAAATCAATTCAAAAACAGGACATGAACCATTAAAAAAGAACATTTAAAAAAACATTTAAAACATTTAAAAACACACAAACTGTTCCCCGCAACGCTGATTACACTGCGAGAGGCATAACTGAAGTCGGGTCGGGTTTACTGAAATGGCGGAGGTTACGCTCCGTAGCGTATTAAACGTCAGTCCATTGGATTTTGCAGGAGTGGTCTATCTTGCTCCGCTCGATGATCTTTGCTTTGTACATATCTCTATGAAAGTAAACATTAAAGGGCCTGTCCAACGTGGCGATTTATACCGGCGACTGCCAGTGTCATTGACTGACGTATCAGGATCGCGAAATTTCAAAGTCCAGCGGTGACAAAAAAATGTTGTGACACTTGAGGAAACACCGTGCGTCATTACGTGGTCAAGCCTCGACTTTTTCGGTGACCTGATACGTCAGTCAATGATGCCGGCAGTCGCCGAAAAAAATCACCAAATAGGACAGGCCCTTAAAACTCACTCTCTCCTCTCACAGAATACAATGGCCTGCTCCTGCACCTATTTTCTATGTCTATGTCTATATCAGGAGTATAATGGCATGGAAGGTCAAGCAAATGGCTACGGTTCAGCTTAATAAATTCTTAAATTCATGTCATAGGAGCAGAATTAGGCCATTCAGCCCATGGAGCATACTCCACCATTCAATCAAGGCTCATCTATCTTTCCCCCTCAACCCCATTCTGCTGCCTTCTCCCCGTAACCTTTGACTAATACAGAACCTGTCAATCTCCACTTTAAAAATAATGAGAAGATTTTGTTTCTACAATACGTCAAATCCTTCTTTGCTTGCTCAGTTTCAACACATCCCCTGGTACAAAACTGTAACAAAATTACCAATCTAATTGAGACTGGAATGATTACTGAGATGGAAAATGGAATTACTCGTAGATGGAAAAAAGGAATGATCTTTGGAGACTGAGCTTGTTGATTCAAGTTGGGAGCTTCATTTTCTTTCTATACGTGTTACATTCAGCTGTTTGCATGATGCTAGCACCGGTAAGAAATAACAATATCACACCGTTTTCTTAAAGTCAGTAAAGCACAGTTTCTTAATAGAATAGTACCTTTATGCTATGTTGCCTTACTTTGCAACTACCCAGTAAATTGCAACTACCAAGCAGGCTAATTTTCTGAACCATTATTTATGAAGGATATTCATAACTTTTCTCTGAGGTATTTTCCAGCCTGGTTTGTTTAATATGCTTATCACTCAAGTTTCACTGGTGTCTCACTTCCTTCAGACCAGGCTAGAAGGCAAAGGTTTCACATTTGACTTCTAGTGATTGGAACTGACAAGTCAGATGTCACATCCTGAAAGGGTGTTTAACTTCCCAACTTTTCCTGAATCCCCTCTCCTCACCCCTTCCATGGCTGGAAAAGATGTCATGATGCTATTTGCAGAATACTAAGTTTGTCCTCTTTATTGTCCTCTATTTGACCTCTATATGTCATCAATATTGAGGATCCAACCATAGAATCGTGCCATAGAAGTGTACAAACTACTTGCTGTGCTACCATATCTTAATTTAGTTTAGTTTAGTTTAGAGATACAGGATGGAAACAGGCCCTTCGGCCCACTGAGTTGGCACCGACCAGCGATCCCCACACACTAACACCATCCTACGCACACTATGGACAATTTTTACAATTATACCAAGCCAATTAACCAACAAACCTGGACATCTTGGGAGGAAACGAAAGATCCTGGAGAAAACCCATGCAGGTCACAGGGAGAATGTACAAACTCCATCCAGACAAGCACTCATGCTCAGGATCGAACCCGGGTCTCGGGCACTGCAAGGCAACAACTCTAGCGCTGCTCCACAGTGCTGCTCTCGTGTCAGTTCATTTCAAAGATAAGTAACTCCAAAGCATTGGCGGGCATAGTGAGGTTTTAAAGGAATTTATATAAACACATTGCATAAAATGTCCTAATTTATCCCAAAGATATACTCGTTAGCAGGTTAGCAGTATAGTCCTCTTTGGGAGTGATGACCACAAGTTGGTGCATTGTCTAATTGGCTCTGGTTAATTGGTAGATGGAGAATCATGGAGAATTGATGGTCATGCGTGGGAGAATTGGTTAGAATGAGAAACATTGGGGAATAGGATGGATGGGTGTGCTGTTAACATACTCGAGGGCCTGAACGAAAAGGGAGAGAGAGAGCAGACTAGAACTTAATTCCTTGGAGTGCAGGAAGATGAGGGGCGATCTTCTAGAGGTATACAAAATCATGGGAGGAATAGATCAGGGAAATACAGAGAGTCATTTGCCCAGAGTAGGTGAATCGAGAACCAGAGAACATAAATTTAAGGTGAGGGGGGAAAGATTTAATAGGAACCGGAGGGGTAACATTTTTACACTTCTTAAGGGGTTGGACAAGCTAGATGCAGGAAGATTGTTCCCGATGTTGGGGAACTCCAGAACAAGGGGTCACAGTTTAAGGATAAGGGGTAGGTCTTTTAGGACCGAGATGAGAAGATCTTTTTTCACACAGAGAATGGTGAGTCTGTGGAATTCTCTGCCACAGAAGGTAGTTGAGGCCAGTTCGTTGGCCACATTTAAGAGGGAGTTAGATGTGACCCTTGTGGCTAAAGGGATCAGGGGGTATGGAGAGAAGGCAGGTACAGCATACTGAGTTGGATGATCAGCCATGATCATATTGAATGGCGGTGCAGGCTCGAAGGGCCGAATGGCCTACTCCTGCACCTATTTTCTATGATTCTATGATTCTATGATTCTACACAAAGGGTGGTGGATGTATGGAACGAGCTGCCAGGGGAGGTAGTTGAGGCAGGTACTATCGCTATGTTTAAGAAACATTTGGACAGGTACATGGATAAGATAGTTTCAGATGGGTCTGGGCCAAACACAGGCAGGTGGGACTAGTGTAGATGGGGCATGTTGGTCGCCGCTGGCAAGTAGGGCTGAAGGGCCTGTTTCCAGGCTGTATGACTCTTTGACCACAATCCTTGAATAAAGCAATTCTTGTTATAAAGGTAATCACTTGAAAGTGCTCACCACCAGACTCAGTATTAGCTTCTTCCCTTTTGTAATCAGGCTTCCTAATGGTCCTACCATAAGCCATGGTACTGTTCAATTCAAATTTCTCCCCTTGCGGATATTGCACTTTGTCTATGGAACTGGCGCACTTCAATGCTGAGAACTATATTCTGCATTCTGTATCTTCCCCTTTGCTCCATTATTGTACCAGAGTTTGTCCTGATTGTATTTAAGTATAGTATTATCTGATCTGATTGAATAGCATGCAAAACAAAGCATCTCACAGTACCTCAATACATTTGACAATAACCAACATAAATCTCGCATGGAACTATTAAGTAGGAAGGTACAGGATTATAATCCAGTGGTAATTGAAAGAACGATAATATATTGCCAAGAAGGACGGGTCTTTGACTTGGAGGGGAACCTAGAAGCGATGAGTCTGCTGTCCTTGACTATCAGCGTGTTTGTGGTCATGAATTTCAGAAAACTGCTGAACAAGTTGCTCTTAATCAAATCTTGATGCAGCATGGTGTGAATCAAATCCATCCAGCTATGTATTTTTCACTTGCATGGACTCTGGAATTGAAGAGGATGGGATGAAACCATCTCCACCTATTAATTATTTACCTTGGAATGTATAAACCACAAAGGCAGCACTTTGACCCAGTCTGCGGGATTGCTTCACTCTGGCTTTTGAACATGAACTCAACTGCTGAACATGCATGTTGTCTACGTCCTACGTTGGCCAATTTTTGATATAACAGGCGCTTTTAGTCAGTACTCAGTAGAGTGGGCTTGGTCCCCTACTTTGACTGTGGCCATTGACTGTGATTACAGTGGGTCTCGAGCTTTCTGAATGTGGTAAACACAATTTTGCTGTAGTTGACGATTCACTACACCTTTTGTAAGCCCTTTTTTAAAAAAAGAAAAAAAAATTATTGTTATTGAAGATGAACTTTGTTCACACAAGCTCTATTTTCAGTGTCATTTTTTTCCAACAAACATTGCTGGAGACATGAGACACTGCAAATGTTGGTTTACAAAAATAAGACACAAAGGGCTAAAGTAACTCAGCGGGTTAGGTAGCATCTCTGGAGAACATGGATAGGTGACGTGTTAGGTTGGGACCTTACATTAGGCAAATCAGCGAGGTCAAAATTAAATTGTTTCTCAAGTAGGTCCCCACACTACTGAGCTCTTTTTTGGTGATGGGCATTGAAGCATACAGTATATACCAAAAGTACAGGGCATGACCTTCACAATACTGGGGTTTCTTCCAAAGAGTGTGGAGGGATGCTATTCATCAACAGGAGGGAAGTACTTGTAAGATTACAGAGGATTACTTGCCCTTTTTTAGTTTTGATGAAATCAGGTGAGAATGGAGAGGACTCGCAGGACTACACCAACCCTGCTATAGAACATTGTGCCACCATTGTCTACAATCTCCCAGAAGTACTGGAGGACAGAGGATCTAAGGGGGTAGAGGAACTGAAAGATATTGTCATTAGGCGAGAAATAGTATTGGGTAGGCGAATGGGACAGAAGGATGATAAATCCCCTGGGCCTGATGGTCTGCATCCCAGGGTCCTCGGGGAGGTGGCTCTAGAAATAGTAGACGCATTGGTGATCATTTTCCAATGTTCAATAGATTCAGGATCAGTTCCTGTGGATTGGAGGATAGCTAATGTTATCCCACTTTTCAAGAAAGGAGCGAGAGAGAAAATGGGGAATTACAGACCAGTTAGCCTGACTTTGGTGGTGGGAAAGATGCTGGAGTCAATTATTAAAGAGGTAATAATGCGGAATTTGGATAGCAGCAAAAGGATTACTCCAAGTCAACATGGATTTATGAAAGGAAATCATGCTTGACTAATCTTTTGGAATTTTATAAGGATGTGACAAGTAAAATGGATGAAGGGGTGCCAGTGGATGTAGTCTATCTGGACGTTCAGAAAGCCTATGATAAGGTCCGGCACGGGAGACTGGTGACTAAAATTAGAGCATATGGTATTGGGGGTAAGGTGTTGACGTGGATAGAAAATTGGTTGGCAGACAGGAAGCCAAGAGTAGGAGTGAACGGGTCCTTTTCAGAATGGCAGGCAGTGGCGAGTGGAGTGCCGCAAGGCTCGTTGTTGGGGCCGCAACTGTTTACCATATATATTAATGATTTGGAAGAGGGAATTAGGAGCAACAATAGCAAGTTTGCGGATGACACAAAGCTGGGTGGCAGTGTGAACTGTGAAGAGGATGTTAGGAGGTTGCAGGGTGACCTGGTCAGGTTGAGTGAGTGGCAAATGCAGTATAATATAGATAAATGTGAGGTTATCCACTTTGGTGGAAAAACAAAGGGGCAGATTATTATCTCAATGGGGTTAGGTTAGGTAAGGGGGAGGTGCAGCGAGACCTGGGCGTCCTTGTACACCAATCACTGAAAGATGGCGTGCAGGTACAGCAGGCAGTGAAGAAAGCTAATGGAATGTTGGCCTTCATAACAAGAGGATTTCAGTGTAGGAGTAGAGAGTTCTTCTGCAATTGTATAGGGCTCAGATGGTAAGACCACATCTGGACTATTGTGTACAGTTTTGCTCTCCTAATTTGAGGAAGGACATCCTTGTGATTGAGGCAGTGCAGCGTAGGTACACGAGATTGATCCCTGGGATGGCGGGGCTGTCATATGAGGAAAGATTGAAAAGACTAGGCATGTATTCACTGAAGTTTAAAAGGATGAGGGGGGATCTTATAGAAACATATAAAATTATAAAAGGACTGGACAAGCTAGATGCAGAAAAAATGTTCCCAATGTTGGGCGAGTCCAGAACCAGTCTTAGAATAAAGGGGAGGCCATTTAAGACTGAGGTGAGAAAAAACTTTTTCACCCAGAGAGTTGTGAATTTGAGGAATTCCCTGCCACATATGGCAGTGGAGGCCAAATCACTGGATGGATTTAAGAGAGAGTTGGATAGAGCTCTAGGGGCTAGTGGAATCAAGGGGTATGGGGAGAAGGCAGGCACGGGTTATTGATTGGAGACGATCAGCCATGATCACAATGAATGGCGGTGCTAGCTCGAAGGGCTGAATGGCCTTCTCCTGCACCTATTTTCTATGTTTCTATGTTTCTGTTTCTATAGCGCAGGGCTTACATGGATCAAGAATATCACAATGCCAAGCTAGTATTCATTTTAGCAGTGGACACTCTTCCAATTCTGACATGTCCTCAGATATTGGTAAGGGTCACTCTGGATGTTTTTGTCATGACCAGTGCTGACGTTGTTGACAGGTTTTCCATCCAAATTTATTCACGTTATTATTTCTCATAGTGGTCTTGATGCAACCACATGGCATAATTGGTCATTTCCCTTCCCAAAAGACAATAGTGAATCCATGCAGCTCTAACAATGGAGACACAAGGAACTGCAGTTGCTAGAATCTTGTGCAGAACACAATGTGCTGGAGGAATCCTGCTGGCCAGGCAGCATTTGGGGAGGGAATGGACATGAAACATTTCAGGTCAGGACCCTACTTCAGACAAGTTGGAGTAGGGGTTTCTCTAACAATACTCCAGTAGTTTCATGGTTATCACTACTCACACCAACTTTATTTTTCAGATTTAATTAACTGTACTTAAATCCCTCAATTGTTCTGATGCCGTTTTAATGGGACTTGGTTAGGCCGCATTTAGAATATTGCACACAGTTCTGGTCTCCCCAATACAGGAAGGAATATAGAGGCTTTGGAATGAGTGCAAATGAGAGATGCCTACACGAGGGAAGTATTAGCTGCAAGGAGGTGTTGGACAGACTTAGATAGACACAAAAAGCTGGAGTAACTCAGTGGGACAGGCAGCATCTCTGGAGAGAAGGAATGGGTGACGTTTCGGGTCGAGACCCTTCCACAGACTTGGATTGTTTTTCGAGGTTGGGGGAAGACCTGATAGTAGAATACACAATTCACAAAGGCAGAGATAGACTGTCAGAACCTTCCTATGAGGATAGAAAAAACAACAAATACTAGAGGGCATCGCTTTATGGTGTGAGGGGCAAACTTTAAAGGATATGTACGAGGCAGATAAGAGTTTGTCATGGCGACATGTTCAGCACAGACAGTGTCCACCAAAGGGCTTGTTTCTGTGGCTGCACCTTTCTGTGAACATAGTCACTGTGCCACTGCACCTTCCGAGTGACATGTCAGCTCCTTCTGTGCCATATCATAGAATGAGGATACCCAGTAAAACACTTTTTTAATTTAAAATCGGCCTGCGTTATATAGATATCATCTTTTCTGCTGATGGAGACTGTGCATGCAACAGAAAAAAAATGTAATCAGGCACAATGCCTATCCGCATCAGGTGAAAAAATAGCTAGCTAGATTTTACAGCTTCCAAGTCAATTTTATGCCATTAAAATATATTGGGAAAATATTCCAATTGACTACAGCTTCAGCTCCTACCTATAGATCATTTCTAATTAATACATATACAGTGGAATTATTTGTGCTCAAATCGACACCACAATTCCAGAGGAGCAACACAATCATCAAAATCAATATTCCTACAGTAAAATATGATGAAGTTCCCTTCATCATCAATCTTTAGTTAATAACCTAGACTTTGTCAATCAGTAGTTCAGCAATTCTCTTTCATAATTCTTTTTTAGATTAAACCCACTGAAGTGAAAGATGTATATATTCAATCTGTGCAGTTTAATCCAGGAGATGCTGGCTGCCTTGCAGTGTTAGTTCTGAGCTCAGCTGGCAGAAAAATTGGAACAAACCCCCAGCTCACACTTCTTATTAAGCTGTGCTCAGATCAGCAGTGAAGGAGTGGTGCATTGACAGAAACACCATCTATCATGCGAGATGCCAAACCAAGATTCTGTCTGATTCTGTATGAGTATTGACGAGATCCCTTGATGGTGCTGACAGAGCAAGTCTCATCACCGACACTTGTCCAAAGCTATCCCTCAACTAGCCACAACTAGTCACATCCACTTTAATCACATGGCTCTTTGATGATAGACTTTAGAGATACAGCGTGGAAACAGGTCCTTTGGCCCATCAGGTCCACACCGACCAGTGACACCCCACACATGAATGAATGAATGAATGAATGAATGAATGAATGGACAAATGAATGAATACTTCATAGTTACATGTGACAAGTCACAGGCAAATTCTTTGCTTTGCATACCCAAGGTATGCAAAGAGTCACCACATAAAGGGTGCCGACAAAGTTACAAAGTATCCCGCGCCGTCCTTTGTCCTACCCTCCCCCTTCCCTGCTCCTCTTGCCTCCCGGCGGTTCCCCCACACCGGAGTCTGCCACTGCGGCCTCCTGGGAGTCGTGTATCCTGTATCATGTCATACACTCGTCGTGTATCTAGTGTATCTTATATCCTAGTGTATCCTGGGATACACTAGCACTATCCTACACATTGGGGACACTTTACAATTTACCAAAGCCAATTAACCCGGGTCTCTGGCGCTGTAAAGCAGCAACTCTCCCACCGTGCTGTCCTGTGCAATACTTTACTGTGTGCAAATTGTTGCCACATTCAATCACATTCCAATAGTGCATTAATAGTTGCGAAAGACAGTCACGGTGGCTAAGCGGTAGATTTGCTGCCTTACAGCGAATGCAGCATCGGAGACCCGGGTTCGATCCCGATTACGGGTGCTGGCTGCACGGAGTTTGCCCCTTCTCCCCGTGGCCTGTGTGGGTTTTCTCCGAGATCTTCGCTTTCCTCGCACATTCCAAAGACCTACAGGTTAGTAGGTTAATTGGTTTGGTTAATGTTAAAAAAATTGTCCCTCGTGTGTGTAGGATAGTGTTAACGTGCGGGGATCGCTGGTCGGCGCGGACCCGGTGGGCCGAAGGGCCTGTTTCCGTGCTGCGTCTCTAAACGAATGACTGTGGGATATCCGGCACTGGTGAAAGGATAAAATAGCTCTATCGCTTTCTTTATGTTATTTCATTAGCAGCCAAGTATCTTGTTAAAATTCTTTGAGATTTACAGCACTGAAAAAATGCATTTATCTCAGCATTTCTGCTTTGAATCATTGCTTAAATTAGGTCTCAGTCTGCAGTAAATTTGTCATCATAAGTATACAATGTATGAAATGTTTATGAGAGTGTATAATGAGATACTGTTTCCATTGGCTTAAGGGTGGATAATTAGAAGGCACAGAATTGAGGCAAGAGACGAGAAGCGACATGAGGGGCTGTTCTTGTGATGTACTGTTCTAGGTTCTAAAAGTTATTCGATTAGGATTTCGAATGCACAGACTGAAAAGGTAGTTGATACAGCTTCTGTTTGAGCCCTCACAAAAGAACTGAATGTATATTTCAGGAATAACATGACTGCAGGAATATATGTGAACAAGCATGGTTGTAAGTACACAAAAGTCAGGAGAAACTCAGCGGGTGCAGCAGCATCTAAGGAGCGAAGGAGATAGGCGACATTTTGGGTCGAGACCCTTCTTCAGACTGGTCAGGGATCAGGGAAACGAGAGATATAGACGGTGATGTGGAGAGATAAAGAACAATGAATGAAAGATATGCAAAAAAGTATCGATGATAAAGGGAACAAGCCATTGTAAGCTGTTTGTAGTGTGAAAATGAGAAGCTAGTGCGACTAGGGTGGGGGAGAGATAGAGAGAGAGGGAATGCCAGGGCCCAAGGGCCGAGGGAGAAGTGGGAAGGGGAGGACACAGCAAGGGTTAACAGAATTGAGAAAATTCAATGTTCAAGCCCAGAGGATGCAGACTCCCCAAGCGGAATATGAGGTGCTGTTCCTCCAACTTGCGGTGTTGCTCACTCTGGCCATGGAGGAGGCCCAGGACCGAGAGGTCGGATATGGAATGGGAGGGGGAGTTGAAGTACTGAGCCACCGGGAGGTCGGGTTGGTTAATGCGGTTCGCTCCTTAGACGCTGCTGCACCCGCTGAGTTTCTCCAGCCTTTTGTGTACCCTCGATTCTCCAGCATCTGCAGTTCCTTCTTTAACAAAGCATGGTTGTAAGATCTACTGGATGGCAGTTTGTGAGTGCCTCAATAAACTTGATGAGCTGCATGGCTTCCTACCAAGCGGTTCTAAGCTTCTGCACAAATGCACTGTGTAGGTTGGGCTGTGAAGATTGGTAGGGTCAAAAATCGTTAACTTCAGTTTGCAATTAACTAAAGTATTAAAAACAAGCTTAATCAACCAATGGGAATTGACAAGAGCTAGATAGGGCTCTTAAAAATAGCGGAGTCAGGGGATATGGGGAGAAGGCAGGAACGGGGTACTGATTGGGGATGATCAGCCATGATCACATTGAATGGCAGTGCTGGCTCGAAGGGCCAAATGGCCTACTCTTGCACCTATTGTCTATTGTCTATTGAAAAAAAACTGCATCTGCTGGAAATCTGATACAGAAGCACAAAGTGCTAGAAATATTCAGGAAGTCAGGCAGCATCTGTGGGAAGAGAAACAGTTAACGTTTCAGGTCAAAGACCTTTCATCTGATATTTGTTTACAATCTTTTCGTAACAATGATCGATTTTGTCAATAATCGATTCCGAGAAGCGCTAGCAAACATGAGAGATGAATAATCTTGTTCTGTTCAGTCATACACAGTTCAAGGATTCCAGACAGTTTCCGGTTCCAGACAGTTTTCAATCAGCCTCTGTTGCGATGATTCCCTACCTCAAGCCTTAGATGCACAAATTCCTTGACTTCTTGTTGTGACACAGAATGAAGATGGTCTGTATGAAGTGGGACTGCTTTGTATTTGGAAGGAAAAGCAAAACAAACTAATTTCTTTTTCATTACAAGGGTATCCTGTGAGATTACATGTTGGTGAGTAAGAACACTTGTATCAAGCAGATTGCAAGTTCAAATTTCACTGCAGGAACCTCAGCACAGAATGTAGACCAACACTTCAGCGTAATTTTGGGAGAATGCCATCTTTTAGATAAGACATTACACTGAGACGTTTCTCTCCTCTGTGGCGGACATAAAATATCTCAGGAAACGTATTTAAAGTTTTACCCTCAATCAGCTTCATTAAAATAGATGAACCAGTTATTATCACCTTGGACGTTGTTGGGTCCAATTTTTATCACAATGTTTCTGATAAGAAGACAATGGCTATACGTCAAAATAAATACATAATTGGTAATGAGACTCTGAATGTCCTCAATTCATGAAAGAATCTACATAGAAACATAGAAAATAGGTGCAGGAGGAGGCCATTCGGCCCTTCGAGCTAGCACCGTCATTCATTGTGATCATGGCTGATCATCCCCAATCAATAACCCGTGCTTGCCTTCTCCCCATAGTCCTTGATTCCACCAGCCCCTAGAGCTCTATCCAACTCTCTCTTAAATCCATCCAGTGATTTGGCCTCCACTGCCCTCTGTGGCAGGGAATTCCATAAATTCACAACTCTCTGGGTGAAAAAGTTTTTTTTCACCTCAGTCTTAAATGACCTCCCCTTTATTCTAAGACTGTGGCCCCTGGTTCTGGACTCGCCCAGAACGATTGGGCGATCGCCCATATGATTTTTATTTATCAGCAACTGGTAAATGCTGCAGAACATAATGGCCATGACAAGCCGTCACTCAGCATGTCTGTAGGAGGTTGATAGCACGATGAGTAATGCAGGCCCGTCAAAAGGATGATTTTTTTTAGGTTTATTTCTGTCATGTCTTCCTAGGTACAATGAATAGCTTTGCTTTAGTTGCGAACCAATTAGATCAGATAGTACCATATGTAAATACAATCAAGTTAAACTCATGTACAATAGATAGAGCAAAGGAGAAGGTACAGAGTGCAGAATATAGTTCTCAGCGTTGTTGCACATCAGTTCCATAGACAAAGCCCAAAGTCTGCAATGGGATTAGAGGTGAAAAGGACAGTATTCTACCTTATGGAAGGACCATACAGAAGCCGGATAACAGGGCTAGAAACTAATCCTGAGTCTTGTGGTGCATGCATTCAAGGCTTCTGCACATTCTCCCCCCTGGGAGCAGTGAGAAGGAGGAATGACTACCCAATGATAAAAACAAATGCTTTGTTAGCACAATCTCTTGCAAACTTTCTCTTTCAGATAGTAACTGACCCACTGCACATTCTGTTTCAATTAGTTTTGTATTTTCTGCTCATTTCTTTATCTTTACTTCTCTTCAGTTGAAATGACAAGCAGCTTTGGCCTGGTGGATCATTGCGGGATGAAGATCATAAGGTCATTAATTCATAGGTCAAAGGAGCAGGATTAGGCCAATCGGACCATTGAGTCAATTTCACCATTCAATCATGGCTGATCTATCTTTCCCTCTCAACCCCATTCTCCTGTTTTCTCCCCATAACCTTTGAAACCCGTACTAATCAAGATCGAATGATAAGTACTACAAAGAGGAGATTTTGACAGAAAGGACAATGAAGACTTCTAAAGTAAATTTCTCCTTCAAACAAGTACAAAGCCAGCTTGTTTAAAAGTAACAAGGTCTTTCAAAGAGCTCAAAAGATTTGAAGGATATCCAAGGTTTTGTAGGTAAGTTAGGATGTGTCATGCTCCTGGCTGTTTGCATGCACACTTGACACATTCTTTTCTTTAAACATTATTCTGAACCTTCTGAGGATTGAAAAAATAACACAATTTGATTCACACTGACTTTATGTGACGGTTTATTCTTACTTGTCATGTTTCATTATAGCGAGCTATTAAAACAATCCATACCTTGCTTTACTGAGTCAACAGGATAAACTTGCATTCGTGTACTGCATGTACTGCCTTCTATAGCCAAAGCACTTTGCGATCAATCAAATAGCTTTGCAGCCTAGCTGATGTTGAAATGCAGGAAACATGCATGACTGGTGCCTGGCACGTCACTGAAGGATGTGCACAAATGGAAGATTTCCGTCACCACTCCGCAATTAAAACTATGCCCTCTCTTCACTTAGTGTGTCAGCCACTCACACAAGAACATGAGAAAATAAATGCAGGATCTAGCTTCAAGGTCTCACAGACCTCCTTTGCAATTGAATAAGATCATGGCTGATCTGTGGTAACATCAACTCCTCATCTGTGCCCTTCTGTGTACAGGTGGCAGAGGTTATGGGGAGAAGGCAGGAGAATGGAGTGGGGGGGATAAATCAGACATGATTGAATGGCGGAGGAAACTAGATGGGCCGAATGGCCAAATTCTGCTCCTATCACATGATTATGACCTCGCTCTCAATTCCCTTGATCTTTCAAATATTTTTCCACTTCCACCTTAAATGTATCCAATGATATGATCTCCATTACCCTGGGGTGCATGACACTTCAGAGATTCGCTTTCCTCAGAGAAAACACTTCTGTGAACCTCAGTTTTATACGACTAGGCCGTTATTTTGTATCCATGTCCCGTTGTTTCTGTCTTTCACACAAATGAAAACTAATGAAAATCCACTACAAATTGGGACATTCAAAATGTGTTACCACACGGAGGGCAGGTGAGAAAAACATTAGCGTGGTACTGGTGCCTTTGATGATAATCACAGAAAGAAAATAAGCCAGTAATCCATTTAAAGTAAGTAAGTAAGTAAGTTTATTGGCCAAGTATTCACATACAAGGAATTTGCCTTGATGCTCCGCCCACAAGTAACAACATGACACAGTGGCATACAGTGCTGAGAATAGATGAACCTTTACTATATCTATCAGCACACATATTATGCATGTTGCACATTCCATATGTAGTCCGGCCCGGATCTTCATCCCTACCTTATTAATACAGCACTTCACTATCTCACGGTCAGACTTGACGCTGACCAGGGAGACGATAGCATGTAATGTTTCCTCCGCTTGTGTTACAATAAAGACTGTGAGTTGTTACTTCTGTGTATGGGTCGCATTACACAACACTGAGATCACAGCAACTCATTCTGGAAGTGTGGAGAATATTCCTTCATGGCAAACGAAACAGCATCGCTGAGACATGATGCTTAGCAGAAAGATAAGTCCTCATGAACTTCACAGAACTGTGCCTTTCAGCTCCTGTTAAAAGTCTACAAACTCCTGACTCCTGACCTGTGTCTTCAAGGACAAATATGATGCTAGATGAAAGATGCGAGTTGATGTTGGAGTGTTAGTTTTGGGAGATGAGGGCAAGTTGGAGGAAACCATCCAGAATTCCGGATCATTAAACCCAGGAAACCAAAGCCTGCAGATTATTCTTCTACATTAAAAGTACCTGTGGAATATTGTCAGTTGAAGCCAAGCTAACTATTGTTATGACAACACAATGAGAATGTGTGTCCGTTAATTATGGGATTCACTCGAAGAATGATTCTACAGTTCTAAATTAAGACCAAGACCAATGTTTGTATTATAATTGACAATAACACTTAACACTCAAAAGCAATTGCATTCTTGTCTTCCTTTTGGCATTCCTGTGTGATTTTCACTTATTGCCAAGGAAACTCAGGAAACACGTCTGCAAGGCTGCAATCAAATAGGCCAGTAAAAAATATTTTTAAACAATTCTTATGCCACATTTTTCCGTTAAAATAAAATAGAGAAAGCATTTTATCAGTATGCATCACAGCTCAGCTTGGGAACAGCTCCATCCAAGACCGCAGGAAATTGCAGCAAATTATGCCAGCGGCATATAATCAAGGAAGGGTCGCACCCCGGCCACTCCCTCCTCTCCCCTCTCCCATCGGTCGAAAGGTATAGAAGTGTGAAAACGCACACCTTAAGATTCAGGGACAGTTACTTCCCAGCTGTTACCAGGCAACTGAATCATCCTACCACAACTAGAGAGCAGTCCTGAAATACTATGTACCCTTGTAGACCCTCTGACTAACCTTGATCGGACTTTGCTGGCTTTACCTTGCACTAAACGTTATTTCCTTATTTCCTTATACCACCAGGGGGAGCCACGTGATGGCAGCCTCGCCAACAGTCTGTCTGTCTTTTGGTCTTTTTTTGTTATTTTTAGTGTGTTTTATGAGTTTGCGTTAATGTTCTCTGGTTTGTTTTATGTGGGGGGTGGGGGAGGGGGTCGGGGGAAATTTTTTTTCAATCTCGTACCTTGCTGGAGATGCGATTGTTTTCCGGATCGTATCTCCAGTCGCTCTGCGGCCTGACATCATGGAGCTGGCAGCCTTGCTCAGGACTGACTTTGAGCCCCACCGCGGGGTAGTGGACTTACCATCAGAGCCTGCGATCCCTTGCCTGGGATCGACGCTCCAACCACGGCCTGCGGATTTCAACATCGAGCAACTCACAGTCTCGGGTAGAGACCGATGTCGGGAGCTCTAAACGACGCAGAAGGTTTTGACCATTGCCAACCAGGGGTCAGATTGCCCGGCACAGGGGAGCTGAGATTCCCCCCCCCCTGATGCAGGAGCTTGATCGCCCCGATGCGAGGGCCCAAATGCCACCGGCTATGTGAGTCAAGATCGCCCCGTCAACGGAAGGCCCGAGGTCCCCGATCGCGGGAGAACAAAGAAGGGTTGAACTTTTTTTTCGCCTTCCATCACAGTGAGGAATGTGGATGAGTCACTGTGGTGGATATTTATGTTAAAATGTATTTTGTGTGTTCTGTTACTTTTTATTGGTATGGCTGTATGGCAAATCAAATTCCTCATATGTTGCAGAACATACTTGGCTAATAAAGTATGATTATGATTATGATGATTCTGTACAATGTAAATGGCTCGATTATAATCATGTATTGTCTTTCTACTGACTGGATAGCGGGCAATAAACGCTTTTCACTGTACCTCGGTACACGTGACAATGCGCTAAACTGAAACTGAAACTAGAAACAACTTTGAACCTCTATGGCAGGATTTTGGGTTCTGAACTCTGGTTTGACGTATTTCAGGAGACTTTATCATGTCGTTTCGGGCATACAACTGAGCCTTAACTACATTTCAGCATTTTGCCACCATTTCGCACATCACAAAGTCATTCTATAACAATAAAAAATAAATAGGCCCCAGCCAACTGATTGGACGATTCTTTATTATCAAATGAATTTTCACATAACTTCCTCCGCTTTCTTTTAAAAATCAGGCACATACAAAAAAAGCAAAGATGAAAGTAGAAGCTCAAGCTGTGTGTGAATTGCTTTGGAATTGAACGAGACCTCAGCACAAAACTGGAGGATTGTCAACCCTGTGCGGTTGTCAGATACACAATGATATATAGACTTCATGATGCTAATCAGTGGAGCCAGGATGTTTAGGCACTAAAAAACTCTGAAATAGGCAGGCAAAAAGGAAAAATAAAATTACAAAAAGGCACGGAAAAGGCATTTATTGTCAAAAAAGGTATTTATTTCCACCTCCAAAATATATGGTTAAAATAATAATATAAAGGGCCTGTCCCACTTACGCGACTTTTTAGGCGATTGCAGGAGACTATGCAGACGGCACATGGTCGCCACATGTTCGCGGGTGGTTGCCAGGGAGTCGACTTCATGGTCGCGAGGAGTTCTCGCCTTCTGGGAACTAGTTATGGCCTCATTATGGTTGCCGCAAATTTTTCTAAATGTTGAACATGTTATATAATTAGAGGCGACTAGAATGAAGCCGCCATGGGAGAGTAGCGAGAATTCTCGTGCCGTAGGTGGGTCGCCAGGAGGTCCTCGTGGGATGCCAGGAGGTCAAAGGTTCTCGTAGGTTCTTGTAGGTTGTAGCCAGTGCTGACCGGTGAATTTCATTGGCTCATTGGGAAAAAAAACATAAGCAGTAGTTTTCAGAACCAAAAAGAACCGACCGGTAATGTTAAATGTCCGCCAAACTTCACAGCTGTGTATCTCTGGTTTTTAAAAGTTGTCTGGTTTCTTAAAAGTGTCTCCACTCCTGCTCCCCCCTTCTCCCCCCCTTCTCCCCCCTTTTTTAAAGGACTTCCAGTACACTGTGCTTTATCCGTCTTAATTACAGCGCTAACCTTCCAGTTCATCGCGGTGTGTGTCCGTATCACCTTGGCTTTGCACCATGTGAATTTCAGACAGCGCTCCCTATGCTTGCCCTGTCCCCTGCCTGATGTGTATGTGTGTGTGTGTGTGTTCCTCTCTGACAGTCGCCGTTCCAGTTGCCGGTTTTTCAGGCGACCTCCGGCAACTTGACAGTCGCTGACAGTCGCCTGAAAAAACGCCCATGTGGGACAGGCCCATAAGACACTACCCGTCTTCTCGGCTGGGATTAAAAGTTCTCATGGCACTTTTCAAAGATGAGGAAAGCTCATTTAGTGTCCAGACCAATGTTTGTCATTCAAGCATTATTGATAAACCAATTACCTGGCCAATATTGCAGTGTTGTCAATGGGACCATTGTGCTGACTGCTATACTGACAGAAAGACAACAATACTTATAGGGGACTTCAGGCTTTTGGTTTGTTTTGTTTAGCATTTTTTATTTATTGAATTTTTTTTTAATTTTTTTATGATATTATCTGTTGAGTACTTTGTTGACAGACCTGTTATCCTGCTGCAACCAAGAATTTCACTGTCCCGTTCGGTGATTGTGACAATTAAACACTCTTGACTCTTTCGATCCTTGGGGCTTATGGACATACACAAGTCTCAAACTGTGCAAGTTACTTTCTTGCCTTCTTTGAAATGCAATGCATTCATGTAACTTCCATGTTGCAATATAATTTTTGATGAGGAACAGATTGCTGGAATGTAGCTTGATTCTTATTTTCAAATGGCTTGTTTTTAACCTGTGGCGATCAAATGATTATTTTTGTTCAAATGATCAGGTTAGCTCCGCTGTGTCTGAATTGCAGCATTTAAAATGGAAGGTTTAAAATAAGATGAAAGGTGAAAATAACTGGAAGACGTCATTGTTTGCAATGTTGTTCAGAAGCTGAACTTCCAGATGTCTGACTAAATACGGAATTTTCAGTGCTACATATTAACAGGTGATTTTCATCCTTTGCATGCAGGAGTACATGTGTAATCAATCTCATTGCTCCTCATAAAGGGTCTCATTGTTGGATGATTAACTCTTTGGCACTCTCTCCCAGTCAATTGAATTGCAGCTGTTTTCCTCTCCTTAATTTAGAGGAAAACCACCATGTGCTCATTGCAAAATGCTTTTGGCAAGGATTGCTCACAAACAATCATTTGTTTTCAATTGATTTGTCAATTTGGTATTGTCACTATTTCTGCATATAATTTAGAGTCATCGAGTGGTACAGTGTGGAAACAGGCCCTTCGGCCCAACTCGCCTACACCGGCCAACAATGTCCCAGCTACACTAGTCCCACTTGCCTGCGCTTGGTCCATATCACTCCAAACCTGTACGATCCATGTACCTGTCTAACTATTTCTTATTTGGTATTGTCAATATTCCTGCATATAATTTATCAATGATAAATAAACATTAAATGAATGTAATCAACACCTTGTGAGCCATCTCCTGCAGTCTTATGCTGCTTGTTATAAGTGAGATGTAAGTTAATAGGCAGTCGTACATTGAAAATCAGTTCGATGCAAGTCCATAGAATAATTGGCATGCTTTGCAAAAGATATATTGACAAAAAAAAAGAAAGACAAAGTAAATACCCAATAAAACAAAAAGACCTGACCAAGAGACCTCTGGTTCAGGAAAAAGTAATTACTTGTATCAATTGATGTATAGTACAGAGCGTAATACTCGGCTTCATATCTCTACAGATGATTCAACTATATCACGATCAACAACTTACATTTGTCCAACCTATGATTTATAATAATGTCACACAAAGAGCAACATTATTCATACAATTATTGTCTCACATATGGAGTCGTAGGCTATCTGTACATTTGTACACAATCAAGTCACTGTGACATTTTACCCTCTTACATTTTGTCTTATTATTATTATTGCATTGTGTGTAACACTAACGATGCTTGCATTTATTCCCTATTCTTAATTTACCTTGAAAAGGTGGCCACTTTCTTAAGCCACCACTGCCTATCGGTCAAGGTACAAACACCTTGGGTGCTAAAGATAAGAAGTTTCATGGTTTAGACCCAACGATGAAGGAATATAGCAAATGTTTTTAAGCCATGGTGTGTTACTTTGGAGTATGGTGTACAATTTTGGTCGCCTAGTTATAGGAAGGATGTCAACAAAATAGAGAGAGTACAGAGGAGATTTACTAGAATGTTGCCAGGGTTCCAGCAACTATGTTACAGAGAAAGGTTGAACAAGTTAGGTCTTTATTCTTTGGAGCGCGGAAGGTTAAGGGGGGACTTGATTGAGGTCTTTAAAATGATGAAAGGGATAGACAGAGTTGACGTGGATACGTTTTCCCCATTGAGGGTAGGGAAGATTCAAACAAGAGGGCATGACATGAGAATTAAGGGACAGAGGTTTCGGGGTAACGTGAGGGGGAACTTCTTTACTCAGAGGGTGGTGGCTGTGTGGAATGAGCTTCCAGCAGAAGTGGTGGAGGCAGGATCGATTTTAACATTTAAGAGTAAAGTGGATAGGTATATGGACGTGAAGGGAATGGAGGGGTATGGTCTGAGTGCAGGTAGATGGGACTAGGGGAAAACAAATGGTCGGCACGGACTGGAAGGGCCGAGAGGGCCTGTTTCCGTGCTGTAATTGTTATATGGTTATATGGTTATATGGTTACTTTACAGATGGCCGTTTTCATGCAACTGCTACTTAGTGATAAATATTGCAGGTTTGGGCGATGCTATGGAAGATTCCTTGGTATGTTTTTGCAGTGAATTTTGTACACAGTACACACTACAGCCACAGTAACCCGTTGGCAGATTGTGTGAACATTTAGGAGGTTGAATAAATGCTATTCAAGTTGGCTGCATTCTCTTTAATGGTGTCTTCACCAATCTGCACTGGAAGTTGTTGTTCATCGACTGCAGGTTGCCATTCAACACCATCATCCTCCCACCTTGTTACCAAGCTCCGGGAACTGGGTCTCTGCAAAATCCCTTTGCCCCAGATCATCAACCACCTCATCAACAGACCACAGTCAGTGCGCATTGACAACAACACTACCTCCTCGATAACAATCAGCACTGGGGCAACTGAAGGCTGTGAGCTGAATCCCCTGCTCTGCTCACTGTATCCACATGACTGCGTAGCTGACACAATTTCAACTCCATCTTTAAATTAGCAGATGATACCACCATTGTTGGACGAATTACGGGTAATGATGAGTAGAACATAGGAGGGAGATCGATCGTCCGATGCAATGGTGTCAGAATAACAACTTTCTTTTCAATGTCAGTAAGATCATGGAGCTGATTTTAGAAGAGGAGAAGATTTTAGAAGATCATGGAAATTTAGAAGAGGAAGGGCAAGTATTCACAAACTTGTCTTCATCGATGGGCTGGTGGTGGAGAGAATCAATAATTTCAAGTTACTTAGCGTGCATATCTCTGAAGATCTGTCCTGGACCCAGCAAATTGATGCAATCATAAGAAAAGCCCATCAAATGCCTCTACTTCATTAGAAGATTGAAGACATTATGAAGATTGAAGACATTAATACTCGATTAATACCTCTTGAACGTCTATTGGTGTTGGGAAGAGAGCATATTGACTCGTTGCATCACAGAGTTTGACAACTCAAATGCTCAGGAACGAAGGCAATTACAGTTACTTATAATGAAACTGGTGGACACTGCCTAGTCCATCACAGTTACTGACCTCCCCACCCATCGAAGTTCTCTGTAGGAGACACTGCCTCAAAAAGCCTGCAGGCATCACCCTGGACTCTCACCACCCTGGCCATGCTCTCATTTCATTTCTGCCATTGGGAAGAAGTTAAAGGAGTCTGAGAACTGTGATTTCCAGGTTCATTCCAACAACCATCAAACTGTTGAACACTACGAACAGCTACTAAACTACAAATTGTCCTGGTTGCACCATGGACTTCAGGCTTTTGTTTGCACTAATTTTGTGTTTTTTTACAATTTATTCAACTTTCCTTTGTTAATGGTGTTATTCATGAGTACTTTGTGTACAGACCTGTTATGCTGCTGCAAGTATGAATATCATTGTTCTATTTTCGGTACGTAAGACAATTAAACATTCTTGACTTGTTACCACTCAACAAGAAACAGAACATATTTTATTTCGGAGTCACGTGAGTGACTACGTGAACACCCCGTCCAGCACGCATGTGCGACATTAGCGTTCATGCAGTGCACCCATGATGAACGGGAGTTCAAGGCGGTCCCGCTACAATTTAAAAGTTGGGCCGACAGGTACGTGTTTTAACGTGGCCGTGAGTATTTTCTCTGTGATCTGCTTTATGTTCCAGAAAGAATGAGCAAGACCAGAGGTAAGAAATCTGTAGCTCACCCCCGTTCGTCTCCCGTTGAGGAGCATTCTTTGGAGGGGGGGCGTGAGGCGGCAGGATTGACTACCGAGCCGAGCCCAGCACCGCTAGTGCAGCCTGAGCAGCGGGCTGGAGGTACCTGCAGCCAGAACCGGGCGGTAGTATCCGACGATTCGGATGAAGATGCCTCACTGCTCGAGAGCGGCACAGGCAGCCGCCTAAGCCGAATGGAACGGCTTATGGAGCAATTGCTCCAGCGAGATCTGCTGAGAGAGCAGCAGCAGCCTCGCCAAGGGAGCTCAGGCACTCCCGCAGTGCCCATTACGGCACTGGCCATTGCTTCACCTTCTTTTGAAGGCAGCATTGGCGACCAGGTCTGGGCTGGTCAAGAAGAGGGGTCGCTGGCTGAAGATGTCCGGAGTACGCAGGGTGTACAGGATCAGCAAGAGCTGCTGGGTGTGGTCAACCGCTACGTGGCCATTCCACGAGCGGGTCGGCCTTTAGAGCCGAAACTTGCAGCCAGCATTGACCACCTGTCCTCAAAACCCCTACAAGAACGCGTTGTCAATGAGGCTCTTGAATTATATTCAGCCCCAGAAAATTGTACATCACTGAATGCACCAGCTGTACCATTTGGGGACATTTGGGGCAGAATATCAGGAACCTGGAGTTTAAGCTCCAGAAAACCCTAAAACTCCTGACAGCAGGAATAACTTCATATGCTCGGTCCATAGATGGTGTGGACATCACCACAAATCAGGAAGATACATTAGCTCTGCTGTGCACCACTCAATTCGAAGATTAACAATTTACGGAAGGAAATCATCAAGCCTGCCCTCAACCCTAAGTTTGCAGGACTTTGCAAAACACTGGGTTCAGAACCTCCAATTCTGCTCCTTGGAAAGAACCTTCCAAAAAAGGTGAAAGACCTGGAGGAAGAGTCCAGGACCTTTGGTCTCATGAGGGCAGGTTTCGGATCGAGCAGACCTAACAAACACAGGCAGCAGTACCCCACGGCGTCCACCAGTCGCCGACTACCATATGGGACTGGTGAAAGCTCGGGGTCCGCAACCATTCCCCGTAAGCCTTTTTTAGGCCAGGGCCCAGAGCGGACCCCATGGAAAATGCGCCACCGCCAACATCAACATCAACAGCAACATCAACATCAACAGCAGCCCTCTACAGCCCAGCAGAGACCTCATCATCCAGCGAAGAGGCAGAAGAAGCACCAGTAACCATGGAGGTAGGTGGGTCTGGTTCCTCTCAGCATATGAGCAGTAGGGGCTCTATACTAACAGGGGGGGGGGGATTGCTCTTGTTTTTGGATGCATGGGAATCCATCACTAATGACAAATATATACTCAGCAGCATTCATGGCTATAAAATTGACTTTGTTCATGAAAACATGCTGCCAGTTCAGCATATACCCCAAAGGGTATTCACCCTCTCAGTCAAAGAGAAACAAGAGGGTCAAGCTGAACTGATGAGGCTACTAGCAAAAGGTGTCATTGAAAGAACAAAACATGAACCTTTGGAATTTGTGTCTAATATTTTCACTAAAACTAAAAAAGATGGTGTATGTCGCATCATCATTGACTTAACTTCTTTAAACAAATCTGTTAAGTATATACATTTCAAGATGGAAACTTTTGAAACAGCCAGACAATTGATTTCTAGAGGGTACTTTCTGGCAAGCATTGATTTAAAAGATGCCTACTACTCAGTACCCATACACAAGGAGCATCGTAAATACCTAAAGTTTATCTGGATGAAACAGCTGTGGCAATTTAAAGCCTTACCAAATGGGCTAACCTCAGCTCCAAGGTTGTTCAAAAAAATCTTAAAACCTGCCTTAGCTTTATTGAGGAAACAAAAGCATATAGTCAAGGCATACTTAGACGACATTTTAATAGTAGGGAAAACCTTGGAGACAGCCATTTCGGCAGTAGCAGCCACCATACATTTGTTTGGAACTTTGGGGTTTGTCATACATCCAGATAAATCCAATTTGACACCGTCGACAACCATGGACTATCTTGGATTTACGATTGACACTATTCGCATGACTGTAACTCTGCCGAAGGGGAAAGCATCAGAGTTGGCACAATCATGCAATGAACTAATGGTTAATCACCAACCCAGTATTAATCATTCAAACGGATGCCAGTGCTTAAGAGGGAGAGAAAAAGCCTCTTAAACATACAACTTAAGAGGGAGAGAAAAAGCCTTATGGATAAGCCACAAAAAGCCCCATGGTCAGGTGACGAACCAAACCATTTCAAGGTGGCTCAAGCAGGTGCTTAAGTCCGTGGGAATCAACACTAATGTTTACAAATCTCACTCCACCAGGGCTGCATCCACGTCGGCAGCTAGGCGAATGGACGTGTTTATGGACCATATTCTGGCCAGAGCAGGATGGTCCTCGGAAAGAACTTTCCAAAGGTTTTATAATAAGCCGCTGGTGGAACCTGCTCCATTTGCAGACAGAATTTTAGAGTCTGCAGATAATATTTAATTTAAGCACGGGGGAGCTCTCTGTTTTTTGTTGATATTAATAAGCCTTTTTTGTTCACAAACAGGTTATTGTTGATTGTGATAACATACTACTTCCATCAAAGGTCTTCAGACAGTGAGTGAAGCACGAGCTGGTGCACGGTTCGGAATCACAGAGCTTTGAAGTCTTCACGTAGTCACTCACGTGACTCCGAAATAAAATAGTAAGTTTAAATGAGAACTTACCAGTTCGAAGTTTGATCTGTATCTTATGAGGAGTTACGATGAGGGATTACGTGCCCTCCGCTCCCACCCTCTATTATACAGATCAACTGGTAATTAAGTTCTTATTTTTCCTTTACTATATTTATTTAAATCGTTGTGTTTTTTCTGTGAATCCACACCGCTGCTTTGAAGAATGTCGCGCATGCGTGCTGGACCGAGTCTTCACGTAATCCCTCATCGTAACTCCTCATAAAATACAGATCAAACTTCAAACTGGTAAGTTCTCATTTAATCTTACGATTCTATGGCATTCTTGACTTGTACCTTGGGGGAAATCAGACAGTAATATGTTCTTCTTTGACTGCATTCATTTGGACAGTTGAGTTGAATTTCTGTCATGGAACAAGCTCTTTGAAGAGACAGCCAGGAAGGCACACCATTAGCTCTACTTCCTCAGGGGACGGAGGATATTTGGCATGTATCCGTTGACCCCCACAAACATACAAAGCATATTGTTGTGTTGCATCACACCTTGGTTTGGGGAACTGTTCTGCCCAAGACCGTAAGCAATTACAGAGCTGTGGCTGTCACTCCTGTTGGGCAGAATGTACAGAAGCTTGAAGCACACAACACCAGACTCAGGAACGGTTTCTCTGCCTTCATCATCAGTCTTCCATGAGCTAGGGTATTGCAGATATTGGACTTTGTCACTGGAACTGTTGTGCTATGATGCTGAGAACTATATTCTGTAGTCTGTATCTTTCCCTTTGCTCTACCTATTTGGTTTGATTGTATTTATGTATTATCTGGTTTGATTGGACAGCATAAAAAACAAAGCTTTCACTGTACCCAAGTACACATGACAATAATATTAAATCTAAACCTAAAGCATTGGGATGGTTGATCTTCAGTAACCTTATCTATCGTTTGTATCAAGTGTGTTTTTATACTATGTACCAATTTAATTCTCAATGGTCACCCACGAAATAAGGATTTGAAATAATCTGCAAGTGTTAGAGCAAGAACTTTTCATTAGTTTGAATAGACAGTAGCACATTTCAAGAATGATTTTTTTCAATATTAAAAATTGCACCTACAACTTTGTAGAAATAGATTTCTACTGGGGATTACTATTCATATCATGCTACGTTTCATCACAATGTAGACTTTCTAATTTAAGTGCTAATTTTATATTAACTGTCATTCATTATTTTTTTATTAAAAAATATGCAATAATTCTAACTGGAAGGAGGTAATGAGAATGTGCGATGATCAGATGGAATGTTAAGCATTACTAGCCTAGACCAGTGGCCCAGATTGTCAGCTTTTGTGGTGCAGATCACATGAGGTAGGACTGGAACTATGTCGACATCAGAATGGGACAATGGTGGAACAGCCCTGGCATGAAGCAGTAAATAGCAATGAATCAATTGTGTTTTCAGAATAATTCAGCAGATTCCGTGGTTAGTCTTCCAGTGCTGAGCCACAAATTACTGTATTTATTGAACTGTCATTGTATTTGATAAACTGGTCAATAAAGATAAATGCACAAGCATAAATTGTAATGCCTGCAATCAGAGCATTCTAGTTTACTCATAAATGCCACCTTTGTGTAGGCAGCCCCAGCTTTTAAAATAGAACGGCATCTCTTTGCGTTGTTTGATCCTACAGCCTTATGAACTCTTCAGGTCTGAAACACATTATGTCATATTATTAACGAATGTGTTTATGCATCCTAATGAAATGTATCCTTCCTGTATTTTAATGAAGTCAGTTAAAATAACATGCTGGTACATTCATTACAAACACTGCATTGTTCAGTGGTCATTTAACTGAATATATTTTCATAATAAAAAATGAACCACTGTGCTTTTTATCGGTGATAGATAAATATCACCTGATGATACAGTCGCCAAGATATTTACATAATGTTTGGGACAAAGACCCATCTTTTATTTATATGCCTCCGTACTCCACAGTTTGAGATTTGTAATAGCATCCCAGGGTCCTCCGGGAGGTGGCTCTAGAAATAGTGGACGCATTGGTGATCATTTTCCAATGTTCAATAGATTCAGGATCAGTTCATGTGGATTGAAGGATAGCTAATGCTATCCCACTTTTCAAGAAAGGAGCGATAGAGAAAACGGGGAATTACAGACCACTTAGCCAGACTTCGGTGGTGGGAATGATTGTGGAGTCAATTTTTAAAAAGGTAATAATGGGGCATTTGGATAGCTGTAAAAGGATGGATGGATTTTCATATCAAATCACGCTTGACTAATCTTTTGGAATGTTATAAGGATGTGACAAGTAAAATGGATGAAGGGGAGCCAGTGGATGTAGTGTATCTAGACTTTCAGAAAGCCTTTGATAAGGTCCCGCACAGGAGACAATAAACAATAGACAATAGGTGCAGGAGTAGGCCATTCGGCCCTTCGAGCCAACACAGGTGCAGGAGTAGGCCATTCAAGGTGATCATGGCTGATCATCCCCAATCAGTACCCCGTTCCTGCCTTCTCCCCATATCCCCTGACTCCGCTATTTTTAAGAGCCCTATCTATCTCTCTCTTGAAAGTATCCAGAGAACCTGCCTCCACTGCCCTCTGAGCCAGAGAATTCCACAGACTCACCGCTCTCTGTGAGAAAAATCTTTTCCTCGTCTCCGTTCTAAATGGCTTACTCCTTATTCGGGCCCCAGTTCTGGACTCACCCAACATCGGGAACATGGTTCCTGCCTCTAGCATTTCCAAACCCTTAACAATCTTATATGTTTCAATGAGATTCCCTCTCATCCTTCTCCACTCCAGAGTGTACATGCCCAGCTGCTTCATTCTCTCAGCATATGACAGCCCGGGAATTAACCTTGTAAACCTAGGCTGCACTCCCTCAATAGCAAGAATGTCCTTCCTCAAATTAGGGGACCAAAATTGCACACAATAGTCCAGGTGTGGTCTCACTAGGGCTTTGAGGGAGACTGGTGACTAAAATTAGAGCACAGGGGGTAGGGTGTTGACGTGGATAGGAAACTGTTTGGCAGATCGGAAGCAAAGAGTAGGAGTGAACGGGTCCTTTTCAGAATGGCAGGCAGTGGCGAGTGGAGTGCCGCAAGGCTCCGTGTTGGGGCCACAACTGTTTACCATATATATCAATGATTTGGAAGAGGAAATTAGGAGCAACACTAGCAAGTTTGCGGATGACACAAAGCTGGGTGGCAGTGTGAACTGTGAAGAGGATGTTAGGAGGTTGCAGGGTGACCTGGACAGGTTGAGTGAGTGGAAGTATAATATAGATAAATGTGAGGTTATCCACTTTGGCGGCTAAAACAAGGGGGCAGATATTATCCCAATGGGGTTACAAGGACATCCTTGTGCTTGAGGCAGTGCAGCGTAGGTTCACGAGATTGATCCCTGGGATGGTGGGACTGTCATATGAGGAAAGATTGAAATGACTAGGCTTGTATTCACTGGTTTAGAAGGATGAGGGCGAATCTTATAGACACATACAAAATGATAAAAAGACTGGACAAGCTAGATGCAGGAAAAATGTTCCCAATGTTGGGCGAGTCCAGATCCAGGGGCAGTCTTAGAATAAAGGGGAGGCCATTGAAGATTGAGGTGAGAAAAAACGTTTTCACCCAGAGAGTTGTGAATTTGTGGAATTCCCTGCCACAGAGGGCAGTGGAGGCCAAATCACTGGATGGATTTAAGAGAGAGTTAGATAGAGCTCTAGGGACTAGTGGAATCAAGGGATATGGGGATAAGGCAGGCACAGGTTAATGATTGGGGACAATCAGCCATGATCACAATGAATGGCGTTGTGCTGGCTTGAAGGGCCGAATGGCCTCCTCCTGCACCTATTTTCTATGTTTCTATGTTTCTAAAAAATCACATGTAGTGCACATTGTAAGATTTTAATAAAGGCATTTTTATACTTTTTGGTTTCACCATGTAGAAATTACAGCAGTGTTTATACATGAGCAGATGGAATGTGTCTCTACACTTCAGAATTCATTATGCTACTACCATCAGCAGTTGTATCATCAATGACAATAAGTGAGCCAGTACCTTCAGCAGCCATACATGCCCAGGCCATAACACCCCCACCACCATGTTTCACAGATGAGGTGGTATGCTTTGGATCTTGGGCAGTTCCTTCTTTCCTCCATACCTTTCTCCTGCCAACACTCTGAAATAAGTTAATCTTCGTCTCATCTGTCCACAAGATGTTTTTTTCCAGAAGTGTGGTTCCTCTTTCAAGTACTTCTTGGCAAACTGTAACCTGGCCATCCTACTTTTGCGGCTAACCAGTGGTTTGCATCTTGCAGTGCAGCCTCTGTATTTCTGTTCATGAAGTCTTCTGCGGACAGTGGTCATTGACAAATCAACACCTGACTCCTGAAGAGTGTTTCTGATCTGTTGGACAGGTGTTTGGGGATTTTTCTTTACTATAGAGAGAATTCTTCTGTCATTACCTGTGGAGGTCTTCCTTGGCCTGCCAGTCCATTTGCGATTAATAAGCTCACCTGTGCTCTCTTTCTTCTTAATGATGATCCAAACAGTTGATTTTGGTACGCCTAAGGTTTGGCTGATGTCTCTTAACAGTTATAATCTTGTTTCTCAGTCTCAAAATGGCTTCTTTGACTTTCATTGGCACAACTTTGGTCCTCGAGTTGATAAACAACGATCGAAGTTTCCAAGGGCGATGGAAAGACTGGAGGAAAGACTAGGTTCTGAGAGCTCTCTTATACCTGCATTAAGAAGGCATTTGAACACATTTGAGCAATTACAAACTCCTCTGAGGCCATGTGTCCCAAACATTATGGTGCCTTGAAATGGGGGGACCATGTATAAACACTACTGTAATTTCTACATGGTGAAACCAAAATGTATAAAAAATGGCCTTTATTAATATCTGACAGTGTGTACTTTAATCACACATGATTTTTTTAATTTTATAAATCTCAAATTGTAAAGTACAGAGGCTAATAATTAAATGATGAGTCTTTGACCCAAAACCTTATGGAGGGCACTGTATTTGCTAGAGGAATCTGACTACCCAAATACTTCATCCTAGAGCTTTGAATAAGACCCTTGGAATCGAGGAGCAGAGGACACAGGTGAAGGGGAAAAGATTTAATAGGAATCTGAGGGGTAACTGTTTCACACACAGGGTGGTGGGTGTATGGAACAAGCTGCCAGAGGAGGTAGTTAAGGCAGGGACTATCCCATCATTTAACAAACTGTTCGACAGGTACATGGTTAGGACAGGTTTGGAGGGATATGGACTAAACGCAGGTAGGTGGGACTAGTGCAGCTGGGACATGTTGGTCTGTGTGGACAAGTTGGGCTAAAGGGCCTGTTTCCACACTGTATGACTCTATGACTCCCGAGAGCATTGCAAAGTACTTGAGAATAAAAGATTAGTGGCACATTCATCAGCTGTAGTTTTAAGTTTTAAATAGTTCATCAAATTCCACTTTCAAATGACCTGTCTTCACTACCTAGGGCACGCTCATATGGTTTCATCATTAAAATTACGAACACAAATAACATTACAATGCACATTAAACAGTTTACACTGCGGGCAATCAATACCAATGAACATCACATGCACGTTTCTGAGGACCTACAACCTTCTCATCCAACTGTCCTTTTGTATTGTTTGATGTGCATGTAATTTGAAGTGACAAGGGGTTGACAATACAATGTACAAGTCCATCAGAATGACTTATTAACAGGATAGCAAACATGATTTGACAAGTAGGAAACATAATCAGACTGGAAATCCATGGATGTATTGACCACGTATGTGTCAAAAAAGGCACAACTAGTGTACAAAAAGAAACTGATGAGATCATTTCTTCCAGATGTGAAGGCTTTACTGTATTCCGATTAAATTAATATATGTTGACTAAATTAATTTATTGTATGGAACACATTTTCTTTAATGTAGTGCAATCGACATGTTCAGTGAAAACAATGACAACCTGCATATTCATTCAGCTTCTTTGGTAGAATAAAGATCACCAGTATGTATTCACAGGAACTTAAGCAATCAAAAGATGGCAGCAAGCCACACAGAAATGGCGTAACATGCCAGCAGCTCTGCACAGACATACAGAACTGCCTAATTATTCTTCATCTGACCTCCCACTCTGGCACTCGTCTCACATGGAGCCTGGAGCAGAGCAGAGATATACAGAGCACGCTGGCAGAAGAAGCATAAGCCCATTCATTTAAGTGAGGTTGCTGACCTGGAGAGCAAAAATGTAATTTTCAGCTGCTCAGTCCATCAAATTCCACTCGTAAATGAGTAGTCTTCACTACCCAGGGCATGCTCATGTGGATTCGTTGGGTTTCTTCTCCTATCCTGATAGCAAAGAAATTCCACAGATTCACCACCCTCTGACTAAAGAAATTCCTCCTCATCTCCTTTCTAAAGGTCCATCCATTTATTCAGAGGCTTTGGCCTCTGGCCCTAGACTATCATGCTGGTGGAACCATCCTCTCCATATTCACTCTATCCAGGCCTTTCACTAAATTTCAATAAAGTCCCACATCATCCTTCAAAACTTCAGCGTGTAGTGTTCCAGTGCCGTCAAACGCTCATCACATGTTAATGCACTCATTCGTGACATTCTAGGCAAACCTTGAGGACCCAGAATCAAATTTACATACCGTTTATTGTAGATCCATTAAGTCATTTGCCAAGCAGCTATGTTTTGTGCAATAATAATAGACAATAGACAATAGGTGCAGGAGTAGGCCATTCGACCCTTCGAGCCAGCACCGCCATTCAATGTGATCATGACTGATCATCCCCAATCAGTACCCTGTTCCTGCCTTCTCCCCATATTCCCTGACTCCGCTATCTTTAAGAGCCCTATCTAGCTCTCTCTTGAAAGTATCCAGAGAACCGGCGTCCACCGCCCTTTGAGGCAGAGAATTCCACACTCACACTGTGAGAAAAAGTGTTTCCTCATCTCCGTTCTAAATGGCTTACCCCTTATTCTTAAACTGTGGCCCCTGGTTCTGGACTCCCCAACATTGGGAACACATTTCCTGCCTCGAGCATGTCCAAACACTTAATAGTTTTACATGTTTCAATAAGATGCCCTCTCATCCTTCTAAACTCCAGAATATACAAGCCCAGCCGCTCCATTCTTGCAGCATATGACAGTCCCGTCATCCCAGGAATTAACCTTGTAAACCTACGCTGCACTCCCTCAACAGCAAGAATGTCCTTCCTCAAAATAGGGGACCAAAACTGCACGCAATACTCTAGATGTGGTCTCACTAGGGCCCTATACAACTGCTGAAGGACCTCTTTGCTCCTAGAGTCAACTCCTCTTGCTATAAAGGCCAACATGCCATTCGCTTTCTTCACTGCCTGCTGTACCTGCATGCTTACTTTCATTGACTGATGAACAAGGACCCCCAGATCCCACTGCACTTCCCCTTTTCCCAACTTGACACCATTTAGATAATAATCTGCCTTCCTGTTTTTGCTACCAAAGTGGATAACCTCACATTTATCCACATTAAACTGCATCTGCCATGCATCTGCCCACTCACCCAACCTGTCGAAGTCACCCTGCAGTCTCATAGCATCCACCTCACAGTTCACACTGCCACCCAGCTTTGTGTCATCTGCAAATTTGCTAATGTTACTTTGAATCCCTTCATCCAAATCATTGATGTATATTGCGGACCCAGCACCGAGCCTTGCGGTAGCCCACTAGTTACTGCCTGCCATTCTGAAAGGGACCTGTTAATCCCTACTCTTTGTTTCCTGTCTGCCAACCAATTTTCTGTCCATATCAGCACTCTACCCCCAATACCATGTGCCCTAATTGTTCCCATTAATCTCCCATGTGGGACCTTATCAAATGCTTTCTGAAAGTCCAGCAGGCACACTACATCCACTGGCTCTCCCTTGGCCATTTCCCTAGTTACATCCTCAAAAAACCCTGGATGATTAGTCAAGCATGATATCCCCTTCGTAAATCCATGCTGACTCAGACCAATCTTTGCAAATCCATGCTGACTCAGGCCGATTTCTAGGAGTACACAACCAACCTTCTTGTTGCCTATCATGTCAAATCTAATATTTACAACTGGATTGCCATTGTCAATTTACTGACAAGGAAGCCTCTGAAAAATTGAGATGGTTGATATTTTTGCTTTAGAGTCTACTCTGAATATTCCTCTTGGGTCTGCTATCATTTGAATCTACTTTGAAAGCATCAGACGGCCTTCCAAGCTGTAGTGCTCTTGATGAGTTTACTTAATAAGGAAACAAGAATTTTGCATGTGACTGATCTGTCAAAGGGCTATACAGCTCATAAACTTTGAAGGCTTTGGAAGTTCTGCATGTCCCCAACAACTTCTACAGATACGCCCTCGAAAGGATTGTATCAGGATGTATCACAGCAAGGTTTGGGAACAGCTCCGTCCAAGACCGTAAGAAATTGCAGAGCATTGCCGATGTAGCCTTCCATTGATAGACACAAAAAGCTGGAGTAACTGGACCAGCTACATCTCTGGAGAGAAGGAATGGGTGACGTTTTGAATCTGAAGAAGAGTCTCGACCCGAAACATCACCCATTCTTTCTCTCCAGAGATGCTGCCTGTCCCGCTGAGTTACTCCAGCTTTTCGTGTCTTTCTTCGGTTTAAACCAGCATCTGCAGTTCCTTCCTACACACTCCCTTCCATTGACTTCATCTACACCTCACGCTGCTTCAGCAAAGCCACCAGCAAAATCAAGGACGAGTCTCACTCCAGTCACTCCCTCTTCTCCACTCTCCCATCAGGCAAGAGGTAGTGAAGTGGAAAGATGCACACCTCCAGATTCAGGGACAGTTTCTTCCCAGCTGTTATCAGGCAACTGAACCATCCTAAAAACAACTAGAGCGTGGTTTAGAAAGCCTCAATGTCTACCAAATGGATTTCCTCATGTCAACTACTGTACAGGCCAATGAATCAATACACAAAAAGGAATAGAGAGACAGAATTTCTTTAACGGACATGCCTGCACCCCATAACAAACACTGAGGAAGCCATTTATCCTGAATCAATAGGAAGTTGCTCATAATTACAAAAGCAAACTATCACTCTCAGGTGCAAGTTAGTCCAGTTTCCAAGCCACATGTAGAGGAATGAATTAGTGCTTCCCTTCCTGCGAGAGTAGCCAATCATAAAGACCGCCCCTTCTGGAACCCGCTGTCAATAACGCGGTGAGTAAAATAAAAAGCTGAAGGGGCTCAGTGTGTTGAGCAGCTCGCACGGAGTGTGCAGTCCATGGAGAGTGAGCAGCCTGCGGACTGCTTCTGCGACGACCAGCGCGATCAGCTGGAAGCTACTGAGTTGGACCAAAAGCCTCTGAGTGAAGCCGGAGTGGGACCGGGATCTGCTGTGTGAGGCCGAAAGTTAGGGATCTGCTGCATGAGTGCGACCTGCGTCTGTTATGACCACCCCCACCCCCCCTCCCCACAACCCCCCTTTCCCTCACCCCCTCCCCTTTCCCACACCCCCCTTCCCCACACCCCCCTTCCCCACCCCCCCTTCCCTACACACCCCCTTCCCCACACCCCCCCCTTCTCCAGCCCCCCCATCCTCACACCCCCCCTTCCCCACACCCTCCTTCCCCACAACCCCCCCCCCTTCCTTAACCCCACCCTTCCCCGCACCCCCCCCCCTTCCCCACACCCCCCCTTCCCCCCCCCCACACCCCCTCTCCCACACCCCCCTTCCCCCTCACCCACCCCCCTGTCTCACACCCCATTCCCCACACACCCCCCTTCCCCACACCCCCCATTCCCCACACCCCTCCCCACATCACCCCCACCCCACACCCCCCTACCCCCCACACACCCCACCCCACCCCCCCACACACACACCCCCTCCCTCCCTCCCCCTCCACCCCCTCTCATGATATTATACACCTCTATAAGATCACCCCTCATCCTCCTGCACTCCCTGGGATAGAGACCCAGACTACTCAACCTCTCCCTACAGCTCTCACACTCTAGTCCTGGCAACATCCTCGTAATTCTTTTCTGAACCCTTTCAGTCTTGACAATATCTTTCCTATTACATGATGCCCAGAACTGAGAACAATATTCTAAATGTGGCCTCACCAATTTCTGATAAAGGCCAATGTGCCAAAAGCCTTTTTGACCACCTTATCTTCCTGTGACTCGACCTTCAAGGAACATGTGTTGTCCTCCAGTTCAAAAATTAGAAACTGAACTGAACTTGGAATTTTCCTTGCCAAGATGCAACGGTCTCTACTCAGCAATTGAAACTATTACCACTATGCAAAACTATAACCATTATGCAAAGAATAATCCTCCTGTCAATAATAATTTCAAAGTATACATTGCAATAATCACAGGCTCTGCTGAATCACGTGCAGAACAACATCTAATCAAAACAGAGAACAGATTCTAAACAAATCAATAGCCCATTTAAGTAAAGTTTTTTTCCCCACCAAAATACACATCTACCTGCAGAACAAAATTGCCTCCTGCTTGAATGATTAATGTGCTAACCCATCAATTTCAACTGACCCCCTTCTACACAACGCGTTGGGTTTTCTAGGCTATGATTTATGTAAGTCTTGCATAGATTCATCAAACATTCTTGAAAGGACATCTTCCCTTGACCTGGCGAATTATATCACCAAACCTGTTCACTGTACCTGACAATTTACAGAAGAATAAAGACACAGTTAGAAGCTCAGTGCCTGTCCTTACCGCATAATACATCTGATATTAAGAGATCTCCCTAGGTACAGTGAAATATACAGATAAGATACCATTTTTTGGGCAGCATGGTGGCGCAGCAGTGGGGTTGCTGCCTGACAGCTCCAGGGACGCGGGTTGGATCCTGACTACGGGCGCTGTCTGTTCTTGTACGTTCTCCCTGTGCCCTGCGTGGGTTTTCTCCGGGAGCTCCGGTTTCTTCCCATACTCGAAAGACGTACAGGATTGCAGGCTAATTGTCCTGGTAAAATTGTAAATCGTCCCATGTGTGCGTAGGATGGTGTTGGTGGGCGGGGATCGCTGGTCGGCAAGGATACGGTGGACTGCAGGACCTGCTTCCACGCTGTATCTCTAAAACTAAACTAAACTAAAGCTACATTTGATAATCTTGCTTGAATAATAATGAGATGTCATTCACAAATAAACTGTTACTCTGACATCATGTTTAAATGGGCACATTAGCCAGATATTTTATTAATTTGCTAATCTCAATCAGCAATCCATTAGGGATTTCCAGATCTTTGCATGGGTCATTCCAGTTTCATTGTATAACCGTTATTTGTATATTCTTATGTATTCACAAATATTTGAAGACCTAAGTGCATAAACCACATTTCTTTAATTCTTGGACTAATTCCTAACCAAATACTGACTTTCCCATATGGCATCATAACTCAGAAATTCTTACTACCAAGAAGGATTGAAGAGGGTGGAGCTTCTTGGAATGAAGAATTGGTCGCCCCAGTGTTACTCTATCAGAGACATCTGTTAGGATAACACACCTATCCCCAGCCCCACACTCACCCCCTCCCTCTGCACCTTCACAAGCTTCCATTGTCTTCTTTCCAGTGCTGATGATGACTCTCCAATTTGAAATGTTGACTCAAGATGCTGCGGGACTCAGTGGGTGAAGCAGCATCTCTGGAGAAAAGGAACAGGAGATGTTTTGGGTCGAGGCCTTAATTTCAAGTGACCCTGGCATTCCCTCGTTCTCCATCCCTCCCTCACCGTAGTCATCCTACTAGTTTCACTGTCGTCCTGCTCAGTTTCATTGTTTGTATCCACTTGTTGTCACCTTTTCCACAGCCAATGGACCATTGTGGGCTCCACCTTTCCTTGTTCATTGTTGCCGGCTTTGATTTGATCTTTTCATACCTTTCATTCACTTGTTCTTTGCACATTTTAGTTTAGTTTAGTTTGGTTTCGAGATACAGTACAGAAACGGGCCCTTTGGCCCATCGAGTCCATGCTGACCAGCGATCAATGCACATTAACGCTGTCCTAAACACTAGGGACAATTTTTCCATTTATACCAAGCCAATTAGCCTACAAGCCTTTGGAGTGTGGGAGGAAACTGGAGATCCCGGAGAAAACCTACGCAGGTCACGGGGAGAATGTACATACTGCATACAGACAGCACCCGTAGTCAGGATCGAACCCGGGTCCCTGGCGCTGTGAGGCAGCAACTCCACCGCTGTGCCACCGTGACGCCCTTTCATATCTCTAGTTTCCTACTCCCAACTCTCAGACTGAAGAAGGGACTCAACCCGAAACATCACCTATTCTCTTTCTCCAGAGATGCTGCCTGACCCGCTGAGTTACTCCAGCATTTTATGTCAATCTTCTGCGTAAACCAGCATCTGCAGTTCCTTACTGCAAACATTTTGCGTTACAAACAAATGGAAAAAAATGGACAACGCCATCGTGTTTTGAATTGCAAAGGAAGGTCAAAGGAATCACATGGAACCTCCTTGACAACAAGAGCCATTTATTTCAAATGCTCTGTGTCAGCCTTTTCCATTCTCCCACCTCACTTCATCCAAGACTATTGCCTTTCCCCCTTGGGTATTCATCTAGGCAATATATATTCTGTCATAGGGAGAAAGGCAGAGAGCAAGACAGGGAGAGAGCTTGACCGGGACAGAGAGGGAGACTGGGACCGAGAGAGACTGGGACAGAGAGTGAGAGAGGCAGATAGAGTGATAGAGACAGGGAGAGCGACACACACACACACACACACACACACACACACACGCACGCACGCACGCACGCACGCACGCACGCACACACACACACACACACACACACGCACGCACGCACGCACGCACGCACACACACACACACACACACACACTCACAGATAGAGATAAAAAGACTCAGGGGCTGAGAGAGACACAAAGACAGACCGAGAGAGACAGAGACCTTCAAACTTCCCTTCCTAGAGAAAAGACCTCCCGCCTCTTCAGTCATTCCCAGAGTTATAACCCTTAAACTCTAAATATTTATTTCAAGCTGACTAGCTGAGACAATCACATCTGATGCCACTGTGGTGTCTGAAGAAGGGTCTCGACCCGAAACGTCGCCTATCTCCTTCGCTCCTTAGATGCTGCTGCACCCGCTGAGTTTCTCCAGCCTTTTGTGTACCCTTGATTCTCCAGCATCTGCAGTTCCTTCTTTAACACCACTGTGGCTATTAATCTGATTGTGAGATGCAAGAGACATAGTCTGGTTCATGTGTTCCTACTGATTATAATATCCAGTGTCATTAAATATCTGTTCCTCCTTTGTTCACATGCAGGAGGGGTGACAGCATTTCCTAATGAGTACTCTGAATTTGTGACAACTACTAATGGTGCTGCACTGACAAAGCAAATGGTCTTCAACTCCGGATCCCTACCCTCCCGAGACGTGACAACCCAGACTGGGTTATCAAACCCGCCGACAAGGGAGGTGCCGTGGTAGTCTGGCGCATCGATCTCTACAAAGCGGAGGCCGCGCGCCAACTCTCGGACACCTCCTCCTACTTACCCCTGGACCATGACCCCACTGACGAACACCAGGCCACCATCTCGAGCACCATAACCGACTTCATCAGCTCCGGCTCCCTACCCCCCCCCCCCCCCCCCCCCCCCCCCAGCCTCCAACCTCATCGTTTCCCAACCCCGCACGGCCCGATTTTACCTTCTCCCCAAAATCCACAAACCCGACTGCCCTGGCAGACCCATTGTCTCTGCCTGTTCGTGCCCCACCAAACACATTTCTACATACCTTGATTCCATCCTATCCCCCTTTGTTAAATCCCTCCCCACCTATGTTCAAGACACCTCAGACACTCTCCGTCGGCTCCGCGCATTCCATTCTCCAGGCCCCCATCCTCTCATCTTTACCATGGACGTCCAGTCACTCTACACCTCCATCCCCCACCAGGACGGTCTCAAAGCCCTCCGGTTCTTCCTCGACCAGAGGAGCAACCCATAACCGTCCACTGACACCCTCCTACGACTAACGGAGTTGGTCCTCACCCTCAATAACTTAATTTTTGACTCCTCCCATTTCCTCCAAACACAAGGCGTAGCTATGGGCACACGCATGGGCCCCAGCTACGCTTGCCTCTTTGTCGGTTACATCGAACAATCCTTGTTCTCGGCGTACCAGGGCCCCATCCCCGACCTCTACCTCCGTTACATCGACGACTGCTTTGGTGTCACCTCCTGCACCCACTCATAACTGACTGGCTTCATCCATTTCACCACCAACTTCCATCCAGCACTCAAATACACTTGGACCATTTCCGACACTTCCCTACCATTCCTTGACCTCACCATCCCTATTGCAGGTGATACGCTCCTGACCGACATCCACTACAAACCAACTGACTCCCACAGCTACCTGGACTACTCTTCCTCCCACCCTGCTTCCTGTAAGGACTCCATCCCCTATTCCCAATTCCTCCGTCTACGCCACATCTGCTCCCAGGATGAGGCGTTCCACACCAGGCCATCACAATGTCCTCATTCTTCAGAGAACAGGGATTCCCCTCCCCCACTATAGATGCGGCTTGCACCAGGGTCTCCTCCATACCCCGCAACACTGCCCTCTCTCCCCATTCCCCCACTCGCAACAAGGGCAGTGTCCCCCTTGTCCTCACCTTTCACCCCACCCCACTAATACAACACATAGTCCTCCGTCAGTTTCGCCACCTCCACTCGCCACATCTTCCCATCTCCTCCCCGTCTGCCTTCCGCAAAGACCGCTCCCTCCGCAACTCCCTTGTCAATTCTTCCCTTCCCTCCCGCTCTACCCCTTCCCCGGGCACTTTCCCTTGCAACCGCAAGAAATGCTACACTTGTCCCTTCACCTCCCCCCTCCACTCCTTTCAGGGACCCAAGCAGTCCTTCCAGGTCCGACAGAGGTTCACCTGCACCTCCACCAACCTCATCTACTGCATCCGCTGCTCCAGATGCCAGATGATCTATATCGGTGAGACCAAGTGGAGGCTTGGCGTTCGTTTCGCCGAACACCTCCGCTCGGTCCGCAATAACCAACTGGATCTCCCGGTGGCTCAGCACTTCAACTCACCCTCCCATTCCGTATCCGACCTCTCGGTCCCGGGCCTCCTCCACAGCCAGAGTGAGCAACACCGCAAGTTGGAGGAACAGCACCTCATATTCCGCTTGGGGAGTCTGCATCCTCTGGGCTTGAACATTGAATTTTCTCAATTCTGTTAACCCTGGCTGTCTTCTCCCCTTCCCACCTCTCCCTCAGCCCTCGGGCCCTGGCATTCCCTCTCTCTCTATCTCTCCCCCACCCTAGTCGCACTAGCTTCTCATTTTCACACTACAAACAGCTTACAATGGCTTGTTCCCTTTATCATTGATACTTTTTTGCATATCTTTCATTCATTTTTCTTTATCTCTCCACATCACCGTCTATATCTCTCGTTTTCCTGATCCCTGACCAGTCTGAAGAAGGGTCTCGACCCGAAACGTCGCCTATCTCCTTCCCTCCTTAGATGCTGCTGCACTCGCTGTTTCTCCAGCCTTTTGTGTACCCCCGGTCTTCAGATAAAGGTGAGTATATGTGATCAAATATTTGGTGAAAAGTCAGCAGAGAGAGGGAGGGAGGGGGAGGGGGAGGGGAGAGAGAGGGAGGGAGGGGAAAGAGGGGGGAGTGAGGGAGAGTGAGGGAGGGAGAGAGGGAGAGAGGGGAGAGGGATTGGGGAGGGGGGGAGAGGGAGAAGGAGAGGGATAGAGAGTGGAAGAGAGAGAGACAGAGAGAGAGAGAAAGGCAGAGAAAGAGACTAGACTAGAAAAGAGAGTTAAGGTGGACCTTGAAGTTGTGCATCTTTTGAAGCGGTGAGAGCATTTAACATGCAAAATAAATGTTAACAGCATTTCTGCTATTTTCTCTGATGAATTACTTTGCAAAGGTGCCTGAAGTGTTTACATGTTAATTGCGATTTGTACTCTGTTGCAATCATTGCTGCCACACAAAATTAAAGGCAAGTTTAAGGCTAGAATCTTTTCCTCATGTTGCTTGATGTTTCTAGCTAACATTGTCTCATCATCTGTCTCAAGTAAAGTAGCTTGAATATTTGCAAATGGTAAATTATCTATAAAGCCTGATTCATAAATAAATTAACTTGGGTGAATCAGCCGTATTTGAGATTATGATTCACTGCCTCAGGTCTAGGTCTATTGCAGACTCGATGACATCATTGTAAACAGCTCTTTTGTCATGTAACCAATAACCAACCAAACCTCCCGGTGGCTCAGCACTTCAACTCCCCCTCCCATTCCGTATCCGACCTCTCGGTCCTGGGCCTCCTCCACGGCCAGAGTGAGCAACACCGCAAGTTGGAGGAACAGCACCTCACATTCCGCTTGGGGAGTCTGCATCCTCTGGGCTTGAACATTGAATTTCCTCAATTCTGTTAACCCTTGCTGTCTCCTCCCCTTCCCACCTCTCCCTCAGCCCTCGGGCCCTGGCATTCCCTCTCTCTCTCTCTATCTCTTTCCCCCACCGAGTCGCACCAGCTTCTCATTTTCACACTACAAACAGCTTACAATGGCTTGTTCCCTTTATCATCGATACTTTTTTGCATATCTTTCATTCATTGATCTTTATCTCTCCACATCACCATCTATATCTCTCGTTTCCCTGATCCCTGACCAGTCTGAAGAAGGGTCTCGACCCGAAACGTCGCCTATCTCCTTCGCTCCTTAGATGCTGCTGCACCCGCCGAGTTTCTCCAGCCTTCTGTATGCCCTCTGTAGATGATACGTGTATACACCTTTAATTGATAGTAACGATGTCCATGCTAACCACTCCCCCACCAGTTAGTATAATTGTAACCCACACGCCCCTAGCTCTCTCTCTAGTGATCGTGACAGACCATGTACAGCCAGGGCTATATATAATGTATGCTTAATAAAGTAGTGAAGACTTTAAGGTGTCTGTGTACCTTCTCTACGTGGTGTCAGAAGTGGGATTGATCATCGTGCTGGAGATGGGAACCAGACGCTGTATCATCACGTGTCAGGTAGCGAGACGGTTTCTGCTGTGGCTGTGCAGGGTTCCCACGGGAACGGCATGCTGCCGAGAAATGGTTGGGCTTGTTGCAGAAATTACAGGTTTTCCCCAACGCCGGGCACACATTAAAACGGTGTGAGACAAAGCTACAATTTGGACATCGTTGAGGCGGTCTGAAGCCCTGCAGTGGTCTTACCCTCTGTCGCCGGGGAGCATTGTACTGGGGACCAGCGAGACTGGCTGTGTGGACCACAGGGTCAGGTACAGCGGAGGAGACAGCCTCAGCTAAACGAGAGGCATGCAGCGCCTCATCGAATGTCAGATCAGGCCTACGCAGCAGCTCAGAGCGCAGCTTATCATCCCGTAGACCAAAGACCAAGATGTCACGGGTCAAAGTATCAGGGGTCAGAACATGCAGGTCACATCGGCGAGCCAGTTGGCGCAGCGCGGCCACGAAATTGTCAATAGATTCCCCAGGGTTTTGGCGTCTGGAGAACAGTTTGAAACGCTCTAAGATGTGGTTAGTGGGAAGGTCACACATCGCCGTAAATTTAGCAAGCAGACAATCCGGGTCCTGGATACTCTCACCCTGTCCATAGATGAACGACTCCGAATGCTCGAGCGCTTCGGGACCAGCCAGGTTAAGCAGCAGGGAAGCCTTGACAGCGGGGGCCACAGCAGGGTGGGAGATGGCAACAAAATGCTCAAAGTCCCGTCGGAACACACTCCAGCGATGAGTGATGTCCGCATCAAAGACTAGGATGTCAGGTTTACGACAGGCAGAAGCCATCACGGCACAGGAAGGGTGTACCGCCGGTCCCACCAGCATCTGCGGCTCGTGAACGAGCCTCTCCCTCCCCCGGCGGCTCCGTATGCCCTCCCGCTGCCACTGTCGCGGCCCTGTGCTTTCCCCTTTCCTCTGGGGCCGACCTCCCCTCGTCCTCCTCCTGAACGCCTCCCGGCTGCGGTCCCGCTTTCTCCGGCTTCCTCGCCCTTCTCTTCACCGTCCCCCCCCCGATGCCTTCATCGCCCAGGGGTTCTCCTGTCCGTAGCTCCCACCATGCCCCGGCATCCCCGCTTGTTCCCGTCGGGGAAGGAGGTGATGGCGAGGTGCGGACCCGGTCTGGTCGCCTGGTCAGGCCGCCGGTCCGTTACGGCGATTACGTGTGATCCTGTATTCCTGTGCTTTACTGTTTGCATTCACCCTAGCGCATGAGACGTGGTTGCCCTTTCACTCACTGTTTGTTTTGGTAGAGGAAGGATGTAGATGATATGTGTATACACCTTTAATTGCTAGTAACGATGTCCATGCTAACCACTCCCCCACCAGTGAGTATAATTGTAACCCACACACCCCTAGCTCTCTCTCTAGTGATCGTGACAGACCACGTACAGCCAGGGCTATATATATAATGTATGCTAAATAAAGTAGTGAAGACTTTAAGGTGTCTGTGTACCTTCTCTACACCCTCAATTCTCCAGCATCTGCAGTTCCTTCTTTAACACCTTTTGTCATGTATGTCCGGGGCAAGAATACAAGAGGAACCCGACTGCTACACACTCGGTACTCCATACTGAAGTCATGTGAAGTGAACAGGAGCAGTGCAGTGCAGAGCAGAGCAGAGCCCATTAGAAGCCATTGAATGTGAACTAGGACGCAAAGTACTGTTTTCTGCTCCCTTTACTTGGGGGAGTTCTGCTCACAACCACAAAAAACATAACACCAACAGATGTTATTCTTTTTCAAAACCAGAATTTTCTTTAACTGATGTTTTATGATGTAACAGCTGTTAAGATTACTAATTTTTTTTATGACTTTTCCTAATCAATGGATTTATAAGAACGAAGATAGACACAAAAAGCTGGCGTAACTCAGTGTGTATTGTGTTCTTTTCACTTAGTATGGCTGTATGGTAACTCAAATGTCACTGTACCTTGGGTTACACAAAATGCTGGAGAAACTCAGCGGGTGCAGCAGCATCTAAGGAGCGAAGGAGATAGGCGACGTTTCGGGTCGAGACCCTTCTTCAGACTGGACCTTAGTAGGTTAAGGTAAGTTGTCACTGTACCTTAGTAGGTTAAGTGACAATAAACGCAAACTTGAACTTGAACAAAAAGCTGGCGTAAATCAGCAGGAAAGGCAGCATCTCTGGAGTGAAGGAATGCGTGACGTTTCGGGTCGAGACCCTTCTTCAGACACACATGACATAAGAACAAATCTATCAGCAATCTTTTCTTTCCAGCTCTCTGACCAATCTATCCCATTTACTCATTTATCGCCAGTCCACAACCATAACGTATGCCAAACTGTATTTTTATATTTTTAAAAGGGCAATTTTTGTACGCAAAGAATAGAGCAAATTTTTTTTTTTAATTCATTGGGTTTTTTTGGTAAAGAAAAGCTTTTTCAATATTCTAGATAAAGGGTAACTCCACAGTCTCTAGTTTACTGGGATGGGGCAAACACACACTAGCTCAGCTGCATTGTCACTCTGACTCTTGTTCCATTATCTGAAGGTTGATTAACATCAATACACAGTTAGGAAATGTTTTTAAAGCAGCTCAGTGGGATGAGAAATTATCGTCTTTTGCCACCCCCACTCCTAAAAAAAAATCAACATTCTCTCACATTCCAGTTGTTAATAATAATAAATAATAACTTTATTACGGACTCAAGTTCCAGACAAGGGGCAACATTACATTAAAAATGCATTGCATCTCAAATATCATAAATATATATAAAATCATGGTAAATCACATAAAAACATCATAATTTATATATTTAAAAAAAAACCCACAATACTTAAGTTAAAAATCCAGAGTAAAAAATGATCAATGTCGTACAGCGAGACAACGATACCAGTGTCTCCACAACTGGGATTCGTAGCGTGTGGTGCTAACCCTTATGTTTGTCAAGGCCACAATAAGCACATTTTTAGAGTCATTTATCCTGCAAATGAATTTATACATGTGGTGTCTTAGGATAGCTTCTAGAGTACTGACTCCTGCAGCCACAAACATATTACTGGCACTACACCATCTTGGTTGCCTTAGCGGTGTTCTCATGGCATCGTTATATGCAACCTTTAGTCTCTGCATACTTGTCTTTAAATAGTTCGATCACAGGTGCGCAGTGTAGAGGGGTGTGCAGTATGCTCTAAATAGCGACATTTTCACCACATCTGCACACGCACCAAATTTACGCAAGAGGATATTCGCCTGTATATACAGCATGCGTCGTTGCCTATAAATATCCTCATCATCTGTCATTTGTTCTGTAATAATATGCCCTAGATATTTTATCTTATTACAGACACTAAGATTGTTGTCAGACAATTTAAAATCAGGATATTTTAGGCTTTTATCCTCTTTGGTTCTACAGACCATAACAGTACTCTAAATAAAGGCTCAAATGCAAACAACCAAAAATGGGCCATTGGCTCCATAACCAGTTATGTGGAAGAAAAATCCAGCTGGCTTTAGTCCTCCCCCCCTCTCAACAGCTCTGCAACCTTTTTCCTTTTTCATATATCTTATCCACCTCTTTTGGAATATGACAATTGGATCTACCTCCAGTACCACCTGGCAGTGCATTCTGGATCACAATTACTTCACAAGTAAAAAAACATTGCTCTTGTCATGCTTGGTTCATTTGTCTTCCACCTTATTCTCTACTGTGTCTGCCAATGGGATACTGATTGGGGATGATCAGACATGATCACATTGAATGGCGGTGCTGGCTCGAAGGGCCAAATGGCCTACTCTTGCACCTATTGTCTATTGTCTATAATGGGAACAGTTTATTTCTATATATTTTGTCTATACCGTCACAATTTTAACAAGTCTCATGACCCAAAATCATTTTGAGGTCGTGAGACTTCCCTTATGTACTCTCTCCAAAGCCCTCATATTTTCCTAAAGTGCACTTTTCTAAATTGGGCACAATTGTAGCTGAACGTTTGTGTTATGAAGTTCCATCATGACCTCCTAGCTCCTCGGCTAGGAACTGGTATTCATAATGCCCAGGAGAATTGTTAAAAAAATACAATTTTTTGCAACAGTGTCCAGGTCTGGTCTCCACGCGTGAAATGAACAAATGGAAGATGTGGACACAAGGACACTGCAGATGCACCTGCACGTCTTTGAAATGTGGGAGGAAACCGGATCTCCAGGAGAAAATCCACGGGAGAACGCACAAACACTTTATGCATGTCAGGATCAAACCCGGGTCTCTGGTGCTGTGAGGCAGAGCAACTCTACCATCGCTCCACTGCGCCGCCCATGTTGAAAGATTCAATTGCACCTTTCATTTGATAGTGGGGAAAAATACCCGAAAATACAGGAATTTCCAAAGTTCCAGGGAGAAAGTGAGTCCAACTGGACTTTTTTAACGCGCAGTGAAATAGGTTCACAACCATAGCTATATTTTTGAAGGAGAAATAAAAACAAGCAATGAGGCAGAAACTAATTATGTTCGGCACGTTTGGTATTGGCACTGGTTTATTATTGTTGCGTGTACCAAGTTGTAGTGAAAAGTTTTTGTTTGTGGGTCATCCAATTAAATCAGATAATACTGTACATGAGTATAATCAAGCCATACACAAGTGCAAAGAGAAAAATACCAGAGTGCAAATTAGAGTTTTGTTGCATTGTAGCACCACAGTTGCAGATTGGGGATGATCAATCATGATCACAATGAATGGCGGTGCTGGCTCGAAGGGCCGAATGGCCTACTCCTGCACCTATTGTCTATTGTCTATTACTCCTGCTCCTATTGTCTATTGTCTATTATTGTCACATTAGGTGAAAGTGCATTCCAACACTGCTTGCACAAGGAACAGCACTTCTCCTCAGTTCACATATGCTAATGGCCTTCCCATAAGCAGGCCAGCTTCTGTGAGAACTGCGATAAAAACTTTCAGCAAGATCTTAATCAACATGGCCAATGAGTTGAAAAATGGCAGATGAAGTTTAAGGTGAAGGTGGAAAGATTCCAGGTGAAGGGGAAAGGATTTACTAGGAATCTGAAGGGTAACTTTTTCACACAATGGGTGGTGGGTGTATGGAACAAGCTGCCAAAGGAGGTGGTTGAGGCAGGGACTATCCCAACATTTAAGAAACAGTTAGACAGGTACATGGATAGGACGGATTTGGAGGGATAAGGACCAAACGCGGGATGGTGGGACTAGTGCAGTTGGGACATGTTGGCCGGTGTGGGCAAGTTGGGCTGAAGGGCCTGTTTCCACACAGTAGGACTACGTTTAAATGCGTGGTCACAGAGTCATACAGCACAGAAACACGTCCTTTGGCCCAACTGGTCGATGCTAACCAAAATGCTCTATCTATGCTAGTTTGCTTGGAGAACAATCAATTATAATTAGCATGTGTTAAAGAAGGATGTGTTAAAGAAGGAACTGCAGATGTTGGAGAATCGAGGGTTACACAAAAGGCTGGAGAAACTCAGCGGGTGCAGCAGCATCTAAGGAGCGAAGGAGATAGGCGACGTTTCGGGTCGAGACCCTTCTTCACACTGATCAGGGATCAGGGAAACGAGAGATATAGACGGTGATGTGGAGAGATAAAGAACAATGAATGAAAGATATGCAAAAAAGTATCGATGATAAAGGGAACAAGCCATTGTAAGCTGTTTGTGGTGTGAAAATGAGAAGCTAGTGTGACTAGGGTGGGGGAGGGAGATAGAGAGAGAGGGAATGCCAGGGCCTGAGGGCTGAGGGAGAGGTGGGAAGGGGAGGAGACAGCAAGGGTTAACAGAATTGAGAAAATTCGCCAAGCCTCCGCTTGGTCTCACCGATATAGATCATCTGGCATCTGGAGCAGCGGATGCAGTAGATGAGGTTGGAGGAGGTGCAGGTGAACCTCTGTCGGACCTGGAAGGACTGCTTGGGTCCCTGAAAGGAGTGGTGGGGGGAGGTGAACGGACAAGTGTAGCATTTCTTGCGGTTGCAAGGGAAAGTGCCCGAGGAAGGGGTAGAGCGGGAGGGAAGGGAAGAATTGACAAGGGAGTTGCGGAGGGAGCGGTCTTTGCGGAAGGCAGACGGGGGGGGGGAGATGGGACGATGTGGTGAGTGGAGGGGTCACGTTGGAGGTGGTGAAACTGGCGGAGGACTATGTGTTGTATTTCCCGGCTGGTGTTGTGAAAGGTGAGGACCAGGGGGACTCTGCCCTGTTTGCGAGTGGGGGAATGGGGAGAGAGGGCAGTGTTGCGGGGTATGGAGGAGACCCTGGTGCGAGCCTCATCTATAGTGGGGGAGGGGAATCCCCGTTCTCCGAAGATTGAGGCCATTTCTGATGACCTGGTGTGGAACACCTCATCCTGGGAGCAGATGCGGCGTAGACGGAGGAATTGGGAAAAGGGGATGGAGTCCTTACAGGAAGCAGGGTGGGAGGAAGAGTATTCCAGGTAGCTGTGGGAGTCAGTTGGTTTGTAATGGATGTCGGTCAGGAGTGTATCACCTGCAATAGACATGGTGAGGTCAAGGAATGGTAGGGAAATGTCGGAAATAGTCCAAGTGTATTTGAGTGCCGGATGGAAGTTGGTGATGAAATGAATGAAGTCAGTCAGTTGTGTGAGGGTGCAGGAGGTGACACCAAAGCAGTCGTCGATGTAACGGAGGTAGAGGTCGGGGATGGGGCCCTGGTACGCCGAGAACAAGGATTGTTCGACGTACCCAACAAAGAGGCAAGCGTAGCTGGGGCCCATGCGTGTGCCCATAGCTACGCCTTGTGTTTGGAGGAAATGGGAGGAATCAAAAGAGAAATTAGCAATCTGCATAGAATTAGATGCAATAACTATATCCACAAATCCATCCTCGACTCCAGCTGACCAAATATTTGGAATTTAAAAAAGTTAATAACTTTGTATTGATCCTTTTTTTAAATCAATAACACTGCTGAGTTCAAGGTTTGTATTCTACAGGCCTCCTCACAATGCCTATAGAATACAAACCTAATTGGTGAGCTGAGTGTTAAAGAAGGAACTGCAGATGCTGGAGAATCGAGGGTACAGAAAAGGCTGGAGAAGCTCAGCGGGTGCAGCAGCATCTAAGGAGCGAAGGAGATAGGCGACGTTTCGGGTCGAGACCCTTCTTCAGACTGGTCAGGGTTCAGGGAAACGAGAGATATAGACGGTGATGTGGAGAGATAAAGAACAATGAATGAAAGATATGCAAAAAAGTATCGTGATAAAGGGAACAAGCCATTGTAAGCTGTTTGTGGTGTGAAAATGAGAAGCTGGTGCGACTAGGGTGAGGGAGGGAGATAGAAAGAGCTGAGTATCAGCGTAATGTAGCTGAGTATCAGCGTAATGTAACAAAGCCAGAAGCAGAATTTAAATGGAAGTGTAAGTTCTCTCCAAGCTGCCACTGCGCCTTCATGGCAAGTTGGGCCTCTCCCAAAGCACTGGGAGAATAAATTGATTAACTGCAGATTCAACAAGGAGCGAAGAGGGACTGAACTGCTGCCAACACAGGAGGGTGCTGAAATTGGTCTGATTCACAACTTCAAAGAAAATCCAAACACAGAACACCAGGGTTGTTTTCCCACATCCCTTCCCTATGTTATCAGCTAAACTCGACGCTTTTCATATTCCAATGAGCCTAGGAAAGATTCATTACAAACTTACAAAATTAGGAAAGATTCATTACAAACTTACAAAATTCTTAAGGGGTTGGACAGGCTAGATGCAGGAAGATTGTTCCCGATGTTGGGGAAGTCCAGGACAAGGGGTCACAGCTTAAGGATAAGGGGGAAATCCTTTAAGACCGAGATGAGAAAGACTTTTTTCACACAGAGAGTGGTGAGTCTCTGGAACTCTCTGCCACAGAGGGTAGTTGAGGCCAGTTCATTGGCTATATTTAAGAGTGAGTTGGATGTGGCCCTTGTGGCTAAGGGGATCAGAGGGTATGGAGAGAAGGCAGGTACGGGATACTGAGTTGGATGATCAGCCATGATCATATTGAATGGCGGTGCAGGCTCGAAGGGCTGAATGGCCTACTCCTGCACCTAATTTCTATGTTTCTATGTTTCTATTCACTAATTAGTTCCCCTCAACCATCTGTTGGTACATCATGAGGTCCCTCCATAGGATGTTGAGTGACTTGCTAGTATAACAAGAGATCCTATGGAATTGGAACATGGTGAACGGGTAATGGGTAGAATTTCTAGTTTATTGCCCATGGGATGGGATTCCCTGGCCTTGCAAAACCTGTGTAGGGAAGGGGGAACAGCTTGCACCATTGGGTAAGTGCCATTGCGAACCAGGAGGAAGGGTACTTGCCCTCAGTTCATGTACGTGGTTGACCTTCCCATGGGCAGGTCACAGAGTCACAGAGTGATACAATGTTGAAACAGGCCCTTCGGCCCTCGCCGACCAATATGTCCCAGCTACACTAGTCCAATCTGCCTGCGTTTGGCCCATATCTCTCCAAACCTGGCTCCAAGATTGTCCAATGTAGTAATCGAACTTGCCTCTATCGCTTCCTCTGACACCTCATTCCATGGAGGCACTACCCTCTGAGTGAAAAAGCTGCTCCTCAGGTACCTTTGAATTTTTTTTTCCCCTTCTAACGATAAACCTCTTCCCTCTATTCTCCCTTTTAGACTTCCCTTCCCAAGGAAAAAAAAACTGTTTCTTGGTCTTGTCTATGCCCCTTGTTAAGATTATCTCTCAGCCTTTGACAAGAAATGAAAAGAAAAATACCTTGCCTATCCAAAAATAAAGTGCTGGAGGAACTCAACGGGTCAGGCAGCATCTGTGGAAGGAAATGGATAGATGACATTTCGGGTCAGGGCCCTTGTCCACTTTGTTTTTTGTTCAAGATTTCAGCATCTGCAGTCTCCCTGTCTTGCTAGCCTCACATAATTCAAAAACCCTCCAATCCAGGTAACATCCTTCTAGATCTTTTTAGAATCCTTTCCAGTTTAATAACGTTGTTTCTATAGCAGGGTGTGTAAAATTGTTTACAGTACAGGTGGAGCCTTGCCAGCTGGGGTCTTGTCATCTAATACCCAGGGCTCTCGCTTAACTTTTTTTCCCTGTTGCCAGCCGGGCAACCTTGACAGCTTTTTAGGTTGCCAAATGACAGTTTAGGTGGTCAATTAAGACAGTTTGCATGACGCGTGTGATAATGTGCTCGGATGAATTGCGTAGTTACCAGTCAGAATTATGCTCAATGAAGCATTCACATATTATGTTCAAGAAGGAACTGCAGAGGCTGGAAAATCGAAGGTAAACAAACGTGCTGGAGAAACTCAGCGGATGCAGCAGCATCTATGGGGCAGAGGAAATAGGCAACGTTTCAGGCCGAAACCCATCAGTCTGAAAAAGGGTTTCGGCCCGAAACGTTGCCTATTTCCTTCGCTCCATAGATGCTGCCGCATCCACTGAGTTTCTCCAGCACTTTTGTCTACATTCACATATTATTTCTGCTTCAAATAACTCACAAACTAAACATATTCACCAATTAAGACATGATATATACCACAATGACATGCAGCAAAATTATAATACAATATCTCAACTCTTTTTGCATATTGCAATTAATGCAATTTCTATTAGTTCTTTCCACTTCCAAACAAAAATGTGGTTGGATTATTCAGCAAATGATCAACCTGTGTCAATAAATCCTGGACCATGGTAACATATATGCTTAACCATGCACACTACAGATTGATGCAAGCATGTTTTCTGTGAAGGACGAAAATTACCATGACATGGCCATAGCATGGGTCGTTATTGCTATTGGCACAGAAACACTCTGGCTTCCCACATAATTTATCCATAACAAAATATACAGGTTGCAAGGAAATTTCTAAAGGCATTTTATGATAATAGCTGTTAAAACCGACTATACCCATCTGACAGGTTAAACATTACACTAACTGACAAGAGATGGCCAAAGGACATAACTTCAGCAAATTTTCTTTTGGTAATATGTTTAATGGTGTCAAAACAAATAATAACACTGGGAATTAAAACACATTTGATTGCATTCCGTTATCAAACATAGTCAATGTTCACTCTGAAGACCATGAATTACAATAGGGTCAGGGGGTGTGTGAATCAGCGCGGGGTGGATAGATGGCAGGGGGGGGGGGGGGGGGGGGGGGGGGGGGGGGGGGGGGGGGGGGGGGGGGGGGCAATCGGTGTGGAATGGATGGATTGAGGCAGGTGAATTAGTAAGTGTTGGTTGGAGTTTGTAACATTGTGAGGGGAGAGCACGGGGGATGTTAGTGGTGTTGAATGGGGGATCAGTACAGGATGGATGGGGGAGGGATCAGTACAGGATGAATGGGGGTTCAGTACTGGATGAATGGGGGGGGAACAGTACAGGAAGAATGGTGGATCAGTACAGGATGAATGGGGGGGGATCAGTACAAGGATGAATGGGGTTCAGTACAGGATGAATGGGGGGGGGGATCAGTACAGGATGAATCGGGGGATCAGTACAGATGAATGGGGGGGATCAGTACAGGATGAATGGGGGGTTCAGTACAAGGATGAATGGGGGGTGATCAGTACAGGATGAATGGGGGGGATCAGTACAGGATGAATGGGGGGGATCAGTACAGGATGAATGGGGGGTTCAGTACAGGATGAATGGGCGGAGGGGTCAGGACAATGTGGATCTGAGGGTCTGTGCAGGATGAATGGGAGATCACTACAGGATGAATGAGGGGAACAGTATTGGATGAATGAGGGGATCAGTACAGGATGAATAGGGGATCAGTAAAAGATGAATGGGGAGATCACTACAGAATGGATGAGGGGTCAGTATGGGATGAATGGGAGAATCAGTGCAGTATGAATGGGGGGGAGAAGTGCAGGATGGATGGGAAAGGGGGGTCAGTACAGGATGAATTGGGGGGACCAGTGTAGGATGGATGGGGGAGGGGGGGTGGCAGGAGAATCAATGCGAGGTGGGTAGGGTGATGAATAGAATGGGGGGGGGTTAGATGGGGAGGGGAGCACAGGGATGTCAGTGAGGACTGAATAGAGGAGGGAAATGGGGATCATTGCAGGATGGAGAGGAGGGGTCCCAGGATAAGAGGGGTGGAGGAGGGGGGGCATACGAGAGAAAGAGAGAGAGAGAGAGAGAGAGAGAGAGAGAGAGAGAGAGAGAGAGGGAGAGAGAAGAGAGAGAGAGAGAGAGAGAGAGAGAGTAGAGAGAGAGAGAGAGAAGAGAGAGAGAGAGAGAGAGAGAGAGAGAGAGAGAGAGAGAGAGAGAGAGAGAGAGGGGGAGGGGCAGAGGAAGTGGGGAGGAAGGAAGGTCAGCGTTCCTCAGACAACATCGCCCCGCTGCCTTGGCCGTCCCTGTCCAACGCCAAAGTGCCGCCGCCAAAGGGGGAGGCGGTTGGGATCTCCTCGCCAGCCGACAGCAAGGTGCGGGGCCGAGCGGTGCAGCTCAAAGATCCAATAGCTATAGGATCTTTAGTGCAGCTGCTTCAGACAACGGCAGCTGCTTCCCTCCCTCCCTCTCTCTCTCCCTCCCTCTCTCTCTCCCTCCCTCTCTCTCTCCCTCTCTCCCCCTTCCCTCTCTCTCTCTCACTCTCTCTCTCTCTCTCTCTCTCTTTCTCTCTCTCTCTCTCCCCCTCCCTCCCTGTCTCCCTCCTCCCAGCCTCGGCGTGCGAGAGGGGTTGTATTGAAAGCGCCGTTAACGGGTTTGCAGGCAGCGACCGTTATCAGGGCGATAGCGGCCCGCTGCCTGCAAAGCAAAAGCTACTGCTGCAAATCCACCAACTGCGCTTTCAAAACAACCTCCTCTCACACGCCGAGGCCGGGAGGATGGGTGGGAGAGGGAGAAGGGAGGCCTCCTTCCGCCGGGCGGGGTGCGGGGAGGAGGAGGAGATGGAGCCGCTGTTGCTGCCGCTGCTGCCGCTGTTCGGGGCCCGTCATTCGCTCCGACCCTTCGTTACCACGCTCGTAGTATCTTTGCCCCGCAATCAAAGGTACTAGAGGAATACACCCGCTGCTGTCGACACGAGACGTTACGCTCTTATTCTCCAGAGATGCTGCCTGACCCGCGGAGTTACTCCAGATTTTTGTGTCTATCGGTATAAACCAGTATTTGCTTGCCAAGCCGGGCAAAATGAGTCGGCGTTTAGGTTGCCCGGCGGCACTTTGAGTGGTCATTGGCACCCGGGCAACCGCTAATTTCGAGCCCTGAATACTGCAATAAATTGCAGCGAATTGTGGACGCAGCCCAGCCCATCACACAAACCAACCTCCCTTCCAATGACTCCATTTATACCCGACGCTGCCTCGGCAAGGCCAGCAGCATAATCAAGGAAGAGTCGCACCCTGGCCACTCCCTCTTCTCCCCTCTCCCATCAGGCAAAAGGTATAGAAGTGTGAAAACGCACACCTCCAGATTCAGGGACAGTTTCTTCCGAGCTGTTATCTGGCAACTGAATAATCCTATCACAATCAAAGAGCAGTCCTGAACTACTATCTACCTCATTGGTGACACTCGGACTATCCTTGATCGGAATTTGCTGGCTTTACCTTGCACTAAACATTATTCCCTTATTCTACACTGTAATTGGCTCGATTATAATCATGTATTGTCTTTCTGCTGACTGGAAAGCATGCAACAAAAAGCTTTTCACTGTACCTTGGAACATGTTGATTAATTAAATTAATTAAATTAAACTTATCTTCTATTGCTTTTACATGACATCCCCACTCGTGTACTCTGACAATACACTGGTCAATATGGAATCAAAGTTGAGAATTGTAAAATCTGTTGTTATTAAGAAAGTGGAGGGGTGATGGGTAAGAGTGATGACATGGGCAGTGGAGCTTGGGGTGAGCTCAAGCACATAGAGGAGGCACTTTGGGATATCGGGCAGGGAACAAACAGAATTGTCAAGTGCGGAGCTAACGAACACAGGGCTTCAGGAACGGGTGATCCGAGGTAGGACTGAAAATGAGCTACATTCTGGTGCTGGAAGCAAGCAGCATTGTTGATAGAGAGTACAGTATATGGGCCCTGAAGCTCCAGTCGGGATAAAAGGAATAGATTGGGTAGATGCATAGCGTCTCTTGCCATCGAGGACCAGAGAACATAGTTTCAAGGTGAAGTGAAAAAGATTTAATAGGAATCTGAGGGATAATTTTTTCACACAAAGTGTGGTCGTATATGGAATAAGCTGCCAGATGAGGTAGCTGATGCTGGGACTATCCCAACATTTAATAAAAAAGTACATGGATAGGACAGGTTTGGAGGGATATGGACCTAGCGCAGGTAGCTGGGACATGTTAGCCAGTGTGGGCAGGTTGGGCCAAAGGGCCTGTTTCCACACTGTATCACTCTATGACTCAATGCCTCTTTTGGAGAAGATCAATTATCTGAGGTAATTTATCAATAATGGAAGTAGAAACAAGCTTAGATGTGATTTTACTGGCACTGGCCTGCTACCCATAATCACTTCACCCTGGTACATTTCTGGCCTGAAGCATCCCAGAGACCTGTGACAAGGTCCTGTGCTGGAGTGATGCAACCAAGTAGTCCTTCCTTTGAAACTCAGGAGGAGGGAACTAACTGTAGATGCTGGTTTAAACCGAAGATAGACACAAAAGGCTGGAGTAAACAGCAGGACAGGCAGCATATCTGGAGAGAAGGAATGGGTGAAGTTTCAGGTCGGAACCCTTCTTCAGAAGAAGGGTCTCGACCCAAAAAGTCACCCATTCCTTCTCTCCAGGGATGCTGCCTGTCCTGCTGATTTCAGCTTTTGGTGTCTATCTTCTGAAACTTTCTTGATAGCTTTGGCAACTGAAGGATAAATCCTGCCTTGAAAGAGGATGACAGAGTGACACAATCCCAGTTTAAATTAAGAGCACTGTTTTTTTATTATCGCAGTGTGTGTTCAAAAAATGGAGGCGTTGAGGAACAAAAGGATAGAATCAGCCTTGATTATGTTAATTCCACATGAAGAACAGCTATTTGAGGGAAGGACCAAAGTATTCCTACGAAAGTGCTAGCCAGCTCCCTCAGGACTGATACAATACACACTTCCCTTCAAAGATTTAAGAAAGTCACCAGAGAAGATATTCAGATGTAAATTTAAACAACATTGGACATGTTCATCAAATAATTTACCTTTCCACTCCAATTACCAAGAATTTATGGCGCGAACATAACATTGAAACGCATAATTCTGTTTCAGTCATATCATTTTTCCTAATTATTTATACTTTCAATGCCCAGCACAGCAAACAATGCTACATTAATGGCATCATTCTGAACAGCAGTTCATGTTCAAGAACTAATTTCCCCTGCATTGCTCATTTGCAGGCAATTTACGAGCTGCCCATTGTTCTGTTTCATTAGTAGGAGAATGACTAATACAGCTCTATGGTGCGATTCTGCTTTTCTTTAATATTGATAGGATTTCAAACCAGATGCGTTGTTTATGTTATGTTCTTAATATCTGGATTCACCAACTCTGGGGGTAGGGGGCATCTACTCACTTACCAAACCTGAAAATGCTTCGACATGTTCTCCACAGATGCTGCCTGACCCGCTGAGATACTCCATTATTTTGTGTATTTTTTTGTAAACCAGCATCTGCAATTCCTCACATCGCTTCATTTCATTTAGTAAGAACCAGAGGACTTGGGTTTAAGGTGAGGGGAAAGATTTAATAGGAACCTGAGGGGCAACTTTATAACACAAAGGGTGGTAGGCGTATGGAATGAGCTAGCAGAGGCAGATTTTATCACAACGTTTAAAAAACATTTGGACAGGTACACGGATAGGACAGGCTTAAAGGGATATGGGTCAAAGGCAGGCAGGTGGGACATGTGTAGATGGGGCATGTTCAAGAAGGAACTGCAGATGCTGGAAAGGTAGACAAAAGTGCTGGAGAAACTCAGCGGGTGCGGCAGCATCTATGGAGCGAAGGAAAATGGGGCAGGTAGATCGGTGTGGGCAAGTTGGACCGAAGGGCCTGTTTCCATGCTCTATAATCCTATGGCCTCTTACTAGTTTTGTTCATTAAAGCCTGTTATCCCATTTCCAGTCTGAAGAAGAGTCTCGACGCGAAACATCCCCCATTCCTTCTCTCCAGAGATGCTGCCTGTCCCGCTGAGTTACTCCAGCTTTTTGTGTCTATCTTCGGTGTAAACCAGCATCTGTGGTTCCTTCCTACGCATGATCATTTATTTCCCTGATCTTGCATTCACACAGCAAGTTAACACTATCTAAAGTTTTAAAACCACCAACAGAACTGCTCATCTACAAGTCACTGGAACAGATAATTGGGGGAATCAACTTGCAATCATTGCGTTAGCCCGTGTGTTGTTGCAGAATGTAATTGCTGGGGCAGAGAGTAACTTCAGCCCCATCATCCTCCATGTATCAAGCCTTGAAATTCTGCTGTCATTGAGAACCAAAAGAGCAGACCTGGGCTGTGGGAAAAAAACACAAATGGATCCATTCAACCTAATTTTATTTATCGGTGTATTATAGGCCACGTTTTGATGTGTTACTGGTCCTATTGAATGGGTTGGGTGTGTTGTTCTCAACAACACCTGTGAGGTGTATGAACTCACATGAAAATGATGAGGGTATCGACCTCGGGAATACTATCATCTCTGAGTTCCCTACCCCCCCATCCCACTCCACCATTGTCATCCATGATCTTAAATTTTAAATGTGCTGTTGTTAGTTGTGAAAGATTTGGATTTGCACCTTTTCTAGAAACCCCAGGAACTGTCAACAGTTCATGCTTTAACAAGTGGGTGACGTGGTGGCACAGTTGATACATTACAGTGCCCTATGGAGTTTGTACATTCTCCCCGTGCCCTGCGTGGGTTTTTACTGGTTTCCTCCCACACTCCAAAGACTTGCAGGTTTGTAGGTTAATTGGCTCGATAAAATTGTAAATTGTCCCTAGTGTGTGTAGGATAATGTTCGTGTGTGAGGATCGCTGGTCGGAGTGGACGCAGTGAGCCGAAGGGCCTGTTTCCGTGCTGTATCTCCAAATTAAACTAAAATGAACTAAACAACAGGAAGCATGGATGTGCCAACTCCAAAGATAGAGCTTAGTGCATTCAGTAAATAATTACAGGAACCTGGATACAAGTGAACATCATTCCATTAAAAATATGCCAATATCAAAAATGTAACAATGTGAGGTAAAACTCTACATAGCCTTATTAAAATAGAAACTCCTAATAATTTGATGCAACAAAGTTATTTTCATATTCAGACATGTTCTAAGTATATCTGGGAACAATTTCCTACAATTAATATTGCAGACCTGTTCAATAGTCACAATGTAACTATCCAAGATTGCAGATTCTTTAATACGCATTCAAGATCTTTAAATTTCAAATACGTGTATTAATACATGCAATTGCAAGGGCCTGTGATCAATAATTCACGTCTTTGCGGTGGCTTAATTCACATAAATAATTAACTGATGCTCAAAGGATTATAGAGGGGAATCATATCCAAAACAGCGTTGAACAGACTGTGTCATAAGACAGATCTTGAGGTGTGGTCCTGTTTGGAGCTGTAGAAATGGCAACCGTGAGATACACACTAATAGCCCTGTCCCACTGTACGAGTTCATTCAAGTGCTCTCCCGAGTTTAAAAAAAAAATCAAACTCGTGGTAAGCAGGCAGAATGTACGTAGCGGGTACGTCGGAGCTTGGGGACGCCTCTTGGCGGCTCGTAACGCTAACGGTACTCGGGAAACACGGTAAGCTCGGGAAGACTCGTGCAGATTTTTCAACATGTTCAAATGGCCTCCCTTTTATTCTAAGACTGTGGCCCCTGGTTCTAGACTCGCCCAACATTGGGAACATTTTTCCTGCATCTATCTTGTCCAGTCCTTTTATAATTTTATATGGTACTATAAGATCCCCCCTCATCCAGTTCTAAACTCTAGCCATTTTGAGACTGAGAAACAAGATTATAACAGTTAAGAGACATCAGCCAAACCTTAGCGTACCAAAATTCAACTGTTTGGAACATCATTAAGAAGAAAGAGAACACAGGTGAGCTTTATAATCGCAAATGGACTGGCAGGCCAAGGAAGACCTTCCACAGCTAATGACAGAAGAAATTCTCTCTATAGTAAAGAAAAAATCCCCAAACACCTGTCCGACAGATCAGAAACATTCTTCAGGAGTCAGGTGTGGATTTGTCAATGACCACTGTCCGCAGAAGACTTCATGAACAGAAATAAGAGGCTGCACTGCAAGATGCAAACCACTGTTAGCCGCAAAAGTAGGATGGCCAGGTTACAGTTTGCCAAGAAGTACTTGAAAGAGGAACCACACTTCTGGAAAAAAACATCTTGTGGACAGATGAGACGAAGATTAACTTATTTTCAGAGTGTTGGCAGGAGAAAGGTATGGAGGAGAGAAGGAACTGCCCAAGATCCAAAGCATACCACCTCATCTGTGAAACATGGGGGTGGGGGTGTTATGGCCTGGGCATGTATGGCTGCTGAAGGTACTGGCTCACTTATTGTCCATTGATGATACAACTGCTGATGGTAGTAGTAATGAATTCTGAAGTGTTAGAGACACATTCCATCTGATGTATAAACACTGCTGTAATTTCTACATGGTGAAACCCAAAAAAGTATATAAAAATGCCCTTTATTAAAATCTTACAATGTGCACTATAACTACATGTGATTTTTTAGAAACATAGAAACATAGAAAATAGGTGCAGGAGGAGGCCATTCGGCCCTTCAAGCCAGCACCGCCATTCATTGTGATCATGGCTGATTGTCCCCAATCATTAAACCTGTGCCTGCCTTATCCCCATATCCCTTGATTCCATCTAGCCCCTAGAGCTCTATCTAACTCTTCTCTTAAATCCATCCAGTGATTTGGCCTCCACTGCCCTCTGTGGCAGGGAATTCCACACAATTCACAACTCTCTGGGTGAAACGTTTTTTCTCACCTCAATCTTCAATGGCCTCCCCCTTTATTCTAAGACTGGGCGGCCCCTGGTTCTAGACTCGCCCAACATTGGGAACATTTTTCCTGCATCTATCTTGTCCAGTCCTTTTATAATTTTATATGGTTCTATAAGAACCCCCTCATCCTTCTAAACTCCAGTGAATACAAGCCTAGTCTTTTCAATCTTTCCTCATATGACAGTCCCGCCATCCCAGGGATCAATCTCGTGAACCTACGCTGCACTGCCTCAATCACAAGGATGTCCTTCCTCAAACTTTACTTGATTCAAGATATGTTTTCTACTCAATCGTAGAAATTGTCAATGACATTACTGTTCACAAATGCACAGAGAGAGGACATCTTCACTCACTAGTTTCTTCACACTTGTCCATGATCAAAACCTGGCCATCAAATGTTATTGGTCACTGTAATGAATACTCAACAACTATGTGAAAATATTCCAATGGGGTTGAGTGTTCCAAGGATTCACAACCGTGAGGGTGAAGAAATGTCCCCTCATATCAGATCTAAGTGAATAACTAACTGCTTTGAGATGTTGACATCTGTTGCTACTCTTTCGCACCATTAGATACATCATTTCAGCAACCATTCTGTTAATTATTTTATTTGTTTCATTAAAATCGCACTTGAACCTACTCAGTCACACCTCACGAAACAATCCCTCAAACATATCATCCTTTGATAAGACCACATTTGAGATGAGTCTCATCAAAGTCCTCCAACATTGCAGTGAGGCTTCCTTACCCTATTTTTCCATCCCAGAACGTTTCTAATTGATGGTTGTATTTGGATGAATGAAGGAATGAACACTTTATTGTCACATGTGACAAGTCACAGTGAAATTCTTTGCTCGTATATCCAAGGTACGCAAATAGTCGCCACATACGGCACTTACAAACTACCCCTGCGCCAGGTCCCCTTTCCTTCTCCCCCACCACCCCTCCTCCCCCTCCGTCTGCCTGTCAAGGATAGGCCTAGTCAGCCACAGCAGGAAATGCAACCTCAGATTATTCATTCCCTTCTCCAAACAGGACAACAATGCTGCAACCTCATCTCTCACATATGGGCAGACACTAACTATTTGACGTTTCTCAAAAAGTCTAGTTACCAAGATATAACTGTTATTGGAACTCGCTGTGGCTACTGCCTTTCCTATATTGCAAAAGTTACTTCTCTTTAAAATGGATTTCAGTGCCCGTGAACTATTCTAGGACCTTTAAGGAGGTGAACTGCATTGTATAATTTCAAATAAAAATAGGAATGTTCCCTCTGGCATTGAGGCCAATAACTACAATAACAAGTTAACTCAAGCAGATTATCTGAATGTTATCCCATTGCTTGTGGTACCTTGCCCTGCACAGAATAGTCTGCTGAACACCCCCCACTGCTGCTGTGAACACACTTCATAGCTGTTAAAGTGGTCAGGGACTTCCTGGGTCACAAATTGCACTGTAAATCCAACTTATTTCTTTGTTTCATTAACTTGGCTATAACTTACTTTAATTCACATCTTTAATGCAATCACTTTGCAAAAAATATTGAGCGCATTCTGGTTGCCAGGCACATTTAATTGCCTATGTACTTTTCAATGATGGCATGTAAGACTTGTACAAATACACACTTTATGTTATTTTCCATTCAATAAAAGAACAGGATTGCCATCAGAGAGAAATGCTCGACACAATGGTGCAGCTGGTTGAGCTGCTGCCACACTATGCGGGTTTAGACCCGGGTTTAATCCTGACCTCACGTGCTGTCTACGTGGTGTTTGCACGTTATTCCTGTGACCATGTGGGTTTCTTCTGGGTGCTGCATTTTCCTCCCACATCCCAAAGAAGCGTGGGTTCGACGGTTAAATGGCCTCTGTAATATTGACCCCAGTGTGTAGGCAGTGGAATGTGAAAGTGGAAATACAGAGAACCTGCGTGAACAGGTGATGGTTAGCATCGACTTGGTGCAGTGAAGGGCTTATGTCCTTGCTGTATCTCTGAAAGAAATGCTGCATTTGACAGTCACAATGGCATCTGATCTGTCAACTATATTGGTAGTCGGTTCGCGTGTGGAGGCCATAAGGCCATATGCATACAGAGAACTAGGAGGGCATCGGGCAGCTGCAAATTTGTGGTGAGCTTCTGCTTTCCTTCTTTGAACTAATGATAAGAAGAGCTCATTGTGAAAACTACACAGCGTGATACACAGTAGAAGTGTCATGGAATGAAAGAGCATGCATAATGGTGCTCACAATGTGTAAATGTCACCTTCCTTCCAACTTCTCTCCCTCACTGCATTCCACCTACATTATTCCCAACACCCACAACCTACAGGCACCCATTCAAGACCAGTAGAACACGGATTATTTTGTTGGATTCAGCATGATTATTGGAACAAACGGGGATTGTGTGCTGCAGTAAAAGTACAAAAGGAATTGTGGTAATTCAGGCTTTTAAATTAGCGTCACATTTAATGTTCGGAACTTTAGAACCGGTGCCACAATGCTGCTGGAATGTGACCAAAGACTACACACGTATTATGTTCAATCATACAATTGGAATCTGCCATGATTCAGGACACCGTTCTCACTTCTATGTCAGAATAAGGGCGGCATGGTGGCTCAGCGGTGGAGTTGCTGCCTTACAGCGCTGGAGACCCGGGTTCGATCCCGACTACGGGTGCTGTCTGTACGGAGTTTGTGCGTTCTCCCCGTGATGGCGTGGGTTTTCTCTGAGTTCTTCGGTTTCCTTCCCACACTCCAAAGACGTACAGGTTTGTAGGTCCCTAGCGTGTGTTGAATAGTGTTAATGTGAGGGGACCGCTGGTTAGTGTGGGCTCGGTGTTCCGAGCTGTATCTCAAAACTAAACTAAACTAAACACATGGATCCAAGCCCCATTCAAAAATCCAGATGGAACTCCATTGCATTACTGGGAACTTGGTGTTCAAGCTCTGCAATTAAATGCTCCTATTTATTTCCAAAGGAATGATAAGGTCAGGCTTGGGGGGTAGCAAAGAATCAGTGTAAGAGCAATAAGATGCTTATGTTTGCATCTTATCAATTTGTCCAGAAGTTGGGGAATTGGGGAAATGTTGGCAGGTTCTTTCATTGATCAATGTGCCCAATGTTGGGAGAGTGAAGTGGGATTAGACAACCGGATTAATAAAATGTGAACAGTTTGCAACTAAAAGACAAGTGTTTGCTCCAACACAAAATCAGTATTATAGTCATTCCAGCAAGCTTTTCTTCATAGAATCTTTTTACTCAGCCAAGTGGAAAATGAGAGAAGCTAAAAACAAAAGGTAGCCAGCTGTGCCAGTTTTGCAACAAGATTCGTATTCATGGATCTCAACAGCGCTCCATAAATATCTAATGAAGCACATGGTTGAACTAAGAAAGCTCAGCTGACTTGTTTTAAAGAATTAAAATTCACAACTTAAAAAAAATAAAAGCGGTAATTCTATTTGGTTCTAAAAGTTAACAACAGATTGGGTGCACTGAACCAAGGATGAAACCAGCAAAGTACAAATTAATCTGAAGGGAAAGGAGCTGGAGCTTGCAAAGCAGCTGTGTTCACCCCAAGCTAAATAACAGAGGCTATAAAAATAAGACTACAAGGAACAACAGCAGAGCCAGAGAAACCCAATATGGAAACAGGGCCTTCAGCCCACCACGTCATGCCAACAGTTTTGTCCCTCTACAGTACAAACTGCATCTGCCCGCATTGGCCCATATCCTTCTCAGTCTTGCATGGTTGTAGAAGATTCATTGCTTCAGACTTGCTTTGCCATTTTGATACACTATGATCCCATTTAGCCATTTTCACCCCACAACCATGCATACAATCATTCTACAAAACCCTATTGATCTCGGTACCAAAAACTCAGAATTTCCAAAAGTCTACAACTTTTGGAGAAGATGATTCTGGAATTTAAAAAAATCAGATTTCTTGTTCTGCAACAGATCTTCAACCCAGAACATTGACTTTGTGTCGCTTTCTACAGATACCAAATGCTTAGTATTTCCCGCATTTTGTGTCTTTACTTTAAATTTCTAGCACCTGCATCTTTTTGCTTTTCATATAACCATATAACCATATAACAATTACAGCACGGAAACAGGCCCTCTCGGCCTTTCCAGTCCGTGCCGACCATTTGTTTTCCCCTAGTCCCATCTACCTGCACTCAGACCATACCCCTCCATTCCCTTCACGTCATATACTCTTTACTCTTAAATGTTAAAATCGATCCTCCTCCACCACTTCTGCTGGAAGCTCATTCCACACAGCCACCACCCTCTGAGTAAAGAAGTTCCCCCTCACGTTACCCCGAAACCTCTGTCCCTTAATTCTCATGTCATTGTTTGAATCTTTCCTACCCTCAATAGGAAAAACGTATCCACGTCAACTCTGTCTATCCCTTTAATCATTTTAAAGACCTCAATCAAGTCCCCCCTTAACCTTCTGCGCTCCAAAGAATAAAGACCTAACTTGTTCAACCTTTCTCTGTAACATAGTTGCTGGAACCCTGGCAACATTCTAGTAAATCTCCTCTGTACTCTCTCTATTTTGGTGACATCCTTCCTATAATTAGGCGACCAAAATTGTACACCATACTCCCAGAATTGGTCTCACCAATGCCTTGTACAATTTTAAAACATTACTTCCCTACTCCTATATTCAATGCTCTGATTTATAAAGGCCCAGCACACCAAAGGCTTTCTTTGCCACCCTATCTACATGCGATTCCACCTTCAGGGAACTATGCACAGTTATTCCTAGATCTCTCTGTTCCTCAGCATTCCTCAATTCCCTACCATTTACCATGTACGTCCTATTTTGATTTGTCCTGCCAAGATGTAGCACTTCACACTTATCAGCATTAAACTCCATCTGCCATCTTTCAGCCCACTTTTCCAAATGGCCCAAATCTCTCTGTAGACTTTGAAAATCGACTTCATTATCCATTATATCCAAATATCTTTACTATTCTATCCAAGCCTTTCACTGTTCTCCAGACGTGCTGTCTGAACCGCTGAGTTACTCCAGCTTGTGGTGGCTATCTTCGGTTTAAACCAACAACTGCAGTTCCTTTCTGCACTTTCAATAAAATAGATATTGCCTCATTTGCAATTGTTCCAGACTATGTGAATTAGCCTAACTCAGACCTAGCTTCGTTTCTTGTTTCTTCAGACACAACAAAGTCCAAAAGGTCCTTACTGAGCAGTTCCATTCAGAACTCAAATTAATGTTCGTGCTTGCTTGATAATAGCAAGATTACTTTGCAGTTCCAAATTGAGTTTCTTGAATTAGACTCCTCACTTACTTCTGCATCAGTAATTCTGGTGAGTCGAAGGGCCTGTTTCCATGCTGTATGGCTCCATGATTCTATCATCCAAATTGACTGTAATGTTCATACACTGAGGTCATTTTGATTGTCCTGCTCATGCTAACTCTCAGCACTATTTTTTACTCTCATTACATTTGAGTGCTCTTTGTCTCTGAGTGCACATACTCCAACTTATTACAAATTGTTGTCCTACTCGGACTTTATCCTAAAAGGAAGGTTCAATGTCCTTTTTTTACACAGATTTTTGAACTTTTCCTAGTCCAGGTTCTTTATAAACATTGGAACGCCTTAACATCCAAATTCACGTTTCTTTGGGACATTTTTTCCTCTCTATCAACATTTTTAGAGTTGATTCAATCAACCAATTTGAAAGGCCTAGCCTTTTCCCTTGCAAGCGCTTTGATTTTCTGTCTGCCTCTGTAATGCTTTTCACAGTATTTGTGCAGTTCTACATCTTCTCTAAGGCAACAGCCTCTCCTGATGCTGCCACCAATTGTACCTATGATCTAGACACAAGGACCTGAAGAAGGGTCCCGACCCGAAACGTCGCCAATCCATATTCTCCAGCGATGCTGCCCGACCCACTGAGTTACTCCAGCACTTTGTGTATTTTCTTGAAGCTCTGCCCACTGACTCATTTGGGGTTATCTTTCCCCTTCCATTAACTGTGCCAAATCAAAGGAAAGCAAGTAATTCTGGAGGGAAAGACCTATTTAGTTTCTCCTCATCTTTTCTTTGTCTGCTCTATGTTGAAGTCAAACAGATTGTATTAATATGATGTTTAAGAAGGAACTGCAGACGTTGGAAAATCGAAGGTAGACAAAAATGCTGGAGAAACTCAGCGGGATGAGGCAGCATCTATGGAGCGAAGGAAATAGGCAACGCTTTGGGTCTGAAGAAGGGTTTCGACCTGAAACGTTGCCTATTTCCTTCGCTCCATAGATGCTGCCTCACCCGCTGAGTTTCTCCAGCATTTTTGTCTACCTTGTATTAATATGACTTGCTCTGATTCTCTTCCTCCCTAATGCTCTCAGTCTCTGGATAAATTCTGCTACAATTATGAGCAGTGTGACCTCTCTATTATTGGGCTCTGGTTCTCACGTGTAACGTGTGTTGGAGCTCAATTCCACTAATCATTTATCTTTCCCTCACTCACACTTGACGCATTTTGTTCTACAATCCTTTCCATAGTCTCCACAGTATTCCTCCCAGCATTTACAACATTTCACCAGAGTATTTTTCCATCAGTGGATCCTGTTGAAAGTTTTGCCTGTGGGTGTCTAATTCTATTACCAAGCAGTCCGCTGTACTATCCACATGCATCATGTTAGTTCTGATTACCTAATTTAGCAACTGTACTGAACTGGCTGCCATCTATTGGCATATCAGCGGCACAAATGCCTTTCAACATGCATTTGACTACCTCATCATTAACTTCAATGATACTCAAAGCCTCTCTCTGAAGGTATTCAGCAGACATATCCCCTGGATTTTGAGCAAATTGCGGATTACAATTACACGAGTCAGCCATGTTCTATTTGCTTCTGCAAAATGGTGACAAATGTCCAATTTTATACCAGATATAACAGGCAGCTTTTTTAACAAGCATAAGAAAATTGGGTGATTTCCCAGACAGAGCCTTCTATATTTTGTGGCCCAAAGTTTTCCTGACTCTGGAAATATGACTCTGGGATTCCTATGATTGGCCATTTCCTGTTCAAACAATGCTGTAAATGTTTTCAAAACATTTGCAATCAGGTCTTTATGGAGATGACAAGGATGATAACTGCCAGCACGAGCCTTGTAGCTTTTGAGTTACTAAGCTTCTCAGTTCTTGCATGTTAATAATTGGCCAACATTCGCATTTCACTTAACCCTCACCCTAATCTGTCCAAGCATGCTTTGAAAGTTTACTATCTTGCTAAATACCTCAGAATGTCAATAGTATCTCCCATTGTCTCTTCTGCCACTGCTTCGAGCATCAAATTTGTAACTTAGAAACACTCTGATGTTGCTGGGTTGAAGTCATCAGGTCTGTTGCATTTCCTAGTGACAAGAAATTTACTTGTGTAACAAGTGATGGAGCTCATTTCTACCAATCATTTCTTATTCTCCCCACTCACACTTGACTGTGTTTTGTTCTGCAAGGTTCTCCATACCCCTGACAATGTTATTGAAGAACATGCCCAAATATTCCAATTAAATACTAAATGCCCTTTGGTGGACACAATATGCTGGAGTAACTGAGCGGGTGAGGCAGCATCTATGGAAAGAAGGAATGGGTGACGATTCGGGTCTTGTCCCTTCTTCAGTCTGAAGAATGGTCTCGACCCGAGACGTCACCCATTCCTTCTCTCCATAGATGCTGCCTCACCCATTGAGTTACTCCAGCATTTTGTGTCCACCTTCGATTTTATCCAGCATCTGCAGTTCTTTTTCACACTAAATGCCTTTTATTGCATTTCTCAAGTTTTAATCATATATCTCACATATGCCATCTCTTAATCTTGAGTTCATTTTTGCATGCACCCTTCTTAGTTTAGCTTCAGGAAATGCTGTTTGTTTCATCATATTTTCTGCAAAATCTCTAAACTTGCCCAGTCTTCACAGATTCACAGCTTCAGAGATTTCTATGTCTATCAACCATGTTGCTGGGCAGTATTGTGTACCTCATCAGGAATGGAAAATGGACACAAAATGCTGGCGTGACTCAGCGGTCCAAGCAGCATCAGGAATGTTATCAGGAACGGAGCTGGGTATCACTTTAACCCGCTCACTAAGGCGGAACAGTGCAAACTTTTCACTGTGACGGTCTTCAACTGAAGCTGCAAGCACCGAGCACAAAACTATTACAACAGAAACCACCTGATCACCAGCCCTAAGGTAGCAATTTCCTAACACCTAATAAATAAACAGTGGACTGGTTCTAATTTCATTATGCTTCTCTGTTCAAGTAACTACTGCTGCAAGAAAAAATATTCTCAGTATTTAACTTACCGAATCTTATTAACATTTTTAACACACCATTCAAGATTATGCTCAAGGGAATACAAGCCAAGTTTATGCAGCACATCCCAATACCTTAATCCTCTAAACCCTGCTGTCATTCTTTGTTCTTCGTTGCACATCAAAGCAGGCTAATTAATTTTGTTTCCCAAAATTTAAAGAAGGAATACTGTGTCTAATTTCACCAGGTGTTAGCATCAACCTTTGTTCTCCTTCCATATCATTAACACCTAAAGTTTAAATTGCCCAGATTGGAATCATACTCAAAACTACAGAATCATCCCCGCACCCAATTCAAAACTATTCTGTTACCTTTTTAAGATGATCCAACCTCTTATGTGCCTCTGAACATTTGATTATTCCTGAGGAACAACATTTTCACAGAGAGTAGTGGGTGTAAGGAAAGAGCTGCCAGAGGAAGTAGTTGAAACTGGTATAATAACAACATTTAAAAGACATTTGGCTGAGTACATAAATAGCAAGGGTTGAGAGGAATATGGGCCAAATGCAAGTAAATGGGACGAGCTTAGATAGGGCATCTTGGTCAGCATGGCCAAGTTAGGCCGAAGGGCCTGTTTCCATGCTATATTATAACTCTATGGCTCTGTTTGGGCAGTGGGCAGGTGCTATAGACCTGCACGGGAAGGTAGACACTCTTGCCCCCATGAGTCTCGGGCAGATGGGGCTCGTCAGCCTGGGAAGGCAGTCCATCCAGGAGAGGGAAAACTCTGATTTAAAACCTCCACTGCCTTGTGGCCATATCCAGTCATGGAAAAGGCTCCTGGAGTAAACCTCAAGAAAATCTGCAGTCGGAGCCCCTAAGGCAGTTCGTCGTTGTCTACAACCTCGCTCTGGCAGCTCCTGCGACAGCGCTGGTGCCAAACTGTAACGGCCCTGCTGTTCCTTTGGATCGATCAGCCACGTGGAGAGGGGGGACGTGCTGCATGGGCAACAGCCTGTCCTCCATATGACATCGCCCAGGCTTGCATCCGACCACATATCACCTGCAAAGTAGGATGCATCACCATGGTCAGTCATGACCAAGGGGGGGGCTTAATACTACAACTCTGTATTTATTCTGAATGGCCCGAGGTGCTTGGCACTCTGCATGGACCACTTGGACAATAAGAACACATATGTCAGGCTGTTGGTCAACCACATCAACACAGTCATCTCCACAAAATCTGCTGTCAAATTTAGGGAACTGGGTCTGTGCTGATCCCAATGCAACTGGATCCTTTGCCGGCAGACCTCAACCAGTTTGAATTGGCAACACTTCCATCTCGGATACCCATCAGCATCTCGGGGCTGTGTGCTCAGACCCCAGCCACCTGTGGCAATGAATTGCACAGAACCACCACCTTCTGACTAAAGAAATTCCTCCTCATCTCCTTCCTAAAAATACATCCTTTTATTCTGAGGCTGTGGACACACCCACTATTGGAAACATCTTCTCCACATTTAATCTACCTAGTCCTTTCACTATTCAGTAAATGTTGGTGAATATTCAAATTTGAATCCTCCTTATTCAAACAGTGTAAGGAGGAGAGCATATTGACTGGTTGCATTACTGCATGATTCAGCAACTTGAATGCCATGGAACAAAGGAAATTACAAAGAGTGGTAGACGCAGCCCGGTCCATCATAGGTACTCTATAGGAGGCTCTGCCTCAAAAAGGAAGCCAGCATCATCAAAGACCCACACCATTCGGGCCATACTCTTACATCACTCCTACCATTGGGAAGAAGGTATAGCTTCAGGAACAGCTTCTTCCCAAGAACCAACAGGCTCTTGAACAGTACACTACTCTTGAACGTAAAATATGAGCTATTTCCTGTCATTGGTTGCACTAAGGACCTCAGAAAGTTTTTTACACTATCATTGGGGTTATTAATTTATTGATTTTTTAAAGTGTATTATGTATTATGGATGTGTATTATGAATGAATGAATGAATGAATGAATGAATGAATGAATAAGTTTATTGGCCAAGTATTCACATACAAGGAATTTGCCTTAGTGCTCCACCCGCAAGTGGCAACATGACATACAGTGACAGTTAGGAATGACACATTAAACATTAAACACATGTATGCGTATAGTGATTACAGGCCTGTTATGCTGTTGCAAAAAAGAATTTCATAATGCCATTCATGTACAAGGGACAATTAAACACTCTTTACTCTTGTCATGGGAAGATGCTGCATTATATTTTCTTTTTTCTCTTTCACTTCCAAAATATCATTTTTAGACCGATTGATCAACTGCTGCCCTAGGGATCTTCTTAAGCAATGTTGTTTTCAGTGACCCCAGCCATAACCTCCCCTTAGTCTGAAGAAGGATTTTGGCCTGAAACGTTGCCTATCTCCTTCGCTCCTTAGATGCTGCTGCACCCGCTGAGTTTCTCCAGCCTTTTGTGTACCCTCAATTTTCCAGCATCTGCAGTTCCTTCTTTAACACATAACCTCCCCTTGTTGTCTGAATGCAATGTTGGCCATCCTGCACAGCGGGAAGTGGTTACTAATCCACATTTTGTGATATCAGTGAGGAACGAATATTTGTCAAAACACAAAGACCCTTTCCTTTTCTGACTCCTGGCAATGTATCGTTAAAACCAACTGAACAAGTGATTGAGACAAAAGATGATACATAGTGCAACTCAGAACTCCTCAGGACTACACAGAAATAACAGGTTTGATTATGCAGTTCACTTCCTGATTAAGACTTAGTTAAGATGTTCAAGAAGGAACTGCAGATGCTGGAAAATCGAAGGTAGACAAAAATGCTGGAGAAACTCAGCGGGTGCGGCAGCATCTAAGGAGCGAAGGAAATAGGCAACGTTTCGGGCTGAAACTCTTCTTCAAACTGCCGCACCCGCTGAGTTTCTCCAAGACTTAGTTAAGACTTGATTAGGACGGAGATGAGGATAATCATTTTCACCCAGAGAGCTGTGGAATCTGTGGAAATCTCTGCCACAGAAGGCAGTGGAGGCCAATTCACTGGATGTTTTCAAGAAGGAGTTAGATTTAGCTCTTGGGCCAAAGGAATCAAGGGATATGGGGAAAAATCTGGAAGGGGGTACTGATTTTAGATGATCAGCCACGATCATCGAATGGCCTACTCCTGCACCTATTTTTCTATGTTTATGTTTCTAACTCATGATCTTATGAGAAGGTGGGAATATTATTCACTGGGTCACATTAAAACTGCTCATTCACATTAGACAAAATTCACACACCAGAAGCATCAAATACGCATTATTCCGAGTGATGACACAGCTATTAGCCGGCTTTAAGAAAATTATTCATTGGGAGGTTCCCGTAACTCCATTGAAAGGATCAAGTGTGCTGACAGTTACAGACTGTGGATTAACTGTTCTCTGGGGTTACACTTCTTTGAAGCAAAGCTTTAGTCTTCAATTTTAAATTCTTCCCATGCTGGTGAGAATGTCTGAAAAAACAAAATGCCTTTCACAAAACAAAGAATCCATGACAAGAACATCTGTAATATCTGGTGAACCACAGGTGGATGATTCTGGTCCAATTCATCATCATAACTTGAAATGTGTTTTTATGTGACAGGGCCCTTTAATCTTTAAAAATGATTTATGCAATTGAAACACTCATCTTTTCCCATCACTGTCTTACTGCTTATAGTATAATTTAAACTCATCTTAATCTACTTTCCTGTTTCCTTTCCCGATATTTTTTTTAATTGCTTCATTGCAGATTAATCAAATTATTCACTAAAATAAACCATGCAACAAAAATGTTTTAATCAAGCCTCCTAGTTCGGCCCCAGCCAGGATCTCACATCTGCCACATCCACTCCCAAAATGTAGCTTTCCACTCTTGGATATCCGAGAGTTTCTTCAGTAAACTTAGTTTATCTCTGCGGTTGTAAGTGGAGCCCGTAGCCATGTCTCATCTATGTCCCGGAGTACTGCTCTTAAGATCATAAGTGATAGGAGCAAAATTAGGCCATTTGGCCCATCAAGTCTACTCCACCATTCAATCATGGCTGGTCTATCTCTCTCTCCTACCCCCCTTCTCCTGGCTTCTGCCCATAACCCCTGGCACCCATCTTCCCACTCTCCCCAGAAGGACCAGGATAGAGTTCCCCTGGTCCTCACCTGTGACCCTACTAGACCCTGCATCATTCTACAAAATTTCTGCCACCTTCAAAGTGATCCCACAACCAGTCACATCTTCCCATCCCCACTCCTTTCCATTTTCCATGGAGGCCAGGCCTTCCCTGATTTGCTCATCCTATCCCATCCCACGCAACCCTCAGGTAATTTCCCCTGCACCTGTAGGACATGTAACACCTGCCCCTACACCTCCTCTCTCAGGTCCATACAAAGACCCTGCAACCCTTCCAGGTGACTCATCTCAAAACCTCATTTACACCATTTGGTGCTCCCAAAGTGGTCTCCTTTACATCCGTGAGGCCAAGCTTAGACTTGGCAATCTTTTAGCCAACACTTGCACCTTGTTTAGCAAGACCTTCCAATTCCCACACTGACCTTTTTGCCTCTTTTTCAACTTTTGGTCACTTACTCTACCCATCTGTAAATCAATGCCCTCTCATCTGTATCCACCTTTCACTTGCCTGGTCTCTCTTTTCAGTTTTCTCTCGCCTCTTCTTATCAGTCTGAGGAAGATCTGAAAGGTCATCTTGCCATTCTTTACCCTGATCCTTCATGACCCATTTTGTTCCTCCAGCAAATTGCTTATTTCTTTCAGGTATGTACAGGACACTCAATTCAGAACTGCCTCAATGGTTTCCCCTCAATGATACTCTCAACTTCACTCCACCAATCACCCATTGCCCCGTCTCCCCACTTCCCCTCCTCTCCTCTTTACATTGTCCATCTTCCCTCTCCACTCTTAGTCCTGATGCAGGCTTTCAACCCAAAACATTGACAGTTCCTTCCCACTACATTCGCTGCTCGACCTGCTGAGTTCCTCCAGCAGATTGTTTTTTGAGAAGATGTTTAGAAATCTCTTTTCTTGATCTTAAGATATTCCAATGGTCTTATCATATTTGAAATGCAAGAGAAGCGGCTGAAATATGTGATCAATAAGATTTCCACAAACTGCCATAAAAATATGGCCAAATAATACATCTCTCAGTGAAGATGAAACTTGTTGAGTGACAAACGTTGGTCTGGATGCCAAAGAGAACCTCCTCACACTTCTCCACAATAGGGATGGAGAGAGAAGGAAAGCAAGGGTTACTTGAAGTTACTCGAGGTTACTTGAAGAATTAAGAAGTCAATATTCATACCGCTGGGATGTAAGCTGCCCAAACGAAATATGAGGTGCTGTTCCACCATTTTGCATTGGGCCTCACTCTGCTGAGAATGAGACGGATGGAGTTTCTGTACAAGATACAGATGGGCCAAATCACCTCTATTCTGTAAAGATTCTGACAGAAATGCAAACAATTCCTCAAAGCGATTCTGAGCTGAATCAACTCATACCTGTTCACTCAGCTCACTTCATATCTACTGACTGCAAGATGCAATCAGAGCACATTAGTGCACATGAAATAGAATCTACAATTTAGCCAGAATGTTAGACCATTTTTATGATGACGGAATATATTTGAATATGAAATTCATATCTGATTACCATAATAATAAGCTGGCAAAGACCTAGTCCCTTTACCTACATGTTACGGTAATAAGAGTTTGGAGTACACCATCTGACAAAATTATATCAACAGGAAAATCCCATCATCGCTCCTGTTCATCACTTCCCTTCAAATGAGAACATTGTATAGACTATTCTCTTATCAGTCCAAAATTGTAAAACCTGCCTGTTTGCACTGAAAAGACTGCAGCCAGATGATGCCATGATGTCAATGAAGGGCACTGAACTCCCTTTTCACTTTAATTTTAATGGAAAAGATAAAAGGCTGTCATTTACGTTGCACCTTTTATGACCCTGGAATGTTCCAAAGTGCTTTACCGTTAATGATTTCTCTTTAATGTGCTGTCTTTTATATATAATACTGGAGATGTAACTTTGAAATTTGTGAACTGGAAAGTTTTCAAGATACAGCAGCATGACAGTGACCTGACAATTTGCCTAAGGCGATCATTATCTGGGGATTTCATATTTATATGACATTTCCTTATGACATTCAGCCCATCAAGTCTTTGTCAACTCGCCAAAAAAATCCTCCTCCACATTTTTCCCGTAACCATTTATCGCTCAAATTCCCATCCAGTAAACCTACCAACCATGTCGTATTTTCCAAACTGCAGGGAGAACTGCCTTCCCTTTCTTCAAAGGAAGTTGTGCGATATTTTAGCTAAGAGGTCAGAGAAGATCTCAGTTTAACATCTTATACTCAAGGACGGCATTCTCATGGTTCAGTACTTTCATGGCATTGCCCCGGAGTAACAACGCAAGCATAGCAGAACCCAAGAACAAATCTAAATGAAAGGGTGGATTGAAAAGAGAAATCAGTAAAAAAGGATTGCCTCCCAAACAACGGGGCCAGCAAAGAAAGCAACAGGTGACAAGACTTGCATGCAGCTATGCTTTCAGTACGCCAGCCTTACATAGAAACATAGAAACATAGAAAATAGGCACAGGAGTACGCCATTTGGCCCTTCGAGCCTGCACCGCCATTCAATATGATCATGGCTGATCATCCAACTCAGTATCCCGTACCTTACTTCTCTCCATACCCTCTGATCCCCTTAGCTACAAGGGCCACATCTAACTCCCTCTTAAATATAGCCAATGAACTGGCCTCAACGACCTTCTGTGGCAGATAATTCCACTGATTCACCACTCTCTGTGTGAAATTTTTTTTTCTCATCTCGGTCCTAAAAGACTTCCCCCTCATCCTTAAATCCTTACATCAAGCAGCATAGATATAAAGCAGCAAAACTAGATTTCTCATTGTTCCAAAGTTTTAAAGAAGGAACTGCAGATGCTGGAGAATCGAGGGTACACAAAAAGCTGGAGAAACTCAGCGGGTGCAGCAGCATCTAAGGAGCGAAGGAGATAGGCGACGTTTCGGGTCGAGACCCTTCTTCAGACTGCTCATTGTTCCCTCTGCTTTCTAGATTCATGTTACAGGGGATTTCTTGCAATACTCCTTAATGCAATCAGGAAACAATGCCACAGTAAATCTGCTTCCAAACAGATTAATATTACCCAGGTAGTCAAGCTTGTGTTATTATGTACATTGAAACCCATGAAGAAGCATTATGCTGCTCACACTAAGAAGTTTAGCTCAGGTCATTTGAATGTCCAATTAGATGAAATGGAGAATGCATGTGGCCACAAGTGGAGATTTTGCGGGAGGTGGGCTCGGTAAGCATGGGTGGAAAAACACAAAACCCACCTCCTCCTCCCAGTAGCAACCAGTCCATTCCTCCATTCTGTGCACCCGGGGAAAGATGGCAATCGTGAAGAAATTTGTTCCATCATGAAATGAACAAATCATCCAAAGCAGTCCATAATTATGTGCCATAATTACTGCGTTAGGAAAATGACGCCTGTATCTAATGTGTGATGCGTTGTGAATATTAATAGTCATTCATTTGATGAGATAAGGTGAGGGAATCATCAGCAGGGAGATGAGTCACACATCTAGCATAATTTCAAGATATTTACGTGCTTATCGGGCAACTCTCTCATATCTGAGCCATAAGGCTGTGAGACGTGAGCTGATTAACTGGACTGATATTTGAATGGAACATAGCAGGAGTACCATACCACATTTTTCCCGTGACCAATTATCGTTCAAATTACCATCCAGTAAACCTAACAACCATATAGTTTCTCCAGAGGAGATAGTGCAAGGCCCATCGACTCTTTCATATCAAGAAAGGAACTCTCTACTCTTGTGGAAACGGAACAGAGGGCTGACCTAAAATGGGTGAAGTTTTGTTTTGCACAGTAGGTACAAAGAAATAGCTTTCACCTGTAGGGAGAGCATAAAAAGAAGCCACGAAGAAATATCACCAGGGGGCGCCACCGTCATGGCAGCCTCGCCAACAGTCTGTGTGTCCTTTCTACTGTTTTTTTATTATTTCAAGTATGTTCTAAAAGTTTGTTTCTATGTTTCTTGGTTAGTTTATGTTTGGGGGGGGGGGGGATATAGGGGGAAACTTTTTTTCAGTCACTTACCTTGACGGAGATGTGATTTTCTCCGTGTCGCATCTCCGCCCCCCCCCCCCCCCCCCCCCCCCCCCCCCCTTGCAGCCTAACAACCTGGAGTGGTGCGGTCTTTCCTGAAGACCGGCCCGGACTTACCATCGCCGAGCCGGAGATCCTTTGCCGAGGATCGCCGAAAGAAGAGCTCCAACTGCGGGGCCTGTGGAAGTTAACACCATGAAGCCCGCGGTCTCCCGTAAGAAGTGACCGACTCGGGAGCTCCGCGCCGTGGGATGTTCCAATCCATCCCAACGCCGGAGTTTCGATCATTCCGACGAGAGGGCCCGGACATCGGACCGTCGGCAGCGGCGAACTGCGGAGGGTTCAAGGCCCCGACCACCAGGGGTGAACAAAGGAGGAAGATGACTGAACTTTATTGCCTTCCATCACAGTGAGGAATGTTGATTACGTTGTGGTAGTGGATGTTTACATAGAAACATAGAAATTAGGTGCAGGAGTAGGCCATTCAGCCCTTCGAGCCTGCACCGCCATTCAATATGATCATGGCTGATCATCCAACTCAGTATCCCGTACCTGCCTTCTCTCCATACCCTCTGATCCCCTTAGCCACAAGGGCCACATCCAACTCACTCTTAAATATAGCCAATGAACTGGCCTCAACTACCCTCTGTGGCAGAGAGTTCCAGAGACTCACCACTCTCTGTGTGAAAAAAGTCTTTCTCATCTCGGTCTTAAAGGATTTCCCCCTTATCCTTAAGCTGTGACCCCTTGTCCTGGACTTCCCCAACATTGGGAACAATCTTCCTGCATCTAGCCTGTCCAACCCCTTAAGATTATTATAGTTAATCAATCTGATTTAGCTTCCACTTTTGATGAAGTGGGACACAGATTCCCCCTGTAGTTGTGGTGGATGTTTATGTTAAAATTATTTTATGTGTGTATTGTGTTCTTTTCACTTAGTATGGCTGTATGGTAACTCAAATTTCACTGTATCTTAGTTGGTTAAGTGACAATAAACGCTAACATGAACTTGAAATTCAATTGGGAAATCGGAAGAAATGACTTTATCCAAAGAGTGCTGAGAAGGTGGAACTCAATCCCACAAGGATTGGTTGAAGCAGATGTAATGGATACATTCATGAGGAATGGATTCAAAGTGCTAGAGTAACTCAACTGGTCAAGTGTTGCCTGACCTGCTGAGTTACTCCAGCACTTTGTGTATTTTTATATATTAACCAGCATCTGCAGTTCTTTGTTTCAATATTCAAGAGAAGGTTGGGCAAGTTTGAGGCAATAGGGAATAGAGGCTTTGCTCATGGGGCAAGAGTGGGGATGGCTTGAGCGGTGGACAAACACAATGTGGATTGGTTTGGCTGAATGGCTTATTTCTCCATTGTGCATCCCACAGAATCCTTTTGGAATAATGTAGAAAGGATCCATAGAAACATAGAAAATAGGTGCAGGAGGCGGCCATTTGGCCCTTCGAGCCAGCACCGCCATTCATTGTGATCATGGCTGATCGTCCCCAATCAATAACCCGTGCCTGCCTTCTCCCCATCTCCTAGGTTTGTTACAAAACTTACCGTCAGCGGTGCTGCAGTTCTGCCGCTGGCCTTTGGCGCCTTTGGGGGGGGGGGGGGGTTCAAATGCGGTTTTCCCTTGCCACCGGAATTACATTTTCTATATATTATACTGCGAGCTATTTCTGGAGATTCGTTCTGACTGCCGGTAAGTTATTTTTTTTTTTAATCGCCCGACTACTTCAGCGCTGCTGTAAAATAAAAATTAGCTCCTGAGCCCTGAACGCCAACAACGGGAACCGATTTTACGTAGGGGACGGGTAAGTGAAAGCTGTTTATTTTTTCATATACACCTGCTTGTTTAGGTGACTTTAATCAATGTTTAATGTTGCGAAACGGTGATTTATTCCCCATATGAACTGGCAGAATTTTTCCTGCCGATATGGGGTTTAAATTCACCGCAACCGCAACGTTCCAATACATCGCGTTCCAGAAAATCCCACTCGCAAGATGCCCATTGATTTATGGGCATTAAACACTAAATTCCTTCAATTTGGCCTATAAATTCATAACAATGAGATTTAAAAAATCATGTTATATTGTGAATTCTTGTGTGAATGTTATTTGGACACTTAGGCTTTAAACAAAATGTTAATATTTTCTTAAGAAATGGATAGATGTTTAGATCTAGTAATTGAATTTTGTAATTAGCTACAATTGGGTATGTGCTTTAATTTCAGGTCATCCAAGTAAGATTGTTTCATATTAGTTTCAGAATGCTTCAATCTATAATAACTGAAAATTTCTTTCAGTTCTCTTAATTTTTAAGAAAGTTATGGGCTTTTGACTGTCCTCGATCACAACTTTTGTGTTAAGTCAATGGAAAGGCAATGGGGAACAAGATGCTAATTTCCGAGTATGAAAATGGCCATAACTTTTTTAATACTGAAGATATGAAAGTGAATTAGGTGTCAAATTAAACTTCTTTGTATGCTTTATCTGATGGGATAAATTGCAGACTTGATTTTTTAAATCTCAAAATGTTGTAACATTGCTACATATCCCTTGCCCCCTAGAGCTCTATCTAACTCTCTGTTAAAATCCATCCAGTGATTTGGCCTCCGCTGCCAGGGAATTCCACAAATATCCATTGATAATCCTTCTCAGCGAGTTGGTATGATTTCCCCAATGTCCTAATCAACATTTAACCATTAATCAATAGTACTAAAGCAGATTATTTGGTCAGTATAATGATGTCTTGTTGACAATGTTTCCTATAAAGCAAGGTGACTTCAAAAATGTTTTTTCAATCTACGTAATATGTAAGAATTCATAAAGGAGCTAAGAAATCAAAGGTTGGGGGATTAGTACAGGGAAGAGCCACCAAATGAAGTATGAGCCATGATCTTACTGAAACAGTGGAACACACGAGAGACTGAACGGCCTACTCCTGCTTCAATTTCTCCTATTGTTGTTGGCTGGTAGAAATGGCTAGAACTGCTGCCACCACTATTATAGTTAATCAATCTGATTTAGCTTCCACTTTTGATGAAGTGGGACACAGATTCCCCCTGTAGTTATTTTTATTATCAGGTCCTATAATATGGCAATGGGAAATTTTGAGAACATTTTTAAGCTTCTCCTTGTCAATTGAGTCCTAATTGAATTAAACTGAGGTACCTCTTAATGGAAATACTCCATTTTATAGATTATATTATAATGATATAATAAACTGAAGCCAAAGAGTGCCCGTTGTTGCTCGATTAGAAAGGAAAAGGAGGATGGTAGACACAGTGGTGGAAGACGGTGTTTGGAGGTGAAAGCCAATCTTACGTCTGCCTCAGTATTGGCGCACACAAATCGAATACATTTGATTGGGGCTCATTGTTGCCAGCAATACCTCATGCCTTCACTTTGCAGCCATAGAGTCATAGAGTGATACAGTGTGGTAACAGGCCCTTCAGCCCAACGTGCCCACACCGGCCAACATGTCCCAGCTACCCTATTCCCACCTGCCTGTGTTTGGTCCTTAACCCTCCATGTACCTATCTAACTGTTTCTTAAACGTTGGGATAGTCCCAGCCTCAACTACCTCCTCTGGCAGCTTGTTCCACACACCCACCACCCTTTGTGTGAAAAAGTTACCCCTCAGATTCCTATTAAATTTTTTACCTTTTACCTTGAACCTATGTCCTCTGGTCCTCGATTTCCCTACTCTGGGCAAGAGATTCTGTGCATCTAACCGATCTATTCCTCTCATGAATGCAAACCTTGTCATTGTCTCAGAATTTCAGTTTAGTCCAGAACTCCCTCATGGCATTCTTAATGGCTCTGCAAAAGTCGTAAATAGATTTCTTGTACCCCTCGGGATCATTTGACTTGAATGCTGCAGACTCGACCCGAAATGTCACTATTTCTTTTCTCCAGAGATGCTGTCTGACCCACTTAGTTAATCCAACTATTTTGCAGTTCATCCATGGTTTCCAGTTGGGGAATACACATATCATCATTTTTGGTACGTAGTCCTCTACACGTTTGCTGATAAAGGCCCCAAGTGAAATGCGAGACCAACAGAGACACTCTCATTTGGATGAGATGTTGCCTGCTCTTTCAGTGAATAAAAAAAAACCGTGGTGGTTTCTGAATGTGAGCCGAGGAATTCTCCCTGGTATCCTGGTCAACATTTAACCAAATATCACTGAAGTAGATTATTTGTCGATTCATATTATTGTGTGCAGAACCTTTCTGTGCGTACAACTAACTGCTGTTTTCTGTCCACAATGGTGATTACACTTGAAGTAATTCATAAGTGTATGGATTCCATGATACCTCTTGCGGCCATGAAAGACTCTAGGTTTCAAGCTGCTATTTCAATTAATTCATGAAGTACATTCAATGAATTGTACCGCCAGCCCACAAAATACCGTTTATTCGACGAATTAAAGTGCTTCACGCATCTGGGTCTCATCCATGCTAAAGCATAATAAAGTCTGCAACATCCTGATAACCTAATTGCTTATGAACTTCGCCTGGGTATGAGCAAACTGTGCTTGCATTTATTGTTTACTTCTTCACAACACTACTCTTATTACTTCAGTGATTTAAACCTCGAAAACCTGCAACAAAGTATTCACAAGGAGGCACATGCTTAAGGAGGCAATCAAGAACATACAGTCTTATTAAATGTCAGTCTTATCAAGCAAAGATTTTTAATTACTTTTGGAAGTCCAGGAGATTATGTTAACAAGGAGGAAAGGGATTATCAGAGAATAAAAATCCAACCTACCCTTTACAAACAGAATGAACAAAATGTCAAACCAATGAAATTTATGAAAATGAAAACAATGAAGGGTAATTTAAATAAAATTCACACTGCACTGAGGCCTATTAGGATATTATATGCGGCTGCATAACTGAACACAGGGGCTGTAGTAGTTATCCAGGCATTTAGTCAGCATTGCAGATCAATTTTATTTTTGCAATTTAATTTTAATGTTTTTCTCACTGTGTAGTTCATCCAAAGCCAAAATGCCAAGTGGAGAAGAAAGAGAAGGTCATCATTCCAGGGCAATAATGAGGAGTATCACTGTTTTACGGAGCAGACTTTAAGGTCCCAACACTCCTCTCAAATGTGATTCTACAAACGATACTTGGACACTTGAGTTTGACTTGAGTGTATTTATTTGTAGTATTACCTGATATATTTGGATAGCATGCAAAACAAAGCTATCCACTGCACCTTGGTACACGTGATAATAATAAACTTAAACCTAAGATTTGATGATTAAGATTCACAGAAGAGCAAATACGGTAAACACTCGTTTGTTATAAACACTCGGGGGGGGGGGGGTCGGAAGGAAGGACTGGTGTCCATTATTGCCGATTGTCTGCTATAGCTTAGTACGGTATTATCATCATACGTAGTTGATACACAGAACTGCAGATGGTAGTTAATACACTGAAGGACATTCTTGCTATTGAGGGAGTGCAGCGTAGGTTCACGAGGTTAATTCCCGGAATGGCGGGACTGTCATATGCTGATAGAATGGAGTGGCTGGGCTTGCATACACTGGAGTTTAGAAGGATGAGAGGAGATCTTATTGAAACATATAACATTATTAAGGGATTGGACACGCTGGAGGCAAGAAACATGTTCCCGATGTTGGAGGAGTCCAGAACAAGGGGCCACAGTTTAAGAATAAGGGGTAGGCCATTTAGAATGGTGATAAGGAAACATGTTTTCTCACAGAACGATGAGGAAAAACGTTTTCATCCAGAGAGTTGTGAGTCTGTGGAATTCCCTGGCTCAGAAGGCGGTGGAAGCAAATTCCCTGGATGTTTTCAAGAGAGAGTTAGATGGAGCTCCTAAAGATAGTGGAGTCTAGGGGTATGGGGAGAAGGCAGGAACGGGGTACTGATTGTGGATGATCAGCCATGATCACAGTGAATGGTGGTGCTGGCTCGAAGGGCCAAATGGCCTACTCCTGCACCTATTATCTATTGACACAAAGTGCTGGAGTAACTCAGCGGGTCAGGCAGCATCACTGAAAAACATGGATAGGTGAGGTCAGGATCCTTCTTCACTCTGATTCAGTCTGCTGTTACTCCAACACTTTGCCTCATTTCATTTTAAAGTTAGACCCTGATATCACTGGTCTGTCTGCACCATTCTTCACCCACCATACGGTCCGTTGTTGGTGCACATGCTGTAGCCCCTGGAAACAGAGGTGTCCCATCTACACTAGTCCCACCTGCTCGCATTAGGCCCATATCATCTATCCTATCCGTGTACCTGTCCAAATATCTTTTAAATGTTAAAAAAAATCCTAAAGGAGAAACAGTTTCTGGTCTGTGATCCTTCATCAATAATGGCAACAAGAGACATATAAGTTGGTATTCAGTTGGAGAGAAGGGAAAGGAGGGATGAGTTGAATACAGGGAACATTTCGGATCATTGTTTCTGCACCTACAGATACTGCGTAATTCCCAAATTAGACACCAAATGCTCTAGTAACTCCACTGGTCAGGCAGCATATCTGGAGAAAGGGAATAGGTGACGTTTCGGGTCGAGACCCTTCTTCAGACTGAGTGTCAGGAGAGAGGGAAACTATAGATATGAAAAGGTAAAAGGACAAATGAATGGAAGGTATGGAAAAGGACGAATGAAAGCCAGCAACAATGATCATGGAAAGGTGGAGCCCACGATGGCCCATTGTTTGCTGCAGAGCAGGTGATAACAGGTGGACACAAACAAGTGGACGACAGTGAAACTTTACCAATTTCTCCGATTTTATTTTGCAGAAGCAGTTTGGGTGTGGCAGTGAAATAACAAAGGACAGACATCTCTGGTCAGATTAGCCTTATGGACCTCTATCAGAGTTCACTGAAATTGTGTGCAGCACACTCTGTGTAGAAAATGGAATTAAGGGTTCGGTAACAAAGAGAGACAGTTGGATTAAATGGGCCAATTCTGACAAAGGGCCTACAACCTCAAACATTCCTTCTGTTTCTCTTCCCCCAGATGTGGCCTAACATGGTGAAATATTTTCAGCAGTTTTTTGTTTTTATTTTAGATTTCCAGCATCTGTAGCATTTTGGTTTTGATTTCCCAAGCTACCCTACAGCTCAATAAATGAAATAGTAAGATTAAATGAGAACTTACCAGTTCGAAGTTTGATCCTTATTTTATGAAAAGTTACGATGAGGGATTACGTGAAGACCCCGCCAGCACGCATGCGCAACATTCTTCAAAGCAGCGGTGTGAAATCACAGATTGTAGAATTGACTGAAGATAGTAAGATAAGAGAACTAACATACCAGTAGACCTTATAATAGAGGGTTGGGAGCGGAGGGCACATAATCCCTCATCGTAACTCCTCATAAAATAAGGATCAAACTACGAGCTGGTAAGTTCTCGTTTAATCTTACTATTTTACTTCAGAGTCACGTGAGTGACTACGTGAAGACTTAAAAGCTCTGTGATTTCATGCCCTGGAACGAGTCCATGCTCACACACTGCCATCATAACCAATGGAGGAAGTATGTTAACATATTTCAGACTTGACAGTGCTGAAAATCAATAATGTATTATTTAACAAATAATAACCCCTAACTTCGGGGAAATTATAATACAGAACTTAAAATAGCGTCTGCAATATCTCAGGCGTGGCCCCAGGTTTGTTATAAACCACTGGAAGTTGTTTCATTAGACCAACCTGCCATTGCAAGGGTGTGGCCCAGAGGAACGTCCATCATGCTCGCTGCACGATGTAGCTGCAGCCCTTGTAGAATGAGATTTATCCACCCCTGCTGCACCTAACACCACCCTGAGCCATCTTGAGTCATCTTGAGTCACGGTTACTCTGTGATGAGAACGTTTAAAACTTATCAACAGAGCCATTTCTGTTCCCCTGAGACTTTTGGTGACCTCCAGGTAATGTAGAAGGTAGGTCACTATGCATAGGCGTCTATCTACGGGATAAGCCAGGAACTCCAATTTGAGGCCAGATGACCCAGGCCTGTTTTGTTTAAGTATCTCATAAATGTGAAAGGTTACCTTATTTTGGGATGTTACCATGGCGTCCAGTCTAGTTTGTGCAGAGACTGGACCCGCTGCCCCATACAAGTGCCATCAGCATCACTGTTTAATACCTGAGTTTGGTTAGTGAGGGGGACATGGTGCCCAATTTCTGAATAGGGTCAGGACAATGCCAATATCCCAGGTCTGGGAATATTGAGCCCTGGGGGGATTTGAGTTAAAAATCCCCTCATTGTTTTGACACCAGAGGGTGAGATCCTCCTCCATGGTGTCCTAACCCCTGTCCCAGGTATGAGGATAGGGCACTTCTAGCACAGTTGATGGCACTATAACTCAAGCCTTCATTCTTAATGTAGACTTGCCAGGAACTCCAGCACATCCGTGATGGTGGCTGTGTTGTAAGTAGTGTCTGTCCTGGTACAAAATACCTCCCATTATTAGATATAGGTGAGGTACTGTTTCCTGGTGGACTCTCTGCATGATGCCGCGATGATATTCATGGTTCGGTCCAACAGCCCAAATTCCAGGAGAGGTCTTACCAATCTTGCAACCCAATAGGTTCATTCGGTCATGGCACGGATGACTCATCCCGTCACAGGACGTACCAGCAACTCGGGCGTTTGTAGATCGGAATACATGGCTCTGAGACCATGTCGAGTACCACAGGGAACCATGGATGGCTGAGAAGGCGAATCGGGTACTCCCAAAATACCTTATGCGGAGTCTTGTTGAATTTTTCGCAAGACCCGACTGATGAGGCAGAAGGGTCTGGTTCCCATGTAACATACGTTGGTATCTGGTGATGAAGTCTTGATGCAAAAAAGGTCAATATCTGGTGTTACATACCGAGCTATAATGTCAGTAAATAACTGGTGGTCCAACGTCCATTCGGTGTTGTCATTGAATTTGCGTGACCTGGTGTCCGCCACTGTCCAAATGTTTCTTTCCATGCACCAGTGCCAGATTGTATTGATCAATTCATCACAAGATATCGACTTAATTCCACCCATATGATTAATGTATGTCACCACGGTGGCATTATCAATTTGTAGGTGAACATGCAAATGATGCATGTCTGAAAAGTAAGCCCGAAGTCCGTGAATGCTCCCAACATCTTTAGATGATTGATACCCTGAAGTAAGGTTAACTCATGTGTATTCCATCTACCACCGCATCTGGAGGTGGTATTGGTTGCTCCCCAGCCGTAAGTGCTGGCGTCAGTTTGTAACACAACCAAAGGGTCTGTGATCGTGATGGGATTTAGAGCAATGTCGAACATTGCTAATCCACCATTGTAATTTCCAATTTGCTTTGGCTAGTCTTCCAAAATGGTCAGCATGGTGTTTTTGAGTGCTGTAGTTTTGGCCCTTTGTAGATTTTGGGTCCAAATTGTGGCTGGGAAAAAGGCAGCCATGAGCTTCCCAATTACCTTGGCTATTTGCCGAATAGGTGGTTTAACTGACGCAAACAAAGCTGTTATATGCCTCTATCAAGTCTGTTGCTTTGTCCTTTGGCAAGGTGACAGACATATGAACAGATTCAACCATGAATCCCAAATCTATAGTCACCGGAAGGCATTTACTTGGATTTGTCTGGATGGATAATAACCCCGATTTTTGAAATAGGAGCTTGGTGGCTGAAACAGCAAATTTGGCCAATTCCAAGTTATTCCCACAATAAGATGTCATCTAGATATGCCATGACAATATGTTTTTTGTTTCCGAAGAAATGCCAAAGCTGGTTTCAATATTTTTGGAAACAATCTGAGGCTGATGTTAATCCATTAGGCAGTGCTTTATACTGCCAGAAACTCCCATCCAGATAAATTTCAGGAATCTGCGGTGATCTTTGTTCTGAGTATTGAAGCACCCCTTGGAAACTAGTTGTTTTAGCAATAACAAAAAATTTCCATTTTTAAGTGGGTGTACTGCACAAAAGTATTCAGTTGTGTCAAATCAAAATGATGCGGCATCCGTCATCTTTTTTGTTTTGGTGAAGATGTTTGATACAAACTCAAGAGAATCATGTTTGGTTTCCTCTATAGCTCCTTTAGTATATAGTTTTAACAGTTCTGCATGACCTTCCACTTTCTCTTTTTGTGAAAGCACAAACTTTTGGCTGGGTGCATGTTGACCGGAAAGGAGGCGTTTGTCAACAAATTCAATTTTGGATCGCTGAATACTGTGCAGTATGAAAAGATCAGAAGTTATTCCCTGTACAAGTGTAACCTTCCCCAAACCTGTGAAGAAGTTCCACATGCTATGTTCCGAGGGCAACCAGACCCACCTACCTCCATGGTTACCGGTGGTGCTGTGTTGGTTTCCTCCTTCCTTGGTTCCTGGGAGGTGGAGGCGTTGTGGTGTGGGGTTGGCGCATCTTCCAGGAAGGCCGTTCTGGGACATGGCCTGACAAAGACCTTTGTGTAGGTTGTACGGCCTTCGAGCTTTCACCAGCTTTTCTTTCGGTGTGGTAACGCAGCCTGCTGGTGGATGCGTAGGGATGCTGCTCTTTGTCGAGGTCTTTTACCTGTTTGGGCAGGTTGTCCCCGAAACAGCCCGAGTAGCTCCTCTTCTTGCACCCCTAGCATGGTGTATTCTTCTGCCAACACCCCCTCTTCAGAGTCAGCCCAGACCTGACTCCTTATGCTCCCCTGCGAAGAGGATGAGCATTTGGCAGCCCTGTAAAGGGTACTGCCGTGGGTCTGCTAGAAGACCCACGGTGACCAGACTCCTGCTGGAGTGTGTCACGTTGGAGCTAGTGCTCCACCATCCGCTCCATGCGGGATTATCGAGCCCGGACCCTGCCGAGTCAACGGGCTTGCCTGACTTCCGGGTTGTTGTGCCGTCAGTCTTGTAGTGGCGTTAAGTCGGGCTGCCGCTCTGCCGTTGCTACCCGCGAACAGCGAGTCTCCGAGCCCGGACCCTGCTGGGTCAACGGGCTGCCCGACTTCCCGGTAGCATTGCCGCCAGTTCGCGGTGTTCCTGCGGGCTGCGGCGTTGAGTCGGGGCTGTTGCTCTGCCGTCGCTACCCGCGAACGGCAAGTCTCCGAGCCCGGACCCTGCCTGGTCAATGTGCTGCCCAACTTCCCGGTAACTTTGCCGCAAAGTCTTTTGCCGCCGCTGACTGCCCGTGGACCGCAGTCAGTCTTTCGAGGCGGCCCCTTGGTGGGGTACTCGGTCCCACAGAGTCCCTGAAAGAAAAACCTGACCTCAGGTTAGGTCACCTTACCTGCAGGTCCGTTCCGGTGGAGGAGCGACCCTCCTCCCTGTCTGTCGCTTGGACATGCGGTCGACGATATGTCGCGCATGCGTGCTGGCGGGGTCTTCACGTAGTCACTCACGTGACTCCGAAGTAAAATTATAGAATCAATCCCAATCAGGTACTGGGCAGCCTCATATTTAGTCCCTAATAACTTTTGATCCTGTCCCATCATTTAAACCATTTGATCCTGGCTTATTGTTCCATTTGTACAATGCCTCAAGAGCCCCGACACCTCCTCCTCCTTAATCTAAAACTTCTCTTGCATATTCATATTCTCACACTGATCTCTCACTGTCCTCCATGTCCTTCTCCTAGGTGAAAACAAATACAAAGTACTTGTTTAATACTTTGCCTACATCCCAGACTTTAAGCATAAATTCCCTTCTTGATCCTTGAGCCTCCTACCTTCTTCCTGGTCTTGTTTTTAATATGGGTATAAAAAACTTTGGGATTTTCTGTAATCCACTTCCCCAAAGCCATTTTGTGGCCCCTTTGGCCCTTCTAATCGCCAGCTCGAGTTCTTTCCTCCTTTCTTTCTATTCAAAGGCCCTGTCTGGTTCTATCCTCTTAAACCTTGTGTGCACTTCCTTTTTCTTTTAGGCCAGATTTACAACCTCTTCATCATCCAAGATTCCGCTACTTTGTCATCTTTATCCCTCTTCCTCACTGGAACATGCTGGTTCTGAACTTCAGTCAACAAGTCCCACATGTCAGATGTAGTTTTGCCCAATGACAATTGCTCCCAGTGTACCCTCCTGAGCTCCTGCCGAATTGCATTTTAGTTTGCCTCACTTCAATGTAATACTTTCCCACAAGGTCAACCTTCTCCCTATTCAAAACAATCCTAATACTTATGGAGTGTTATCATTATCCCCAAAGCACTCTTCCACTGAATAGTCACCTAGCCAGGCTCATTTTCCCAACACAAGGTCCAGTATGTTCCATTCTTGGACTGGTCTATCCACAAAGTCAATAAACCCTCTTTTCTTTCAAGAAACCCACCCTCTTGGATACACCTCACAAATTGTGCCCCATATAGGCCTTTGGCACTGAGCAAGTCACAGTCAATATTGGGGAAGAAAGTCACCTACCAACAACTGTGTTGCTTTGGTATCTTTCTGTAATCAGCCTACATATCTGTTCCTCTATCTCTAACCTTTGGCCCCCAATTCTTGATTCTCCAACCCTATCTTCCTACCAATCCAGGCTAGGTTTATCGGCTTTCACCACAATACTAATTTAATCGAAATAAACACCCTTCAGTTACACCATATTCCTTCACCTATTCCTGCCTTTCCTTCCTTTGAGACTTAAGAAGTCATAAGGGGCTGTCCCACTGCGGCGACCTAATCTGCGAGTTTAGAAGAGTTTGCCCTCAACTCAAACTCGCAGTGTGGTCGTTACGTGGCCCTAGGAGGTCCTATGTGGTCGCTGGAACTCTCCTTCATGCTCGAGGGAAGTTCCCGAATACTCGCAGCCTCAGCTAGCTCGCAGAAAAATTTTCAGCATGTTGAAACATTTTCTGTGATTAAAATTTGGTCAGCATGGTTATTTTAACTCGTAGTGCAGTGGAGTGGGGTCGCTATTTAGTTACAGGCAGTCGAGGGCAGCCGTAGGCAATCTCCTACACTGACTGGGCATTTTGATTGGCTCATTGGAGTTTTCAGGACCGAGGAAAACCGACCGGTAGATAAAATGCCCGCTAAACTTTATTATATTTATTAAATATGTCTCCACTCCTTCTCCCCGCATTTTCTCTCCCCTTCTCTCTCCCTATCTCCCCCCCCCCCCCCCCCCCCCCCCCCCGTGCTCTCTAAAGGACTTACCGTACACTGTGGCAGCCATCGTTTACATTCCTCTTCATCGTGGGTGTGAATTGCAGACAGCGCTCCCCTGCTTTCCCTGGCCCCCGCCGTGTGTGTGCGTGTGTGTGTGTGTGCGTGTGCGTGTGCGTGTGTGTGTGTGTGTGTGTGTGTGTGTGTGTGTCGGTTGATCCAGCTCGCGGGCTCAACGCTGACGGTCCATCCAGCTTCAAGGTCGAAGACACGCTTCGTAACTCGTGGATTAGATCACCGCAGTGGGACAGCGCCTTAAACCTCAACCTTTCCATCACTCCTTGCAATTTCTGACCTACGACTGTGGTTTACAACCCCCCCCCCCCCCCCCCCCCCCCCCTTCCCATCTTTAGCTTAAACCCTCCCGAGTAACACTAGTGAAACTCCCTGCAAGTGACACAAAAAGTGCTGAATTTCATTAGCAGAGCTGCCTACCAAGGAATCACTTATAATAAACATGGGACACAGAGAAACACAAGACCTGTAATAGGTCTGGTCTCTTGGCTTTCATAAAATTCAAAGCATCTGCTAATTTTTTGGAAGGCCATCTGTGTCTGAAAAGTCACACCTATGAAACAAATGCACTGGAAGGTCCCTAGATTCTGGATCAAGAAGGACTCAGTTTAATAGCAGTTGCTGAAAGGGCATAAGATGAATTCCACTGAGTCTGGAAGAACAGATGTGTTCCAGCATGAAATGAACGGTGTCTTAGAAAAATAGGATGTTAGAAGGGCAGCACTGTGGCACAGTGGTAGAGTTGCTGCAATACAGTGCCAGAGAACGGGTTCGATCCTGACTACAGGTGCTGTCTGTATGGAGTTTGAACGTTCTCCCTGTGACCTGTGTGGGTTTTCTTCAGAAGCTCCGGTTTCCTCCCGGTGCAGACTCGGTGGGCCAAAGGGCCTGTTTCTGCCCAGTCTCTCGAAACTAAGCTAAACTAAGAATGGAACAAAGAGAGTCATTGGACTGTATGCATTATACGCTTGCATATAATTCCTCACTACTTCATCACATTGATGGAAACCAAATAAAGGAGTCACTGACATGTTCCACGAACAGTCTGAACTCTGGTGGAAACAATGCAACAGATTTTAAATCACAGGGTTTGTAACCTCGGATTTCAAGGCAGAATATTTTAATCACTTCTGTGTGAAGAATTCAATATTCCTCTTTAAAGAACCTATGTCAGTAACTTCCAGTTTACAAATACAGTGACTAATGTCTCTGCACAAGAGATGTGTGATCTAACAGTAATAGAGCACAGAAATAGGCCTATGGCCCAATTAGTTCATACTGATCAAGATGAACATCTATGCTGGTTCCATTTGTCCACAAATAACCTACTGTATATCCCTCTAAATCTTTCTTATCCGCACCCATCCAAATGCATTTAGATGTTGTTATTGTGCCTGCATCAAGTACTCCTCAGGAAGCTCGTTCCATATATGTATCACCCTGTGTCAAAAAAAGTGCCGCTCGGGTTCCTATTAAATGTTTCCACTCTTACCTTAAACTGATGCCATACAATTTTTGATTCCCCAACACCGGGAAAAAGCTTCACCCTTTTCATGCCCCTCATGATTTTATGCGCTAAGATCATCCTCAGTCTCCTTAGAACCAAGTAGTAACCCAGCCTGCCCTAACTCTCCTCATAAATCTTCTATGCAGTCTTTCCAGCTTAATGCCATATTTCCTACAGTAGAGTGACTTATGTGGACGTAGCCCAGACCATCACGAAAACCAACCTCCCTTCCATTGACTCCATCGACACTTTACACTGCCTCGGCAAGGCCACCAGCCGGTCACTCTCTCAGTCAAAGTCAGCTCGGATTTATGGAGGGGAAATCATGCTTGACTAATCTTCTAGCATTTTGTGAGGATGCAACAAGTAGAATGGATAAGGGAGAGCCAGTGGACATGGTGTATCTGGACTTTCAAAAAGCCTTTGACAAGATTACACACGAGATTAGTCCGAAAAATTAAAGCACATGGTATTGGGGGTAGGGTATTGCTATGGAAAGAGAGCTGGTTGGCGGACAGGAAGCAAAGAATAGGAATTAGCGGGTCCTTTTCCAAATGGCATGCAGTGGGTGTGCCGCAAGGCTCAGTGCTGGGACCCCAGTTATTTACAGTATATATTAACAACTTAGACAAAGGAATTAAACGTAACATCGCCAAGTTCATTGGCTTCTGTAAAATGTCCCCAATGTGTAGGATAGAACTAGTGTACGGGCGTTCACTGGTCGCTGTGGACTCGGTGAGCAGAAGGGGCTGTTTCCACATTGTATCACTAAGATAAACTGTAGTCTCGTGTCTCTCATTTATCTCTACCTGCCTTATCAGTTCATTTTAAAATCTTTAAAATATTTGCGAACTCCCCCCTTAAATTCCTAATTTCTCCCATTCCATAGGTTTTAGGTGAAGCGGAAAATTTAGACGAAGGAATTAAATGTAACATCTCCTCGTTTGCGGATGACACAAAGCTGGGTGGCTGTGTGAGCTGCAAGGAGGATGCTATGAGCATGCAGGGTAACTTGGGTGAGTTGGGTGAGTGGGCAGATGCATGGCAAATGCAGTATAATGTGGATAAATGCAAGGTTATCCACTTTGGTGGCAAGAACAAGAAGGCAGATTATTATCTGAATGGTGTCAGAATAGGATAAGGGGAAGTGTAATGAGACCTGGGTGTCCTTGAACGTCAGTCACTGAAAGTAAGCATGCAGGTACAACAGGCAGTGAAGAAAGTGAATGGCTTTCATAGCAAGAGGATTTGAGTTTCGGAGCAAGGCGGTCCAACTGCAGGTGTACAGGGCCCAGGTGAGATCGCACCTGGAGTATTGTGTGCAGTTTTGGTCTCCTAATTTGAGGAAGGACATTCTTGCTAGTGAGGGATTGCACCAAAGGTTCACCAGGTTAATTTCCGGGATGGAGGGACTGACATATAATGAAAGAATGGATCGACTGGGCTTATGTTCACTGTAATTTCGAAGGATGGGAGGGGATCTTATAGAAACATATGACATTCTTAAGGGGTTGGACAGGCTAGATGCAGGAAAAATGTTCCCGATGTTGGGGGAGTCCAGAACCAGGGGTCACAGTTTAAGAATAAAGGGAAGGCCATTTAGAACTAATATGAGGAAAAACTTTTTCACCCAGAGTGTTGAGAATCTGTGAAATTCTCTGCCACAGAAGATAGTGGAAGCCAATTCACTGGATATTTTCAAGAGAGAGTTAGATATAGCTCTTAAGGCTAACGGGAATCAAGGGATATGGGGAGAAAGCAGGAATGAGGTACTGATTTTGGATAACCAGCCATGATCATATTGAATGGCGGTGCTGGCTCGAAGGGCCGAATGGTCTATTCCTGCACCTATTTTCTATGTTTCTACCCTTTCCATCAGGCAAGAGATACAGATGTTTAAAAACGCATACCTGCGGATTCAGGGAGAGTTTTTCGCAGCTGTTGTCAGGCAACTGAATGGTCCTCCCACCAACTAGATTGTGGTCCTAGCCTCCTATCTACCTCATTGGAGACCTTTGAACTATCTTTAATCGGACTTTATCAGACTTTATCTTGCCTTAAACGTTATACCCATTATCCTGTGGCTGTGCACTTTGGACGACTTGATTGTAATTATGTATAATATTTTCTTTGACAAACAAAAGCTGTTCACTGTACCTGGGCACACGTGGTAATTATAAACTAAACTAAACCTGAACATAATGCTCTGTGACCATGTTCTGACCCGGACTCACTACTGCAGCCATGTGCGTTCCTCAGCACTTGCCTGCATCGCCATCTTGTACCACCACCCGTCACATCTTCCCATTCCCACCCCTTTTCCCTTTCCGCAAAGACCACTTCCTCGGCAATGCCTTGGTTCTCTCGTCCCACCTTCTCCACAGGTACTTTCTCCTTTGTTACTCCAGTACTTGGTGTCTTTTTTTTAGTAAACCAGCACCTGCAGTTCCTTATTTAAACGTATTTTATCCTGTAATTCAACTCTATATTTTTGCTCCCATTTTAGCACAGCTTTACCTACTCTTGGGGAATAGGGCAGGCAGGTGACTGAGCTGTTAATGGGAGTGCATTTTGGAATTAGTAACCCTAATTTTATTAGTATTTACTGATCAATTGTCTGACAGCCACTTGCACTATGAGTGAATCTTGAAGAGTGGCATGGGATTTCCGTGTTAAACCAATACTGATAATTGAATTTTGAACAGCTATTATTAGACTGATATTATGCTACGATTAACACTCTCCTTGATTTGAAAAGGCCAAGGTTTATATGTTTGCCCAACTATTCGAACTGGTGTAATAGATTGCTAAACATATTATTTCCATCATTGTTAAATATTGATGGTTTGAGACCAGAAAAAAAAAACAATGCAAGAGCAATCATTTTACTTGCACCAGCACTAAATCTCTATCAGGTAACTACCAGATGGAAATACCCATACAGGTACGTCACAATGGTGTAAGTATGGTGGAACACAAATTGCTAGCTTGCATGTTTTTTCCCAAAAGGAGCTTTTTATCAATTCACTTCATATTTGGTAACTCAAGTGAATCAAACCAAACATATTGTCTGGCTCAAGCTAATAGTTGTCACTGACACTGCTGAGCCTTTGCAGTGAATTCTCTTCACTTTTCCTGTGTAACCGGGTTGCTAGGCAACTGTGTTCACAGCAGCCATCATTCGCTCAGGTGTCCAAAGGCAAACTAAGTGAGAGTGGTCTAAACACACAGTACATCCATTGACATGTACCACGACCAGTTGATTGAATGTTTTCTGTAGCAAACGACAGTTACATTGTTTTCCTTCACCCATCTTTAAGCTTATGCATGCTCACCAATTAATGCAATAAATCAGAAATGTTAGCTCATACTTTTCCCCAACAAGATGCAAGTATAATGAGACAAAATGTACACAAATTCTAGTCTGGCTTTTAATTTGCTGTCATTTTAACAGGACGTATACTTAAAGAGGCAGGGACTACGACATTTTTTATTCACCAGCAACATCACCTTGCGAATATCTTATTAAAAAAATATACAGAATTGCAGAAATGTTATAAAACAACATTTGCCACATAGATCCACTAGGGCAAGTGACCAAATGACTAGATTTAATAAAGTGCCTCAGTGGACATAGCTAGGTTTAAGGAGGAACATTCAGAGCTGAGGCCAAAGCAGCAGAGGGCATGGCGACCAAGGTGGAGTCACATGAAGGGACAGTGATAAATCGTGGAGCCTCATGAAATGTTCAGCAACCAATTGAGGGACCGTGTGAAGGCACGCCCTCCACTACAATGGGTGAAGAAGGGTTGAAACATGGCAGGTCCATTCCCTCCACAGATGCTGCCTGACCCATTGAATTACTCCAGCATTTTGTGTTTTTGTCTACTCCATTGTCTGTTATGGCAAGCAATTAGCAGGCGGTTGGTCTCAAAGGCTTCTTATAAAAGTGTAGCAATCTCAGCAACATGACAGTCCTTGCCACGAGAATATTCAAACCGATGGGGAAACTTGTGTTAAGGCTGTGAGCGCAGCAAATGTCTTTGTTGGAAGCATGTGGCGGCCAAATGTCAATAGCGGAAAGGTTATGCAATAATCTGATCAACCCACTCACTTCATCAAGCTCCATCTGTCGTACCTGTGCCTACAGTTTCCAGGCAGGATTCACTGATTGCCTGAGAACTCACATGACTGTTGTGAAAATATGTAACTCTCAAGACACTGAGGAACTGTGCGGCAGGGTGGCGCAGCAGTAGAGTTGCAGCCTTACAACACCTAGACCAGGGTTCGATCCTCTCATGGGTGCTGTCTGTACGGAGATTGCACATTCTCCTCATGACCACATGGGTTTTCCCCGGCTGCACCGATTTCCTCCCACATTTCAAAGACGTGAGGGTTTGTAGGTTAATTGGCTTCTGTAAAAATTGTAAATTGTCCCTCGTGTGTAGGATAGTGATAGGGTACGGGGATCGCTGGTCAGTGCGGATTTGGCGGGCCGAAGGGCATGTTTCCTCGCTGTATTTCTAAATTAAACTAAACTGGCTAGGATAAGAAAGAGATGACCAACAGGTGACTCATATTGGGGTGGAAGAACTCAACCTTCACGTGGTCCGCCCTGTTTCGACTAATGCAATCAACTCGACGTGCACAAACGGAAGATCAAATAGAACAAGTAGTCCTACAACTTTAGGCTGTGCACGCCACACGAAAGAAGAAGTGGCTCATATTGACTTGAAATGGGATATTGGAAAGGATAACGAGGGATAAAATTGGACCATTAGAGAACCAGAATGGACAGCTATCTGCAGAGCCAAAAGAGATGGGGGAGATATTGAACAATTTCTTTTCTTCGGTATTCACCAAGGAGAAGGATATTGAACTCTGTGAGTTAAGGGGAAAAAGTAGAGTAGCTATGGAAACTATGAGATTCAAAGAGGAGGAAGTACTGACACTTTTGAAAAATATAAAAGTGGATAAATCTCCAGGTCCTGACAGGATATTCCCTAGGACATTGAGGGAAGTTAGTGTAGAAATAGCAGGAGCTATGACAGAAATATTTCAAATGTCATTAGAAACGGGAATAGTGCCGGAGGATTGGCGTACTGCGCATGTTGTTCCATTGTTTAAAAAGGGTTCAAAGAATAAACCTAGCAATTATAGACCTATTAGTTTGACGTCAGTGGTGGGCAAATTAATGGAAAGGATACTTAGAGATAATATATATAAGCATCTGGATAAACAGGGTCTGATCAGGAACAGTCAACATGGATTTGTGCCTGGAAGGTCATGTTTGACAAACCTTCTTGAATTTTTTGAAGCGGTAACTAGGGAAATTGATGAGGGTAAAGCAGTGGATGTTGTCTATATGGATTTCAGTAAGGCCTTTGACAAGGTTCCCCATGGAAGGTTGGTTAAGAAGGTTCAATCTTTGGGTGTTAATGGCGGAGTAGCAAGATGGATTCAACAGTGGCTGAATGGGAGATGTCAGAGAGTAATGGTGGATGGCTGTTTGTCAGGTTGGAAGCCGGTGACCAGTGGGGTGCCTCAGGGATCTGTGTTGGGTCCACTGTTGTTTGTCATGTACATCAATGATCTGGATGATGGGGTGGAAAATTGGATAAGTAAGTATGCAGATGATACTAAGATAGGTGGTGTTGTGGATAATGAAGTAGATTTTCAAAGTCTATAGAGAGATTTGGGCCATTTGGAAAAGTGGGCTGAAAGATGGCAGATGGAGTTTAATGCTGTTAAGTGTGAAGTGCTACATCTTGGCAGGACAAATCAAAATAGGACGTACATGGTAAATGGTAGGGAATTGAGGAATGCTGTGGAACAGAGGGATCTACGAATAACTGTGCATAGTTCCCTGAAGGTGGAATCGCATGTAGATAGGGTGGTAAAGAAAGCCTTTGGTGTGCTGGCCTTTATAAATCAGAGCATTGAATACAGGAGTAGGGAAGTAATGTTAAAATTGTACAAGGCATTGGTTAGACCAATTCTGGAGTATGGTGTACAATTTTGGTCGCCTAATTATAGGAAGGATGTCAACAAAATAGAGAGAGTACAGAGGAGATTTACTAGAATGTTGCCAGGGTTCCAGCAACTATGTTACAGAGAAAGGTTGAACAAGTTAGGTCTTTATTCTTTAGAGCGCAGAAGGTTAAGGGGGGACTTGATTGAGGTCTTTAAAATGATGAAAGGGATAGACAGAGTTGACGTGGATACATTTTTCCCATTGAGGGTAGGGAAGATTCAAACAAGAGGGCATGACATGAGAATTAAGGGACAGAAGTTTAGGGGTAACGTGAGGGGAAACTTCTTTACTCAGAGGGTGGTGGCTGTGTGGAATGAGCTTCCAGCAGAAGTGGTGGAGGCAGGATCGATTTTAACATTTAAAAGTAAAGTGGATAGGTATATGGACGTGAAGGGAATGGAGGGGTATGGTCTGAGTGCAGGTAGATGGGACTAGGGGAAAACAAATGGTCGGCACGGACTGGAAGGGCCGAGAGGGCCTGTTTCCGTGCTGTAATTGTTATATGGTTATATGGTTAAATCAAGAAGAAAAAGTCTGAATGCTAATGATAATAATAAACGTTAATGGTAATGAACACAAAATGGTAAGTTTATTCAGACCGACAAACAGAAAATGAAATGTAATCCCAGCAGACTGGCTGAGAGGCACAAAATTAAACTTCAGGCCTTCATCTTGGTAAATATGAATATTTGAATATGCATTAGCTGCATATATTAATGCTATATTACATAGTCAATAAGGCCCAAACAGCATTTGTTTATATGATCTTCATGGTGCAATCTGTCCAGATGTGACTGCAATTAAGCAGATGGGTTAACTCTATTCTTGATTAGTAAGGGTGTCAGGGTTAATGGGGAATGGGCAGGAGAATGGGGTTGAGAGGGAAAGATAGATTAGCCATGATTGAATGGCGCAGTAGACTTGATGGGTCAAATTGCTTAATCCTGCTCCTACGATGAACTCATGAACTTATAAATGAGGCTAGCAATCCATCCATTATGATTTGTTATAATGTGAAAACTAGCTGTTCATACTCTTTGAAATAAATTGTTACAAATAAGGCACTGAAATGTGTAAGAGCCAGTATTTTAATGTTATTCTTCAGTTCCTGGTATTCTCTAAAAGCTATCAGTCAAAGATCTCGTAAAACTGACCATCAAGATCTCAACAGTTCATTTCTAACTTTCCCATCTTTCACTTAGTATTCATAAAATTACATTAAGAGGTTTATTTGTTCCTTTATTTGCTCCTTTGTAATACGTGCATCAAGGAGAATGCAAAGGCTGTTTGCTTTCATTCTGCAGGAATTCATCCTCAGGGAGTAACCCAACTGTTGGACATAAACTGGTGAAGCCTCGAATGAGGTGCTTGAGTGTTTGCACTTGTTTTCATTTAAAATGGAAAATGTAATGTTAAGCCACATTTCAACAGATTTATGGAAATGTTGGTTACTGTTAAGTTCAGTCAATATGCAAGGACAGGAGACAGTAAAATGAATTTCTTTTGAAAAAAGGTATTTGACCATAAATAGCCACAACCAGCACACTGTGATTTCAGTGCCCTCAACCTGCAACATCTGACAACGATTAAGTCAGCGGGTGCATCACTGCCATCAAGTTCATTTCAAAGTGATGATTTTGTTATAAAATCACAATTCCTTCAGTGTGCAAATTGCGGCTTCAAAAATTGAACAACTTCTCTTTTAGTTTAGGGATACTGTGCAGAAACGGGCCTTCAGCCCACTGACTTCACGTCGACCAACACTAGCACGATCCTGCACACTTTGGGCACAATTGTGTGCAGTTTTGGTCTCCTAATTATTGTGTGCAGTTTTGGCCCCCTAATTTGAGGAAGGACATTCTTGCTATTGAGGGAGTGCAACGTAGGTTTACAAGGTTGGTTCCCGGGATGGCGGGACTGTCATATGCTGGGCTTGTACACTCTGGAGTTTAGAAGGATGAGAGGGGATCTCATTGAAACATATAACATTGTTAAGGGCTTGGACACACTAGAGGCAGGAAACATGTTCCCGATGTTGGGGGAGTCCAGAACCAGGGGCCACAGTTTAAGAATAAGGAGTAAGCCATTTAGAACGGAGACGAGGAAACACTTTTTCTCACAGAGTGGTGAGTCTGTGGAATTCTCTGCCTCAGAGGGCGGTGGAGGCGGGTTCTCTGGATGCTTTCAAAGAGAGAGCTAGATAGGGCTCTTAAAAATAGCTGTGTCAGGGAATATGGGGAGAAGGCAGGAACGGGGTACTGATTTGGGATGATCAGCCATGACCACATTGAATGGCGGTGCTGGCTCGAAGGGTCAAATGGCCTACTCCTGCACCTATTGTCTATTGGCTATTGTCTATTGTCAATTCACAATTTTTAATCAAGCTGATTAGACTGCAAACCTCTATGTCTTTGGAGCGTGGGAGAAAACCGGAGGACCCGGAGAAAACCCACGCAGATCACGTGGAGAACATACAAACTCCATACAGACAGCACCCCTTAGTCAGGATCTAACCCGGGTCTCTGCTAATATAACAATGGAAAGCTGTTCACACCAAAGACAGAAGGCATTCAAGATGATAGCCCACTACCACTGCCTCACAATTAATGAGAGAATGGGAAATAAAATACAGCCCTTACAAGTGACAGCCCTGTTGCTGGGAATGAAATTATAAAAAAAAGCCGTTTTATGGAAAATACTAAGCTGTTAAACTGTCCAGATGAAGAGGGTTGATTCTAATAATTGATTCTCAGTTGCATGCTGGCAACTGAGAATCACCATGCTGGAAAATATGTTAAGTCCAGCTTATGAAAAACTGCTATTGAAATCTATGGTTGGATATAAATAGTGATCTTAAACTCAACTCAACATCATGTAGATGCACAGAATCCCTTGCCCAGAGTGGGGGAATCGAGGACCAGAGGATTATAGCTTAAGGTGAAGGGGAAAAGATTTAATAAGAATCTGAGCGGTAGTTTTTTCACACAAAGGAGGGTGGGTGTATGGAACAAGCTGCCAGCGGAGGAAGTTGAGCCTGGGACTATCCCAACATTTAAGAACCAGTTAGACAGGTACATAGATAGGACTAGTTTGAATAGGATAGGTGTAGCTGGGACATGTTGGCCGGTGTGGGCAATTTGGGCCGAAGGGCTTGTTTCCACACTGTATCACTCCATAACTCTATGTATTTCCTCATTATGTAACAACTTTATAGTTATTAAGCAAATCGCCATTATCCAGGCCACAGTTACACCATTCAAAATCTTATTCAGCTATACCAGGGGTCGGCAACCTTGTTCTGCATAGGGGCCAGGACGCATGTCTGTGAGCGGATGGCGGGCCACATCTATCATGTGTACACATGGATCCCGCCCCCATCCTGCCCCGGATGGCAGGCATCAAATCACATGTTCACATAGATCCCGCCCCTTCGAGGACGCCACCCGGAGCACTGGTCCCTGGTTACGGGCAAAGATGGTTACGGGCGGTCACGAACATGGCGTACCTACGGACCATTGCCTTGGCTCTGTCCTGAAGGCAGTGGGTAAAATACTGATACTCACTTGTCCACGGCCTATTGACAACCCCGATCCCGACAGTGAGGCCCAGACACAGAAGGTGCATGGCCGTGCCAGCGGCTTCGTGCAGGATGCGGTACAGCCAGAGCTCAGTGCTCGGCCGCGCACAGATCTCGTAAAGCCACGATGGCCCTCGGGCTGTACTCCACCTCCACTGAACAATATCTCGATTTTAAAATTCTAACCTTTGTTCGACGTCTGTCCATTGTCAATATTCTCACTCCTTTTTAGTTTTAGTTTTAGAGATACAGTTTTAGTTCTAGAGATACAGCGCGGATACAGGTCACACACACGAGGGCCAATTTACAATTTTACACAAGCCATTTAACCTACAAACCTGTACGTCTTTGGAGTGTGGCAGGAAACCGGGGATCCTGGAGAAAACCTACACAGGGCCCGGTGAGAATGTACAAGCTCCGTACAGACAAGCACCTGTAGTGTGGATTGAACCCGGGTGTCTGGAGCTGTGAGGCAGCAACTTTACCGTTGCATCATCGTGCCTGCAACTAATCTCCTACAACTTCTTTCATAATGAAACCAAAAAAATTATGTAATCTTCTAATTCTGGTTTCTTGATCCACCACTGATGGCCATGCTTTCAGCAGTCAGGGCCCATATCTCCGGGATCCCCTTCCACAGTCTATCCGCCTCACATTCACCCTTTAAGGGCCTGTCCCACTTGGGGCGACCTAAGCTGCGAGTTTAGACGAGTTTGCCCTGGACTCAAACTCGCAGCAGGGTTGCACGAGTTCCTAGGAGGTCGTATGAGGTGGCTGGAACCCTCCTTCATGCTCGAGGGAGGTTCCCGCCTACTCGCGGTCTCAGCTAGGCCGCGGAATTGTTTTCAGGATATTGAAAAATTGTCTGCGAGTAAAATTTGGTCAGCATGGTTCTTTTACACTGTGGAGTGGTGTGGACCCCGCAGAGGAGTGGGGTCCCTATTTACTTACAAGCACTCGAGGACAGCCGTAGGCAATCTCCTGCACTGACCTGCCATTTTGATTTGCTCAGTGGAGTTTCACGACCTAGGAAGACCTACCGGTAGGTAAAATTCCTGCTAAACTTTATTATACTTCTTAAAAGTGTCTCCACTCCTTCTTCCCCCCCCCCCCCCTTCTCTCCCCTTCTCATCCCCTTCTCCCCCCCTTTTTCTCCCCTTCTGTCTCCCTTCTCTCTCCTCTCCCCTTCTCTCTCCTTCTCTTTCCTTTTCTCCCCCCCTCCCCCCCCCCCCAACGCTCTATAAAGGACTTACGGTACTCTGTGTGGCAACCGTTTACCGTCCTATTCATCGCGCAGACAGCGCTCCCCCGCTTTCCCTGGCCCCCACCTTCTCAATGTGTTTGTGTGTGTGCGGTCGGTAGATGCAGCTCGCGGTTTCAACGGGGTCGGTCGATCCAGCTCGAGGCTTTCCAGGCAAGTGCCCTCGAGCTTGAAGGTCAAAGGCACTCTTCTGGACTTGCGGATTAGGTCGCCCAAGTGAGACAGGTCCTTTAAGGTGTAGATTAAAACATACATCTCTAAGCCTTTCATCATCAGCCTTGATGTCTCCTTCTGTGAACACTTTTGCTCCATTAAGGTGTGAAAAAGGGATGCAGTGGCGGGGGAGTGTTTGTTACTAGATGGATAACACTGAGGACTATACTGAAAAAAAAAAAGAAATCTATCATCCTTACCCAGTCTAACCATTAACCATAACCGTACACCAATAGACAACGAGGTTGATTCTTAACAGCACAAGTCACATTGTTATATCAAAACTGCTCCATTAAAACAGATTCATAATGAGATAGAAGATGGACACAAAAATTTGGAATAAAGGGCCTGTCCCACTTACGTGTCCTTGGCACGCAAATTACGCGACCTCGTGGCCGCGTTGAGCCGAGATGGTCGAGCGAAGGTCGGGCGCGATTACATGCGTACGAACAGCCGTCTGGAACGCGTGACGTCATTTGAAGATGGACACAAAGCTGGAATAACTCAGCGGGACCGGCTGAGAGAAGGAATGGGTGACGTTTCGTGTCGAGACTCTTCTTCAGTCTGAAAAGAAGTTGTCTTGACCCGAGACGTCACCCATTGCTTCTCTCCAGAGATGCTGCCGGTCCCGCTGAATTACTCCAGCATTTTGTGTCTATCTTCAAGGAATGAGTGACATTTTGGGTTGAGACCTTTCTTCTGAGTCTGAAGGAGGGTCTCAACCCGAAACGTCACCCATTCCTTCAATGCAGAGATGCTGCCTGTCCCGCTCAGTTTGAGATAGAACTAGCAGCTCAAAACTAGGCACGCAGAAGGCACTCTGGGCCATTGGCAACAGCTACAATGCCCCACCGTGACCTGGCATATCCCTCACTTGACAATTACTATCATGCCCGCAAATCCAGATTCAGTGTCTGCCGCATCAAAAGTATTCAAATATGAGATGCTAGCCGAGTGAAGCTGCCACACAGGACTATAATCATGGTAATCAGTAAAAGGAGCAGGCAATAGACTTAAGTGAGCTTGGATCAGGACTGAGCTCTGCCTTCCTGCCACATTTAGTGCTGAATGGCTGGGTGGACAATTAAACGGATGGAAGAAGCACTTGTACCCTTACTAGAAGCAGGAAGGTAGGGCCTTGCACGTCAGTATCAAAGTTCAGCCCGAAGCATTCACAGCTACATTCACCCAGGAGTGCCGAGAGAATGGTGTATCTCGGCTTCCTCCTGAGATTCGCAGAAACAAATATTCAGCCAGTCTGACTCACTCCACATGATATCAAGAAATAGCCCAGAGCATTGGATACAGTCGAGACAACAGGCCTGATAACACTCCTAATACAGTATTGAAGAATTCCACTAGCACTAGGTGTATCTCTCCCTGATCAATAGTCTTGTTTTCAAATCAATTTTCAGGATCTGGCCTTCATTGGCAAGTCCAGCAATTTTTGCACATTCCTCCCTCTGAACTGCTTGCTATCCTTCAGGTGAAGATACTTAAACAATACTATTAGATAAAGAGAAAGACACAAAATGCTGGAACAACTCAATGGGTCAGGTAGCATGGGTTACACAAAAAGCTGGAGAAACTCGGGTGCAGCAGCATCTAAGGAGCGAAGGAGATAGGTGACGTTTCAGGTCGAGACCCTTCTTCAGACTGGTCAGGGATCAGGGAAATGAGAGATATAGACGGTGATGTGGAGAGATAAAGAACAATGAATGAAAGATATGCAAAAAAGTATCGATGATAAAGGGAACAAGCCATTGTAAGCTGTTTGTGGTGTGAAAATGAGAAGCTAGTGCGACTAGGGTGGGGGAGGGAGATAGAGATAGAGGGAATGCCAGGGCCCGAGGGCTGAGGGAGAGGTGGGAAGGGGAGGAGACAGCAAGGGTTAACAGAATTGAGAACATTCAATGTTCAAGCCCAAAGGATGCAGACTCCCCAAGCGGAATATGAGGTGCTGTTCCTCCAACTTGCGGTCTCTGGAGAACATGGATATGTGAAGTTTTGGATCGGGACCCTTCTTCAGACGGAGAGCAGGAAATAAACCTCGCGTCTCTTGGCTCTGTGAGGTTGTGGGTTTGGGAAATCTTTTTCGTAAAGGTGAATAACTGCAGTGCACGTCCATTGCTGGAAGAGGAAATTAATACATAATATGGCTATTGGCTTACTAATCAAGTGGGCTGCGTTGTCAAGGGTGATGTCAAGTGTTTTCAGAGTTGCTGGCATCACCGCACCCATCCAGACAAATGTGAAGATTGATGCAAAATGCTGGAGTAACTCAACAGGTTGGGCAGCATTTCTGGAGAAAAGGAATACGTGAAGTTTTGTATCGAGACTTTTCTTCTTCAGACTGAGAGGTGAAGTATTTTATCAGCCTCCAGATACCCCTTCCCCATAGCCAACAATGAACCATTCTACATTTCCTTGATCACATCTGCTTTGATCTGTTGTTTTCACACCTTGCCCCTCCATATCTCTAATTTCACTCTCCCCAGACTCTCAGTTCACAGAAGGGTCTCGACCCGAAACGGCACCCATTCCTTCTCTCCAGAGATGCTGCCTGACCCGCTGAGTTACTCCAGCATTTTGTCTGTCTTCGATGTGTAAACCAGCATCTGCAATTCCTTCCTGCAAACAGCCTCTAGATATACCTGGTTGATGGTGAAAAGGTGTGCCACGAGGTGAGTCACCAGCTACAGGATATGCCGACTCTAAACTGCTCTTGCAACTGCTCTTTACACATGGCCAGTTTGGTTGGTTATCGAGTCAATAACCCCCAGGATATTGATGGGAGGGCATTCAGATGAAAATGCCGTTGAATAGCAAGAGCTTGACTTTATTGTTTGAGATTGTCACCACCTGGCTCGGATATTACTCAGCACATATCAACACTATGTCTAGTTGCACGCAGGTATTAGTCAGAGGGTAGTTAACCTGTGGAACTAATTTCCACAGAGAGCTGTGGAGGCCAAGTCAGTGATAGACAAATTCTTGATTCGAACGGGTGTCAAGGGTTATGGGGAGAGGGCAGGATAATGGAATTAGGAGGCAGAGATCAGCCATGATTGAATGTTTGAGTAGACTCGATGGTCCTAATGGCTGAATTCTACTCCTATAACTTGTGAACTGCTCTATTTGCTGCGGAGTTGCAAATTCATCAGCAAACATCCCCAGAGATGGACAATAAATGGTGTTTTAGCCAGTGACTCTTACATTCTCAGATAGTAATGAAGAAAAAATAATAAAAAACGGAAGCACTTGTTTTTACTTTGTTTTTATTCTAATAGCCTGAAATGTTTGTTCTCAAGATTTATGTGATACCAACTTTTACTCTGTGAGAAAGGCAAGATAAGCTTGACGTAAATTTGATAGCCAGAATGCCAACACCTTTAATTGACAAAACAACAGCTCCATGTATCAGCAGGGATGTGAGATGGGGTGAGACATTTGAATGCAAAACTGTGTCCCGGAGGGTAGATTTCTGTATCGGAGGTGTCAAAAACCACATTATCCAGGTCTGCCTTACGGCAAGGATCCAAAGAATTAAATTGTCAGCGTGCCACAACATATCATCTTGTTCCCATCTTTCGTGCAGCTTGAATCTTCTCCCTAACCCTCTGTCTCTTCTCCTCCTGAAAGTAATTTCTGTAAAAACATGTTTGTGACCTGAGAAGGAGAGCAACCACAGTGACTTTTGACCTGCTAAAACCTACTTGTTTCCTCCCTTCCCCAGTCGTGGTGAAGAGTTCAAACTGACACATTAACTATTTCTCTTTCCACAGGTGCTGTCTGAACCTGTTGAGCAAGTTCTGGTTTTATCATCTTTTTCCAACAACTGGCCATACTCCTAGTTGAAGCACCTCGGGATATTTTGCTGCATTTAAATGTATTGTACAACATTTGAGAAACAATTAGGGCAGGTACATGGATAGTAGACACAAAATGCTGGAATAACTCAGCGGGACAGGCAGCATCTCCGGAGAGAAGGAATGGGTGACATTTCGGGTCGAGACCCTTTTTCAGACTGATGTCAGGGGAGTGGGCGGGACAGATATAGAATGTCGTCGGAGTCAGTAAGATGTGGGGGAACTGGGAAGGGGGAGGGGATGGAGAGAGAGGGAACGCAAGGGCTATTTGAAGTTAGAGAAGTGGGGTGTAAGCTTCCCAAGCAAAAGATGAAGGGTCTCGACCTGAAACATCACCCATTCCTTCTCTCCAGAGATGCTGCCTGTCCCACTGAGTTACTCCAGCGTTTTGTGTCTACCTTCGATTTAAACCAGCATCTTGAGTTCTTTCCTACAAATTTTGTCCAGTACTTGACTAGGACAGGTTTGGAGTGGGATGGGTCAAACGCAGGCAAGTGGGACGAGTGTAGATGGGGCATGTTGGTCAGTGTGGGCTGATTCTATGTCAGAATTTCTTTGGTGGTCAATCCAAATTCTGTTCATGACAGTTTCTTGTGTGCAAATAGACTGCAGCAATTATTACACTTTAACGTTATTTAATTGGCCATAATGTGCTCTGGGGCCTCCTGAGGCTGAGAAATACAGTTGACTCTTTACAAAAAAAAAATTATACAAATAACAATGAGATAAAATAGCATAATCATAACGATGGTGAGCTGGCTGCCAACGTTCTGGATCATTGATCCAACATCATGAGTTTGAATTCCCCACCGCAGCTGGGGATTTTAAACTCACATAATTAAATAAAACTGGATTTTTTTTTAATCGTAAAAACCTAATTTTAATAAAGTAACCATGAAAGCCAGATTGTTGTAAAAGTCCATCTGCCTCACCAGTGGCCTTCAGGGGTAGAAATCTGCAATTGTAGCTCATACGTGACTTTAACACACCTCTTAACTGCTTCCTCAGTTCAACGGTCATTATAGACGGACAAAATGTGCAGTGACATCCACTTGCATACAAAATGAAATCTGCTCACTGTTTATTTAATGTGCAAAATTTGGAATCACCCCATAACTTGTCTGAAGTTGCATATGCAACAGAAAAGTAGGAGCCCGGCCTTTTAAAATAAATTGAATGAACAAAAATGTTTTTAAAAGGTGGTGTGAAAGTGCAAAATTTTGAATTTTACTTCGGAGTCACGTGAGTGACTATGTGAAGTATGTCATTATGTCCGCGCATGTCGCACTGAACGGGCTGGAGAGCGCAGATCCACCAGCGGTAAGTAGAAACCTCACAGGTAAGTGGTTTTGAAAACTTTGCCTGGAAGTATTTCAACTCTGTCAAGCTGGCTCGAGCTGTCAGTAGGAGTCGGTGGTATGGAGCGGTCAGGTAGGAGAGTTCGCAGCAAGCGTGGGTCCAGCGATCCGGATTCACAAATTAGATCGGGTCGGCAGATTAGAGAGGCAACGCCTGTTCCGATACCGGGTGCCGTTTTACCGACAGCCGAAATACTAGAGAGTGAACTTTCCACACCAGCTCCAGGAACTCAGGAGCCTGAGGCCACTGATAGCCATAGGAAGGCTAAAAGAAAGTCTATCAGACCCGTTTTGTCAGACGAGTCTGAAGAAGAAGGAGACTCCCCTCCAGATAATAAAAGAATGTGAGGGAGGATGCAAAATATGGAGAAGATGCTCCAAACTTTGATAAATCAAGGGTAAAAGGCCCCAGTGATTCCCCAGACAGCTGCTCAAGAAGGCCCATATCAAGAAGAATATGTGGAGTATCAGCAAGGGGATTTCCTTCCAGCGCCTTGTTTAGGACTGGAGGATGCCTCCCCACAGTATGACTTGGGAGAAGCAGGGCAGGATGAAGCTGACCCTGATTCTGGTGTCCCTGCTCATGTGCATACACCAGAGCACAAGAGCCACGCTCCGGGTGTCCCGGAAATAGCAGTGAGTTTTGCTATTCCGGAGGGGACTGGTGAGGCAATGGACGAGTATCTTGCCAACAATATCAATTATTTAGTGTCTCACCAGCTCCAGCAAGCTATGATGCAAGAGACTACTGACAAATATAAGACACCTGTCTAATGTGCATCACTGAAAGTTGATATGACAGTAACATTACCAACAGCCAAGGTTGTGGATATTGCTAATGTCTGTACTTGCCTCACACAAAAACTTTATCCCTCCATCCGAGAAGTCGCTAAGGTCATTGGGAAATTGGTAGCAGCTTTCCCTGCAGTACAGTTCAGACCTTTGCATTATCAACATTTGCAAAGTGCAAGAGAACAAGCACTAAAAGAGCATGATGGCCATTTTGATCGGGTTATGCAGTTACCAACCACAGCTCTAGCAGAATTGCAGTGGTGGATTGTTAATGTTAGTCAAGCGATCAATAACATTTTGGTGCAAGAACCTTCAGTGATCTTACAGACTGATGTAAGTGCTCTTGGATGGGGGGGCTACGGACACCGAGTCTAGCTGTGGGGGTAGATGGAATGAACTGAGTTGGATGATCAGCCATGATCATATTGAATGGCGGTGCAGGCTCGGAGGGCCGAATGGCCTACTCCTGCACCTATTTTTCTATGTTTCTATGTTTCTATGAACAAGAAGGTTTGATTCTCCACACACAAGGAATAAATTATTTTGAATTATTGGGGGCATTTTATGGGTTAAAGGCATGTTGCTCCACAATGAATAATTTACACGTTCAACTCCAGATTAATAACACCACAGCAGTGGCATATATTAATCATATGGGAGGAGCAAGATCAGTATCATGTGATAACTTGGCTAACCTCATGTGGCATTGGTGTATTTCAAAGAACATTTGGGTTTCAGCCATCTATCTACCAGGTATAGACAATGTGGTGGCAGACCATAGGTCGCGAATATAGAATGGAGGTTGAATTCTGAAATTTTCAAACAATTGTCACTCGATTTGGGTTGCCAGATATTGATCTGTTTGCATCCAGATTAAATCACCAGTTGCCTAAATATGTTTCATGGGAGCCAGATCCAGGAGCAGTAGCCGTGGATGCATTCTCGTTACATTGGGGGCACTCATTCTTTTATGCATTTCCTCCATTTTGTCTGATCACGAAATGCCTCACCAAAATAGAGCGTGACTCCGCCACAGGCGTTTTGGTGGTCCCAGATTGGCCAACACAACCATGGTTCCCATTAGTACTCAGAATGATGGCTCAGCCATTCATGATGATTCCCAGCTGCAGTAATTTGTTGGTGCATCCGGTTACAGGAGAAAGTCACCCGTTACATGACTGTATTAATTTGTTGGTCTGCAGGTTCTGACCAGACCATTCCAAGGCCTTGGATTGTCGAACAGGACCATGGAGGTTATCACTGCAGCCAGGAGAAATAGCACTCAAAAACAATATGTGGTTCACATAAAGAAATGGGAGATGTTCTGTGTACAATCAAATATATCTTATCATACTGCAAGCATATGTGATGTGTTGGAGTTCCTTGCTAAGTTGCATTTTGATGAGCACTTGAGTTATAGTGCCATTAACAGTGCTCGGAGTGCTTTGTCCTCCAATTTAGGGCAGTCTTCAGAACAACAACCTATCGGGTCTCATCCGTATCCTGATTTATGAGAGGAATTTTTAACAAAAACCCTCCTAAACCTAGATATACAGAAATCTGGGATATCAGTCCTGTTCTCACACTGCTTCGGCAATGGGCTCCAATTACGTCATTATCTATGCAGAGATTAACTCTTAAAGTGTTTATGCTAATGGCGCTAGTTTCAGCACAACGTGTACAAACATTACAATTGTTACGAATAGATTGTATGACATGAGAATTAAGGGACAGAAGTTTCGGGGTAACGTGAGGGGGAACTTCTTTACTCAGAGGGTGGTGGCTGTGTGGAATGAGCTTCCAGCAGAAGTGGTGGAGGCAGGATCGATTTTAACATTTAAGAGTAAAGTGGATAGGTATATGGACGTGAAGGGAATGGAGGGGTATGGTCTGAGTGCAGGTAGATGGGACTAGGGGAAAACAAATGGTCGGCACGGACTGGAAGGGTCGAGAGGGCCTGTTTCCGTGCTGTAATTGTTATATGGTTATATGGTTATATGGTTATTTGTCTGTAGATGACATTACATTTTATGTCTATGATTTAGTCAAACAAAGCAGGCCAGGTATGGCAGAAATGCAAGGTGACGTTTAAAGCCTATCCTGTTGACCAAATGTTATAGTGTAGTTAAACACTTAAGCCAATATATTGAGTTAACATGGAGTCTCAGAGGTTCTGAAGACAGGACTGCTCATTAGTCACAAAAAGCCATGTAAAAGAGTGTCAGTACAAAATATTTACAGAGGGGTTATTACTGTTTTTTGTTATTATTAAAAATAGTTATTGAATAATTTGAAGCAATGTTCAACATATTATTTATTCACTACTGTGTCAACCGAAGCAGATTGTCGTATGGAGTGCATCTACGGCATGAAAACACAAAGCTTTGAAATCTTCACGTAGTCACTCACGTGACTCCGAAGTAAAATAGTAAGATTAAACGAGAACTTACCAGTTCGAAGTTTGATCCTTATTTTATGAGGAGTGACGTTGAGGGATTACGTGCCCTCCGCTCCCACCCTCATAATCTAAGAGATCATCTGGTAGTTCTAGTCTTTTTAAAGCCTTACTATGTTACTTCGTCTATTTGTTTTCTGTGTTTTCACGCCGCTGCTTTGAAGTATGACGCGCATGCGCCTGGCGGGGCTTCTTCATGTAATCCCTCAACGTAACTCCTCATAAAATAAGGATCAAACTTCGAACTGGTAAGTTCTCATTTAATCTTACTATCAACCAAAACTTGTCTGAAGTTGCATATGCAAAAAGTAGGAGCCCAGTCTTTTAAAATAAATTGGATGAACAAAATAAAATACATCCTTGTGTGTTTCCTGGTGGTTAGGTATCATCACTGACAATTTCATATTATCCTTCATGGCTTTTGTCTTGATTTGAACTTAGTTGAGAATAATGGGTAGAGAAAAAAGATACAAAGTGCTGGTGGGGTAAGCGGGACAGGCAGCTTCTCTGGAGTCTGATGAAGGGCCTCGACCTGATGAAGGGCCTCGACCCGAAGCGTCACCTATTCCTTTGCTCCAGAGATGCTGCCTGACCTGCTGAGTTACTCCAGCATTTTGTGTCTATCTCTTAAGAACATGGATAGGCGATGGTTTGGGTCGGGATCCTTCTTCACGGATTGTAGGGGGGAGTGGGAGAAAGCTGGAAGAAAGGAGGGGCATGACAAATCATGGCAGGTAATAGGTGGATATAGGCCAGGGAGGTTTTGATAGGCAGATGAGCGGAACAAAGGCCAGAGATAAAACAAAGGTGTGAACAGGATTGAAGAGCCACGAATGGTTCTCCCGAGATGCTGCCTGACCCCTTAAGATACTCCTGCATTTTGTGTAAACTAGCATCTGCAGTTCCTCGTTTCTACTGAAGATAGACACAAAATGCTGGAGTAACTCAGCGGAACATGCAGCATCTCTTGATAGAAGGAATGATTGACGTTTCGGGTCGAGACCCGTCTTCGGACCAATAGTGTGGCTGGAGTTACATGTTGGCCTGACAAAGTTCCTTTCTGAACTAGCACATGTGGACCCATTACTTTAACTTTATGTGCCATCTTCCTGCCAGATTCTATCAAAACTCAGTGTCAGAACTTTTTACATTTCGTTTTCGTCAAGATGCTTTCAAGAGAGAGCTAGATAGGGCTCTTAAAAACAGCGGAGTCAGGGGATATGGGGAGAAGGCAGGAACGGGCTACTGATTGGGGATGATCAGCCATGATCACATTGAATGGCAGTGCTGGCTCGAAGGGCCGATGGCCTACTCTGATGCACCTATTGTCTATTGTCTATTGTTTTCCCAATACGTGCATTGCAAATCAAGCAGTTTAAGCATTAAACTGTCCGAACCAGAAGTGTATCCCTGTTTGGCACAGACATTGTGGGCCAAAGCCCCAGTTCCTGTCCAGTGCTGTTCTATGTTCCTGATTTGGATTGCTTTGCTGTCCTCCTAGATCCCTGATGAAATCTGGAATCTCTCCTCTTTTCTGCCTCCTCCTCCATGGATACAAATGCAGTGTTTGAAAAGTCTATGCTCTCCCCATGCTCTTGCTTTCTTCATTGTTTCACAGGTCAGGTTTAACTGCTAGCACAGATCCTGGTGCTATCTATTTTAGCTTTAAGAAATGCAAGCTCACTTTAAGATGAAAGGAAAGACGGTGGGCACTCTGCTGCCCCATGCCACCAATGAACAGCATACAGTACAGTGCATTCAGAAAGTATTCAGACTCCTTCCCTTTTTCCACATTTTGTTACGTTACAGCCTTATTCTAAAATGGATCCAATTCCTTTTTAGTAATCATCTGTCTACACACAATACCTCATGATAAAAAAGTGAAAACAGGTGTTTAGAAATGTTTGCAAAGTAATTAAAAAGAAATAACTGAAATTTCACATTTACATAAGTATTCAGGCCCTTTGCTATGACAAACACAAAATTGAGCTTAGGTGCATCCTGTTTCCATTGATTATCCTTGAGACGTTTCTACAACTTGATTGGAGTCCACATGTGGTAAATTAAATTGATTGGACATGATTTGGAAAGGCACACACCTGTCTATATAAGGTCCCACAGTTGACAGTGCATGTCAGAGCAAAAACCAAGTCATGAAGACGAAGGAATTGTCCGTAGACCTCCGAGACAGAATTGTGTCGAGACACAGATCTGGGGAAGGGTATAAAACAATTTCTGCAGCATTGCAGGTCCCGAAGAGCATAGTGGCCTCCGTTATTCTTAAATGGAAGAACTTTGTAGCCACCAAGACTTCATAGAGCTGGCCGCCCGGCCAAACTGAGCAATCGGGGAGAAGGGTCTTGGTCAGGGAGGTGACCAAGAACTCGATGGTCACTCTGACAGAGCTCCAGAATTCCTCTGTGGAGATGGGAGAAACTTCCAGAAGGACAACTATATCTGCACGCCTCCACCAATCAGGCCTTTATGGTAGAGTGGCCAGACCTCAGTAAAAGGTACATGGCAGCTCACTTGGAGTTTGCCAAAAGGCACCTAAACAAGATTCTCTGGTCTGAAGAAACCAAGATTGAACTCTTTGGCCTGAATGCCAAGTGTCACGTCTGGATGTAACCCCTGGCCAATACCATACCTACGGTGAAGCATGGTGGTGGCAGCATCATGCTGTGGGGATGCTTTTCAGCAGCAAGAACTGGGAGACTAGTCAGGATCGAGGGAAAGATGAACGGAGCAAGGTACAGAGAGATCCTTGATGAAAACCTGCTCCAGAGCGTTCTGCACCTCAGACTAGGGCAGAGGTTCACCTTCCAACAGGACAACAACCCTAAGCACACAGCCAAGAGTGGCTTTGTGACGTGTGTGTGTGGGTGTGTGTGTGTGTGTGTGTGTGTGTGTGTGTGTGTGTGGGTGTGTGTGGGTGTGTGTGTGTGTGTGTGTGTGTGTGTGTGTGTGTGTGTGTGTGTGTGTGTGTGTGTGTGTGTGTGTGTGGTGTGTGTGTGGGTGTGTGTGGGTGTGGGTGGGTGTGGGTGGGTGTGGGTGGGTGGGTGGGTGGGTGGGTGGGTGTGTGGGTGTGTGGGTGTGTGTGGGTGTGTATGTGTGTGCGGCCAGTCGATCCAGCTCGCGGTTTCAACGCGGACGGTCGATCCAGCTTGAGGTTTTCCAGGCGAGTGTCCTCGAGCTTGAAGGTCAAAGACACTCTTCTTCACTCACAGATTAGCTCGCCGCAGTGGGACAGCCCCTTTAGTCCAGTTAAATCCATGTGCAGGGTTACCTGATCACAGAAGGTGGAACAGTAGGGGTTGGTGAACAGTTAATTTGTTCCTGCTTGCGATCCAGTAACTGCTGTTTGGGTAGCCTGTATACAGACAGTGTCTGGCTTCTCTATTATGCCCCACTGGTTGAAGATATTGGCAATCTTCACAATAAAGGCTCATAAATTAACCTGGCTAATTAGGTCAGCTGTTCAAGCCTAGCGACAGACAATGAACAGTACTCGGCAAGGAGTTAACACACCGCTAAATCTTTTTTAATGATTTGCCTCTCGGTGATATATATCTTTTGCCACATTAATTCTTTGCAATATTGTTTCTTTACTTTCCAAATTCATTTCACACTTCAAATTCTCTGTGATTCTCTTCATTGCTGCAAGCTCTGCGATGCTATTATTCCTCTAAGGTAATATCTGCCAGATAACTGGATAAAATTTGCAATATTTCCCAGTTCATCTCTTTATCATCAGTCAACATTAATGTTTAATTAGTCTTTGCCCAGTGCTAACCATCTTACACATTCACCCTTTCCATTGCCTCAGTCGTCCTATCTATTATTAATAACCTTGAACCCATAAGCAAAAATAAGCCACCAACTTTTTCTTTCACCTTCTTCCCCGTATCTTTCATAATTTGACAACTTTACATACTTTAGATTTTGGTCTCTTAAAAATTGAGGAGTAGTATTTCAAAATCGTACTCTGTTTCGTTTCAAACTTGTACTCATGTTTACATTTGCTCCGTAGTGAATTTTGATAGACTAACCGTTAAGAAAGAAACCAAGATAAGGAGTATCAATTTTTAAGTTATTTTACCTGATCTCTGTATTCTATATCTCCTCAGGATCCTTCTCAATATTTATTCCTCAATCCAGGCAGGTACTGATTGGGGATGATCAGCCATGATCACATTAAATGGCGGAGCTGGCTCGAATGGCCTACTCCTGCACCTATTGTCTATATCACAAAACCATATTATCTGTTCATCTGGAGACTCAGCAACAGCAGCCGCAATACCTTCTGCACTTCAGAAGTGACAATGCTTCAATAGTGGCTCTGCAGGACTTTGGTCCGGCTGCATTTGGAGTATTCTGTGCATTTGTGCCCTATTACAGGGAAGATGGAGGCTTTGGAGAAGTTGCAGAGGAGATTACCAGAGCTCTGCCTGATTGGAGGGTTTCAGCTACAGGGAGAGTTTGGATCGACTTGGATTGTTTTCTCTGGAACATCTGAGTTTGAGGGGAGACATGATAGAAGTAAATAAAATTATGAGAGCATGCAGCATAAACAGGGTACACAGTCAAAAACTTTTACCCAGGGTGGAAATGTGCAACACTAGAGAGGGTAGCTGCAAAGTGAGAGAGGGAGAAACTGAGATTTTTTTTCACACAGAGAGTAGTGGGGGCCTGGAATGCATTGTCACGAGTGGTTAAGGCAGATATGATAGTGGTATTTAAGAGGCTTCCAGCCAGGGAGGTGGAATTGCAAGGAGCAGAGGGATATAGATCATGTACAAACAGACTGTGGGCCAAAGGGTCCATTCCAGTTCTGTACTGTTCTATGTTTTATGCTCTAATTCCTGAGCTATATTTGCTTTAAGACATCACAAAGCCGTGTAAAGTGCCGTACCTGTGCAGGTCTTTCATCTCAATTTCATTCACCTCAATTAAGTAGGAAAATGTCATACAATAACATTATTTTAGTTTATTAATAAAAAAATAAGAGAACAACTATTAGGCAGCATTTATTTAAACAAAATTTAAGAGAATTGGCAAAAGGGGGAAAAAATACTTTACCCAACAAGCCATCATGATACATAAAATGTAACATTTTAAAAATGCTTAAAGCTAAAAGCTGTATTGGAACAAACTTTAAAAAAAAAGCAATTCAATGAGGAAAGAGCAATAAAATGGTCACTTTTCAATGACCCGCCATTGCCTAGATAGCTCCACTGGCTTCCCTTCCTGTGCAATTCCTATTTATTTTCTCTCCAGTCGATCTTAGATTAAGCTAATCTCCTTCTTAAGGAAATTAATTACCTACATTGTGCAGAGAAATATTACTGAGAGATTCAGCGTCATTACCTAATAAAACTGACATCAATTTAAGAACCTATTAGATATGTCCAAGTAAACCCAGAACTAAGAAAATTGCTACCAGCAATTGGTCAGGAGTCAACAGACTGTGCTCCAACACTGGATCCAACGGCAATCATCTGGAGACCATGTGCTTTCATTGTTCAAGAGATTATTTCACCAGAAAATTGTGCTCCTGGCCCACTGTGTTGCATTTTCACAATGATTTAATTGGATGGAAAATGCTAGGCAAAGCTCAGAAAACCATTTAGTAAGATAGAATTAGTTTAACTGGAAATTTGTATTAAAATATTCTTTTCAATCATTTTAATGACTTTTTCATTCATATTTTTGAAGTTTTAAAACATTATGTCTTCATGTGACTAAAGTCCACTTAAGATTTTACAGATTTTCGAATGTCTCACGTGTCTCTGATCACCTCAGGTATATTCAAAGATCTATGTTTTGAAATAACAATGAAATGTCATGTTGCAATGCAGGCCATGATAACATTTTCAATTCTCAGGCCCACATTGGGTACATGACTTTCAGGTTTCTATAAGCTCCCGTTAAAGGGAAGACCATTGAATATTGTACAAACAATGAACTGCAGATGCAGGTTTACACAAATTGACACAAAGTGCTGGAGTGACCATCAAAGGGATTTACTGGAGTTGCTGTCTCAAAAAGGCAGCCAGCATCATCAGAGCCCTACACCACCCCGACAACTCATTTCATCCCTGCCATCGGGAAGAAGTTACCGAAGCCTCTAACGTCCAACTTCTTCCCTACAAACTACAAGCAATTAAACATGACGACCTACAAATAAACTCTGAACTACATAGACTATTATTGCACTATTATTGTTTGTTTTTTATCTGTACATGTATGTGTATATATTCACGTGTGTGTGTGTGTATATAGAGTGTGTGTGTCTATGTGAGTATGTGTATATATACACACACACACACTACTTTTTTTATCTTTTATTATATTACTTACAGTGTTCTATGTTTACATATTCTGTTCTGCTGTTGCAAGTAAGAATTTCATTGTTCTTTCTGTGACATATGATAATAAATCTCTCTCTCTCTCTCTCTCTCTCTCTCTCTCTCTCCCTCTCTCTCTCTCTCTCTCTCTCTCCCTCACCCCCTCTCCCTCCCCCCCTCCCCCCTCCCCCTCACCCCCACAAGGTCAGGTAGCATCTCTGGAGAACTTGGATAAGGTGACATTTCAGGTCGGGACCCTTTTTCAGACCCTTGAAACACAATGAATAGCAGTGCAGGCTCGAAGGGCTGAATGGCCTCCTCCTGCACCTATTTTCTATGTTTCTATGAATACCATTGAAAACCATTGGTCTATAGCCTTCTACGCCTTGATTATTCAGGTGCTCTGCCAAATGTTGCTGCGATGTTGTGAGAGTACCCAACCCAACCATCTTCCAAGGCAGTGTGTTCCAGGCTGTAACCATCTTCTGGGTGAAAAAATGGCTCCTTACATCTCCTCCAAACCTATTACTCCGTAACTGAAACCTGTGTCATCTAGTCTCAGACACCTCTGGCAAAGCAAATGTTCCTTGACATCTACCCTACCTATGCCTCTTATAATTGTCCATCAGGTCCCCCTCAGCCTCCTCTGCTCCAAGGAAAACAAAGCCAGCATATCCAGTCTCTTCTGTTATTTAAACATTACATCTCGGTCAAAATGCTAGCGAATCTCTTCTGCATCCTCTCCAGTGCAATCATGTTCTTCCAACAGGCTGGTGCCTAGAATTGCACAGAATCTTCCATCTGTGGTCTAACCAATGTTTTATAAAGTCATACTAAGACTTTCCTGCTCTTATATTTTGTGTTTTACTAATGAAGGCAAACATCAGCACTTTATCTATCAGTGCTGCCACTTTCAGGGAACAATTGACTTGTGAATCAAGATATCTTTGGTCCTCAATAACCAGTAGGACCTTACCAATTATTGCATATGCCCTATCCTTATTGGATCCTCCAAAATGTATCACCACATAATTACCGAGAGTAAATCCCATGTGCCATTGTCCAATTTGCCAACAGAACAATATCATTCTGCAGCCTACACCTTTCTCACAAACAACACGCAACAATCTTTTTGTCACCGTTTAATAAACAATTAGACAGGTACATAGATAGGACACGTTCACTGCTTGAATTACAGCAGTGATACCTACAGTATCGACAGTTAGTGTTTGTTATTTGCAATAATTTCCAAAGATTTCCAATATATTAATTATTTTATCAAAGGCAAAATTGGAGTGAAAGTTTTCTGTGAAAGTTTTGATTAGGAGCAGCAGTGTGCCCTGGTTAGCTGATCTGCTCCCCCAAGTCAACTCTCCATGTTGATTTTAATAACCTGCATCAAAAACCGATTGAAGAACAAATTAATTCAGAACAGGATTTGGCTGCATGGCCTCGTGAGCCTGCACTGCCATTTAATAAGATTGCTCCATTTCTGATGTCTAATCCCATATCTTGTCAAAAACCACCTAAATCTGCTTTTAAAATATTCAAAGCTTCTGCATCCACTGACCTGTAAAGAAGATAATTCCAAGGACCAAGAACCCATGGAAGATATTTCCCTTAATCTTTATCGTATATGGGTGACCACTTATTTTTGAATGCTATTCTCCAGATCTCCCGGGAGAAGAAACATTCTCACCACATCCATCCAATTTTTGAAGCATAGAATGGCTAGAACAATGGAAAATGTCAACCAGCACATCGTGTAATGTCAGCTTGCTACCAGAGCAAGTCTCTAGTTCTGATACCTGCCCCTTTTTCTGCACCGTTGCGACTCTTTCTCCATCTGTTGATGCAGGTCCACATACAACTAGTGTACGGATGATCAATGGTCTGCATGGACACAGTGGGCCGAAGGGCCTGTTTCCGCCCCGTATTTCTAAAACTAAAACTAAAAACAACAATTACTTAAAGATTGATTAAAAACTATTCTCTGTATGAAATCTCTAATACCAAGGTCTTTGATAAATACCAATTTGAAAACAACAAATGTATGGATGAAGATATTTTGTAAAGTTGCCAATCAGACACATTGCTAAACAAATCACACAGCATTACTAAATGGTGCAATTTGTCTATTGGTGATCGTCTAGATGACAAACCAGTAGATCAATAGAATAAAAATAACTCAAGGAGTGCAGAGTTTGTTAAAATGCCTCATTAGCTTTAGAGTTAAAGGAGATAACATGATTCCTCAAAGTAAATAGAACGATGCATGTCGGGGATGAATGCAGGTCCTGGATTCCTAAAGACAGGATTTCAGGTGATTTTGGTGATGTGATCAATCCTTACATGAGAAGCTACAGAATTGTGTACCTAATCCTGGAACATTGCTCAACAGCAGTGTTGAACGGCATCACCAGAAGGACTACAGTGGTTAAAGGTGGTGGTGTCCCGCCACTTTCTCAAGTACAAGTGGGGATGGGCAATAAATGCTGGCCTTGCCAGTGTTGGCCACATTCCAAAAATTGAAATCAATATTTTCGTCATGGTCCTTCAATTTATCATTTACTTTGTTACCATGAGAGTGTTGATGTTGCTCTTAATTGATTTTATACCCTCTCCTGAGATTGATCAATCCAATTTATTTCCTTTGTCGCCGTGTCTTGCAAAAGGAGATTATAGAAACATAGAAAATAGGTGCAGGAGTAGGCCATTCGGCCCTTCAAGCCTGCACCGCCATTCAATATGATCATGGCTGATCATCCAACTCAGTATCCTGTACGTGCCTTCTCTCCATACCCCCTGATCCCTTTAGCCATAAGGGACACATCTAACTTCCTCTTAAATATAGCCAATGAACTGGCCTCAACTACCTTCTGTGGCAGACAATTCCACAGATTCACCACTCTCTGTGTGAAAATTGACTTTCTCATCTCGGTCCTAAAAGACTTCCCCCTTATCCTTAAACTGTGACCCCTTGTTCTGGACTTCCCCAACATTGGGAACAATCTTCCTGCATCTAGCCTGTCCAACCCCTTAAGAATTTTGTGAGTCTCTATAAGATCCCCCCTTAATCTTCTAAATTCCAGCGAGTACAAGCCGAGTCTATCCAGTCTTTCTTCATATGGAAGTCCTGCCATCCCAGGAATCAGTCTGGTGAACCTTGTCTGTACTCCCTCTATGGCAAGAATGTCTTTCCTCAGATTAGGAGACCAAAACTGTACGCAATACTCCAGGTGTGGCCTCACCAAGACCCTGTACAACTGCAGTAGAACCTCCCTGCTCTTGTACTCAAATCCTTTTGCTATGAATGCCAACATACCATTCGCTTTCTTCACTGCCTGCTGCACCTGCATGCCTACTTTCAATGACTGGTGTACCCAGGTCTCGTTGCATTCCCCTTTTCCTAATCGGCCACCATTCACATAATAGTCTACTTTCCTGTTTTTGCCACCAAAGTGGATAACCTCACATTAATCCACATTATACTGCATCTGCCATGCATTTGCCCACTCACCCTGCCTATCCAAGTCACCATGCAGCCCCCTAGCATCCTCCTCACAGCTAACACTGCCCCCCAGCTTCGTGTCATCCGCAAACTTAGAGATGTTGCATTCAATTCCCTCATCCAGATCATTAATATATATTGTAAATAGCTGGGGTCCCAGCACTGAGCCTTGCGGTACCCCACTAGTCACTGCCTGCCATTCTGAAAAGGACCCTTTTACTTCACATTATATACCACATGGTGCCACAGTTCCACTCAGCATTCTGTTGGTTGACTAGTAGGCTAACCAATAACACCATGCAGTAATATAGTGCCGTTAAATGAAGTAACACAATGCAAGGAATATCAAGGAGTATTAACAGACAAAACTCAATACTGTGCAATGTGAGAAAGCTTTAGAGATAGATTCAAGCAAAAATTCTTGGTTAAAAGAGTCAGATTTTAAGGAACATATATATTATTTCCGTGTTATAATAGCAGAGGAATTGTAACTTTGTTATTCAACTTTTACAGTAAACCTTTAAAATTGATCAATTAAAGATGTCATTAAAGGACATTTAGGAAAGACTATGGAATGGGGAAATAGTGAAATTCCACATTTTGGCAGAAAAATTAAATTAAGTGTGCAGAGATTCTAAATCTCCCTCCAACCTCCAGCATTCCAGAGAAAATAATCCAAATTTGTCCAACCTTCCCAGTTCATGGAAGGTTTATTACTGTAGATATCTGATATCTGGAATAGGTGAGGTTTTATAAAAAGTATACAAAATAATCAAGGGGTCTACTCAGAGTGGATAATGGGAGGTGATTTCCTTGGTGGAGGTGTTAAGGGTAAGAGGTTGCAGTTATAAAATTAAGGCTGAAGACATCCACAGGCAAAGGGTGGAAGACCACTTCAACACCGCGGACACCAGAGGCATGTGGCAGGGTGTCAGGGACATCACTGACTACAAGAGTAGCCCCGCCTGCCCCCACAGTGATATCACACTGGCCAATGAGTTCAACACCTTCTTTGCCCGCTTCGAAACTGGCAACACCACCAGGAGAGGAACAACCCCGGCCATGGCGGAGGGACAGGCCTTAACACGGAGCACCCAGGAGGTACAGTGCGCTCTGCGTAGGATCAATCCACGCAAGGCTGCAGGGCCGGATGGAGTCCATGGTAGGGTACTAAAGGACTGTGCTGTACAGCTGGTGGAGGTATTTACGAGGATCTTTAACCTGTCTCTATCTCTGGCAACGGTCCCCAAGTGCCTGAAGACAGCTGCCATAGTGCCGGTGCCGAAAAAGTCTAAAGTCACCAACCTGAATGAGTACCGCCCGGTTGCCCTAACTCCAATACTAATGAAGTGCTTTGAAAGGCTGGTCCTCTCCCACATCAAATCCAGCATCCCTGCATCATTGGACTCTCATCAATTTGCATACAGGGCAAATAGATCCACAGAGGATGCCATCTCTGTGGCTCTTCACACTGTCCTGACCCACCTGGAAAGACAGGGCACGTACGTGAGGATGCTCTTCATTGACTATAGCTCTGCCTTCAATATGGTCATCCCAACAAGCTCACCACCAAACTCCACCAGCTAGGCCTCAGCCCACTGATATGCGATTGGATCCTGAATTTTCTGACGGAGCGACCGCAGGCAGTGAGACTGGGGCCGCACCTGCCCTCCACTATCACCCTGAACACCGGCACACCACAGGGCTGTGTACTGAGCCCCATGCTTTACTCCCTCTTCACCCACGACTGTGTTCCTGCATTCGACACCAACACCATTGTCAAGTTTGCAGACGACACAACGGTGATCGGGCTGATCACCAACGGTGATGAAACGAACTATAGAGCGGAGGAACAGAACCTGGCGGACTGGTGCTCACGGAACAACTTGTCGCTAAACACCTCCAAGACCAAGGAGCTGATTATTGACTTCAGGAGGTCACAGAATGGGGAATACGCCCCAATCTCCATCTACGGAGACAGTGTGGAGAGAATGTCCAGTTTTATGTTTCTGGGCACTCACATCTCAGAGGACCTCACATGGTCCACCAACACCGCTGCGCTGGTCAAAAAGGCACAGCAACGACTGTTCTCCCTAAGAACATTGAAACGGACTGGTCTGCCCCAACAGCTGCTGACGACCTTCTACCGCTGCACCACAGAGAGCATACTAACGTATGGCATCTCCGTGTGGTATCTCAGCTGCACGGAGGCGGAGAGGAGAACTCTTCAGCGCGTCGTCCACAGAGCGCAAAAGATTATTGGGACACCGCTACCAGCCTTGAGGGCATCTACCACACACGGTGCCTCAGGAAGGCCGTCAGCATCCATAAAGACTCCTCTCACCCTTGTAATGGACTGTTCGAACTACTCCCTTCCGGCAGACATTACAAGGCCTTCTACGCCCGCACCTCCAGACTCAGGAACAGCTTCATTCCCAGAGCTATAGGGGCTCTGAACATGCCCTGCTGAGTGGCCCCCACCCCCATGGACTGTCTCCCTCGGATGGTCACATCACACGGACACATCTGCACTTTAGTCTGTTTTGACTTTTACTGGTCTAATGTTCGTTTTACAAACCTTGTTCTCGGGGTATCTAAACCTAAATTTATTAGTCGTTTAAGTTATGACATTGGATGGAAGTTGCAAACCAAATCTCGTTGCACTTAAGTATAATGACAATAAAATATATTATTATTATTATTATTATTATTATTATTATTATTATTATTATTATTATTATTATTAAAAGAGTTACAACGTTGCAGAAAAGGGGGCAGGTATCAGAACTAGAGACTTGCTCTGGTATCAAGCTGACATGATGTGCTAGTTGACCTTTTCCATTGTTCTAACCATAATGTCTAACCTTTCCTGATCCGAGAAGACTAATGCAATTATCAAGAAAGCACATCAGTGCCTCTACTTCCTGAGAAGATTACAGAGAGTCGGTTTATCAAGGAGGACTCTCTCTAACTTCTACAGGTGCACAGTATAGAGCATGCTGACCGGTTGCATCATGGCTTGGTTCGGCAACTTGAGCGCCCTGGAGAGGAAAAGACTACAAAAAGTAGTAAACACTGCCCAGTCCTTCATCGGCTCTGGCCTTCCTTCCATTGAGGGGATTTATCGCAGTCGCTGCCTCAAAAAGGCTGGCAGTATCATCAATGACCCACACCATCCTGGCCACACACACATCTCCCTGCTACCTTCAGGTAGAAGGTACAGGAGCCTGAAGACTGCAACGACCAGGTTCAGGAATAGCTACTTCCCCACAGCCATCAGGCTATTAAACCTGGCTCGGTCAAAATTCTGATCCATTATCTGTTATTTGCACTTTATCAGTTTATTTATTCATAAGTGTATATATTTATATAATGATATATGGACACACTGATCTGTTTTGTAGTAAATGCCTTCTATGTTCTGTGTGCTGAAGGAAAGCAAGAATTTCATTGTCCTATCAGGGACACATGACAATAAACTCACTTGAACTCAATGATTCAAAAATAGGATGGATGTGGTGAGAATGTTTCTTCTCCGAGGAGATCTGGAGAATACCATTGAAAAATAGATGGTCACCCATTTAAGATAAAGATTAAGGGAAATGTTCCTGGTCCTTGGAATTTTCTTCTCTATAGGTCAGTGGATGCAGAAGCTTTGAATATTTTAAAAGCAGATTTATGTGGTTTTTGATAAGATATTGGTTTAAAGGTTACATCAGAAAAGGAACGATCTAATTAAATGGCAGTGCAGGCTCACAAGATCATGCAGCCAAATTCTGTTCTAAATCAATTTATTCTTCAATTGGTTTTTGATGCAGGTTATTAAAATTAACATAGAGAGTTGACTTGGGGGAGCAGATCAGCTAACCAGGGCACACTGCTGTTCCTAATCAAAACTTTCACAGAAAAAAACCCCAACAACTTTACCCTACCATTGATAAAATAATTAAAGCAATTAGAAATCTTTGGAAATTACTGCAAATAACAAACACTAACTATTGATACCGTAGGTATCACTGCTGTAATTCAAGCAGTTACAAATTTCCCATCTCTTCTTAATACTTCTGGAGAAAGCATACTGCTGGAGAAAATTCTCCTGAACACTTTTGAGAAATTGCACCCCTTCTAAACCCTTCACACTATGATTTTCCCAGTCAATATTGGGAAAGTAAAAATCCCCTACTGAGCCATTTTTTGGAAAGTGAACCAAAAGGTCACACACATTACCAAATGGCATCACATAAAGTAATACATTAAAACATTACTGCAAGAAATTAATCTTATTCATTGCTATTTTCCCACCTACAAAACTATAATGCATGTCTGTTAAAGATATGAACATTCTAGCTTTTTAAAATTCACAAGAGTTTGTAAGATAAAACTGATTCATGAATAAAATGCTTCCGTGTGAAGTCACGTGCGTGACTGGTCATATTTGACCTCTGACCCTAAACAATCATTGTCAGCATAACATAAATATTTCACTTGATAAACTTCGAAAAAAAAAAAAGAATCATATGTACAATACAAAACAATATACCTGTAATGCTTTCAGAATTAGAAGAAATGTATTCCACATTTTTTCATATTTTTGTCACACACGTGACTAAGAATGGGGCCTACCACAACAACTTTATTTGACGTGCAGCTGTCTGCAATCTCCTGGCATATTGGTTCTTCAAATTCCCATTGACTATTCGGGGGTCTGTAGCACACCACCAACAAAGCAATCATCCCTTTCCTGTCCCTCAGCTCCCCCCTTATAGCCTCACTAGACAAACCGTCCGTAATTTTACCTCTGACCACTGCCGTGACATCCTCCTTAACCAATAATGCAACCCCCTTCCTCTTTAACCCTCACCCCGTCTCTCCCTAAGCTCCTGTACCCAGGAAAATTGAGCTGCCAGTGCTGCCCCTTAACCAGGTTTCAGTAATGGCTACAACATCCCAGACGCTCGTACCTCTCCCTGCCCTGAGCTAATCTGCCTTACCCGTCAGGCCCCTTGCATTAAAATACGTGCAGTTTGAACCAACCCTCCTTCCTCGCTCGCCGCCTTTCTTGTCCACTGTCCACTAAGCTTCTCTAACCGCCCTCTATACCAACTTCTAACCTCTCACCTGTCTTAGCCTGTATGAGATCCCACTCCCCAGCCAATTTAGTTTAAACCCACCGTGCAGCATCAGCAAACCTGCCCGCCAGGATGTTGGTCTAGTTGCATGATAGCGCACCTCTTCTTCTATTTAGAAAAAAAAAACAATAGCATCTGTGCTACCAAACTAGTTACCCTCCTCCACAACAACCACTATAAACAATGAACCAGAAGCAACACAACCAATGTTTTCCTCATAATTTAGATTTCAACAAATTCAAGAAAATAAAACACTGCAACCAGTGAACAAATTGTCTGCTGGTTGGAACAGCACAAGAAACAATAAATGCCATGATTGCGCGACTGTACGAGAGGTCAGATAACATCTGTAAAAAAGTAAATACAAGTTAACATTTTGATAGTGGGCAATCCTTCTGAACTGGAAACAGGAAGAGATTGGAAATATAGGGGAAAAAGGGAGACCAAACAAAATGCGAGTTGCAATCCCAGTTAAGGAAATGGATTTATTAGAACAGATTTAGAGATAAAGATTGACATAGAATGAGGATAAAAACAATGCAGAAGTCAGCGGACATTTATTGATTAAAATAAATGCCCGTGAAGAGAGATGCAGTTTGTAAAAGTCAAACAAGCTCTATGTTGTCCTCTTTCGCTGCTTTTATTTTGCTCAAAACCAATCTTGATCTGATTGCCACCTAAAGGGCCTGTCCAGCTATACGAGTTTACCTAAGAGCTCTCCAGAGTTAAAAAAAAAGCAAACTCGTGGTAAGTACGTAGAATGTGCGTAGCAGGTACGTCGGAGCTCGGGACGTCTCTTAGCGGCTCGTAACGCTAACGGCAGGTACTCGGGAAACGCAGTAAGCTCGTGAAGTTTTTTCAACATGTTGAAAAATGTTCACGAGAGCCCCGAGTACCCACGAGTGGTTATTACCGTAATTCTCCGAGTTCGAATCAGGGGAAACTCGGGAGAACTCTTGAATTACCTCGTACAGTGGGACAGGCCTTTAACAAAGGATCTACCCTACCCTCAGGCAAGAGATAGAGATGTGTGAAAACGCATAACTCCAGTTTCTTCTCAGCTGTTATCGGGCAACTGAACCATCCTATCACCAACTCGAAAGCGGTCCTGACCTCCCATCTGATTCCTGAGAGATCCTTGGACTAGCTTTAATCAGACTTTACTGGCTGTTATCTTGCACTAAACATTATTCCCTTTATCCTGTATCTGATCACTGTGGATGGCTTGATCGTAGTCATGTATAGTCTTTCTGCCGACTGGAAAGTACGCAACAGGAACGTTTTTCATAGTACCTCACTATAAACGACAATAAACCAAACTAAACTAAATCGAACTAAACCAAACTAGAGCCCAGAATGAGTTATTCCCTCCATGCCAGTCCTGCATTTTTTCCAGTGACTCCATTATATTCACTGGGGAGACTATGATAGGTTAAAATTAATGAAATCTCAAGAATCATGAGTATTTATTGTCACGTGTACTGAAATGGAACGATGAAATTCTTACTTGTAGCACCAACACAACAGGTTTGTAAACAGAGTATTCAATATAATTAACAAACAGGAATAAAAGTTCAATGAATGAAAACACAATATACTGTTAAAAAAAAGCCCAAAGCCCCTAGTCCTACCAAGGCAAATTCCTTATTTGTCCTGTATACATACTTGGCTTATAAAATGTATTACATTCTATTCAATTCAATTCAATTCATAGTTCTGAGTTTAGTTGGAGTTTATAGTGTTCAATAGCCTGATGGTCGTTGGGAAAAAGCTCTTCATGAACCTGGACGTGAGGGTTTTCAGACTCATATGCCATCTTCCCAATGGTCGGAGTGAAATGACAGTATAGCCAGTGTGGTGTGGGTACTTTATGAAGCTGGCTGCCTGTTTGAGATAGCACCTCCTATAGATCCCCTCAATGGTGGGTAGACTGGTACCCGTGATGTACCGGCCAGTGTTTACCACTTTGTGCCATCTTCATTCCTGGGTTTCCGTGTTGCCAAACAAAATCAATAGAGTCAATATGTTCTCTATCGCAAACCTGTAGAACAACTACAACTCCAATCACGTAATATTTCTTCACAAAATCAGAAGATTGAATATGAAAATACTTCATATAAAAATATAGAAAATAGGTGCAGGAATAGGCCATTCAATATGATTATGGCTGATCACCCAAAATCAGTACCCCGTTCTTGCTTTCTCCCCATATCCCTGGATTCCATTAGCCCCAAGAGCTATATATATGATTCATCAGCAAAAAGAACCCAAACACATTCTGTGAGATGCCGGTAGCATTAGACATAGGCAGGCTGGTTTTTGAGTAATTGGTATATTGTTGGTGAATGACCACGTACACTACACCAAAGGCAATTCAAGGGTGAAGTACAGTAAAGTCTGCAGCTCCAACTGGGATGGACTTTTTAACCTTTATTTGAAGACCATCAAAGCTGTTCAAATTACTTTGGACATCGGCTGCTAAAATCAACAGTGTGAAAGGGATCTGGGGGAATTAGATTATCTAACCAAGCTGCAAGTTGCTCACTGAAACCTTTCTGGCAAAATGTAATTACATCATTGAAATTTAAAGTAATCGAGAATACTTCAAAATGACTTTTAACCTTCGCCAGAAAACACACGATATTTGAAATATATTACTATTTTCATTCAACCATCTATAAATTTCATCATTGTTTTTAATATTTTTCACACAAAAAACGACGTATTTCTGGTCGTTTCAATAAGTGGAACTTTTATCTGGTATATTTACAGATTCATTTCTGTTGCCAAGGTTTAGGTAATGAAGCACTCTCTTACAATTAGACTAAACCAATAGCATCAGTGCGAGCAGAGAGAAAGCTGGATTGATTCCACTTGAACAATTAGAGGGATATAGAGTGAGCCACTATTAAGCATACAGTAAACCCTCCTTCTAATGAACTGTAGGGTGATGGGGAATGGTGTCCGTTATTGTTGATTGTCCGCTATTACCAAAGAATGTATTGTTGAAATAATTTGTTGATTAGAACGGCAGATGATAGTTAATGCACAAATGATACAAAGTGCTGGAGGAACTCAGCAGGTCAGGCAGCATCTCTGGAGAACATGAACAGGTGATGTTGTGACCCTCCTTCAGGCTGATTCAGTCTGCTGGGTTACTCCAGCGATTTGTGTTGTTTCACCTTGCAACTAGGCACTGATGCCACTGGTCTGCACCAGCGAGCCCTTATTCACCAGCAGCTGCACGGCCTTTTTGAGGTGGCTGTTGTTGTAGCCGCTGGCCGTCAGCACTCTCTACAGGCCGCCACCACTGACTCGATGCTGTTGGTCACCGTGGGGCTCCCTCTCCAGCTCCTGTCTGCGGTCACGTTGCCCGCAGCCCGCTTCCGAGGTGGAGTATGTTGACGACTCTGGGGGGGGAAGGAGGAGGAGGAAGCGCTGTGGAGGGGGGGGGTGGGGGGGGGGGGAGGGGGAAAGGGAAGGCCGCGTAGACTCACTCCGGGTGAAGGAGGAGGCGGCGGTGAAGGGGAAAGTGGACAAAGCGACAGAAAGAAGCGGCAGCTGGTGTGAGGGGAGGGAGCCCCACAGTGAACAAGCGCATCCTGTTGTTGGCAGCAACCCTGGAAAAAAGCGCTGTTCCCAGGGGGTACGACATGAGCCGTAACAACAGCTGCATCAGCCAGACCATGCAGTGCAGTGAGCGAGAAAGGGCTCGCTGGTGCACCTTGCAAGGCGTGCATGGTGTTCGAAGCCTGGGCTGGGTAGGCGGTGCAAGCTGAGGTGGCATTCCCAGGTCGGTCCGCTACATCTGAAATCAATTATAAAAGGGGTCTGTTGAAACAAGGGTTTACTGTACAGTTTGCACATTTTTACTGTAAAAGTCTACGTATATGGCAGTGTGACCCAGAGTTCAACAACAATGTGACGTTTAGGTTACAAATCCATGTGTCGTACAACAGGCAGCATACACAGGTTCTAAAACCAGAGGGCAGATGTTTGAGGCATGGATGAAAGTGATCTCAGTCTCAGAAATAATTTATTCACTCAGAGTGGTTACAAACTGGAATCCACTGTCTGAGCTGATGGTGGAAGGTAGTCCCACAACATTTAATTGAACAGCTGAACCGCCAAGCAATGGGAATCTACAGGCCTAGTGTTGGTAAATTGGATTACTGTAGTTGGGTGCTCAATTGGCAGCAGGGACATACTGGGCTAAAGGGCCGGTTTCAGTGTTGTGTGACGCTATAACTATTCTGGAATCATTGGATTATTCTGCCATTGCAAACACATTAGGAGAACAAACTGTAGCAGACAATTATAGAGTTATAGAGTCTTACAGCATGGAAACAGGAACTTTGGTCCTTGTTTGGCCCACATGTCCCATCGACACTAGTCCCACCTGCCACTGTTTGGTTCATTTTCCTCTAGACCTGTCCTATCCATGTATCTGTCCAAATGTTTCTCAAATGGATACGTACGCAGATGGTTTGATAGTTTGTCATAATAACATCAATGAGTCATATGGTATGAAAACAGGCCCCTTAGCCCAACTCGTCCATGATGACCAAAGTATCCCATCTAAGCTAAACCCATTTGGCTGTTTGGCACGTATCCCTCTTAACCTTTCCTATCCATGTACCTGTCCAAATGTCTTTTAAATGCTGTTATTGTACCCGCCTCAACTTCCTCCTCCAGCAGATCGTTCCTTACACCCACCACCCAGTGTGTGAAAAAGTTACTCCTCAAGTTCCTATTTAATCTTTCCCCCCTTGCCTTAAAACTGTGTCCTTTGGTTCTTGATTCCCTACTCTGGGCAAGAGACTCTGTGCATCTACCCAATCTATTCCTCTTCTGACTGAGTGCCAAATAAAATGTTTCCATTCTTGTAAAATGACAACACGCTCAGATTGTTTTACTAATGTAAGGACTCAGGAGATCACAACATACTCCGAGTCAAGATTAACTTCATGCAAGAGAGAATTAGATTTAGCTCTTAGGGCTAAAGAAATTAAGGGATATGGGGAAAAAAGCAGGAATGGGGTATTGATTTTAGGTGATCAGCCATGATCATATTGAATGGTGGTGCTGGCTTGAAGGGCCGAATGGCCTATTCCTGCACCTATTCTTCTATGATTCTATGTTCTGTGTTGCTCAGTGAGAAATTAATGCATACTCTTGGCAGTAAATGCAATGCTTGGAGACGTAAAAACCTGCTCATAGTTTATGAGCAGGTAACAAATTTGGTAACCTTGAAATAATATTTATGTCGAACACAAACTTGTTCCAAAGTGCAACACTTTATTCATATAGATGAAGCTCCGAGATGCACCCTTATAAAAATCCTTGGAACACCACAGAGATACAAGCACATTTACCATTTTTGATAAAGTATCCATAATACGATAACCAGAAAATAATTGAAGTAAAAAGACAACAATAGGAAAAACACCACCATTGTGAAGAGCTACAAACGGATTGAAGAGTCACTAAAATAGACTGCTTTACTGTTTCTTAAATTCTGCAGGACCTACTGGAAATGTACAGCATTAACTGAAAATATACAGTATAATTGATGTATATACATGAAATTCCATCTGGACATTAATTTACTGTCTATCGCACAAAGTTGTCTCAACTGTCTTAACATCTGAGGCGTAAATATTTCATTATGATGCTTGGTCTGTGAATCTCAGTAGATTAATGGATGCACAAATATGGGCTGTAAGATTGTAAAGGGTCAATGCTCAAATTGAAACACCAGAACCAGCGCAACAAGACATTTATACCGTATTTCTATTGCTTCGCTATACTGAGAATCACAGTAAAGGTCAGGCTTTGCACACATTAGGTAAAATGCACTGGAAGGAAAATCATCACTGCTCTGCCCTCTATTAAGTATTTGCAAGCTTAAGGCCATGCAATTTCCTGGCATCTTTAAATTAGTGTATTATGCCTGCATTAGCAAAACTGATGAGTCCTAATGAATTTATTAGCCATGCTACACTGAAACCCATGAACAATGCCTCAATAATACAGACAGCTCATAACATGTTAGGGGACTCTGCCAATCCTTCAGGTACAGTAGAATGTATATTGACTGATTGCCTGGTTCAGCATCTCAAATGCCCAGGAACGAAGAAAGATTGCAAAAAGTGGTGAATACTGCCCCGCTCATCACGGATGCTGACCCATGATGAGTCTGAAGAAGGGTCTCGACCCGAAACGTCACTCATTCCTCCTCTCCAGAGATGCTGCCTGTCCCGTTGAGTTACACCAGCTTTTTGTGTCCACCCACGGGTACTAACCTCCCCACCATCAAAGGGATTTACTGGAGTCGCTGCTTCAAAATGGCAGCCAGCATCATCAGGGACCCATACCATCCTGGCCACACTCTCATTTCACTCCTGCTATCGAGAAAAAGTTATGGGAGCTTCAAAACTGTCGTGCCCAGGTTCTGGAGCAACCTCTTCCCTACAGCCATCAGGCTATTAAACACTGCAACCTCCAAGTAAACTCTGAATTACATAGACCTAGGGGCATTGTTTTAGTCTTTGCATTACTATTGTTTGAATAAGTAATTATAATAAGTATAAGTTTATTGGCCAAGAAAATTCACATACAAGGAATTTGCCTTAGTACTCCGTTTGCAAGTGACAACATGACATACAGTGACACTATGACATAATTAAGAATGACACATAAAACATTAAACATTAATAATAAAACATTATAATTTACACATGTGAATGAAGTAAAATACCAGAGCAAAAGGAGGCTACAGAATTTTGGTTATTGAGTAGAGCTACTACTCCTGGAAAAAAGTTGTTTTTATGTCTGGTTGTGGCAGCTTTGACAGACCAGAGTCGCCTTCCAGTGGGAAGTGCTTCAAAGTGTTTGTGGCCAGGGTGAGAGAGGTCAGAAATGATCTTACCCACTCGCTTCCTGTTTTATAGATATGTATGTGTGTGAGTGAGTGAGTTTTAATATATATATCGACTGAACCGATTTCATCATGGGCACAGCCCACCCCAGCATTGAAAAAAAATGTATGAGCTGGTATTCCAATTTTTTTTTGAGGCTGGAGCACCATTGGATTGTCTTGAGACTGTGGAGTCTCTTGAGACTGTCAAGATTCTGGAGTGTTTCATTGTCATATGTACCAAAAATGGATCAATAAAGTAAGAAGGGTCCCGATCTAAAGTGTCATCTATCCATTTTCTCCAGAGATGCAACCTACTTTTAGAATACCCAGCATGGGGAACATCAACTACTCATCCACTTCATCAAATACATTTGAATGGATTTCATACATTTCAGTGCAATCACATCTCAGTCTTCTGAACTTGAGAGCAGAGGCTCTGTCTAACTAATTTGCTCTTCCTCAACAATCCTGCCATCCCTGGAGTCACAAGGTTATGAAAATGCTGCAATCTTGAGCAAAACGTGAAGAGCAGGAGGAACTCAGCCGGTCACGCAGCATCTGTGGACGGAATGGATATGCGACATTTCGCATTGGGCCAATTCCTCAGAATAATAAATCTGATTGGATCAGAACCCGAAACGTTCAGTCTGAAAAAGGGTCTCGACCCAAAACGTCACCCATTCCTTCTCTCCAGAGATGTTGCCTGTCCTGCTGAGTTACTCCATCATTTTTCTGTCTATCTTCGATTTAAACTAGCATCTGAAGTTCTTTCCGACACAAATCTGATTGGTGACTGTAGGAGCCAAATGAAAAAGGCATTGGTGTTTGAAGTAACGGACGATTACATGCCTTCTGTGTCACAATTGTTAAGACTGTAAAAAATGCAATTTTGTTCAAACCAAGCTGTTTGAATGACAATAAAAGAATATAAAGCAGGAATAGTAAAAGCTTATTTAGGTATGTGAAGAGGAAAACATTAGTTATGACCAAAGTTGAACCCTTGAAGACCGAAAAAGGTGAATTTATTATGGGGAACAAAGAAATGGCAGATGAGTTGAACAGGTACTTTGGATCTGTCTTCACTAAGGAGGACACAAACAATCGTCCTGATATTGTAATGGCCAGAGGAACTGAAGGAAATCCACATGGGGCAGGAAATTGTGTTGGATAGACTGATTGGACTGAAGGCTGATAAGGCCCCAGGGCCTGATGGTCTGCATCCCAGGGTACTGAAGGAAGTGGCTCTAGAAATCGTGGATGCATTGGTGATCATTTTACAATGTTCTATAGACTCAGGATCAGTTCCTGTGGATTGGAGGGTAGCTGATGTTATCGCACTTTTTAAGAAAGGCGGGAGAGAGAAAACAGGGAATTACAGACCAGTTAGCCTGACACCGGTGGTGGGGAAGACGCTGGAGTAAATTATAAAAGATGAGAAAACCGAACATTTGGACAGCAGTAACAGGATCGGTCTGAGTCATCATGGATTTACGAAGGGGGAAATCATGCTTGACTACTCTTCTGGAATTCTTTGAAGATGTAACTAGGAAAATGGACAAGGGAGAGCCATGGGATGTAATGTACCTGGACTTTCAGAGAGCATTTGATAAGGTCCCACATAGGAGATTAGTGGGCAAAATTAGGGCACATGGTATTAGGGGTAGAGGGCTGATTAGGATAGAGAAGTGGTTGGCAGACAGGAATCAAAGGGTAGGGATTAATGGGTCCCTTTCAGAATGGCAGGCAGTGACTAGTGGGGTACCACAAGGCTCAGTGCTTGGACCGCAGCTATTTACAATATACATCAATGATTTGGATGAAGGGATTCAAAGTAACATTAGCAAATTTGCAGATGACACAAAGCTGGGTGGCAGTGTGAACTGTGAGGAGGATGCTATGAGAATGCAGGGTACTTGGACCGGTTGGGGGAGTGGACAGATGCATGGCAGATTAAGTTTAATGCGGATAAATGTGAGGTTATCCACTTTGGTAGCAAAAACAGGAGGGCAGATTACTATCTAAATGGTGTCAAGTTGGGAAAAGGGGAAGTACAACGGGATCTGGGGGTCCTTGTACATCAGTCTACGAAAGGAAGCATGCAGGTACAGCAGGCAGTGAAGAAAGCGAATGGCATGTTGGCCTTTATAACAAGAGGAATCGAATATAGGAGCAAAGAGGTCCTTCTGCAGTTGTACAGGGCCCCAGTGAGACCGCACCGGGAGTATTGTGTGCAGTTTTGGTCCCCTAATTTGAGGAAGGACGTTCTTGCTATTGAGGGAGTGCAGTGTAGGTTTACAAGGTTAATTCCCGGGATGGCGTGACTGTCATGTGCTGAGAGAATGGAGCAGCTGGGCTTGTACACTCTGGAGTTTACAAGGATGAGAGGGAATCTCATTGAAACATATAAGATTGTTAAGGGTTTGGACACGCTGGAGGCAGAAAACCTGTTCCCGATTTTGGGGGAGTCCTGAACCAGGGGCCACAGTTTAAGAATAATGGGCAAGCCATTTAGAATGGAGACGAGGAAACACTTTTTCTCACAGAGAGTTGTGAGTGTGTGGAATTCTCTGCCTCAGAGGGCGGTGGAGGCAGGTTCTCTGGATGCTTTCAATAGAGAGCTAGATAGGGCTCTTAAAAATAGCGGTGTCAGGGGATATGGGGAGAAGGCAGGAACGGGGTACTGATTGGGGATGATCAGCCATGACCACATTGAATGGCGGTGCTGGCTCGAAGGGCCGAATGGCCTACTCCTGCACCTATTGTCTATTGTCTATTGTCTAAAAGGCATTCTTCTATACTTATACATATCTTTTCAGATACCCAATGTCCAGACATGGTCTCATCAGGGTTCTATGTAATTGAAGTAAATGTGCCTTTATTCTTATATTCTAATACATAAAGGCCAACATACTGTTTGCTTTCTTAATTGCTTGTTGAGCCTGCTTATTAACTTTCAATTCTTCATGTACAAAGACATCTTCTGGACACCAATATGTTTTAATCCCTCAGCATTTAATAAATAATCGGCTTTATTTAAGAGAGAGCCTAAAAATAAACTACAGTTTCTATGTTACCAACACTACAGCGCATCAAATAGAAATATGAAAACATTTCTCAAGTATCAAGACTCTCTTCAAAATTTTTTACTCCATTAGAGAAAAATTCAATTACAGATTTTCAATTAGCAAGGGCCTCTTTGAATGATTTTACACAGGAGTATTTCATTTCCAGAATACGCATATGAGACTTAAGTCACCGTGTAAACAGGATAATTACCAGCGAAGCTCAAACAATAAAGAATAGGAAAAAAAAAAATCCAATTTCTAAAAGCATTAAATATCATACTTTGAATCAAAATTCTTATTGGAATTACCTCGATTAAGTAGTCCCATAATTTAATGGTCCCAAGGTGAATAGTAGGGTAAATATTTAATGTGAAAAGGGGAGGTTTCTCAGCAGGTAAACAAAACTCAGTGATTTCCCACTTCCAGCATCCAACTGTTAATCCAGGTTCCAGTTATTTGTGCACAGTTTTGGAAAAGCTGCAATTCCTGCCAAATAACACACAGTCTTTATTTGTGGCATAGAAAGCAGTGAAGATATAGCAGTCGATATAGGAGAATAGAAAGAATGAGCTTTGCTTGTTCATCGTAATGGTTTTTCCAAAACCATGGTTGGTTTCTTATTCCTAAGACTAGCTGTTGTGCAGTGACAGAAATGCCAATATGCTCTCATTGCTTCAGTTTACAATTGCAACCAGTTCTGTGAATAGGATCATAGCTCACATTCACCACAACCTTCTGTTTGGATAAGTATAGCATTCCCTGCTGCTTGATGGACACAATCAAGGTCCAGAGAAATGGAGTACAATTCAAAAATGGTTACAACAAATCGAGATTATAAGCCCTGTTCAGGGTGTATGTGATCAATTCCACACAATTTTTGTTTCCCATGAGTATCACTTCTTTTAGGCAATTTCTATGCTGTCCTAGAAAAAAAATATTTAGTTTATATCTTTAAGATTAATATTAGTAATAATCTTTAGGTTACATTATGTTGTCTTGTATGCTTCTCTCCCCAAAGATGTTACTTGAATACAGTAATTACAGCACTTTTTCATTTCAGGTTTTCAGCACCTGCAGCTTTTTGCAATTCACTAAATTTAAAAGAGATTTGCAAGGCAATTTGGTAAGTGTTGCCAGGGGTGGAGAGGGAGGCAAATACAATAGTGCCACTGAAGAGGCTTTTAAATAGGCACATAGATAGGCAGGGAATAAATGACGAGGATCACATTCAGGCAGAGGAGGGTTACACAAAAGGCTGGAGAAACTCAGCGGGTGCAGCAGCATCTAAGGAGCGAAGGAGATAGGCGACGTTTCGGGTCGAGACCCTTCTTCAGACTGGTCAGGGATCAGGGAAACGAGAGATATAGATGGTGATGTGGAGAGATAAAGAACAATGAATGAAAGATATGCAAAAAAGTATCGATGATAAAGGGAACAAGCCATTGTAAGCTGTTTGTGGTGTGAAAATGAGAAGCTAGTGCGACTAGGGTGGGGGAGGGAGATAGAGATAGAGGGAATGCCAGGGCCCGAGGGCTGCGGGAGAGGTGGGAAGGGGAGGAGACAGCAAGGGTTAACAGAATTGAGAAAATTCAATGTTCAAGCCCAAGCGGAATATGAGGTGCTGTTCCTCCAACTTGTGGTGTTGCTCACTCTGGCCGTGGAGGAGGCCCAGGACCCGATTCTCCAGCATCTGCAGTTCCTTCTTTAACAACATGCAGGCAGAGGAGAATGTTTTAACTTCACATTATGTTTGGCATAGATGGTGTGGGCTGAAGGACGTGTTCCTGTGCTGTATTGTTCTATGTTCATTTGCTTTGATCATATGCTTAATATCAGTAGTGAAAGTTCCTGATGCTAACAGCTATAGACCATTTAAGCCTCCTTTAAAGTGCAAACCTTCCTGAAATAATTTTATCTATTACTGTGCTGTTCATGTCCTGGAATTCTAAGACGAATACTATTAGCACCTTTACCAGGTGATACCATTATCATATAACACCATACTGTCAGAAGAAGGGTTTCGGCCCGAAACGTTGCCTATTTCCTTCGCTCCATAGATGCTGCTGCACCCGCTGAGTTTCTCCAGCATTTTTGTGTACCCGCGCCATACTGGCTATTGGAGATAACCCACCACCATCATCATCCCCCATTCAAGGATAAAATTAGATGGAAATCAAATCTAACTTCTCTCGTGCCTCATGGTCTACATCTAACTGGGGATGAAGAATAATAAACTATTCTATTCCTCATATTCTATTCCATTGTCATGCAACATTTTCAATAGCGCTTCAATGTATTAGAACACTACACACCACTACCAATGATCGTAGTAGTATCTTTGCTACTACCGCTGAGTTACTCCAACACTTTGAGTCGATCTTCACACTTCTAGATTCTGGATTTACAGTGATGATCAGATGGCTGGCTGTTTGATCGAAAATCAAAAGTGTCTATTTTTAAAAAGTAATCTGAATTTGAAAGCAAGAAAACCCTTCCACGTGACAAGTAGTTAAATACCCATTCATGTTGTTTTTTAATGAAAATGCAACTAATGGAAGTGGGTTACCATAAATCTGACATTATAAAGCAACACAATTTCCTTGTGGTGAATTAGATACGTTAATTGCAGAAAGAACTTAAGAAAATCCCTTTCTTTGCAGCTGCAGCGATCTTATCTTTGTTTTCGAGGACAGCGGTTTAAATCTAGCACAAAAATAATGGCTAGCAATCTACTTAAGCCTCGACAGAGCATCGCACTGTTAGGACTGTCATCTTTCACATTATTAAACCAGTCTCTTCCATTGTACTATTTCTGAGAACCATCTTTCACCCAATGACTAGCAGATAATCTTGATCAAAATCATTTTACTCTCTTCATGATCTTGGAAATTGTCATTAGTGTAACAACAGCTACATTTCCAATGTATTTTATTATAGTGAAGTGCTTTTGGCAATCTGAGATCAGGACAGGTGCTAAATAAATGCAAAGCTTCCAAATTCTATCTTTGAGTTATTTTGGGAGGTGAATGCACAGAACGTAGAATAGTGTCGAGGATAGACAAAAAAAAAAGCTGGAGTAACTCAGCGGATCAGGCAGCATCTCTGGAGAAAGGGAAAAAGTGACATTTTGGGTTGGAACCGTTCTTCAGACTCAAACATCGTCTGAAAAAGTGTCCCAACCTGAAACATCACCTGACCCATGAGTTTTTTCCGCCGCCGCGAGGCTTCAGCTCTGCCAAGGCTCCACCACTGCTGAGGCCCCACCGCCGCGAGGCTTCAGCTCTGCCAAGGCTCCACCACTGCTGAGGCCCCACCATCGCGAGGCTTCAGCTCTGCCAAGGCTCCACCACTGCTGAGGCCCCACCGCCGCGAGGCTTCACTGCCGCCGAGGCTCCACCACTGCTGAGGCCCCACCGCCGCGAGGCTTCACCTCTGCCAAGGCTCCACCACTGCTGAGGCCCCACCGCCGCGAGGCTTCACCTCTGCCAAGGCTCCACCACTGCTGAGGCCCCACCGCCGCGAGGCTTCACTGCCGCCGAGGCCTCATCACCGCTGCCAAAGCCCCACCACTGATGAGGGCCCATCACCGCGAGACTTCACCGCCACCGCCACTTTATAGCTGCCGAGGCCCCACCGTTGCCGACACCCCAATGCCAAGTTCGCCTGATCTTATCTGCCTGTACACGATCCATATCCCTCTTTTCCCTGCACGTCCATGTGCCTATCCGAAAGCTAGGTCGTCTTGCACTAAATACTTCCATCACGTGTGATGCCAGGACACCATTCCACCATCTCACTCTCACTCATCGCTTCTATTTGTCCAGGTCACTGTCACATCCAATGCAGAAATACTAAAACAAAAGAGCCTAATGCTGAAAAGAGAAAAAAAGACCTATCGCTTGATGATAGCCATGATGTAGTCTGATACACAGTTAGTGTAACACCTGCTAACTTCCCTTGAGATTTTAGCAGCAATGTGTAATTAATAGCTTTGTGTACTATATCTCATCTGCCCTGCTCCAGTACAGGGTTGTTCACTCAGATTGGTTGTATTCTGGAGGCTTCATCATGCACTCTGACACTCAGCTCTAATTCTCATTTACCAGCCACCTCCAGGCACAAGACCTTCCCGTTCTACTTGGAAAGGTAACTCTGTTACTTAGTGGATTTATCTTAACTGTCAATAAAATTACCTTTAGTTTAGTTTGTTTAGAGATACAACATGGAAACAAGCCCTTCAGCCCACCGAGTCCACATTGACCATCAAACACCCGTCCACACTAATTCTATGTTGTCCCACTTTCTCATACATCACTCGATGACTCTATGACTCTCTTCACACTAGGGGCAACGTACAGAGGCCAAATAACCTACAAACCCACACACGTTTGTGATGTGGCACGAAACCAGACCATGCAGAGGAATTACTCGTGATCACAGGGAGAACGTCCAAACTCCACACAGACAGTACCCGAGATCTCTGGCAGTTCTCTGGCAGCTGCCATGCCGTGCCACCCTCACTCTTCCCTTTCCCTTCTCTCCAATATTTTGAACTATGAAATTAAAAGTTTACTATGAAACTAAAAAAAATCTCTTTAATGCTTTATGGTTACTATTAAAGACTAATCTTCAAGATTTCCCACAAACAATCCTAATTAATTAGCAACTTTACTTTTAGCTCCCAATACTAACTCAACATCATTGTCCTTGAATATATTAGTATAAAAGCCCTGTCCCACGGTACGAGTTCATTCCAAGAGCTCTCCCGAGTTAAAAAAAAAAATCAAACTCTTGGTAAGCACGGAGAATGAACGTAGCGGGTACGTCGGAGCTCGCGGACATTTCTTTGCGCTAACGGCAGGTTCTCGGGAAGACTCGCTAATGGCAGGTAAGCATGGGGACGCTCGTGAAGATTTTTCAACATGATGAAAAATGTCCACGAGAGCCCCGAGTACCGACGAGTGGCCATTACCGCAAATCTCCGAGTTCGTTCAGGGCAAACTCGGGAGAGCTCTTGGAATGAACTCGTACCGTGGGACAGGGGTTTCACCAGGATATATTGTCTTGCCTTCCAAGATTATGTCTTCCACGTGGTACCTGTACACCAATCTTCTTTGTAAACTCTGTACATGGTAACTGACATGAAAGGTCAGACAGGCGAAATAGCAACATTCCACAATATTAATCTTTCTATGCTGTTTCAACTCATTCCATATTATTCTGGTGAACCTTGTTAGCTCAGGAGGTTTCCAACTTAACTTTGAACACATTCGTTAAAAGGTACGAGAGATGCCGACAACTCCATGGGGATTAAGCGAGCTCGTTATGATGGAATGCTTTGTCTCTCAGCTATGGCCATTTCATGTTGACTTTTAAGGGAAATAATTGCCTCACCGAGGAACACCTGCTTCAGCCCTCTGATCCTTGAATGTCGATTTTAACTCGCCAAAGTTCTTGCTGAGAAAAGCTCCGAGAATTTCCTTCCCGAAAACAAAGAACTTTCGTACCGTCACAATATGTTAGGTGTTAATTTTTACTTTAATTGCCCAGTGCTAATTTCCGTTCCCTTACAAACATTCATACAAATCAGTGTTTCAAAGTGCAGGTCTGATATTGACTGTGTAACACATCTTTAAAAGCTGGTGTAAAAAAATCTAAACATTTAATGTTGAATGAACGTTGATAAATGTTGATTACGCAACGTATGTGGAGGCAAAGAGATGGTCAGCAGTTAAATATGCAATTGCAGATGCTGGTTTACACAAAAAAGAGACACAAATTGCTGGAGTAACTCAACGGGTCTGACAGCATCCTTGGAGAACATGGATCGATGACGTTTTGATTGGGATTCCTCGTCAGACTGATTGTGGTGGGGATGGGGCAGGGGGGGGAGGTTTGGAGTGAGGAGAAGCAGCACAAAGCCTGGAGAGTGATAGAGGTGATGGGGGAGGGGGGGGGGAGGTGGGGGTGTGTTGATGGGCAGGTAGTTGGACAAAGGCCAGAGATTAAATATTATATGGAATTGCATACAGAATATCAGGCCCATTAAAGACAGAGCACGTCTTATCTCCCTGGGGTAGGGGAATCAAGAACTCGAGAGCTTAGGTTTAAGATGAGAGGGGGACGATTTAACAGGGCAACCTTTTCGCACAGAGGGTTTATGGAATGGGCTTCACAGTACGGTGGCGCAGCGGTGGACCTAAGGGCCTGTCCCACTTGGGTGACCTAAGCTGCGAGTTTAGAAGAGTTTGCCCTGGACTCAAACTCGCACCATGGTCGACACAAGGTCCTAGGAGGTCGTATGAGGTGGCTGGAACTCTCCTTCATGCTCGAGGGAGGTTCCCGCCTACTCGCGGCCTCAGCTAGGTCGCGGTAATATTTTCAGGATGTTGAAACATTTTCCGCGAGTAAAATGGGTTTAGCTTAGATGGGATATCTTGGTCATCGTGGACGGGTTGGGCTGAGTGGCCTGTTTCCATGCTATATGATTATTTGACTCTATTGGAACAAACTATCAAACCATCTGCAAAGGTATCCATCTTCATACTCCAGTGAAAATCAAGATGCTAGAGAAACTCAATGGGTCAAGCAGCACCTGCGGAGAGAAAGCAATTTTCTCCTGGCCACAAATGCAGCTTTATTGCAGCTTATCCAATGTATCTGCCTTTAAACATGTCTTTTACAAAAAAAACAATCTGCTGGAGGAATTCAGCAGTTCAGGCAATGTATGTGGTGGGGAATGTACAATCAACATTTTGGGTTGAGACTCTTCCTACACATTGAAAAAGTGGGGCACGGTCGAGAACCAGTATAAAGAGAAAGGGGACTGGGGTACGATTTTGCACATGATCGGTGGGTCCACCAGTGGACTGGTGACTTGCACGATAGTTAAAATAAAACAATTCCTCCAGTTTGATGACCTCGAAAAGATCATCCTTGGCTTGTACTCGCTGGAATTTAGAAGATTGAGGGGTGATCTCATAGAGACTTACAAAATTCTTAAGGGGTTGGACAGGCTAGATGCAGGAAGATTGTTCCCGATGTTGGGGAAGTCCAGGACAAGGGGTCACAGTTTAAGGATAAGGGGGAAGTCTTTTAGGACCGAGATGAGAAAATCGTTTTTCACACAGAGAGTGGTGAATCTGTGGAATTCTCTGCCACAGAAGGTAGTTGAGGCCAGTTCGTTGGCCATATTTAAGAGGGAGTTGGATGTGGCCCTTGTGGCTGAAGGGATCAGGGGGTATGGAGAGAAGGCAGGTACAGGATACTGAGTTGGATGATCAGCCATGATCATATTGAATGGTGGTGCAGGGTCGAAGGGCCGAATGGCCTGCTCCTGCACCTAATTTCTATGTTTCTATGTTTTTATCCATACATTTATCTCCTCCCGCCTAGATTACTGCAACTCCCTTTACACTGGCATCAGCCAATCTCCCCAGTCCCACCTGCAACTGGTCCAAAACGCCGCAGCAAGACTCCTGACGAGCACCCGAAAAAGGGACCACATCACCCCGATCCTGGCCTCTCTCCACTGGCTCCCTGTGCGGTTCCGAATTAATTTCAAGACCCTCCTCTTTGTCTACAAAGCCCTCAATGGGCTTGCACCCACCTACATTAAAAGTCTTCTCACCCACTACACCACCTCCAGGTCCCTCAGATCGGCCGACCTGGGGTTGCCGAATGTCCCGCGGTCTAGGCATAAGCTCAGGGGCGACCGACCGCGCCTTTGCGGTCGCAGCTCCTAGACTGTGGAACAGCATCCCCCTCCCCATCAGAACTGCCCCCTCCATCGACTCCTTTAAGTTTAGTCTAAAAACGTATCTGTTCTCCCAAGCCTTTCCTGACGTCCTCTGAGTGAGGGCTATTTGTATATATGTATGCAGCCTGCTTGTGTATACTACTCTTATAACAAATGTAAAGCACTTTGGTCAACAAGAGTTGTTTTTTAAATGTGCTGTATAAATAAATGTGACTTGACTTGTGTCAGAGGTGGAGATAACAAAGGAAACTGGGCAGTGATCGATGGAGATAACCAGGGGCTGAGAATGAGGGTAATCTGATGGGAAAAGAAGATGGACTTTGGCCCATATAAGGAAGGTGGGGAGCAGCCTTAGGGCTGAACGGGTTGGGAGGAGGGCTTTGGGCAGGGGCAGGGGAAGAGTCCAATGAGTGTAGTCTGTGGGTTTTGGGTAAGAGGTGGTGGGGTGTTGTGGGAAAGAAGAAAATGTATGGGCGGATCGGATTGGAGAAGGACTGGGTGGGAGGTTACCTGAATTTAGAGAATTCAATGAGTCCAGAGGAAGGGTCCGGCCCAAAGCCTCAACTGAACATTTCCCTCCAAAGATGCTGCCTGACTAGCTTCTGTTCCTCCAGTAGATTGGTTTACTTCAAGATTCTAACATCTACAGTATCTTGCACCTGCTTTTTGCAAATGAAGTCACAGGATAGAAACAGGCCCTTCCGCTCAACTTACCCACGCCGCCCAACATGTTCATCCTGCCTGCATTTGGCCCATATCCTAAACCTACCCTATCCATGTTCCCATTGCAATAGAGTCATGGAGCTTAAAACAGGTCCTTTGGCCCAACTTGCCCATGCCGATCAATATGTCTCATTTACACTGGTCACGCCTGCCTGCATTTGGCCAATATCCCCCTAAACCTATGCTATCCATGTACCTGTCCAAATGTCTCTTAAACGTTATGATAGTACCTACCTTAACTACTTCCTCTGGCCCTACTGGCAGTACTGCCATACCACCCACCACCCTTTGTGTAAAAAAGTTAACCCTCATGTTCCTATCAAATTTTTCCCCCCACACCTTAAACCCATGTCCTCTGGATCTCGATTCCCCTACTCTCAGCAACAGACACCATGCGTTTACACTATCTATTCCTCTCATGATTTTATACACCTCAATAAAATAACCCCTTATCCTCCTGTGCTCCAAGAAATAAAGACCTAGCCTGCTCAACCTCTCTCTATGGTTTGAGAACGGCAACGGCCTCATAAATCTTCTCTGCACTCTTTCCTTCAACATGGTGCACAAAGCTGAACACAATACTCTAAAATGTATCCACACTGACATCTTATATAACAGCAGCACGACCTCCCAATTTCCATAATACCTGATCAAATGAGAACACTAAAATTGAACTTCCCTTTTGGGTATATTTTTTATCATGGCTTTAGAACACCTGCTGCATTATTGTTTGCTGTTGTATTCACAGATAACAATGTTGGCCAAGTTTCCTACCATTACAGTGAATATAAACCCTTAGTTTTGAACAGTTGCAACCAACAATGACCCCACTGAATAATGGATGCCATCAGCACTTAAATCGCCTCCAAGTAATGCAAAATCCAAGGTAATCCAATATTGTATCGCCAAATAGCAGCAACCTTGGAAGCTAAATCATGAATTCAACTAAATACACTCCTTTTGTAAGGTGATGCCACGTTTTTGTATAGATCAATTACTATTATTCAGATCATTCCGTAATATTAAAAATATGCTAATCTTAATGTTGGAGTCGGGCAATTCAACCTTCTCCTCCAATTTCCTGAAGCAATGTCGTTGTTTTCTGCATCTTTCTTCAACATTTTCAGCAATCATTCTCCATCTTCGCAGTTTGCAATGTGTCAAGGCTGGCACTGTCTGCGCATCAGTGACGAGAATCATGAGTTATTAAGTGGTTACTTGTGATACTCTCTGTTAATATCTGTTGATGATACTGGCTTCTAAACAAAACAACACATACAAAAAAAGGAGCTTGTGTTTGCAATGAAACTGTATTAATGGCAACTAAATGCACCCATCGCACAATGAATTCTCCAATTTTAGGTAACTACCAGCCACCCCCTCTCTCCGCTCCCACCTTTTTCTTCTTTCCCCTCTCTCTCTGCCCCAACTGGTTTTGCACCTATATCTCCCCTCCCCTTCCACTTCCATTCCTTCCTCTGGCTTCACAATTCGCATCTCTTCAATCCCTTGTGTCACTCCTACAGTGTTTTTGTCTCTAGGCTATGTCCAACCATCTGCCTACCCCCCCCCCCCCCCCCACCCCTCACCTGTATCCAGCTATTACTTGCCAGGCTTCATCCTCTACCCCCTTCTAGCTTTCTCGCCTTGGCATTCTTAAACCACTTTAGAGTATTCTAAATTGAGTCAACTCCAATAATTTTTTTTTGCTAATTAAACATTGGTTGTGATAACCTTCTTGAAAATGGGCTTAATTGCTAATCTTTGCTTTGTGAGTTCAGTTTATAGATACAGCGTGGAAAGGGGATCATTCGCCCACATAGTCCAAGCTGGCCATCGATCACCCATACACGAGTTTAATGTTATCCCAGTTTCGCATCCACCACAGGGGCAATTAACCTACAAACCTGCATGCCTTTATAATGTAGGACAAAACGAGAGCACCTGAAGAAAGCCCACGTGGCCACAGGGAGAATGCGAAAACTCCGTACAGAAAGCAAGATCGAACCAGGGTCCTTGGCGCTGTACGGCGTCAATGCCACCGCTGTGCCACTGTACCGCCCCAAGGCGGGGAAATTCTACCCTTCAATCTAAAAAGCACATGGGCTTTCTCAAGACAGTATCTTGGTTAAAAAAACACTGAAACAAAATTATGCATGTTCGCATATCAAACGTCACCCAAGTGTATGAATGAACATGAAAATGTCATTTCTTTTTTTTGCCAGAGCTAATGCAAAGTAATATGACAAGGCAGTGTGTTATTCTGTGTATTGATGTCACAAGAGTGAAGGAATGCATATAATGGGGAAATTATAAAATCTCATCGGTATTACAATGCAAACAGAATGATGAAATAATATCCATCATCTGTATATACATATATATTGTAATATCAACATTGCACTGACCTCGATGTGTTACTAGTTCCATTTCATTTATGAAAACCTTAATCTGACATATTTACGCTGTGGCTTTTGTGAACTACAATAACTTTCAAATTTATCAAATAAATCTGGCAGTGTAGATAGCAACATAATTTAAACAACACTGCTGAGCAGGTTATTTGAGATAGCAATAGGATTCCAATTAAATCACCAATGCATCGCTCTAGGGTTTGTTTGGTTTTAAATCTCACTGCTGCTCGACAGCTATGTGGATTGAAGAATATAGAAGCAACATAAAAGTGTACATATATAGCCTGAGTCCAACTTTGCCAAGCTCACTGCACTCAAAAATACATCACATTGTTATCTCAGCGGTTTGAAGACCCAAGCCGATCAGGTTCAGAAAGCCAACATCAGCAATAAGAAACAAAGATGTAGTAGGTCCAATGGCTTTACACTATTTAAACCTTTCAGGTATTGACTTTTCAACCAAATTTATGTACTATAGTCCCACTTCTATGTTTTCCAAAAAACATATTTAAAGTCAATGAGTCATAAAGTGATACAGTGTGGAAACTGACCCTTCGGCCCAACTGGCCCACACCGGCAAACATGCCCAAGCTACACTAGTCCTATCTGCCTGCGTTTGGTCCACATGCCTCCAAACTTGTCCTATCCATGTACCTGTCTAACACTTATATACTTTATGAAGTATTTAGTGCATTCCCTTTTATATGATGGCAGAACATCATATATGGAAAATTAATCTTGAGATGTCTTCCTTGTTCCTTTAGCAAGCAATCACAGATGTGAACTGAGAGAGGGAAGTGTGTGCACATGGACAAAGCTGCTGGAAAGTGAAAGCACAGGTTCAAAAACTTGTTCATAATGTGTTTGTGCATTCTAGGATTTATAAGTAGTGGAATAAACTATGGAAGCTGGAGAAAATACTTTCACTCTTAACTGGAGTACTGCATCCAATTCTGGTTGTCACACAAGATGTACATGGAAATCTTCAAGATGAAGATTTACTGGAATGGTAAAGGGATGAGCAGTGAAGTTAGACTTGAAAAGCTCGAGTTGTTTTCATATTTGGATTAGATAAAGGAAAGCTACTCTCATGCACAGTAGAATGTCTGAAGAAGGGTTTCGACCTGAAACGTCACCCATTCCTTCTCTCCATAGATGCTGCCTGCCCTGCATAGTTACTCCAGCATTTTGTGTCTGAGAATAATGGAGCACAGATTTAGCAATTTAATCAAAAGATACAAGGCAGGTGAGAAGAGCTTTTTTATGTCCAGAGAGCAGAGGATGGTAAGGGTCAAGGGGACAAAATCAAACTGGGGGGGGGGGGGGGGAGGCATTTCAGATGTAAACTAGATAGGCACTTGAAGGAGATTAATTTACAAGCTAATGGGGAAAGAGTGGTGGAATAAGACCAATGCGATTCCAGACTTAGTATGCAGTTTCAATTCTATTTTCCTGAATAGGAGCCTGAAATCTGTTACATCTAGGTTCAGGAACAGCTTCTTCCCCACAGCCATCAGGCTATTAAACTCGCCAACAAACTGACTCTGAAGTGTAACAGCCTATTGCACTTTATCTGCTTATTTATGTGTATATTGAACTGAACTGTTCTGTATTTTTGCTCTGTTGTGCTGCAGAAAGCAAGAAATTCATTGTCCTATCTGGGACACATGACAATAAACTCTCTTGACTTGACTCGACTTGGCTATTTATCTAGTAGAGCTGCTGCCTCATGGCTCCAGGGATCCAGGTTCAACGTTGACCTTGGGTCTTCTCTGGACAGAGTTTGCTGATTCTTCCTGTGATCACCATGGAATTCCCTTGATGCTCTGGTTTCCTCCCACATCACAACACATGTAGGTTGGTAGGTTAATTGGCCTCGATAAATTGTTCTTAGTGTGTCGATGAGTGGCAGAATCTGGGAACGTTGATCCGGAGAAAAAGTGACAAGGACAATTAGCAGGGAGTGGGATTGCTCAGATTGCTCGGTGAACCGGCATAAACTCCATGGATTAAAATGACCTCTTTCTATGCCAAAAGGAAATATATATGAAATACATGACATAGAACCAAAGTGCTCAATAACCATTTAGCCAAATCCATACTACATCCTGTCTCAGAACAATCCATTCCCTTTGATCCTCTCAGTTGCTTGGGATACCCTGATTCACCACATGATAACAGGATTATGCTGTAAAATGTCTTCATTTATATTCTTGTAACAGCTCTTGCAGTCTCCTGTTATGTTGAAGGAAAGTCTTACATTATTCTAACATAGCCTTCCTAATCTCCACTACTTCATCTGGAGTATCTAGTTATATTTGCTTTTTGTATCTCGTTTGCTATTTCTCATAATTATAAGCATTTTCATGAGTCTTAATCACAAAGGCTTTTGAAAATAATGTGGTTATTTAGATTGCTTATAATTGCATCTTCTAAATCAGTGATGTAGACAATACTAACAGTATAATTATATCTTGAAATCAGTTCCTAGGATATGTGATTGAAATAAATTAAGTTGAGAACCAGCCTACTTTATGCTCCTACATTTTCTACACATCAAGCAAGGTTCAAAGACAAGATATTGTTCATGAACATTACAAAAGCTAAAATTCAAATGACCACACAACGAATTCTCTTCAATGTAAAGGATCAAGGGAATGACAAACTGTGCTTCGAAACAAACCTCTGGCAGGGCTGTCAAGAACAAGGGGTGAAATCTTAAAATTGGAACCAGGGTGTTCAAGAGTGATCTCAAGCATCACGTTTTCTGCCTAAAGAACAATGGAAGTACAAATTCTCTCCTCCAAAATCCTACTGAGACTGGGACTTAACCCAGAAATTCAAAACAGATTGACACAGTTTTGTTAAGCAAGCAAAGGCGAGTAATTGGATTATTGGGACACCGCTAGCAGCCTTGGAGGGCATCTACCACACACGGTGCCTCAGGAAGGCCGTCAGCATCCATAAAGACTCCTCTCACCCTTGTAATGGACTGTTCGAACTACTCCCTTCCGGCAGACGTTACAAGGCCTTCTACGCCCGCACCACCAGACTCAGGATCAGCTTAATTCCCAGAGCTATAGCGGCTCTGAACCGGCCCTGCTGAGTGCCCCCCCCCCCCCCCCCCCCCATGGACTGTCTCCCCCGGCCTCGCACTTTAGTCTGTGTTGATTTTACTGGTCTAATGTTCGTTTTTACAAACCTTGTTCTCAGGGTATTTAAACCTAAATTTTATTTGTCGATTAAGTTATGACATCGGATGGAAGTTGCAAACCAAATCTCGTTGCACTTATGTGTAATGACAATAAAATATATTATTATTATTATTATTATTATTATTATTAATAGATGTTAAGTTTCACAGTATCCAACTAAATGGCAGAAAAGTCTTCAGGAATGAATGGCCCGGAATTACAGCCACAAATATCGAGGAAAAGATCAATTCTGCAGCGGTTTTTTCCTTGATATGAACCACTTCTAGATCAAATTATCTGGTTTACTTGATCACAGACAATTTCAATCCATCTTTCTAATCATGGTCAGGCCTCAGTGGTACAACATATCTGACAGCCCTTTGTATTCAATGGAATGTAATTTAGGTAGGTGCTGCATCGCCAAGTAATTGCTGACCCGTGTAAATTACTACCCTTGAAGTAAAGGGAAAGAAATGTCACACAGTTGCCATATTTTGTTCAAAGTTTTTCATGTTCACCAACATGTGATTATGCTCAGAGAAGCAAACACCGTGGAGGATCAGAGTTTTCTTTAATTAGCAGCAAATTGGAGCCTTGCTTCCAGCATACAAATAATGGCCCAGTTGAGTCAGATTCCACAGCCAAACCCGTACTCAAGCAGCCGTGTTCCAAGTTTAAGTGTTCCAATTTTGCGGTTGCAGCTCCTAGACTGTGGAACAGCATCCCCCTCCCCAGCAGAACTGCCCCCTCCATCGGCTCCTTTAAGTCTGGACTAAAAACGTATCTGTTCTCCCAAGCCTTTGCTGACGTCCTCTGAGCGAGGGCTATTTGTATATATGTATGTAGTTTGCTTGTGTATACTATTCTTATAACAAATGTAAAGCACTTTGGTCAACGAGAGTTGTTTTTTAAATGTGCTATATAAATAAATGTAACTTGACTTGACTTGAAGTCTAAATCTCCCAGTCTGATCAGTGATCAGTGATATTTAATGTTTGGGACGAGAAATCCAATTTCTCCTGACTCTTGCACAAATTGCTCCAGTAAATGGTCATACTTCCTTCTCAGCATCCAATAATTCTCACAAAACCAACCACGCCCATCATGGCAGCTGATTAAGCACGGCTGTCAGTGTTCGCTCCAATACACTCTCATCCCGTTAATATTTGTAAAGCCCACTACTGATCCAACCAGGAGACGGACATTTGAGTTCTGGAGCTACAACAAGGAGCAGTGGTCCCACCACCGCAAGCAGGCATTGCAAAGGCACATTATTAATTACAATGCATCCAGAATGTACGCTGAAGCTCATGGAAAATGAATCATCAACTCAGAGTGATTTTACTTTTTGGTAATTATGGCACATTCATGTGTGGAAATCGATTGCTCTGGTAACTTTTAACATCTTGCGAGAAGTTTATCTCAAGCTACTGGGCCATTTAATGAATTTATCAAAATGGATTTTGTTTATTGCTATTAATAACCAGTTTTTCTCTTCCACAAAATTAATTCTTGATTAAAGGGGGAAAGGAAATTGGTGAGGGCATTTACCGTGAGGTGGGTTTTGCACATGCTTTCTGGACATGAGCTGCTAAACAATTTAAAGGTTTGTAGCTATATACTGTCTTTCTATCCTTTGCAGCCAATTTTGGTCTGCAGACACACTTTAATGTAGATTACAACACCTGCCAACTCATGCACAGCAAGATAGCACAGCCAGTGATGAAGTTAAACTTGTACAACCGTTTACTGTGAATGAAGTTTAAAGAAGATGTCGGTCAGGGAAGATAGTGCAAATCAGTGGATGCAAAATCTCCGATAATGGTGGCACAGCAGTGGAGTTGTTGCCTTACAGCGCCAGAGACTTGGGTTAGATCCTGAGTCCAGTTGCTGTCTGTACGGAGTTTGCACGTTCTCCCCGTGGCCTGCGTGGGTTTTCTCCAAGATCCGCGGTTTCCTCCCACACTGTCCAAATATGTACAGGTTTGTAAGTTTATTGGCTTGGTATAAATGTAAATTGTCCCTAGTGTGTGTAGAATAGTGTTAGTGTACGGGGATCTGGTCAGCGCGGACTCGGTGCTCCGAAGGGCCTGTTTCCTAAACTAAACTGTATCTCTAAACTAAATTAAACTTCTAAGAAGGAGAGTTGATGTGTTAAACGTATGTTTTTTTTTTCGTGTTCTTTAGCTTGTTTTGTGTGGAGGGTGGAGGGGGGGAGGGAGAGTTGGGGGAAACTTTTTCCAATCTCTGACCTTGACGCAGATGCGATATTTTCCGTATTGTGTCTCCATCCGCACTGCGGCCTAACATCATGGCGTTGGTGGCCTTTGCTGGAGACTGACCGGGAGCTTATCCTCACCGAGCTCGCAAACCCCGTTGGTGGGGGGGGGGGGGGGGGGGGGGGGGGGGTCGTCTCTGGGGCTCCAGCCATGGGAGCCTGCAAATCTTTAAAATTGTGGAGCCCGCGGTCTCTGGTAGAGACCAACATCAGGGACTCTAAGCCGCAGGAGTTTGGACCGCCCCGATGAGGGAGTTTCGATCGCCTGATGCTTCAACTGAGTTTCGATTGCCCCGATGAGGGCTTCGACCGCCGGCTGCAGATGGTTCAACTGCCCTGACCGCAGGCGAATAAAGAGGATCAAGAGAAAGGAGATTGGACTTTAATGCATTCCATCATAGTGAGGAATGTGGGGGATCCGCTGTGGTGAATGTTTTCGTTAATTTTTCTGTAGTTGTGTGTCTGGTTGCTTTTTTTTTGTATGGCTGTATGGTAATCTGAATTTCACTGCACCTTAATGGTACATGTGACAATAAACTGACCTCGACCTTGAATCTTTGAAAAAGGTGTCCAATAAGGAAAGGAGGTATGGGTGGAAGAAGACAGCGGGGAGGGGAAAGAGGTGGGATATAAGGAAATATGGGTCCTGTGGACGGGAGGTGAGCCGAGAGAGGAAGGGGAAGCAGCAGGGCCACCAGAATAGTAGTAAAATAATTGCAAGTCATATCAATAGTAAGGAAGGCAAAGGCAATGCTTGCATTTACTTCAAGAAGACTAGATTACAAAACCAGGGATGTAATGCGGAGGCTTTATAAGGCACTGGTCAGGCCGCATTTGGAGTATCGTGAGCAATTTTGGGCACCATATCGGAGGATGGATGTCCTTTAGGAGAAGAGGAGACAGTTCTTTAGTCAGAGGGTGGTGAATCTGTGGAATTCTTTGCCACAGAAGGCTGTGTAGGCCAAGTCAATGGATAATTTTAAGGCAGAGGTAGATAGATTCTTGATTAGTATGGGCGTCAGGGGTTAATGGAGAGAAGGCAGGATATCGGGGTTGGGAGGGAGAGATAGATCAGCCATGATTGAATGGTGGAGTAGACTTGATAATTCTTCTCCTATCACTTACGACCTTATAAGATGGTGGCTGTAATGTGTATGCACCAGGGTAGGGAGGGGGCAGTGGAAATAGCATGGGGCCGATAAAGGGACGTATATCAGAATTCAACTGTCATGCCATTGGGTTGCAAGATATCCACCAACGCTCCCTCCCGCACAAAGATAATTTCCTTTAATACTCTTCAATTGTCTGTCATCTTTTTGTTAAAGACATTTGCGAACCAAGCAGCAGAGATCAAAAAGCCCAAGATTAAAAGCGAAATTGCAGTAGTCCAGTAAAACGTCAGCTATTAAACAATTCTGCCATCATCTATCAAAATGTTTTGCCACTTTGCCTTCAATGTAAATCATTGTTATCTATTTGCCATCCTTTGGTCAATCTAGAGGATTTATTATTGCAATCTCCCTGTGCTGTCGTTGCAGATACTGTCACTTACATGACATTTGACTCAGAATCCAGCAATAGATCATTCCAGTGCTGTGAAAAAACAAAAATCGTTTCTACAATTCAACGTCTCCAAAACTATGTGCATTGGAAGATATGCCTCACATTGTATACAACTCGTTATTGTAACTAAAATATCCATTACACTCAAGCAACTGCAATACTGGTTCACAGGAAATTGACACTGGAACCTTCATAACACAAGAAACTGTTTAGTGCATTCCATACGTTCGGCAGTTTCCTTCGACTTGTGGTATGCTAAAGTTGAAGGATACCCAGAATCACAAATAATATTCTTTTTTCAAAAAGAGAAATTGTAAGAGATTCAGTCCCCTGAAGGATATATTGTAGAGATTCACATCCACACAGAAATGAATCCGAAAACCATTAAAAAAAATAAACCTAATCTCATCTATGTTTATTTTTCCAGAACATCCAGAATAAAACAAAACAGTTAATCTCCAGAGGTTTTATTCACATAGCTCGAAAACAAAAATAACAACTCAATAGAAAGCATTGTGATGCAAATATATTTCTGTGCATGCTGATGAACAAAATGCCCTGCTGCATTTCTGAAGCAAAAATCAAAATAAGGATTTGTTCATACTTGCCGATTGAAACTATCCGTCAAACAATCACTTCTCAACATGAAAGCATTTATCCACTATACTTAGGAGTTCCAATGCATTCCTGGGGAGCTTTTAAATCTCCAAATGTTCTTCCCCAAACCAGTTTATTGGTTGTCCAAAACATCCATCGTTACAACAGCCATCTTCCAATGCCAATTAGAAACTAAACAGACACAACATTGTCCTGTTGGATGAATTCTGAGGATCAGTTAGATAGCACCTGCCATCCCACCACTCCCGAATATTTTTGTAAATAATAAACAGGTGTGTAGCTAGAAAATAAATGTCCCTTTTTAAAAATAAAATGTTGCATGCAGTAACATCCTAAATATTAATTGTATTCATTACGAACTCCAGGACGTTCACAGCAGATCGGCAACTCTGGCCAAACAACCCTGTTTTTTGAATAAAACCTTCGTACCAGACAGTCATGAGATTGGGATTTGCTTATTCTTTTCCCTCCATCTCTGTCGAAAGACTCCAAGGACACACACGCACACAGTTTGGCACTTGGTATGATGCACATTTAAGGAGGTTAAACAAGAGCACCTACCTGTTCCTTGACTGAAGCCAGAATAGCAGAAGTGGTCTCTGGCTCAGAGCCATCTCCGTTGGAAGCAGTCAGCATTGGGCTCAGCAAGTTATTTTTTTCAGATGCAGATGGCTGCTCTGGAACTGGCATAACTCCTGCATATTTTGGAACAGAACGGGACGAGGAAGAGAAATGGGAACAAAAAATAATCCGTTAACATAACTGGCATGTACCTACATGTACATTACATGTTGCTCAACAGATACATGCTTTCATTTACACACCACAAAAGCATTCTCCCACCTTGCTCCACCATTGTCTTCTATGTTTTTTTCATTTATTGCACTCATTTACTTTCCTCTTTGATGCATTTTTTGCCACATCTCAAGGACTTGTTGGTACCTCATACAATGAATTCGCCAATTTTAGGTAACGTCCAACCCCCCCATCCCCCTTTCCTCTCCCTCTCCCCCCCCCCCCCCCCCCCCCCACCATGCCCGCATGAACATACTTATTCCTTACTCTCTCATCCCCTTCCACCTTCATTCCTTCCACTAGTTCCATAATTTGCATCCTTTTGTCTCACATATTCTCGTTTTATTTCTAGCCTTTGTCCGACCATCTGCCTACCAAACCAAACCCCCCCCCTCCCCCTCACAATAACCACCTGTTACTTGTCAGGCTTTCTACTGCCCCTCCTTTCTCCCAGCTTTCTCTCCCACTCCCTTCCACAATCCTTCTGAAGAAAGGTCCCGACCCAAAACGTCACCGAACCATGTTCTCCAGAGATGCTGCCTGACTCACTGTGTTGCTCCGACACTTTGTCTCTTTAGTTAGAAACAAGCATTGCAGTTCCTTGTTTCTACTACAATAGAAGATATTGTTGACAGTGAAGATGTCATCCAGAATTATTGTGGGATCTTGTTATGTTGCTCAACATGAGTGAATGGAAGGGCTCTGGGAAGTGCCGTAGAGCAGAGGGACCTAGAAGTTCAAGTACATGAAAGTGGTGTCGCAGATCGATAGGATGATGGAGGCAGCATTTAGCATGCTGGCCTTCAGCTGCCAGGCTATTGAGTATTGGGTATTATGTTACAGTTGTATAGCGCATTGGCAAGTTCTCACTAGGAGTATTAAGTTCAGTTTTGGTCATCCTGCAATAGCAAGGTTGCCTTTAAGCTAGAAAGAGCGCAGAGAAGCGATACGACGATGTTGCCAGGATTCAGTGGCCTGAGCTACAGGGGGAGGTTGGGCAGGCTAAAATATTATTCCTTGGAGCACATGAGGTGTGTTCTTATAGGGGTGTGTTCTGATTGAGGTTTATAAAATCATGAGGGGAATAAATGGGGTAAATGCACAGTCATTTTCCCAGATTAGGGGAATCAAGATAGGCCAATTCACTGGATGAATTTAAAAGAGATTATGGGCCTGTCCCACATAGACAATAGGTGCAGGAGTAGGCCATTCGGCCCTTCGAGCCAGCCCCGCCATTCAATGTGATCATGGCTGAACATCCCCAATCAGTACCCCGTTCCTGCCTTCTCCCCGTATCCCCTGATCCCCATATCCTCCACTATCTTTAAGAGCCCTATATGGCTCCCTCTTGAAAGTATCCAGAGAACCGGCCTCCACCGCCCTCTGTGGCAGAGAATTCCACAGACTCACAACTCTCCTCGTCTCTGTTCTAAATGGCTTATCCCTTATTCTTAAACTGTGGCCTCTGGTTCTGGACTCCCCCAACATCGGGAGCATGTTTCCTGCCCCTAGTGTGTCCGAACCCTTAACAATCTTCTATGTTTCAATAAGATGTGACTTACACGACTTTTTTGGCGACCGCCGGCACCCGTCATAGGTCGTTGCAGGTCGCCGGAATTTTTCAACATTTTAAAAAAATCCAGCGGCGACCAGAACAAGGTACGACTCTCACGATCACACAGGCTTCACCCCGCGACATGTCGCCGGGGTATCGCATTCATGGCCGTGGGTAGTCTCCTCAGTCACCCAAAGAGTTGCAGTGTCTTTCTGGTTGCTGCTGGATTTTCAACATGTTGAAAATTTTCGGCGACCTGCAACGACCTATGACGGGTGCCGGCAGTTGCCGAAAAAGTTGTGTAAGTGGGACAGGCCCATTAGATAGAGCTCTAGGGGCTGTCGGAATTAAGGAATATGGGGAGGAGGCAGGCACGGGTAACTGATTGTGGATGATCAGCCATGATCACAATGAATGGCGGTGCAGGCTCGAAGGGCCAAATGAACTCCTCCTGCACCTATTTTCTATGTTTCCATGTTGCCTTCCATAGCCTCATCTTCAGCATGGACACCTAGTCATATATACCTCCACGAGGAAGGTCTTGGGGCTCTCTGTGCCTGTCCCTCGCTTCCTGGTCTACCCAGGTTTCCTAACGCACTCCTCCCTCCAGTACACAGTTTTGTTCCCCCCCCCCCCATCTAGTTCCATTTTCCCATCATCCTTCCCATATCTACTGTAATTCCATTTATCAGTTCATAGCATCTGCCATCACCTGTCGCCAGGCATCACTTTCCAGCCAGTCTCTAACTCCAATCCTTCTCCCCCTCATCTGACTCCATTCGCACCGTTTTAACCTGTCTCATCCAGTTCTATCGATCACCCACCGGTGGTAACTTCCCAACCCATCTGCCCATTGCCCAACACCTCATCTGGTGCCACCTATCAACCCGCCAGCCCTCTCATCCCTCTTTGTACAGACCATGCCTCCCTACACCCTCAAATCGGACTCATCGACTGGACATTGTTGGAGTAGAATGTCTCTATTTCCAGTGCAGCACTGAGTTGAGGTGTAAGTATCTGCAAAGTGATGGCACCAGTAATCCTTGCAAAGCTTGCTGGCTTTTGGCCAGAGAATGAAATGTAGCTAGACCACTCTGAGTACAGCAACTCAGTGGGTGTTCTATGCAAGAGTAGTTGAACCATGAGATGTCACAACTACCTTCAGCTCCTGATACATCAACCATCTCTTTGTCTCCACAGATGCTGCCTGACCAATTGTTTTTTTGTTCCAGATTATTGCATCTACAGTCTCTTGTGTTCCCATTTGTGCCTATCTTGCTATTGAGGGAGTGCATCAGATGTTCACCAAGTTAACTCCCGGGATGGCGGGACTCTCATAGGTTGATAGAATGGAGCGACTGAGCTTGTATGCTCTGGAATTTAGGACGAGAGGGGATCTTGTTGAAACATATAAGATTATTAAGGGTTTGGACACGCTAGAGGCAGGAAACATGTTCCCGATGTTGAGGGAGACCAGAACCAGGGGTCACAGTTTAAGAATAAGTGGTAAGCCATTTGGAATGGAGATGAAGAAAAACGTTTTCACACAGAGAGTTGTGAGTGTGGAATTCTCTGCCTCAGAGGGCAGTGGAGGCAGGTTTTCTGGATGCTATCGAGATACCTAGACAGAGCTCTTAAAGATTGCAGAGTCAAGGGATATGGGGAGAAGGCAGGAACGGGTTCTGATTGTGGATGATCAGCCTTGATCACATTGAATGGCGGTGCTGGCTCAAAGGGCCAAATGGCCTACTCCTGCACCTATTGTCTATCCTGACAGCCAGCCCATCCTCTCTTTGTGGCTATTACATTGCTTCATGCACCATAAACCTTTAATTTCTGCAGTAAACTTTCATATGGCACTCAAAATGCAGAGTATATCTGCCATCAACATTATATAAAATGACCATCTGGTTTGTTATTTTGTTTCTGATGTTTTTGTTTCCACGTGTGTTTAAACTTGCTAATCTTGGTTCAAGTCGCAGAAGTAGCTGGAATGGTGCTGCAAATGCTAAAGGATATTTTGTTGATTTTTAGGCTTTTGTGCAAATGCATGAAGGGAATTCCCCTTGCAATAAAGCATGTGTGGAAAACTCAGCCAAGGGTACGCAGGAGGATTATAGAGAAGAAAAGCACTTTGTAAGAGGCCAAACTAAATCCGTGGCATTCAAGGAATAACTTGACCTGAACTCTGCAAGGATCAGTGAGATTTTTACTGTTTGCTAAGGATAATCTCGTTGAAAATGTCCACTTGGTGAATTCATAAGCGAATTTTCAGAGCATGAACTGCATCGACACTACCCGTTTGGCAACCATAACAATGAAATATTACATATCTGGCTCCTTTCTGGATGGAGCTGACGGTAGTTGTGACACCTCATGGCTCAACATCTACTCTTGAATAGAACGTCCACTGAGTTGCTGCATTCAGAGTGGGTTAACTGCATTTCAGTTCCTGGCCAAAGACCAGCAGGTTTTGCAAGAATTACTGGTGCCATTACTTTGCAGACACAATGATACGATACAATACAATAGAGCTTTATTTATCCCAGGAGGGAAATTGAGCTATGCCAACGGTCATAAGATACATGAAATTAAAGTGACGAGTGGAAAGGATTAGGGATCTGCAAAATTTGGGGGGGGGGGGGGGGGGAGTCAGTCTACCCCACGACCAAAGAGGGGGAGTTGTACAGCTTGATAGCCACAGGAAAAATGGATCTCCAGTAACGTTCAATACTGCATCCTGATGGAACCAGTCTGTTGCTGAAGGTGCTCCTCAGGTGGACCAGTGTAACATGGAGGGGGTTGAGCTGTATTGTCCAAGATGCTCCAAGACCACCTCGCAGTTTGAGGAGCATCCTCCCCTCCAAGACCACCTCCCATTAATCCAACTCCGCTCCCACAATGGAGCCAGCCTTCCTGATGAGCTTGTTAAGCTGACAACACATCAGCTCAGCGCTGCACTGGAAATAGAGAAATTCCACTCCCACAATGTTCAGTGGATATTTTACCAAAACCTGCATCATATCGATGACCGGAATTTGGCAGCTTGTAGCAACCTGCTATGCTAGGTGGATTTGTGCAATCACCAGAACCAAATGGCAGCCATTGAGTGATGTGGCTCTTCGACTGGGATTTTACTTCGGAGTCACGTGAGTGACTACGTGAAGACCCCGTCCAGCACGCATGCGCGACATTAGCGTTCATGCAGTGCACCGCGACGAACGGGAGTTCAAGGCGCTCCCGCTACAAATTGAAAAGTCGGGCCGACAGGTAAGTTTACCGTGGCCGTGTGTGTCTTTCTCTCTGTGGTCTTGTGTTCCAGGAAGAATGAGCAAGGCCCGAGGAAAGAAGTCTGCAGCTCGCCCCCGTTCGTCCTTCGTTGAGGAATGCTCTTTGGAGGGGGGGCAAGAGGCGGCGGTTATAACTACCGAGCCGAGCCCAGCACCGCTAGTGCTGCCTGAGCAGCGGGCTGGAGGTACCTGCAGCCGGAACCGGGCGGTAGTGTCCGACGTTTCGGATGAAGATGCCTTACCGCTCGAGAGCACAGGCAGCCGCCTAAGCCGCATGGAACGGCTTATGGAGCAATTGCTCCAGCGAGATCTGCTGAGAGAGCAGCAGCAGCCTCGCCAAGGGAGTTCAGGCACTCCCGCAGTGCCTTTTACGGCACTGGCCATTGCTTCACCTTCTTTTGAAGGCAGCATTGGCGACCAGGTCTGGGCTGGTCAAGAAGAGGGTCACTGGCTGAAGATTTCGGGAGTACGCAGGGTGTACAGGAACAGGAAGAGCTGCTGGGTGTGGTCAACCGCTACGTGGCCATTCCACAAGCGGGTCGGCCATTAGAGCCGAAACTTGCAGCCAGCATTAACCACCTGTCCTCTAAACCCCTACAAGAACAAGTGGTCAATGAGGCTCTTCAACTATATACAGCCCCAGGAAATTGTACATCATTGAATGTACCTGCTGTCAATAGCCAAATTTGGGGACATTTGGGGCAGAACATCAGAAACCTGGAGTTGAAGCTCCAGAAGATCCTTAAATTCCTGACTGCAGGAATAACATCTTATGCTCGGTCCATTGATGGTGCGGATATCTCCACAAATCAGCAAGGACACATTAGCTCTGCTGTGCACCACTCAATATGAGATAAATAATTTGCGAAAGGAGATTATCAAGCCTGCCCTCAACCCTAAATTTGCGGGACTCTGCAAAACACCGGGGTCAGAACCTCCTATTCTGCTCTTTGGGAAAGACCTTCCAAAAAAGGTGAAAGACCTGGAAGAAGAATCCAAGACCTTTGGTCTCGTGAGGGCAGGTTTGGGACCGAGCAGACCCAACAAACCCAGGCGGCAGTACCCCATGGCGTCCACCAGTCGTCGACCACACTATGGGACTGGTGAAAGCTCGGGGTCCGCAACCATTCCCCGTAAGCCTTTTTTAGGCCAGGGCCCAGAGCGGACCCCATGGAAAATGCGCCACCCCCAACAACATCGAGATCAACATCAACCCTCTACAGCCCAGCAGACGCCTCATCACCCAGCGAAGAGGCAGAAGAAGCACCAATAACCATGGAGGTAGGTGGGTCTGGTTCCTCTCAGCATATGTGCAGTAGGGGCTCTGTGCTAACAGGGGGGAGATTGCACTTGTTTTTGGATGCATGGGAATCCATCACTAATGACAAGTATATACTCAGCAGCGTTCATGGCTACAAAATTGACTTTGTCCATAAAGATTTTCCACCAGTTCAGCATATACCCAAAAGGGTATTCACCCTCTCAGTCAAGGGAAAACAAGAGGGTCAAGCTGAACTGATGAGGTTACAAGCTAAAGGTGTCATTGAAAGAACAAAACATGAACCTTTGGAATTTGTGTCTAATATTTTCACTAAAATCAAAAAAGATGGTGGACGACGCATCATCATTGACTTAACTACTTTGAACAAGTCTGTCAGGTATATACATTTCAAGATGGATACTTTTGAAACAGCCAGACTATTGGTTTCTAGGGGGTACTTTCTAGCAAGCATTGATTTAAAAGATGCCTACTACTCAGTACCCATACACAAGGACCATCGAAAATATTTAAAATTTATCTGGATGAAACAGCTATGGCAATATAAAGCCTTACCAAATGGGCTAACCTCTGCTCCAAGGTTGTTCACTAAAATCTTAAAACCTGCCTTGGCATTATTGAGGAAACAAAAGCATATAGTCATGGCGTATTTAGACGACATTTTAATAGTAGGGAAAACCTTGGAGACAGCTATTTTGGCAGTCGCAGCCACCAAACGTTTGTTTGAAACTTTGGGGTTTGTCATACATCCAGAAAAAATCCAATCTTACACCGTCCACTGCCATGGACTATCTTGGTTTTACGATAGATACTGTTCGCATGATTGTAACTCTGCCGAAGGGGAAAGCATCAGAATTGGCGCTATCATGCAACAAACTCATGAATAAACATCAGCCAACCATACGGGAAGTAGCTAGAGTTATTGGCAAAATGGTAGCAGCTTTCCCAGCTGTACAATTTGGGCCTTTGCACTATCAAAATTTGCAAAGAGCTAAAGTGCATGCACTAAAGCAAAACTCAGGTCACTTTGACCGAGCTATGAGTTTAACTGCTGAATCCATTCCAGAGTTACAATGGTGGGCGAGGAATGTAAGACTCAGCTCCAGTCCCATAATGATCACCAACCCAGTATTAACCATTCAAACGGATGCCAGTGCTTTGGGCTGGGGAGCAACTAACATGCAATCCAGCACAGGGGGCAGATGGAGTAAATTTGAATCATCTTGCCTACAGACACGGGGTATCAACTATTTAGAAATGTTGGGTGCGTTTTATGGGTTAAAAGCATATTCATGTAATACGCATCATGCACATGACCGGTTGCAACTAGATAATACCACGGTGGTGGCTTATATCAATCACATGGGTGGTGTAAAGTCGATATCGTGTGACAATTTGGCCAACCTAATCTGGCAATGGTGTGTTGAAAGGCATATTTGGTTATCAGCAACTTACCTTCCAGGTAAGCAAAATACAGTGGCAGACACCAGGTCACGCAGATTTAATGATAACATCGAATGGATGTTAAATCCCAAAGTGTTTGCTGAAATTACAAAGCAATATGGCACACCAGATATCGATCTATTTGCATCCAGGCTGAATCACCAGGTACCAACGTATGTCGCTTGGGAACCAGACCCTGAGGCAGCAGCAGTTGATGCATTCTCGCTGCATTGGGGGAAAATGTTCTTTTATGCTTTTCCTCCCTTCTGCCTCATCAGTCGGGTATTACGCAAGATTCAATTGGATTCCGCTTCAGGAATCTTGATAATACCTGACTGGCCTACACAGCTATGGTTCCCAGTGGCTTTCGACATGGCTGTTGAAACACCGTTGGAATTCCCCAGCAGTCGACAGTTATTAATCCACCCAGTGTCAGGCATTAGTCACCCGTGCCATGACAGAGTCAATCTCCTGGCTTGCAGATTCTAAAAAGACCTCTACTGGGCCTGGGACTGTCTGAGGACGCCATCAACATGATGACCGCATCTCACCGGGAGTCCACCAGGAGACAATACCTGACCAATATAAGAAAATGGGAACGGTATTGCTCCAAAACAGGAACTACCTACACCACAGCTACAGCCACCAGTGTTGTGGAGTTTCTGCTTGGATTACATCGGGAAGGACTCAGCTACAGCGCCATTAATACAGCCAGGAGTGCGTTGTCAGCTTATTTGGTTCCAGCAGCAGGACAACTGACTTTGGGGTCCCATCCACTAGTGGTCAAAATCATGAGGGGCATTTTTAACACCAATCCCCCTAGACCTAGGTACACTCAGATCTGGGATGTCAGCATAGTACTGACGTACCTTAGGGGATGGCCACCACCCAGGTCACTTACTCTGGAACAACTTACACTGAAATCAGTCATGCTCATGGCTCTAGTGTCAGCTCAAAGGGTACAGTCCCTCCACCTTCTGAGGCTGGACAGCATGACAGAGTCATTGGACTGTATCACATTTCACATTCAGGGGCTGGTCAAACAATCTAGACCAGGTACCACGCCTCCAGTTATGGAGTTCCGGGCATATTCACCTGACCCACGGTTGTGTGCCAAGACCCATCTCGCCAACTACATAGACACAACATATAACTTAAGAGGGAGAGAAAAAGCCTTATGGATAAGCCACAAGAAGCCTCATGGTCAGGTGACGAGCCAAACCATTTCAAGGTGGCTCAAGCAGGTGCTTAAGTCCGCGGGAATCGATACTAATGTGTACAAATCTCATTCCACCAGGGCTGCATCTACGTCGGCGGCTAGGCAAATGGATGTGCCTATGGACCATATTCTGGCCAGAGCAGGATGGTCCTCGGAAAGAACTTTCCAAAGGTTTTATAATAAGCCGCTGGCGGAGCCTGCTACATTTGCAGACAGAATTTTAGAGTCTGCAGATAATATTTAATTTAAGCCCGGGGGAGCTCTCTGTTTTTTGTTGTTATTAATAAACCTTTTTTGTTCACAAACAGGTTATTGTTGATTGTATAACATGCTTCCTCCCTCTAAGGTCTTCGGGCAGTGAGTGAAGCATGAGCTGGTACACGGTTCGGATTCACAGAGCTTTGAAGTCTTCACGTAGTCACTCACGTGACTCCGAAGTAAAATAGTAAGATTAAATGAGAACTTACCAGTTCGAAGTTTGATCTGTATTTTATGAGGAGTTACGATGAGGGATTACGTGCCCTCCGCTCCCACCCTCTATTATACAGATCAACTGGTAATTAAGTTCTTATTTTTTCTTTACTATATTTATTTCAATTGTTGTGTTTTCTGTGAATCCACACCGCTGCTTTGAAGAAATGTCGCGCATGCGTGCTGGACGGGGTCTTCACGTAATCCCTCATCGTAACTCCTCATAAAATACAGATCAAACTTCGAACTGGTAAGTTCTCATTTAATCTTGCTATTTTGATGAACAATCCACATTGAGCAAAATGTCATACAGTGAAAGTCATTGAAAGTGATTCAATAAGTCATTAGAATCCACGAAAAACGGCTCCGCTGGCTGAACCACCTTGGAAGAAAGAGCTTGAGAGAGAACAGATAGAATTGAGGAAGAATTGAGGAAGGTGCTTTGAACTGGGGCTTCAGCGTTGATGCCTGCCATAATTTCTGCAAAGATCATTACAAAAAAGTGAGAATATATAGTTCATGCATGTTAAGGATCTGCAGGTATAACCACCCCCCTCCAGCAATTGACCAGTTGTTCGCCATCCTGTTCAACGAAACAGGGAAGCAAGTCAGTAGATAGCATGCAATCTGTTTGAGTTGTGGAAATGGCTTGAATAGCCGGCAGCACGCGCGCATTGTTCTGTGTATGTGATGTATACATCACTGTCCTGTGTGCAAATGTATGGGGGAGTATACAATTTTAAGGACAGACCCTGCCTAATAAAGACTCTTGGTCGGTGAGTGAGCAATGTCTGAAGCTAAATATGCAATTGGTTTAATAATAGCATTCACTGACCTTGATCACTTGCGGAGTGTTATAGAAGTTGCAGCACTACATTTCACTTTGGTGTTAGACTATTGGCATTGACTTTATGGGCTTGGTTCCATTTCGCTGGGGCCATATCTGGAGAGTTCCTGCAATCCTTCAGATACCATTTCCCATCCTTCCATTGGGATTCGAACACAATGCCCAAATACTTTGGAGACTGCTCTCTTCCATTCCGTTTCTATTCTCTATAACTTATCAGCCCAGTTTCACATGTGGAATTATTGGTAGCATCTGCTCCAGTCACAGTGGACTCCCTCTGCAGAGAGTGCAGGCTAGATTTAAGACTGCAAGACTCGAGCTAGACTTTGTCACTCATGATATTACCCCTTTGTTGATGTGCCCAGCCAATTAATTGTCAGTTATTGTAAGCGACCAAAATCAATCAAATGAGTAAGCAGCAATTAGTTTGATGATTCTGGCAAAGTCCAATACTCTCAATTGGAACTGACTCTCAATTGGAACTCTTTGAAGCTGTGCGTTAAAAGTGACAAGAGTACAACATCTGTTAGATTATCCACATGGAAACAGAATAAATTGGGTTCTGTTACTATAAAGTTCAAGGTGTTTGTATTTGAAAGAAAACCATCCATATACACAGACCACCCCCCGATGTCTGCATCGATTGGAAGTGATATGACCTTAGATGATATAAATGGCAGGCAAACATGGAACTTAAAATAATGCTTTTATTTGGTCTCTGACTGACTATATCTTGAGGGTTTCAACAACAAATCAATCAGACTGTGTAAAATTGAATGCTTTGACAAGGGTGGAATTGCACGCAATGAACAATAGTAGAGAACTCAACAGAAATGTAGAAAAATTGATCTAAAACAGCTGTTGATAATGAGAGAGCCAGAATTCAATAGGGCCTGATCATTGGCCCTTTAATGCATAGCGCTCTTATGCAATTTTAACCTGGGAAACCACATTAAATTTTCCTAATAAACCATCATCCCCTGTGCCCTGAGTGTGTGGGGGCAAAGACAGAAATTTTATTTTTGTTTTTTCTGTCAGAAAAGACAGTTCAAATTATGTCTTTTGAATCTCTTTTTGCTCCTCTGGTGATGCTCTGATATTCAGAAGCACCTTATTCAGATCCTCCTTTACCTATGAATGCCCATATATATATATATATACAGTGGCTTGCAAAAGTATTCATACCCCTTGAGCTTTTCCACATTTTGTCACGTTACAACCACAAACGTAAATGTATTTTATTAGGATTCTATGTGATAGACCAACACAAAGTGGCGCATAATTGTGAAGTGGAAGGAAAATGATACATGGTTTTCAAATCTTTTTACAAATAAAAAACTGAAAAGTGTGGCGTGCAAAAGTATTCAACCCGCTTTACTCTGATACCCCTAAATAAAATCCAGTGCAACCAATTGCCTTCAGAAGTCACCTAATTAGTTGATAGAGTCCACTTGTGTTTAATCTAATCTCAGTATAAATACAGCTGTTCTGTGAAGGCCGCAGAGGTTTGTTAGAGAACATTAGTGAACAAACAATGTTCCTTGGGCATCATGAAGCCCAAGGAACACACCAGACAGGTCAGGGATAAAGTTGTGGAGAAGTTTAAAGCAGGGTTAGGTTATAAAAAAAATCACAAGCTTTGAACATCTCATGGAGCACTGTTCAATCCATCATCCGAAAATGGAAAGAGTATGGCACAACTGCAAACCTACCAAGACATGGCCGTCCACCTAAACTGACAGGCCGGGCAAGGAGAGCATTGATCAGAGAAGCAGCCAAGAGGCCCATGGTAACTCTGGAGGAGCTGCAGAGATCCACAGCTCAGGTGGGAGATTCTGTCCACATGACAACTATTAATCGTGCACTCCACAAATCGGGCCTTTATGGAAGAGTGGCAAGAAGAAAGCCATTGTTGAAACAAAGCCATAAGAAGTCCGTTTGTAGTTTGCCACAAGCCATGTAGGGGACACAGCAAACATGTGGAGGAAGGTGCTCTGGTCTGATGAGACCAAAATTGAAATTTGTGGCATAAATGCAAAACGCTATGTGTGGTGGAAAACTAACACTGCACATCACCCTGAACACACCATCCCCACTGTGAAACATGATGGTGGCAGCATCATGCTGTGGGGATGCTTTTTTTCAGCAGGGACAGGGAAGCTGGTAAGAGTTGATGGGAAGATGGATGGAGCCAAATACAGGGCAATCTTGGAAGAAAACCTGTTAGAGTCTGCAAAAGACTTGAGACTGGGGCGGAGGTTCACCTTCCAGCAGGACAACAACCCTAAACATACAGCCAGAACTACAATGGAATGGTTTAGATCAAAGCATATTCATGTGTTAGAATGGCCCAGTCAAAGTCCAGACCCAAATCCAATTGAGGATCTCTGGCAAGACTTGAAAATTGTTGTTCACAGACGCTCTCCATCCAATCCGACTGAGCTTGAGCTATTTTGCAAAGAAGAATGGGCAAAATCTTCAGTCTCTATATGTGCAAAGCTGGTAGAGACATACCCCAAAAGACTTGCAGCTGTAATTGCAGCGAAAGGTGATTCTACAAAGTATTGACTCAGGGGGGCTGAATACTTTTGCACGCCACACTTTTCAGTTTTTTATTTGTAATAAAATTTGGAAACCAGGTATCATTTTCCTTCCACTTCACAATTATGCACCACTTTGTGTTGGTCTATCACATAAAATCCCAATAAAATACATTTACGTTTGTGGTTGTAACGTGACAAACGTGGAAAAGTTCAAGGGGTATGAATACTTTTGCAAGCCACTATATATATATATATAGTGATATGAATGTGCATTTTGGTGACCAGTGGGATGAATTTGCCGACTCCTGTGGGAATCTTCTGCTGCGTCAGAACTCGATTTGCAAGCATTTCCAACTTGCGAACTGTTCTGGTTATGAACAGTTCACTGGAGCAGTACCCTGCCGCAACCTGGGGACATGTAAGCAATTACAGCCTTTTACTGGATCTTGCCACTTGCACTTGCAAATTAGCTGCTGCTTTTTCCGGAATTTCAGTGAATTCCTATCTTCAAGGTACATGGTCTATAGTACGTAAAAAAGAACTGGTTTAAATCGAAGGTAGATAGTGCACTGCTATCAGAAAATGATGATCCAAGAAAGGCGACCTGAAAATATTTGTCTTTGGCATCTATCTTTTTGTTTAACAGTTAACGCCATGAGATCACTGTCTTGCCTACACTTCAGTGAAGCTGCACGACAGAATCTCTGCTGATATTGCAGTCCCTCAGCTCTGCATCTCATTTTGTGCAGCATCAGCTAAATTTTTGTGTTCAGGTCCCTCGAGTCCAAGTGGCATGAAGCACACATTGGTGCACATAATTGGAATTGTTTGATTTGCAAGTTTAAGTACATAGATTCAATCCTACTGCATTCATGGGGTTGAAACTAAAGATGCCTAATCACTCAACTGATGTTAGTTGAAGAAGGATCTATTCTCGGATTCTGGAAAGGTCAGTTCCCGATTGTCAGAAACAATGAAAAACTGAGGCAACACCTCGTAAGGCAGAAGAAATTGAAAGAGTACAGACAAATAACATTTTGTTGTAATTCTTTTGAATTTTCCATAGACATTCTTCTCTTCTCACACCATGATTACAGCCATCGAACACAATGTCATGTATTTATAGTAACAAGCTTTCAAAATCTGATTATGGTGCAAAATTTAAAAGATATCAACATTTCAAAATTGTGCACGATGCAGTATTTGTTTTGGGTTTTGTCATAAAAGTATTTTAAAACAAGGAAGATTTTTGTTCTCTCACCTCCACAGGAAAAATAATTAGCTTGCCGGGATAGGTAATCGCAGCTGGTTTTATCTGTACCACCCACATAATGACAATGCACTAGAAAATGTCAGCAAATATGATGCTCAGGTATTTGGTGTTGCAGGCTATCGGTCAATCAGAATAATACAGATGCAATTCTCCAGGGCGGCACGGTGGCGCAGCGGTAGAGTTGCTGCCTTACAGCGCTTTCAGCACCGGAGACCCGGGTTCAATCCCGACTACGGAGTTTGAACATTCTCCCCGTGACCGCATGGGGTTTCTCTGAGATCTTCGGTTTCCTCTCATACTCCAAAGACGTACAGGTTTATAGGTTAATTGGCTTGGTATAAATGTAAAAATTGTCCCCAGTGTGTGTAGGGCAGTGTTAATGTGCAGGGATCGCTGGTCAGCACAGACTCAGTGGGCCAAAGGGCCAGTTTCTGCGCTGTGTCTCGAAACTAAACTAAACAGAATACTATTTTTTGGTGCAATATTTAAAGTGATTCTGAAGATCTCCCATTGATGGTAATTTAATGTGTATGCCAGCAGGTTAGACTAATAACCGTGCTTTTGTGAGCCTATCCCACTCCAAGGTGTTAGGCCCTCTGCACTCCGAGAATTCATAGTTCAGCTTGACTTCTGCAACTGCCGCTAATATGGTCAGCAGCAGAAAGACTCCATTAAACCATCGATCTGTCGCTGGGCTACAGGAAGTCATGCAAAGGTAATATCTCTCCACTATAATATTACATTACATGTCAATGCCCACTGAGTGTAAGCTACACCTCAGTGAAAACAAGTGTTCTGTGATCATTCATTTTCATCTCAACAAAATGTAAGTGTTGTTTCATTCATAATGTGTTTTATGCTGATCTGACCAATCCTCTGATTTTAGTTGTGTGAGGTTCCTGCCATTCGAGTTATCCCATTGATATTTTACAAATATAATTTAATTAATTATAACTGAGCCTTATGAAGTATATTTTTAAGGATGCCTATATTCCTCAGTGGTGGTGGATACATTAAAATTAGTTCAGATGGACACAAAATGCTGAAGTAACATAGAAACATAGAAATTAGGTGCAGGAGTAGGCCATTCAGCCCTTCGAGCCTGCACCGCCATTCAATATGATCATGGCTGATCATCCAACTCAGTATCCCGTACCTGCCTTCTCTCCATACCCTCTGATCCCCTTAGCCACAAGGGCCACATCCAACTCACTCTTAAATATAGCCAATGAACTGGCCTCAACTACCCTCTGTGGCAGAGAGTTCCAGAGACTCACCACTCTCTGTGTGAAAAAAGTCTTTCTCATCTCGGTCTTAAAGGATTTCCCCCTTATCCTTAAGCTGTGACCCCTTGTCCTGGACTTCCCCAACATCGGGAACAATCTTCCTGCATCTAGCCTGTCCAACCCTTTAAGAATTTTGTAAGTTTCTATAAGATCCCCTCTCAATCTCCTAAATTCCAGAGAGTATAAACCGAGTCTATCCAGTCTTTCTTCATAAGACAGTCCTGACATCCCAGGAATCAGTCTGGTGAACCTTCTCTGCACTCCCTCTATGGCAATAATGTCCTTCCTCAGATTTGGAGACCAAAACTGAACGCAATACTCCAGGTGTGGTCTCACCAAGACCCTGTACAACTGAAGTAGAACCTCCCTGCTCCTGTACTCAAATCCTTTTGCTATGAAAGCTAACATACCATTCGCTTTTTTCACTGCCTGCTGCACCTGCATGCCTACTTTCAATGACTGGTGTACCATGACACCCAGGTCTCGCTGCATCTCCCCTTTTCCTAATCGGCCACCATTTAAATAATAGTCTGCTTTCCTGTTTTTGCCACCAAAGTGGATAACCTCACATTTATCCACATTATACTGCATCTGCCAAACATTTGCCCACTCACCCAGCCTATCCAAGTCACCTTGCAGTCTCCTAGCATCCTCCTCACAGCGAACACTGCCCCCCAGCTTAGTGTCATCCGCAAACTTGGAGATATTGCCTTCAATTCCCTCATCCAGATCATTAATATATATTGTAAACAGCTGGGGTCCCAGCACTGAGCCCTGCGGTACCCCACTAGTTACTGCCTGCCATTGTGAAAAGGACCCGTTTACTCCTACTCTTTGCTTCCTGTTTGCCAGCCAGTTCTCTATCCACATCAATACTGAACCCCTAATACCGTATGCTTTAAGTTTGTATACTAATCTCTTATGTGGGACCTTGTCGAAAGCCTTCTGGAAGTCCAGATATACCACATCCACTGGTTCTCCCTTATCCACGCTACTAGTTACATCCTCGAAAAATTCCACAAGATTCGTCAGACATGATTTACCTTTTGTAAATCCATGCTGACTTTGTCCAATGATTTCACCACTTTCCAAATGTGCTGCTATCCCATCTTTAATAACTGACTCTAGCAGTTTCCCCACTACCGATGTTAGACTAACTGGTCTGTAATTCCCCGTTTTCTCTCTCCCTCCCTTCTTAAAAAGAGGGGTTACATTTGCTACCCGCCAATCCTCAGGAACTACTCCAGAATCTAAAGAGTTTTGAAAGATTATCACTAATGCATCCACTATTTCCTGAGCTACTTCCTTAAGTACTCTGGGATGCAGCCTATCTGGCCCTGGGGATTTATCGGCCTTTAATCTATTCAATTTACCCAACACCACTTCCCGACTGACCTGGATTTCACTCAATTCCTCCTTTGACCCACAGTCCCCTGCTATTTCCGGCAGATTATTTATGTCTTCCTTAGTGAAGACGGAACCAAAGTAGTTATTCAATTGGTCCGCCATATCCTTGTTCCCCATGATCAACTCACCTGTTTCTGACTGCAAGGGACCTACATTTGTTTTAACTAACCTCTTTCTCTTCACATATCTATAAAAACTTTTGCAGTCAGTTTTTATGTTCCCTGCCAGTTTTTCTTTCATAATCTATTTTTCCTTTCCTAATTAAGCCCTTTGTCCTCCTCTGCTGGTCTCTGAATTTCTCCCAGTCCTCTGGTATGCTGCTTTTTCTGGCTACTTTGTACGCATCATCCTTTGCTTTGATACTATCCCTGATTTCCCTAGTTATCCACGGATGCACTACCTTCCCCGATTTATTCTTTTGCCAAACTGGGATGAACAATTTTTGTAGTTCATCCATGCAGTCTTTAAATGTCTTCCATTGTATATCCACCGTCAACCCTTTTAGAATTAATTGCCAGTCAATCTTGGCCAATTCTCGTCTTATACCCTCAAAGTTACCTTTCTTTAAGTTCAGAACCATTGTTTCTGAATTAACAATGTCACTCTCCATCCTAATGAAGAACTCAACCATATTATGGTCACTCTTGCCCAAGGGGGCACGTACAACAAGACGGCTAATTACCCCTTCCTCATTACTCAAAACCCAGTCTAAAATAGCCTGCTCTCTCGTTGGTTCCTCTACATGTTGATTTAGATAACTATCCCGCATACATTCCAAAAAATCCTCTTCCTCAGCACCCCTGCCAATTTGATTAACCCAATCTATATGTAGATTGAAGTCACCCATTATAACTGTTTTGCCTTTGTCGCACGCATTTCTAATTTCCTGTTTGATACCATCCCCAACTTCTCTGCTACTGTTAGGTGGCCTGTACACAACACCCACCAGCGTTTTCTGCCCCTTAGTGTTTTTGTAGCTCTACCCATACCGATTCCACATCCTCCAAGCTAATGTCCTTCCTTTCCATTGCTTTAATCTCCTCTCTAACCAGCAACGCTACCCCACCTCCTTTTCCTTTCTCTCTATCCCTCCTGAATATTGAATATCCCTGGATGTTCAGCTCCCAGTCTACGTCACCCTGGAGCCATGTCTCCGTGATCCCAACTATATCATAATCATTAATATCTATCTGCACGTTCAACTCGTCCACCTTATTACGAATACTCCTTGCATTGAGACACAAAGCCTTCAGGCTTGTCTTTACAACGCATTTACCCCTTATACAATTTTGCTGAAAAGTGGCCCTTTTTGATTTTTGCCCTGGTTTTGTCTGCCTGCCACTTTTACCTTTCACCTTGCTACCTAATGCTTCTACCCTCATTTTACACCCTCCTGCCTCTCTGCTCTTGTACCCATCCCCCTGCCACATTAGTTTAAATCCTCCCCGACAGCACTAGCAAACACTCCCCCAAGAACATTAGTTCCATTCCATTCCAGGTGCAAACCGTCCTGTTTGTACCGGTCCCACCTCCCCCAGAACTGGTCCCAGTGCCCTAAAAATTTGAATCTCTCCCCCTTGCACCACTTTTCAAGCCACGTATTCATTTGCATTATCCTCCTATTCTACTCTGACTGGCCCGTGGTACTGGTAGTAATCCGGAGATTACTACCTTTGAGGTCCTACTTTTAAGTTTATCTCCTAGCTCCCTAAATTCACCTTGTAGGACCTCATCCCTTTTTTTACCTATATCGTTGGTGCCAACATGCACCACGACAACTGGCTGTTCACCCCTCCCCCTCCAGAATGTTCTGCAGCCGTTCAGTGACATCCCTGACCTTTGCACCAGGGAGGCAACATACCATCCTGGAGTCTCGTTGGCGGCCGCAGAAACGCCTATCTATTCCCCTGACAATTGAATCCCTTATTACTATTGCCCTTCCCCTCTTTTTTCCCCCCTCATGTGCTGCAGAGCCACCCATGGTGCCATGAACCTGGCTGCTGCTGCATTCCCCTGATGAGCCATCTCCCTCAACAGTATCCAAAATGGTATACCTGTTTAGGAGGGAGATGACCGCAGGGGACTCCTGCACTACCTGCCTACTGCTTTGCTGGCTATTGGCCACCCGTTCCCTTCTTGTCCTCTTACCGTTTGCCTGCGGTGTGACCAACTCACTGTACGTGCTATCCACGACTTTCTCCGCATCGTGGATGCTCCAGTATGAATCCAGCCGCAGTTCCAATCGTTCAATGCGGTCTGCCAGAAGCTGCAGCTGGACACACTTCCTGCAAACGTAGTCACCAGGGACACCGACCATCTCCCTGATCTCCCACATGTTGCAGGCTGAACAAACCACGGGGCCAATCTCTACTGCAGGGTCAGGAGAGATAATAACTAACCTGGAGGGTCAGGCAGCATCTCTAGATAGAAGGAATGGTTCAGTATGATCTATAATAAATATAATTTGTTTAGTTGTGAAATTACTTAGTAAACCTACCATTCACAACATGGAACTGCATTACACAGATAAAACTCAATTAAAGCTGTTTATTCATAATATCTCACCCTTGGATTCGTTTAACGCCCTGAATTTATTACTTGTTTCAGTGTTACGTTTTTTCAAATCATTTTATTGATTATGTAGTGATTTACAATACAAGCCATCATTGTAGAGTAGGATTGTTGAAGGAACATTTCAGCCTAGGTAGCTCTTGGTTATCACTTAATCCCCAAGATTAGAAGGCAGGCACATTACCAGAAATCTACTTTGTTTTTAAATGAGGTATTTATTGCCTCAAGTTATAGCAGTACCAGTTATTGAGCAGCTCACAGCCACTTGAAACAAATATTTCCAATTAAACATCTACAGAGAGACTAAAAGTTTGTATTTATGTAGCCATGATCATATTGAATGGCGGTGCTGGCTCAAAGAGTCCCCACTGATTAGCGATCCCCGTACACTCGCACTATGCTTTAAACTAGGTACAATTTACAATCTTTACCAAAGTCAATTAACCTACAAACCTTAACGCCTTTTGGAGTGTGGGAGGAAACCGGAGCACCCGGGAAAAACCCATGAGGTCACGGGGAGAATGTACAAACTCTATACAGACAGCACCTGTAGTTAGGATCGAACTTGGGTCTCTCAAACTGTAAGGCAGCAACTCTACTGCTGAGCCATGTTATATAAATTAATTTTGGGCAACTGCACAGGGCAAGATAGAACATATATATAACTGGCTACCAATTATAGTTCCATTGACCCTAATGTAGCAGAATATTGTAAGTGCACAAGAGATCATAGATGCAATACTGCTTGTTATGTCCTGTCAGTTAACATGAATTTCGGCTTCATGGAGGATATACAGAGGTGTTGCTGGAATAAAGGATGGTCCATATTAGAAAGGGCCATCAGAAGCTGGCATTACTGATTGGAATTGCTGATGAAATGCGCCCTGAATGCTGGAATAATTTTCACCCAAAATAACTGTCAGTTATAAAGGAACGTGGATGAAAATTGTCCAAGGCAAATATCCACAACAAAAGCTGTGGGGCATCAAAAGAATGAATGATGCAATGGTAAAGAAAGCGGAAGTTTGAGGAAAGCACCGTGCAGAATGCTAACGCGCAGGGGAGGAGAACAGATGTTGCAGATGGAACAGTCACATTCAATATACAAGAAGGCCATTGAATGCGACTGCTCCAACCTAGCACAACCTTCCCGATCAGCATTGTGGACGAGAGAAAAAAATATGTTGCATGCAAGAATTGTAGGCATTTGTAATGTACCTCGGCGAGGGGCCTGGTCTTCTGCACCTCAGCGAGAGGCCTGATTCTCTGCCTCAGAGGGCGGTGGAGGCCGGTTCTCTGGATGCTTTCAAGAGAGAGCTAGATAGGGCGCTTAAAAATAGCGGAGTCAGGGGATATGGGGAGAAGGCAGGAACGGGGTACTGATTGGTGATGATCAGCCATGATCACATTGAATGGAGGTGCTGGCTCGAAGGGCTGAATGGCCTACTCCTGCACCTTTTGTCTAGTGTCTATTATACAGTAGCTTGGGCTACATTTTATTTAAGCAATCACATATACATGCCATTTGCACAGTTGGAGATATGCAAGATGCTACCAATTTTATTTTATGCTCATAATTTTATGAACTCATAATTTCTGTCTTTGTGCATTGTGATGAGCTTGAGAAAGCAAATTGTCACACTGGCATTTAGATTAAATTTGACCTTCCCAAAATATTAACTTTAAAACCAATGGGGGTAATTTTTATTTGCTATGCACCTTAATAAGGTGGGAAGAGGGGAGTGCCTAATCTTCTGCTTGGAGCAAACTGGATTTAAGCAATGATGCTTTAGAAACATCTCAGTATCCTAGTCTGGATAGCTATACCCCTGATGATATAATGTGTAAATTAGACTCTATTCCCAATATTTACCAATCAATAGTCAATATGCTTTATTTGTCACATATGCAACTGCACAGTGAAATTATGTTTGCATATATTACACATGTGGGCGGCAACTACCAGTCCTTGCCCTCGCACCTAACTTCTCCAGCTCCCTCCTCATCTCCAACCTCTCCTCTGCATCCCAATTCTCCTCCTGCTCTGTGATTTTTCCTGGTTCTGCCAGCCCCTTGCCAATTGCCAGTCCAAACTTCTCTCCTTTGCCCTTTGCTTATCAGCTAATACCATTGGAGTTACTGCCAGATATCTGCCAGTCTTTCAATCAGGCTCGCTGTCAAGTGCAAAATAGTGAATATACTAGAAGCAGGAGATCCACTCACGTCAGTTACACATTGCTTCAATGCAGACTTGGGCAATCCTAATATCAGGGCCTGAGACCGTGGGATCAGGGGAGAGGTGGGAGAGGGGGAGGGGGCTGGAGAAGTCAGGTGCGAGGGGCAACGAATGGTTTTGGTTTCTTTTCTCACCTCACCGCAAGGCAAGATGCAAACCAGCATGGAATGGAGGTGAGATAGGACACCAAAACTCCCTCACCAAAAACCCAACTGGACAAGTAGTCAAAGAATATTTGTTCTATTGTACACAAATTTGTCAAAATAAATTCATAAAACATATGCCAATCTGGCGCAGTAGCTTTATTGCTCTTTGTTCTAAACTAGGGACAAAATGATAAAGAATGCCTTGCTGACTATTGACCTTTCCAAATGCACAAACATGCTTGCTTTCCTTCATGTCAATGTGTACCACTAACATATTAAACAATTGATCATGACTTTGGTTAGACGCTGTGAGCAACAAACTGCAAAACTATGTCAGCACGAGGTTTTTCAGAACAAAATATATCTCATTGATATCTCGCGGTTTATTCACTTGCTGTTTCACACACAGAAAGGAAGAATGTGCATTTTTAAAGTACCTCTATTGCAATGAAACACACCAAGAAATTCACAGATGCAATATCAAAACTTGATACTAAGTCTTGTGAGGAGGTATAAGAGTAGATTGTAAGAAGCAGTCTTAAGCAGATTGTAAAATGTCTGTGGCCTCCTTTTCCTCTGTATTTTATTTTATTCTTCACATGTTTCAATTAAATTTGTTTTATTTTTAATTGTCTACTGTATATCGTGTTATCCTTGCGAGCAAAGCACCAAGGCAAATTCCTTGCATGTATACATACTTGGCTCATACAATTTATTCAATTCAATTCAATACAATTCAATTCAGTTGAAAAGGTAGGTTTTCAACTGGTTCTTCCACATGAGAATAGTGGTTCTTCCATAGGCTAGGGAATTGTCCGATTCACCTCTACCCCATTGGAGACATTGGATTTTGTATCTGGAACTGACGCACAACAATACTGTGGACAATATTCCGCACTCTCGTCTCTTCCCTTTGGCTCTACCTATTGTAATTGAGTTTGACTTGACTGTATTTACGTAACGTATTTGTGAACTGTTTGGACAGCATGCAAAACAAAGCTATTCATTGTACGTGATAATAATAAACCTTAACTAAACTAAACCTAGGTTTTAAAGAACGCTGTCAAGGAACAGAGTGTAAAATGGAGGCAGAGAGAGGGTAAAGGAAATTCCAAAGAGGGTGCCAACTGATAACGGAAGGATGACAGTGCAGCAATGGCTGCTACTTATTAAGAATAGATACAAAGTGCTCAAGTAACTCAGCAGGTCAGGATGCATCTCAGGAGAACATGGATAGGTGACATTTCATGTTGGCATCCTCCCAATTGAAAATATCATCCATCCATTCCTGACCTGAAACATTTGCTACTTACAACAAGCCGTTGAAAGCAAAATATTAACTGATAGTTTAGTTTAGTTTAGAGAGACAGTGCATAAACAGGCCCTTCAGCCCACCGAGACCAAGCCAACCAGCAATCCCCTCCTCACTAGGAACAAGTTAAAAATTACCAAGCCAATTAGCCTACAAAGCTGTACATCTTTGGAGTACGGAAAGTATGGAAACAGGTAAGTTGAGTGCCAGATCTTATCGGTATTGTTGAATCTGTGGGCCTGTATTCTTTGGAGCAAATCTGGAGCAACACAACTTTCCTGCTGTTTAGTTCAGATAGGATGGCAATAAAATCAAAATCAGGGACAAATGTTGGTTGGCTACTGAAATTGTTACTTTCTCCATTCTATCAGGATGACCTCTTCTCCGATGAGTTTATCTTCAAACAAATTTAGCATTGGGAAAATATAAACATCCTGTTAGCAGGACAAAATGCCAGTGAAAGCTGATAAACATTCAATCAGAGACTGATAAGCATTAAATCATATATTGAGTATATTGAATAGCTTAGCGCAAGCATCATTAGTCAAACAAAAATGATACCATATTGAGCATTTGAATGCCTGGGATTTAAAAAAAATATGAAGGTAAATATCACGGTAGTGTGTATTGGTAAAGTAGAATGAATTAATTTTCCACAAATTAAGGCCAAGTTTGTGAACCAGATTTCTACACTCAGCAAGAGTTACATTTAGAAAATAGAACACGACAAAACAGGAACAGCCCCACACCTCAAAATGTTGGTGCCGAACATGATGCCTAGTTAATCTACTAACCTTGCATGTGATCTCTATCCCTTCATTCACTGCATATTCATGTATGTATCTAACAGCCTCTTAAACACCACTATTGCATCAGCCTCCATCACCACCACAGGCGTAAAATTACTTGCCCCACATCCCCATCTCACCTTAAAGCTATGTCCTCTAGGCTTTGTCATTTCCACCCTGGGGAAAAGGTGCTTACTGTCTACCCTTTCTATGCCTCGCTAAGTCCTATAAAGTTGCAACATAACTTCCTGACTCTTATCCTCAATGCCCAACTGATGAGGACAAACATACCACATGCTTAAAGATAAACACACCACGGATAGTATCCCAGCTTGCGGAAGAACCGTTCAGAAGCCCGATAACCGAGGGGAAGATGCTGATCCTGAGTCAAGGAGGTGTGCGCTTTCAACCTTCTGTATCTTCTACCAGACGGGAGCAGGGGGAAGGAGGAATGACTGGTGTGCAACAAGTCTTTGATTATATTTGCTGCTTTTCTCAAGCAGCGTGAAGTGTTGATAGAGGCAACGATGGGAAGTCTGGGATGTGTATCGATGGAGGGACACCTTAATATTGCTGGAAAGGTACAATTTGTGTGTTGACATTTCCCAGGTCGTGTTAGCTTTCTCGCAGTCAAAGAAAAGACTGCCTACATCATGTGGATGGACCTGCTGGGCCCATTTTTTAATTGGTGCAGTTAAGAAGCATGGGCCTGTATTCTTTGTACCTCAGTACGTGATAATAATAAACCTTAGCTAAACTAAACCTAGGTTTTAGAGAGCGCCGTCAAGGAACAGAGAGTAAAATGGAGGCAGAGAGAGGGTATTGGAAATTCCAAAGAGGGTGCCTTGTGGTCTTCAAATAACACAAAAAACACCACCAAGAGCTATTTATTCAGAACTATTTATTTGAAAACAGAATGACTGGAACTCTACGTGACATTTCCTGATGTTACAGTCTACTTACCGTGAAATATTATTCCTTGAATGTTCGTGTCAGCAGTAGTTTTGTGAGAAATTCTAAGAGTTGGAGACCAGGCACAAGCAAATGATGGAAGACCACGGGACTGGTAAATGATCAAAGGGGTGATCAGACGTAAAAATTATAACTCACTTTAATTGACTGGAGACCTTTATAAGAGATGGTAGAGATGGCGAGTCCAGAACCAGGGGCCACAGTCTTAGAATAAAGGGGAGGTCATTTAAGACAGAGGTGAGAAAAAACTTTTTCACCCAGAGAGTTGTGAACTTATGGAATTCCCTGCCACAGAGGGCAGTGGAGGCCAAGTCACTGGATGGATTTAAGAGAGAGTTAGATAGAGCTCTAGGGGCCAGTGGAGTCAAGGGAAATGGGGAGAAGGCAGGCACGGGGGTATTGATAGGGGACAATCAGCCATGATCACAATGAATGGCGGTGCTGGCTCGAAGGGCCGAATGGCCTCCTCCTGCACCTATTTTCTATGTTTTCTATGTTTCGATGTTTATACAAGCAGAACGGGTTGCAACTTGGGAGACTAGTTTAGATTAAAGATACAGCGCGGAAACATAAAAGGCACAGGTGACGTTTCAGGTCGAGACCCTTCTTCACACTGAGAGTCGGGGGAAATGGAAACGAGAGATATAGACGGTGATATAGAGATATACAACAAATTAATGAGAGATATGCAATAAAGTAACGATGATAAAGGAAACAGGCGAGGCGAAAATGAGTTACAGAAAATGAGACTAAACAAGACAACACTTCAAGACTTCAAACAACTCTGTTCACGGCCATGATCTCAAGAAATGGCGAGAGTGCAGGATACAGTCAAAACTTCGGGATAACATCCCAGCTAGCTTCTAAATATTTGAATCTGACAAGTGATAACTCTAACCAGGCCATTCCACTATTATTTTAACACAGGCATTACCCAACTATGTGAAAAAAACACCCTGGTATATCCTGCTCATGAAATAATCCAATCTATCTATCTATCAATAGCAAAGAGATTGAACACATCATTATGAGCTTCAAGCATCACCGATTTACCAATAAACCTCTCACTATACCTTAGTTTAGGTTTTGTCAAGATCACACGATTCTACACCAATTCATAAAGGAATTTATTTAGTCAGAAGGTAGTGAACCTGCAGAATCCATTGCCACAGACGGCTGTGAATGCCAAGTCAATGGATATTTTTTAAGGCGGAGTTTGACAGAGTCTTGATTAGTAAGTGTGTTAGGGGTTATGGGAAGAAGGCAGGAGAATGGGGTTGAGAGATGGCAGAGTAGACGATGGGCCAAATGGCCTAATTCTGCTCCTATACCTTATGAACATGAACTTGTCATAGTCTTGGTCCCACATTAGTTGAAGGAGTGAAATTGCAAAGGTCAGGTGAGAGTGTGTGGTTTTGACAGAAGGCAGCAACATGATAAAGTGGAATATTGAGAAGACCTGGCAAAACAGATGCCAATGGGCATCAAGGGGAAAATACCCCAATGGCTGCAAGAACAGCATGGAAAACAGCTTGCCCGGGAAATCAGCTGGCATAGTGGGAGCAATTATTGGGAATCACTTACACATGCTGGAAAACATCCAGAAAATGACATTTTTTTCAGGTATGATGCACAGGCAAACACAAGGCTGGCCAGCCAAGGTTAGAGATTGCTGTTATACTGCACAACACTCCAGGTTCACTGGTTACCATGTGCACACTGATGGCTGGGGCTCATCTCCAACACTCCTCACAAAACTTCATTTGAAACTGAATATAAACAATGTGCTGGAGGAACTCAACGGGTCAGGCTGCATCTGTGAAGGGAAATGGACACATGATGTTTTGGGATGGGAATTGAGTTTAGTTTAGTGCCACGTGTACCGAGGTACAGTGAAAAGCCTTTGATACGTGCTAACCAGTCAGCGGAAAGACAATACATGATTACAATCGAGACATTCACAGTGTACAGATACATGATAAAGGGAATAACGTGAATAACGTTTATTGCAAGATAACGCCAGTAAAGTCCGATCAAAGATAGTCCGAGTGTCTCCAGTTTTCTTCAGACTTGGTCTGCAGTGGGAGGATGGAGATGCTAACAAGACTTAGGGATGGGGCAAACATAACAAGTGATGGGTGGATACAGGTGAGGGGGAATGCTTAGCAGATCAGTGGAAATGGTGAAAAGGCTGGAGGTTAAATGGAAACAATACAGTGCCAGATAAGAAAGGAAGAAGAGGAATGAAATGTAAACACAGAGGGAAGGATAGGGGTGGGGGGAATGGGAATATAAAGGGAAGTGGTTTCTCAGATTAGGGAGTGGTGGAAGATAAGTGGAAGGAGGAAGGGAAAGGAACAGGGTGATGGGAAAAAGATGTGTGCACTGGGGAATGGGTGTAGAGCGGGGGAATTATGAAAATTAGGGGCGGGGATTTAATTGAAATCGGAGAATTTAAGGTTCATACCATTGGGTTGTGAAATGAATATACTTTGATTCCATAGGTGAATGTAATCAATGAGGAAAACCACTATCTCTTCAACAGGTGAACTATGCTTATAATTCTTTGGTTAACTTTCCAAGCTAAAGGGAAAGCTTTCTTTGGTGTGAAAAATGATTCAAAATAATAAATAAATGAAACCGGAAAGAGATATTGCCAATGGAAAAAAGTTTTTTTTTGCAATGCTGAAATAATTTAGGTAGAGTTAAAACTTAAAACCTGAAACACAAAAATCTGTTTAATGGAGAATAGTTTATACCTCTGTATGATAACAAAAGCATTATACAATTTGATGGCTCTAGGCACTTTGCACATAGTTAATTAGACAGCAGACAGTGATTATAGAGAATCAAAGGATTCAGATGGTTTAAATATGACTTCATAGATTTAAGGATGAGAACATTCTAAACAGGTTGTTTAAACAATATAGGAACACTGATACTGACTGAGCAAAATCTCCAAGAATTCGCAATGCAATTAATTGGTTTGAGAGCAGTGATTGGTGTTAAGCAAGCAAATAGTTGGCCATTGTACAGGTGCCTGGAACCCACAACTGGATTGAGATGACCCATCCTTCAGACCCTAAAGAAAGGTCCCGACCCAAAACGTTACCTATCCATGTTCTATAGGGATTCAGCCAGACACATATGAAATTATAAAAGGACTGCACAGGCTAGATGCAGGAAAAATGTTCCCAATGTTGGGCGAGTCCAGAACCAGGGGCCACAGTCTTAGAATAAAGGAGAAGCCATTTAGGACTGAGGTGAGAAAAAACCTTTTCACCCAGAGAGTGGAATTCCCTGCCACAGTGGAGGCTAAATCACTGGATGGATTTAAGAGATAATTGGATAGAGCTCTAGGGGCTGGTGGAATCAAGGAATATGGGGAGAAGGCAGGCACGGGTTATTGATTGGGGACGATCAGCCATGTTCTCAATGAATGGCGGTGCTGGCTCGAAGGGTCGAATGGCCTCCTTCTGCACCTATTTTCTAAGTCTATGTTTCTATGTAACATTCAAAATCCAGCGGCGACCAGAAAAACATTATGACTCTTTAGGCGACTTGAAGAGACTACTCACATCCATACAGGCATCACCCCGTGACCATGTGGTGCCTGGAGTCGCCGAAATAATCACCTAAGTGGGACAGGGGCTTAAGGCAGCAACTCCACCACTGCGCCCCAAGGGTGGAGTTACTTCTGCGTATTGGGAATTTCCTCAGTAAATCATACTAAATGTGCGGCAAATAACCAAACAACCTGGATAACATTCTAAATGTCTGACTGGAATCCTTATTTATTCTAACAAGTCAATCAGCCTGCTAGAAAATGGATATTGGCATATGTCACATTGTGGTTTTTTTTTCTCATTTATTTTATTGTTTACGGGGCACTATGTTTACATATTCTGTTGTGCTGCTGCAAGTAAGAATGTCATTGTTTTATCTGGAACATATGACAATAAAACACTCTTGACCCTTGATCGCTCTGTATATTACTAGAGTTTCCCTCACTTATTTAAAAATCCTGGATTTTACTTCGGAGTCACGTGAGTGACTACGTGAAGACCCCGTCCAGCACGCATGCGCGACATTAGCGTTCATGCAGTGCACCGCGACGAACGGGAGTTCAAGGCGCTCCCGCTACAAATTGAAAAGTCGGGCCGACAGGTAAGTTTACCGTGGCCGTGTGTCTTTCTCTCTGTGGTCTTGTGTTCCAGGAAGAATGAGCAAGGCCCGAGGAAAGAAGTCTGCAGCTCGCCCCCGTTCGTCCTTCGTTGAGGAATGCTCTTTGGAGGGGGGGCAAGAGGCGGCGGTTTATAACTACCGAGCCGAGCCCAGCACCGCTAGTGCTGCCTGAGCAGCGGGCTGGAGGTACCTGCAGCCGGAACCGGGCGGTAGTGTCCGACGTTTCGGATGAAGATGCCTTACCGCTCGAGAGCACAGGCAGCCGCCTAAGCCGCATGGAACGGCTTATGGAGCAATTGCTCCAGCGAGATCTGCTGAGAGAGCAGCAGCAGCCTCGCCAAGGGAGTTCAGGCACTCCCGCAGTGCCTTTTAACGGCACTGGCCATTGCTTCACCTTCTTTTAAAGGCAGCATTGGCGACCAGGTCTGGGCTGGTCAAGAAGAGGGGTCACTGGCTGAAGATTTCGGGAGTACGCAGGGTGTAACAGGAACAGGAAGAGCTGCTGGGTGTGGTCAACCGCTACGTGGCCATTCCACAAGCGGGTCGGCCATTAGAGCCGAAACTTGCAGCCAGCATTAACCACCTGTCCTCTAAACCCCTACAAGAACAAGTGGTCAATGAGGCTCTTCAACTATATACAGCCCCAGGAAATTGTACATCTTTGAATGTACCTGCTGTCAATAGCCAAATTTTGGGGACATTTGGGGCAGAACATCAGAAACCTGGAGTTGAAGCTCCAGAAGATCCTTAAATTCCTGACTGCAGGAATAACATCTTATGCTCGGTCCATTGATGGTGCGGACATCTCCACAAATCAGCAAGACACATTAGCTCTGCTGTGCACCACTCAATATGAGATAAATAATTTGCGAAAGGAGATTATCAAGCCTGCCCTCAACCCTAAATTTGCGGGACTCTGCAAAACACCGGGGTCAGAACCTCCTATTCTGCTCTTTGGGAAAGACCTTCCAAAAAAGGTGAAAGACCTGGAAGAAGAATCCAAGACCTTTGGTCTCGTGAGGGCAGGTTTGGGATCGAGCAGACCCAACAAACCCAGGCGGCAGTACCCCATGGCGTCCACCAGTCGTCGACCACACTATGGGACTGGTGAAAGCTCGGGGTCCGCAACCATTCCCCGTAAGCCTTTTTTAGGCCAGGGCCCAGAGCGGACCCCATGGAAAATGCGCCACCCCCAACAACATCGAGATCAACATCAACCCTCTACAGCCCAGCAGACGCCTCATCACCCAGCGAAGAGGCAGGAAGAAGCACCAATAACCATGGAGGTAGGTGGGTCTGGTTCCTCTCAGCATATGTGCAGTAGGGGCTCTGTGCTAACAGGGGGAGATTGCACTTGTTTTTTGGATGCATGGGAATCCATCACTAATGACAAGTATATACTTAGCAGCGTTCATGGCTACAAAATTGACTTTGTCCATAAAGATTTTCCACCAGTTCAGCATATACCCAAAAGGGTATTCACCCTCTCATCAAGGAAAAACAAGAGGTCAAGCTGAACTGATGAGGTTACAAGCTAAAGGTGTCATTGAAAGAACAAAACATGAACCTTTGGAATTTGTGTCTAATATTTTTCACTAAAATCAAAAAAGATGGTGGACGACGCATCATCATTGACTTAACTACTTTGAACAAGTCTGTCAGGTATATACATTTCAAGATGGATACTTTTGAAACAGCCAGACTATTGGTTTCTAGGGGTACTTTCTAGCAAGCATTGATTTAAAAGATGCCTACTACTCAGTACCCATACACAAGGACCATCGAAAATATTTAAAATTTATCTGGATGAAACAGCCTATGGCAATATAAAGCCCTTACCAAATGGCTAACCTCTGCTCCAAGGTTGTTCACTAAAATCTTAAAACCTGCCTTGGCATTATTGAGGAAACAAAAGCATATAGTCATTGCGTATTTAGACGACATTTTAATAGTAGGGAAAACCTTGGAGACAGCTATTTTGGCAGTCGCAGCCACCAAACGTTTGTTTGAAACTTTGGGGTTTGTCATACATCCAGAAAAATCCAATCTTACACCGTCCACTGCCATGGACTATCTTGGATTTACGATAGATACTGTTCGCATGATTGTAACTCTGCCGAAGGGGAAAAGCATCAGAATTGGCGCTATCATGCAACAAACTCATGAATAAACATCAGCCAACCATACGGGAAGTAGCTAGAGTTATTGGCAAAATGGTAGCAGCTTTCCCAGCTGTACAATTTGGGCCTTTGCACTATCAAAATTTGCAAAGAGCTAAAGTGCATGCACTAAAGCAAAACTCAGGTCACTTTGACCGAGCTATGAGTTTAACTGCTGAATCCATTCCAGAGTTACAATGGTGGGCGAGGAATGTAAGACTCAGCTCCAGTCCCATAATGATCACCAACCCAGTATTAACCATTCAAACGGATGCCAGTGCTTTGGGCTGGGGAGCAACTAACATGCAATCCAGCACAGGGGGCAGATGGAGTAAATTTGAATCATCTTGCCTACAGACACGGGGTATCAACTATTTAGAAATGTTGGGAGCGTTTTATGGGTTAAAAGCATATTCATGCAAAATACGCATCATGCACATGTCCGGTTGCAACTAGATAATACCACGGTGGTGGCTTATATCAATCACATGGGTGGTGTAAAGTCGATATCGTGTGACAATTTGGCCAACCAATCTGGCAATGGTGTGTTGAAAGGCATATTTGGTTATCAGCAACTTACCTTCCAGGTAAGCAAAATACAGTGGCAGACACCAGGTCACGTAGATTTAATGATAACATCGAATGGATGTTAAATCCCAAAGTGTTTGCTGAAATTACAAAGCAATATGGCACACCAGATATCGATCTATTTGCATCCAGGCTGAATCACCAGGTACCAACCGTATTCGCTTGGGAACCAGACCCTGAGGCAGCAGCAGTTGATGCATTCTCGCTGCATTGGGGGGAAAATGTTCTTTTATGCTTTTCCTCCCTTCTGCCTCATCAGTCGGGTATTACGCAAGATTTAATTGGATTCCGCTTCAGGAATCTTGATAATACCTGACTGGCCTACACAGCCATGGTTCCCAGTGGCTTTCGACATGGCTGTTGAAACACCGTTGGAATTCCCCAGCAGTCGACAGTTATTAATCCACCCAGTGTCAGGCATTAGTCACCCGTGCCATGACAGAGTCAATCTCCTGGCTTGCAGATTCTAAAAAGACCTCTACTGGGCCTGGGGACTGTCTGAGGACGCCATCAACATGATGACCGCATCTCACCGGGGTCCACCAGGAGACAATACCTGACCAATATAAGAAAATGGGAACGGTATTGCTCCAAAACAGGAACTACCTACACCACAGCTACAGCCACCAGTGTTGTGGAGTTTCTGCTTGGATTACATCGGGAAGGACTCAGCTACAGCGCCATTAATACAGCCAGGAGTGCGTTGTCAGCTTATTTGGTTCCAGCAGCAGACAACTGACTTTGGGGTCCCATCCACTAGTGGTCAAAATCATGAGGGGCATTTTTTAACACCAATCCCCCTAGCCTAGGTACACTCAGATCTGGGATGTCAGCATAGTACTGACGTACCTTAGGGATGGCCACCACCCAGGTCACTTACTCTGGAACAACTTACACTGAAATCAGTCATGCTCATGGCTCTAGTGTCAGCTCAAAGGGTACAGTCCCTCCACCTTCTGAGGCTGGACAGCATGACAGAGTCATTGGACTGTATCACATTTCACATTCAGGGGCTGTCAAACAATCTAGACCAGGTACCACGCCTCCAGTTATGGAGTTCCGGGCATATTCACCTGACCCACGGTTGTGTGCCAAGACCCATCTCGCCAACTACATAGACACAACATATAACTTAAGAGGGAGAGAAAAAGCCTTATGGATAAGCCACAAGAAGCCTTCATGGTCAGGTGACGAGCCAAACCATTTCAAGGTGGCTCAAGCAGGTGCTTAAGTCCGCGGGAATCGATACTAATGTGTACAAATCTCATTCCACCAGGGCTGCATCTACGTCGGCGGCTAGGCAAATGGATGTGCCTATGGACCATATTCTGGCCAGAGCAGGATGGTCCTCGGAAAGAACTTTCCAAAGGTTTTATAATAAGCCGCTGGCGGAGCCTGCTACATTTGCAGACAGAATTTTAGAGTCTGCAGATAATATTTAATTTAAGCCCGGGGAGCTCTCTGTTTTTTTGTTGTTATTAATAAACCTTTTTGTTCACAAACAGGTTATTGTTGATTGTATAACATGCTTCCTCCCTCTAAGGTCTTCAGGCAGTGAGTGAAGCATGAGCTGGTACACGGTTCGGATTCACAGAGCTTTGAAGTCTTCACGTAGTCACTCACGTGACTCCGAAGTAAAATAGTAAGATTAAATGAGAAACTTACCAGTTCGAAGTTTGATCTGTATTTTTATGAGGAGTTACGATGAGGGATTACGTGCCCTCCGCTCCCACCCTCTATTATACAGATCAACTGGTAATTAAGTTCTTATTTTTTCTTTACTATATTTATTTCAATTGTTGTGTTTTCTGTGAATCCACACCGCTGCTTTGAAGAAATGTCGCGCATGCGTGCTGGACGGGGTCTTCACGTAATCCCTCATCGTAACTCCTCATAAAATACAGATCAAACTTCGAACTGGTAAGTTCTCATTTAATCTTACTATTAGATGCACAACTGATCCTTTCTTTAGCTACGTTGTCTTCTCAAGACAAATAGGTAGACATTAGCTTCACTGCCATCAAAATAAATTATTCCTGCATTAGAGACCAAGAGAATTATATACCTTTGCAAAAATGAAAGTGCTGTTGGAACTCAGTAGGTCAGGCAGCATCTGTGGAGGGAAAAGGACAGAAGACATTTCGAGGTGAGATCCTTCTTCAGTTCACAGATGCTGCCCGAACTACTGACTTCTTCCAACCCTTTGTGATTTGCTTAAGATTCCATCATCCAGTCTCTTGTGTCTCAATTCATTTCTTTAAAGTCATTTCTAATGTTATCTCCACAACTCCAGTGAAACGATGAGGCAGTTTCACGAGGCAGTGCACAAAAAAAAATAATGACTAAGAGGTTTACAGCACGTGTTGACAATCTAACACCCTATTCACAAGACCCTCTATTTCAGACCTCACATACATGAAGGCACTGTGCAACAGATTCACCTGTCTCACCCTCAGCACATAACGTCATAACCCAGCAGCTGCCCAGTGGTTTGCCGTGGTCGCTCAAATTCAGTTCTGTATCACAGTGAACTGCTGCAGAATGAAGACATCGTGTCTGCTGTCATGTTACCAAGCATTGATCTGTTGCTTATTGCCTCAGTCTATCAGTTTGTGATGGAGTGGAGCCACTTCCACTTCTGGGCAGCATCGACAAGCCGTATCCAAAAAGCAACATCCATGCAGTCAAAAAGTAGCATGGTAATGGCTATAGTTCTGTCAATGACAATTATTCCCTTCACCCACTGTTTTTTTGGCAAGAGAGAATTAAATCTCTTGTCTTAATAAACAGCCTTAAATGATCTTTCATCAAAAGAGCTAGAAACAAAATGTGGGACATCTGCATGTGTGGAAGGACCAGAAGCATTAAAGCTATTTGTCATAATGACAGTGGCAGTGACTCTCAAATTAGAGATCACTGCCAGAATCCAACTCCCCAGTTGCAGTGTGTAGGAAGAGACTGCAGATGCAGGTTTACACCGAAGACTGACACAAAATGCTGGAGTAACTCAGCGGGTCAGACAGCATGTTGTTAAAGAAGGAACTGCAGATGCTGGAGAATCGAGGGTTACACAAGAAGCTGGAGAAACTCAGCGGGTGCAGCAGCATCTAAGGAGCGACGGAGATAGGCGACGTTTCGGGTCGAGACCCTTCTTCAGACTGGTCAGGGATCAGGGAAACGAGAGATATAGACGGTGATGTGGAGAGATAAAGAACAATGAATGAAAGATATGCAAAAAAGTATCGGTGATAAAGGGAACAAGCCATTGTAAGCTGTTTGTGGTGTGAAAATGAGAAGCTAGTGCGACTAGGGTGGGGGAGGGAGATAGAGAGAGAGGGACTGCCAGGGCCGAGGGCTGAGGGAGAGGTGGGAAGGGGAGGAAACAGCAAGGGTTAACAGAATTGAGAAAATTCAATGTTCAAGCCCAAAGGATAGAACTCCCCAAAGCGGAATATGAGGTGCTGTTCCTCCAACTTGCGGTGTTGCTCACTCTGGGCCGTGGAGAGGCCCAGGACCGAGAGGTCGATACGGAATGGGAGGGGAGTTGAAGTGCTGAGCCACCGGAGGTCGGGTTGGTTTTTGCGGACCGAGCGGAGGTGTTCGCGAAACGATCGCCAAGCCTCCGCTTGGTCCTCACCGATATAGATTATCTGGCATCTGGAACAACGGATGCAGTAGATGAGGTTGGAGGAGGTGCAGGTGAACTCTGTCGGACCTGGAAGGACTGCTTGGGTCCCTGAAAGGAGTGGAGGGGGGAGGTGAAGGGACAAGTGTTGCATTTCTTGCGGTTGCAAGGGAAAGTGCCCGGGGAAGGGGTAGAGCGGGAGGGGATGGAGTATCCCTGGAGAAAAGGAGTAGGCGATGTTTCGGGTTGGAACCCTTCTTTAGGCTGAAAGAATCAGTCTGAAGAAGGGATCTGACCTGAAAAGTCACCTACTCCATTTCTCCGGAGATGCTGCCTGACCCGGCGAGTTACTCCAGCATTTTGTGTCTATCCCCAGTTGCAGCCACGAAAGATGGCAGATTTATGTAAGACTCCCTTGTTTGACGAGCTAAAAGGAACCTTCCCCCTTTTTCATCCTACTGCTTGCATGCCCATCGGATGCTCTTATGTCTTGTAATATTGTATTGCAAGAACAACCCCCCAATGTGGTTCACGTGGATGCCTTGATGTCAGTAAAACTTCATCTTCAGTCCTTCGCATACCTCTCCCCACAGATCTTTACAATTTGAAGTTGCAAAATACAGCATCAGACACTTGCAGAATTATAGGAACTGTCAGAATAAATCAATGAGAAATGATCTGATAAGTAGTTGATCACTTTAAACTGACAGGGGGGATTCTCATTTGCAAATTATAACATGTTTCATGTCCGGAAGGTGACGCGAGGGACATTGCTGGGACACCGAGCTCCAAATGGCATCAATGGCAGGAAATAAGAGTAATGATTATCATCATGGTAGGCCAACTGTGCACACTTTGTTCATCTGTAGAGCATGTAGTGTCTTGACCCTAAACAAGAAAGGTCTCGGCCCAAAATATCATCTATCCAGAGATGCTCCCTGACCTGTTGAGTTACTCCAGCATTTTGTGTCCTTTAGTATATTGACCAGCATCTGCAGTTTTTTATTTCTCAGTAGCGTTGCTCTTCTGACAGCATCCACACTATTTGCTCTGCAGATATGCATGGATACCATTTTACATATTTAAGGAAGCTTGTGGCACATATTTAAATTAAAACAGGCATTTCTACTTTAAATGTCACTAATAAGACTTTAAATCGCATGTACCGTCACACAGGAGACGGAAATCCAAAGAATTGTACGCAGTGTTTTGTTTGATGCTGCTTTTGAAATGTTGTCATTGTCAAATTTGTCATTGGTTCAGGGTCTGTCAAGCCACAAAGAGCTTTGCCATGGATACAAAGTCTATTACCTTGCCAATTTTTAATTAAATCAGAAACAACATCTATTTTTGCAAGCCTCGAGCCAGGAGGAAAACAAGCTGGCAAACTGTAGTTGTTCTGGACCACGATTTGGGTGTTTGATTTCCATTTCCAATGCAAATTTCATTTCGGAGTCACGTGAGTGACTTCGTGAAGACCCCGCCAGGCACGCATGCGCGACATATCGTCGACCGCATGCGAGCAACGGGCAGTGAGGAGCGCCGCTCCTCTACTGCAGGGACCTGCAGGTAAGAGAAAAACTAACCTGCCGTCCTTCTTTACTTTCAGGACTCTGTTTTACAGAGTACTCTCGGCCGCTTTGGTACTGACTGCGGACCGCCGGATGCGGGCAGTCAGCGGCGGCTCTAACAGGATGGAGTCGGGAAGAGCCCGTTGACCCAGGTGGGTCCGGGTTCACACTCGCCGGCGGAGGACGGCACAGGCAGCCCGACTCTACACCGCAGCCCGCAGGACACCGCGGGCTGACGGCATGTATAATGGAGTTGGGCTTGCAGCTCGCCGTGCCGCAATGAGTGACGGCAGAGCAAGCAGCCCGACTCTACTACACCGCAGCCCACAGGACACTGCGGGCTGACGCATTAAACAAAGGAGTGGGGGCCAGCCCCAACTCAACTCCACAAGCCTGCAGTATCCCTGTCTGTATTAACAGTAATGGGGCTTTGCCGGCAACGGCTGTGGGCTGACGGCTTTACTTACGCCGTTGCCCCGACTTTATTTTTACACCGGGCAGGTTGGGCAGCTCGTTGACCCGGTAGGGTCCGGGCTCACCGTTCGCGCAGCGACGGCAGAGAGGCAGCCCGAATCTACACCGCAGCCCGCAGGGTCACCACGGGCTGACAGCAACGCTACCCGGCAGTCGGACAAGCCCGTGGACCAGGAGGGTCCGGGCTCGGAGACTGCCATTCGCGGGCAGCGAAGGCAGAGCAGGAGCTCCAACTCAACGCCGCAGGCCACAGGTACACCACGGACTAACGGCTATGCTACCCTATAGAGGTAGTAGACAGAGCCGGGGCCCCGACTCACACACAGGCGGGAGCCTTGCCGTTAGCGGCAGTCTATGTCCCACATTGGAGTCTGGTCACCATTGGAGCTGGGGGAGGGTGGGAGAGAGTGCGCTCCTCCACCGGAAGCTCATAAAGACCCTCAGGTAAGATACTAACCTTGAGTTGTTTAGCTTCTGTACTAGACTTTGCTTACAGAAACAATGGATGGGAGACCAGAATGGAAGGCATCGAAGTAAGCCTCCCAGGGCCATGGGACTGCAGATGGGAATCACGCCCACTATTCCCGAGCTGCCCGCAACGCCGGCAGCGCCCGCTCTGCGGGCCGGGGGGGATAAGAACCGTGGAAACCGGGGAGCCCTGCGCAGCCCAGGACCCGTATTCCCCACCACGCTGGCCATGGGAGCCGTAAAAGTGGTAGGAGCACCGCGCAGGAGCAGGGTAGGCATGACCCTGACTCCCTACCACTGTCACCTAAGCATAGGGACAGTGGAGCGAAGGTGCGTTAAACCGTGTTATTCCCTGGCGGCACGTTTCTCTCTCCATCTCACCCAACTATGCAGAGAGAGGACCAGGGGAAGAATCGCACAACAGTCGGTGAAGCCCCGCTGTAGGAGCCGGGGTCGACTTTCCACCGGAGCAGCCGCCAGTTCACACGGACCGTGAAGGATTGAGGCCTGAGTCTGCAAGCCCACATGTGCGGCCGGCACAGACTCACCGCCGGGGGAGCCTGCCAGATTGCAGGCCGGTGTAGTCTCATCTCGGTCACCGCACCCCCTTTTTAGCGGCAGGATGTGACCGAACGTCAGGACAGGCGCAAGCCCCGCGCGACATCGGGGTACCACGCTTCCGCCGGCCGGGACCGACACGATCACCGCTCATGTCTTATCAGACTATCCGGCCGCTTTCCGCCCGGAAGACGGCGGGCCAGCGGCAGGTCCCGCGCGGGAGTCGCTTAAGCCACGCAGAAGCGCAGGCAGCGACATCCTGTCTAGGCACCCTTGTTATCAACCTCGACGAGGTGCAGGGCGATGACAGAAGCCTCAGGGATTCTCCAGAACCTGAAATAAGTCGAATTGTCATCCGGCAGATGCGTGTGGGGGTCGCATGGCTCGGATGGGAGCGTATCCTAGAGCACAAACCCCTGCACCTGGGACCAGATGTCCTCCAGCCCAGGAGACATGCGGCTGAGCCACCCAGCATGTCCACGTCATCGGTGGGGATGCCACGGATCAGCAGCTGGCGGATACAACGCAAGACGAGGCTGGAGCAGGAACCTACAGTACCTGAGAAAACCCAGGACGGAACTGCTGAATGTGGTCTCCAAGTTCGCCCAGCCGAAAGCTTAGACTACCTCACCACACACCAGCTGCAGGAACAGGTCTTTTACCGAGGTGATCAATATATACAGACAGACAGATTCCTTTATTTGTCATTCAGACCTTTCGGTCTGAAACGAAATTTTCGTTACCTTGCAGTCATAACATGTAATAAATTAAAACAAAACACACAATAAACACATAATTTAACATCCACCACAGTGAGTTCACCAAGCACCTCCTCACTGTGTGGAAGGCAAAAGGTCTTAAGGGTCTTTGTCATTTCCCCTACTTGTTCCCCCTCTGTACTGAGGCGATCCAGGCCTTCGATGTCATCGTCCACCAGGCCCCGGCCGGGCCTCCTAAGCCAGGCCGCCACCGCCGCCGCCGCCCAGAACGCCGGAACACCACCACTGCTCCCAGTCAGGATCGACCACGGGAACGCTGGAGCCGCCGGAGCTCTGAAGCCGGGCCGCCGCTGGAAGCACCCAGCTGGAGAGCCGCCGGAGAGCCGCCGGAGCGCCGAAGCCGGGCCGCTGCTGGAGCACCGCTGGAGAGCCGCCGGAGAGCCGCCGGAGCGCGAAGGCCGGCCGCCGCCGGACAACCCGCTGTGAGAGCCGCCGAGCCGCCGGAGCGCCGAAGACGGGCCGCCGCCGGGACACCCGCTGGAGAGCCGCCGGAGCCGCCCGGGTTTTAGCGCCGAAGCCGGGCCGCTGCCGGAGCACCCGCTGGAGAGCCCGCCGGAGCGCCAATGCCGGGCCGCTGCTGGAACACCCGCCGGAGCCCGCCGGAGCGCCGAAGCCGGGCCGCTGCTGGAAACACCCGCCGGAGCCGCTAGAGCGCCAATGCCGGGCCGCTGCTGGAAACACCCGCTGGAGCCGCCGGAGCGCCAATGCCGTGCCGATGCTGGGAACATCCCGCTGGAGCAACTGCTGGAGCGCCGAAGCCGGGCCGCCGCCGCCGCTGGAACACCGGAGCTCCGAACGCTCGCCACAGCTCCGAGGCCACCAGCTCCGCCATTAGGCCTCAGCACAGACGGAGATGGTGGACGGGGGACACACGACAAGAAAAGGTCGCATCCCCCCGAAGGGGGAGAGACTAAAACCTTGTTTCTCCCACCCTCCCCCCCCCCCCCCCCACACAAACACAGCCTAATAAACCAAAAATTCCAACTAAAAACAGACACAAAGGACAAAAAAAAAGAAAAAACAGACGGACTGGGGGGGTGCAGGTGAGCCGCAGCTGCCACGCAGCGCCGCCACTTCCGGACACCAGGCCCAAACAACTACATATCGTTGAATATACTGACAGTCAACCACCGCCATCTGGGGCAACATCAGTCCGGGAATAGGGCACAGGAGCTGAAGTTCCTAAACATCCTGAAATTGCTGACGTTGGGGATTACTGCCTTTGCCAGGTCGGTTGACGGCATGGAAATGACGGCAGAGCAGGAGGATGCTCTTGCAATATTAGTCATGAAGTTAACGCTTCCCGGAGTATCGCCATCAAACCGACTCCAAACCCCATATTTGCGGGGTTGTACTAGGCCTCTGCGACGCCACCACCGAGAGCTGTTCGGTGAGGACCTGCCCAAACAGGTCTAGGACCTGGATTAGGAGGCAAAGGCAGACGGGTTGATGAACCCACCTCCCGTACAGCAGGCCGGCAGTGTGCAGACAAACACCATATGCAACACCTCGGGGGCCACCTGAAAGACCAGTAAGGACCTACACGCCGGCAGCACCTCAACACAATTCAACGGAACACCAGGAACCAGAACGTCAAGCCCGCCGGCAACCATGGAGGTAAGGGGATCTGGTTCTCTTGGAAGTGCTGCATGTTTAACCTCACAAGTAGGAGAGCAGTTATCTGGGATGCAAGGGAGCTGATTGTCACTATTCCAGGGAACAAAGCTATAGACATAATAGAGGCATGTAACAGCCTTGCTTGCGCCAGGAAACTGACTATTAGACATACTGCTAAAATAATTGCTAAACTTGTAGCTACATTCTAGCTACATAATTGGGCCGTTACACTATCTAAGCTTGCAAAGAGCAAAATCTCGGCATTAAAAGCGAATGCTGGACATTTTTACGGGCCTATGCAGCCGCCAATCAAGGCATAAATTGACTACAATAGTGGATTAGCTATGTTGTGATTGTTAAATCCCATCATTACATCAAACCCATTAGTCCGTGTTACAAACCAACGCAAGCACCAAGGGCTGGGGAGCTACCGACACCATTTCCAGTTGGGGTGGTAGATGTGATTTGCACGAGTCTACTTTTCTTCAATCACAAGGTATAAACTGTTTAGAAATGCTGGAAGCATGTCACGGGCTATGGGCTTAATGCACTAATCTGCAGCATACGCATGTCCGTCCACTGAGGTGGCTTATGGAGGGCATCAAGTCAATATCTTGTGATGAATTGGAAAAATTAATTTGGCTCTAGTGGATTGAAAGAAATATTTTGGATATCAGCTACGTACCTACCGGTTTAAGCTCAATACAGTGGCGGACACCAGGTCACAAGTATTTAATAACGACATCAAGTGGATGTTGAACCTCCAAATATTTTGCTAAATTCTATAGCCTAATATAGAACACCAGATATTGACCTCCTTGCGTCCAGGTTGAACCATTGGATACCAACGTATGTCTCTTGAGAACCAGATCCTGGGGGCAGTGGCGATGGACGCGTTCTCGCTACATTGGGGGGGAGAAATGGGTTTTTCTATGCTTCCCCCCATTCTGCTTCATCAGATAGGTGTTGCAGAAAATGCAACCAGATCTGCAACAGAAAGGACCATGGACATCATACAGCAGCGTGCAGAGAGAGTCCACTAGGAAGCAGTACCTTACCCACATAGGATATGTGAGGTTTCCATAGTCGGACCTAGACCACCTACATATCTACTACGACCTCCTATGTGCTGGAATCCTCACGGGCCTGCATTGTGATGAGTCCCTCAGTTACAGTGCCATATACAGTGCCAAGAGTTATCCTATCTCAACATTGGAGTGGGATCTCACCAGCTGGTATCCACACTGAAGGGTATGTTCTATCCCTCCCCGACCTCGATATATTACCAGAGATATAGGGGTGGTGTTGACCCTACTCAGGAGCTGGTCGCCTTTGGCGGATTTACCACTGGACTTATTCACCTTCAAAGTGGTGATGGTAATGGCACTGAAGACAGCACAACGGGTCCAAACTCTACAGGAATTGCCTGGATAGAATGGTTTCGACCCACAATAAAGTGACTGCGTTATAGAAGAGTTGCTTAAACTACACAGACCTGCGACTACAGGTCTGAAAATGGGCATCAGGAGATGGCTCAAGGTGGTATTCGGTGCAGCAGGTAAGACACTAACATTTTAAAATGTCATTCTACCAGGGCTGCATCCACATCAGCGGCGAGGACCATGGAGGTGTTCATGGATCATGTCCTCGCAATAGCGGGCTGGGCCAGTGAAACTACATTTCAGCGGGTTTATAACAGACCTGTGGCCGCTCCCGCGGATTCAGTTTTAAGTGCTGTCCCTAAAAGTTTGTCCCCGAGTTCAGGGGTTTTATTGTTGTATTAACAAATGTTATTATTTTTCAGCTTGTTCAAGTCTGAAATACGTTAACATACTTCCTCCATCAGTATTACAACAGTGTGTGAGCATGGACATGATCCAGGACATGTAATCACAGAGCTTTGAAATCTTCACGAAGTCACTCACGTGACTCCGAAATGAAATAGTAAGATTAAACGAGAACTTACCAGTTTGAAGTTTGATCTTTATTTTATGAGGAGTTGCGATGAGGGATTTCGTGCCCTCCGCTCCCAACCCTCTACTATAAGGTCAGCTGGTAAATAGAGTCTCTTCAATCTTACTATATTAGCTCATTTCTGGGTAGTTCTGTGATTCCACACCACTGCTTTGAAGAATGTCGCGCATGCGTGCCTGGCGGGGTCTTCACGAAATCCCTCATCGCAACTCCTCATAAAATAAAGATCAAACTTCAAACTGGTAAGTTCTCGTTTAATCTTACTATTATACGTTTCAATCAAGCCCACTCGATCAGCCAGAATTTCACATAAGACAGCGTTTAGTTATAGTTTCTAATATGGGTCACCTCAGCCTCTCTAACATTGTTGTAAACCTAATATTCAAACAATTTGGTAGGTATAGTCTGAAGATGGGTTCTGACCCAAAACGTCACCTAGTCCTTTTCTCCAGAGATGCTGCCTGAACTGCTGAGCCGCTCAGAATTTTGTGTTTATCTTTGGTGGGTATGGAATATTATTTTGACTTTTTGTTTTAGTTTAGTTTCGAAACAGCATGGAAAATGGCCCTACACACTGGGGAAAAATTTAACAGCAGCCAATTAACCTACAAACCTGCACGCCTTTGGAATGTGGGAGAAAACCGGAGCACCCAGAAAAATCTCACGCGGTTACAGGGAGAACGTGCAAACTCCTTTGTGCTGATAATTTTGTGCTTATGTCCAAAACATTCTATGCTCCAATAATTACTGACATTTATTACATGTCCACCATATCAAACCGTTTTCATATTGTTAAAGTGTTTTCTTTTTACTTTATCTATTTTTCATGCCATCTCAAATTAAGTAACATTGTGTGTTCCAATTTCCCTCAATCTTGCGCACCACTGCATAGATTTACAAGGATGTTGCCAGGACAAGAGAGTCTGAGCCATAGGGAGAGATTGAGTAGGCTGGGTCTCAATTTCTTGGAGCACAGGAGGATGAGGGGTGATCTCATAGAGGTGTATAAAATTATGAGAGAAATGGATCGAGTAGATGCAAAGAATCTCTTGTCCAGAATAGGGGAATCGAGGACATATGTTCAAGGTGAAGGGGAAAAGATTTAATAGGAATCTGAGGGGTAACTTTTTCACACAAAGGGTGATGGATGTAGGGAACAAGCTGCCAGAGGAGGTAGTTGAGGCTGGGACTATCTCAACGTTTAAGAAACAGTTATAGACAAGTACATGGATAGGACAAGTTTGGAGGGATATGGACCAAGTGCAGGCAGGTGGGACTGACTAGTGTAGCTGGGACATGTTGGCCGGTGTGGGCAAGTTAGGCTGAAGGGCCTGTTTCTACACTGTATCACTCTATGACTCTATGTCCAAGGCACAAATGTGGGACAGGTCAATTATATTGGGAAAAGGGGAGATGCAGCGAGACCTGGGTGTCATGGTACACCAGTCATTGAAAGTAGGCATGCAGGTGCAGCAGGCAGTGAAAAAAGCGAATGGTAATGTTAGCTTTCATAGCAAAAGGATTTGAGTACAGGAGCAGGGAGGTTCTACTTCAGTTGTACAGGGTCTTGGTGAGACCACACCTGGAGTATTGCGTGCAGTTTTTGGTCTCCAAATCTGAGGAAGGACATTATTGCCATAGAGGAGTGCAGAGAAGGTTCACCAGACTGATTCCTGGGATGTCAGGACTGTCTTATGAAGAAAGACTGGATAGACTCGGTTTATACTCTCTGGAATTTAGGAGATTAAGAGGGGATCTTATAGAAACTTACAAAATTCTTAAGGGGTTGGACAGGCTAGATGCAGGAAGATTGTTCCCGATGTTGGGGAAGTCCAGGACAAGGGGTCACAGCTTAAGGATAAGGGGGAAATCCTTTAAGACCGAGATGAGAAATACTTTCTTCACACAGAGAGTGGTGAGTCTCTGGAACTCTCTGCCACAGAGGTAGTTGAGGCCAGTTCATTGGCTATATTTAAGAGTGAGTTGGATGTAGCCCTTGTGGCTAAGGGGATCAGAGGGTATGGAGAGAAGGCAGGTACGGGATACTGAGTTGGATGATCAGCCATGATCATATTGAATGGCGGTGCAGGCTCGAAGGGCTGAATGGCCTACTCCTGCACCTAATTTCTATGTTTTCTATGTTTCTATATGCCAACTTCCTTATTCCTTTGGGTGGATTTCTCTCTCCTAAAAAGCTGTTGAAGCTAGGTCAATTGAAAATGTCTAAAATGAAATTAATAAACCTTTTAAAAATAAATAATGGTGTGCAGTAATACGATACCAAAGCAAATAAATTGAGTTTAGGTAAAAATGAGAGATGATCCAATTGAATCATAGAATAGACTTTAAAGATCAAAGCCTATTTATTTAATTCTCATGCCATTAATAGTAGTTTAATTGCATAATTTCAAGCAATTAATAATACCTCAGTTGAGAGTTTGATTTTGATTTTGTTAAAAACTTGCAGTGCTAAACATGATCTATTAGAATCATAATCCTGCTTTTTGTCCCTCTTGAACCAACAGTTCTCATGTAACATGTAAACCTCACTTTTCCCCAATTATATTCGCAATCGTAGAGTTTACTCGGCCCATGAAAGAGTGATCCAATTAGCTCTACTTTCGTAGTCTTTGCCGAAGTCTCCCAAAATTTGTCTTCTCTGAGTTATGAATCAGTTTGCTTCTACAGTCCTTTCATTTAATGTTTCCCTGATCAAAGCACCATACTGCATAAAAATACATATACACTGTATACTTTTCCTCCTGTTAACTCTGGTGGTTTTGCCAATTATCTTTTTTTTGCCAAATTTATTCTCTCAAAAGTGTAGTGAATTCTTTACCACCAAGGGTGATGGAGGTAACATTGTTTGATGATTTAAAGATTGGAATTCAATGTCTCAGGGTCATTTTTCATGCTCGCAGATTTTGTACATTCAGTTAGATTTCATGACGGCAAAGAATCAGACTACTTGAGGGAGAATTGGGCAGGAAAGTGGATGAGGCTCTGGACCTTGGTAAATGATGGTTCAGGCTCAAGAAGTTGTTCAGCTGCTTCTAGTTCATGCATTCTATGTTCTGCGCCTTCTGTGATATGGAGAGAATAACGGAACTTAAAATTCTTATTGTGCTGGAAGGAACTGCAAGGTGCTGGTTTAAGCCAAAGACAGACACAAAATGCTGGAGTAACTCAGCGGGACAGTCAGCATCTTTGGACCGAAGGAATGGGTGATGTTTTGGGTCGAGACCCTTCTTCAGACTGGAGTCAGGGGAAAGGAAAACAAGAGGAATAGATGGTTATGTAGAGAGATATAGAACAAATAAATGATGCCAAAAAGTTATGATGATAAAGGAAACAGGCCATTGTGAGCTGTTTGCTAGGTGAGAATGAGAAACTGGTGCAACTTGGGTAGGGGAGGTAGAGGGTCTTATTCTTATTCTTAATTCTTATTCGCTTACACTATCTTGGTTGGTTAAGGGTTAATTCGATGTTGCAAAAAAGCTCAGATCTCAGTTTGCTATCAATCATGCCCCCAACAAACTTATCTCTAACAAGTTCATCTGCCAACACACCAAAACGACAGCGCGCGGCCATGTGCTTTAAGTCGCTAATAAATCGTTCAATATGTTCATCAACCTGCTGCAAACGAGCATAGAACTTCGTCCTTTCAGTTATGTTCAGAATTATTTCAACAGCCTGGCACCACATCATGGAAAACACTATCTGGTTCTTGTCGACTCTTACTTGGGCTGGTTCGAAATAGACCTAGACCACTTCCTCAGAGGCAGTGATCGAGAAGCTGCAACGACACCTCTCCGTGCATGGCCCCCCTGCGCGTATACAATCTGATAACGGCAGGCAGTTCACCAGCCAAGCATTTAAGAACTTTGCTGAATGATAGGACTTCCAACATATTACCAGACCTGTTAGATACGGCGATTATGTGTAACTTTGCTAGCATATTGTTAACACTTCTTTATATTGTCGTTTCTTTATTTTCTACAAGAAGAGATGTAGATCAGCTATTGCATGTTAGCCAATCATAGTGTTTGCTAGTAGGAGCCCCGCCTAGTACGTGTTTTATAATAGTAAGAACCTGCCTACGTCAGGCAGTAGATGTAGCAGCTCGGAGCTGAGATGTACTGTAGATCCTATGCTGTGAGTGCTTTAATAAAAATGTGTTGTACTTTAACGTGTGGTTGCGTCACCTAATTACACCTGGTCTATTCTTTTCTTGAAGTCTGTTACTATTTCTTCATTGTTTACTGCATTGCCAAAATTCACATCATCTACGACGTCCTAGGTCCAGCCTATTATAAAAGTGTTTTCTCCCACAACGCACCAACCAAACCCAACACTGATCCTTGGGGTAAATTGCAGTGTGTCTCCTGCCAATATGATCCTGCCAACAACTGTTCATCGCCCAATGTGCCTTATGCCCCTGTCCCACTTAGGAAACCTGAACGGAAACCTCTGGTGACCTTGCCCGTGACCCAAGGTTTCCATGAGGTCGCCGGAGGTTTTGGTCACTCGCCTGGAGCTAGCTCGACCAAAGCGCGAGCTGCAGCTACAGACTGCGCACACACACACACACACACACACACACACACACACACACACACACACACACACACCACACACACACACACACACACACACACACACACACACACACACACACACACACACACACACACACACACACACACACACACACACACACACACACACACCGCAAAGGTTGGGGCCATGGAGAGCGGAGGAGCGCTGTCTGTACGATGAAGAGGAAGGTAAATGGCTGCCAGAGAGCACGGTAAGTCCTTTAGAGAGCACGAGGGGGGGGGGGGGGGGGGGGGGGGGGTGGAAGAGAAGGGGGGAGAAGGGACGAGAAGAGGAGAGAGGAGGGGAGAGAGAAGGGGGGAGAGAGGGGAGGGGAAGGGGAGAGAAGGGGGCGAGAAAGAGTGGAGACGTTTTAAGAAGTTTATTAAAGTTAGCTGGCATTTTACCTTCCGTCGGATCTTCTAGGTCTTGAAAACTCCAATAAGCCAATCAAAATGGCCAGTCAGCGAAGGAGATGGCGTTCGACTGGCTGTAAGTAAATAGTGACCCCACTCCACTGGCTTCGACCAAACGGCAACCTAGTTTTAGTCGAGGCCGGTTTTGATTTTGTTGAAACAATCGAAGCATCCTAGAAGAAGCCTCGACCACGCGGAAACCACTTTCGACCATTAGGGAGAGTGACCAAAACTTCCGGCGACCTCATGGAAACCTTGGGTCGCGGGCAAGGTCACCAGAGGTTTCCGTTCAGGTTTCCTAAGTGGGACAGGGGCATTGGGCAATTCAGTCGAGACCTTTGTCACTTACTCCACTCATCTACCAATCAATACCCACCCCACCTGTATCTTGCTGGACATTGCCCTTGTCCTATCTCCCATTTTCAGCTGCTCCCGAGTCCATCAATCTGAAGAAAAGCCCTGACTGGAAAGATTCCCTCAAAGGATGATGCCGACCCACTGAGTTCCTCCAGCACTTTCAATTCAGTGTCTGTGCTCAATGAACAAACTCAATCATGAATCCAGTAATTGTGTCCTGGACCGTAAGACCTCAATAGTCCAGCAGCTGCAATTTTGCACATATTTTTTGTATGGTAATACAGCACAAACCCTTTCAAAATCCAAATATTTATCATCTGCACAAAATCCTTTCAAAAGCAACATGATGCATTTGTTAGCAAGCTTAACATCAGGGAGGTGAAACATTAATTCGGCTTCTCGCTCACCACAGAGGATGCCTGACAAGCTGAATATGTACAACTTTTTTTTCTGTCACTAAATCCTATAAAGTAGCTGGGTTTTATGGCAGCCTTATCTGAGATACAGACAATGACAAAACAAGACGACTCTTCAAGACTTCAAACATCTCTGTTCACTCCACCGTGATCTCAAGAAATAGCGAGAGTGCAGGATACGGTCAAAGCAATGGGACAACATCTCGGCTAGTTTCTAAATATTTGCAGCTGACAAGTGGCAACTCTAACCAGGCCATTCCAGTGTTATTGTCACAATAGCATCACCGAACTATGTGAAAAAACACCCTGGAATATCCTGCTCATAAAGCAATCCAATCTATCTATCTCCCTATGTATTCTTAAAGATCTTAATGATAGCGGAGTCAGGGGATATGGGGAGAAGGCTGGAACGGGGTACTGATTGGGGATGATCAGCCATGATCACATTGTATGGCGGTGCTGGCTCAAAGGGCCGAATTGCCTACTCCTGCACGTATTGTCTATTGTCTATTCTATCAGCAAAGAGATGAAACACAGCATTAAGCAAGGAGCACCACCGATTTACCAATAATCCTCACACAATACCTTAGTTTAGGTTTTACCAAGACCACACGACTCTACGCCCCATCATAAAAGAGTATATGTAGTCAGAGGGTAGTGAATCTGCAGGTTTGAAAAAAAGTATTCTGTGATTCCAGATAAAATTATGCCTCAGCCAGTATTCTCAAGAGGCAACACCACCCCCCCCCCCCCCCCCCCCCCCCCCCCGCGCGCAAAGTTGATTTTGCAGGATTGGCATTCTGAGCATCTCTCCCCAAAGACAAGAAGCTCAATGGCTGCATTACTGCAGGATATAAGAGAAGTTGCTTGTTTCATCTGACAGCTCTTGGAGTATCAAAGTTACTGAAATTGGTCTGTAAATGTCAGACTGAGTGTCTAGATTTGAGTCAGCAGTACCTTTCTGACCAAACAGAAGGCGCTGGAATAGCTCAGCGGGTCAAGCAGCATCTGCGGAGGGAAAGGACAGGTGATGTTTCAGATTGGGACCCTTCTTCAGACTGATGGTAGGAGTACGGAGTAAGCTAGAAAAGAGGGGTGGGGGCAGGATAAAGTCTGGAAAATGACTTTATCCTGCCTAGGTGATAGGTGGATACAGGTAAGCAAGGATTTTGAGTGGCAGATTAGTTTAGTTTAATTTAGCGATACAGCATGGAAATGGGCCCTTGGGCACACCAAGTCCACGCCGGCTAGTGGTTCCCAAACACTAACACTATCCTACATACAATACAAACAATTTACAATTTTACCGAAGCCAATTAACCTACAAACCTGTACGTCTTTGGATTGTGGGAGGAAATCAGAGCACCCAGAGGAAACTCATGCAGGTCACAGGGAGAACGTACCAACTCTGCACAGACAGTACCTGTGGTCAGGATCGAACCCGGGTCTCTGGTGGTGTATGGCAGCAACTCTACTGCTGTAGATTAAAAGGGTGACAGGTGAGGAGTGAAGTGTGAAGCCAGAGGGAGGGATATATAGGTGGGACACGGTTGGGTGAAAGAGGGTGGAGGGTAGGAGAAATAGGTGCACATCAGGCCTGGTGGTGGCACAGGAAAGGGAGAGATGAAGGGGAGTCTTCCTTAAAATTGGGGAAATCAATATTCATACCGTTGGGTGTGAGGCGCTGTTCCTCCAGTTTGCATGTGGCCTCACTTTGGCAATGGAGGCCCAGGGTAGAAAGGTTGGTATGGGAATGAGAAGGGGAGTTAAAATGGTTAGCAACTGAGACATCCAGCAGGCCTTGGCAGACAGAGGGCAGGTATTCGGCAAATTGGTCACTATATCGCCATTCTTTCCCCCTCCGCTTCCACCTGCATCCCTGCCTTGTATTTCACTTCTCTCCTTATCTGACACCTCTTTGTCTCATATTCATCCCTAGCCTTTGTCCCTTACTCCACCCAATCTAAACTCCTTACCTGTATCCATCTATCATTCTTGTTATCAATACTGCGCTTCAAGAAGTTGCATCAAATGAACCACAGCAGAAAAAGCTTGAAACGTCACCCAATCCTTCTCTCCAGAGAAAGCTGCCTGTACCCCTGAGTTACTCCAGCATTTTGTGTCAAGGCTGAATATAAACCCTTGTTAGCAATGGCCCGTAAAAAATCCAGCATTCTTCTGTCACACCTTCCCATGGAATTTCTTCACATTCATTTGAGAAATTAGGCAGGGTTCCAAATGACAATTTGGCTAACTTCCCCCAGTTTCGAGATTGGGACTTGACTTAATGACTACCATGGCTACCAGTGAGTCATGTCTGTCTGACACCCACGGTGGGCCCCATCTGCTCCCTCAGGTGAATCATAAAACAAATGCAGCAAATGAAGCACCAAAGGGTCTTTGAAACGATGAAAGTAAATTATCCCACACATTGTTTACTCCGCCCCATGCTGTTTGAGCATTCAGCGTTTTATGGGCAATCAGAAGCTCAACAGCTCTTGACATTCTAACCCTGAAGGTCCCAGCAGTGTTCCTTGAGAAGAAAATTGTATAAATTAATCAACTTCTTGTTTATCAGTCAGATTGTTAGTTCAAATGATAAGACACAAAATGCTGGAGTAACTCAGTGGGACAGGCAGCATCTTTGGAGAGAAGGAATGGGTGACGTTTTGGGTTGAGAGACCTCGTTCTGTGGTGGCAGCGGATGACTTGCTGCCTTACAGCGCCAGAGACCCTGGTTCGATCCCGACTGCGGGCGCTGTCTGTGTGGGGTCCGCACATTCTCGCTGTGACTGCGTGGGTTTTTTCCGGGTGCTCTGGATTCTTCCCACACTCAAAAAAAAGACGTACAGGTTTGTAGGATGAGAGGGGATTTTATTGAAACATATAAGATTATTAAGCGATTGGACATGCCAGAGGCAGGAAACATGTTCCCGATGTTGGGGGAGTCCAGTACCAGGGGCCACAGTTTAAGAATAAGGGATTGGCCATTTAGATCAGAGATGAGGAAAAACGTTTTCACCCAGAGAGTTGTGAAGATGTGAACTTCTCTGCCTCAGAAGGCAGTGGAGGCCAATTATCTGGATGCTTTCAAGAGAGAGTTAGATAGAGCTGTTAAAGATAGCGGAGTCAAGGGATATGGGGAGAAGACAGGAACGGGGTACTGATTGTGGATGATCAGCCATGATCACAGTGAATTGCGGTGCTGCCTTGAAGGGCCGAATGGCCTACTCCTGCACCTATTGTCTATGTCTATTGTAATTGAACTGTCATCTCTCCAGCCAATTTGGTCCTGACCTCCCATCTACCTCATTGGGGATCTTTGAACTATTTTTAATCAGACTTTTTTATCATGCATCCTTATGTTGAACCCTTTATCCTTTATTTGTACACCGTGAATGGCCTAATTATAATCATGTAAAGTCTTTTCTTTGAGTGGATAGCATGCAACAAACAGCTTTTCACTGTACCTCAGTATGCATGACAATAATAAACCAAACTAAAACTAAATGTTGGGATTGTTACTAGTTTGCGGATGGCTGTGCATTCAGATGGGTGAGATTAGGGGAGTTGAGAATTTGAGATGGCTGATATCATGCGGGCAGTTAGACATGAAAATGACCAGTGAGGATAGGGAACCATTCCCTCCACAGGTGCTGCATGGCCCGCTGAGCCCTCCAGTACTTTTTTCTTTTAGCTCAAGATTCCAGCATCTGCAGTTCTTCGCATCCCTCAGACACCAAGGTTGATTGTTGAACAGAGAGCCAAACAGGCACATGAGATGGAGTTAAAATTGCATGGTAGGCAGGCAAGTGTGGACACCCACCAAAGCTCTGTGCAATGTTGCCTGTGGAAACTGGCCCTGTTAATATTTAGGCTCACTGTTGACAAAATGGTCTGCCCCCACCTCCACTAATACAACCCGTATGTCTTACTGATGAAAGCATTTAATTAAAATGGAAACATCTGAATTGAAATTCAAGCTATTCATGCCTATGGATAATAGTCGTGCTTCTACAAGAGGCTATTATGAACTTGCCTGATTTATCTTTAGTGTGCACAAAGCAGTTATCACATTATCAGCAACATCATTCCTTGAAGATTTCAACATCATTTAATATTAATATTTGTTTTGATTGCTCCATCATTGTTTTTCAAGCAGTGAAAACCATTAATGAAATTGCTAACATTTCATCTATGAAATCGAGCAGGTATACAGATATCTCTGCCACCATGGATATGCTCCTTATGTTGCCAGGTGACAATCTGGAGGACAGATGATCGAAAGCACTATCTGCAAAATATGCAGTTTCCAACCTTTGTATTCAATGTGTGATCTAACATCAGGTAAAGGCCACTCACAACCTCACTTTTACTGATCACCCAGATTAGACCTGGTTACCGAACTGACCTTTATAATGATACCTTTATCATTCAATAGTGTAAAATATTTGTTTATGTAGTATATTTCAAGTATTCAGCCAGTCTCTGAATACTATGCACAACTACTGAAGCACTTTGTGGAAAAACAAGACAAGCAGGGTATGCCCTTGAAGGTTATTTCAACAGACCGCAAGAAGGTGACCTGGAAAAGCTCATCAAATGAAAGATAGACACAAAATGCTGGAGTAACTTTAAAGGCAGCATCTATGGAGAGATGGAATGGATGACATTTCAGGTCAAAACTCTTCTTCAGACTGATCAAATGAAAGGAGCTATCTGAAAGTGTACCAGAGCAGAATTCTAATGCATCTGAGATATGTTATAAATAAGGTATCTTGCACACATGTATCAAAAACATTCTTTGACCATTGTAGAGCATCTCGAAGAAAACTGCCACGTTGGGTCAAGTTTATAGAGGGTGTGGGAACAATAGGGAGATGGTATTACTCAGGGAAAGGAATAGCAAGAAAAATGGGAGGGGAGGGATGAGAGAATATGTACTGGGTCCACGGGAGTGGGATTGGGCTGTTGAATCATTCATGGTTAGTGACTGGGTGAGGAGGAGGGGGAGGCAGAGTGGCCTTTAATTGTAGTCAGGATGCAGAATGCACGGGCAGGCTTGGAGCATGAGGATCCAGAGCAAGAATGGACCACAGTCTTAGAATAAGGGGGAGGTCATTTAGGACTGAGGTGAGAAAAAACTTTTTCATCCAGAGAGTTGTGAATTTATGGAATTCCCTGTCACAGAGGGCAGTGGAGGCCAAGTCACTGGATGGATTTGAGAGAGTTAGATAGAGCTTTAGGGGCTAGTGGAGTCAAGGGATATGGGGAGAAGGCAGGCACGGATTATTGATAGGGGACGATTAGCCACGATCACAATGAATGGCGGTGCTGGCTCGAAGGGCTGAATGGCCTCCTCCTGCACCTATTTTCTATGTTTCTATAAGAGCATGAAGAGCATCTGTGATTCACTCATGATTGCAGTGAATTCATATGAAACCATTTCCTAGCGATGGATTATCCAGGCAGAGACCTGAAGAGAGATCCCAACCCAAAATATTACCTATCCATGTTCTCCAGGCATGCTGAAAAACTCCAGCACTTTGTGTCTTCTTTAGGCTGTGATCTACTTGCACAGATGCTGCAGCAAGTGTCAGATGCATGGTGAAGACACACACACACATGCACCAATGAAAATGACGGTAATATTAAGCATGATGGTAATAGTAAACATAATGCAGATCTGGATCTGTGCTTGAGACTATGACCTTGTGACCATTGCAGAAATGTAGTTGCAGGGAACACCACTGGCAGCTTAATGTTCGATATTCGTCGATATTCGCTTTTGCAGGAAAATTGAGAATATCATGGTCCATTCATTTCTGAAGCATAGCACACAAGCCTTTGGTACAATATAGTATTTTTAGGCCAATTTGCTTTTAAATGTAGATCCATGGATGATTAGTGCTCGGGATACTGGTGACACTGCAGTGTTTTTCTTCAAAACAGGATCATTTACTTTCCTTTAGGGGATTGGAGGACCTTTGTTTAGTATTTTAATACAAAGATAGATCTCCATTAGTAGCTCTAAAAGAGATCATAATGAAGAATAATAGTCCAGACTTAATGCTTGCTCCTCCAGAGTAAAAAAATATGTACTTTTAAAAATTCAATCTCATCTATAACCATTCTCAATGCAACAGCATTTGCCCTAGAATTTCTCACGATCGTGTAATTGAGCACAGCCCATCCATCCTCAGGATGGGCTTTAATTCACTGATCCATCTGCTCATTTGCAATGGGAACTTATGACTCCCTGGCCAGTGATCAGGTGGTGTCCTTTCAACCCTATCTTACCTTCTGATCATCCCTCATGCTACTTTGCTTGGAGAATGGGACATTGCATAATAAAGGAAATGTCAAGGACATCTACGTTTATTCAACTGTAAATAAACGTAATACCGTCTGTAACTATGAATGGGTATGAACGTGACTCTTGACTTTCGTTCTGCTTCCCAGTGTTGCAGCATTCAAACGACCAGCGAGCTATCACAACACGAGGAGGAGCTCGGGGGAGAAGCAGTAGGGTTGCTGCCTTGCAGTGCCAGAGAACCATGTTCAATCCTGACTATGGTTACTGTCTGTGTGGAATTTATACGTTCTCCCTGTGACTACTTGGGTTGTCTCCGAATGCTCCAGTATCTTCCCACACTTCAAAGATGTACAGGTTTGAAGGCGAATTGGATTCAGTAAATTGGCCCTAAAGTGTAGGATAGTGCTGGTGTGCGGGGATCAGTGGTCGGTGCAGACTCGGTGGGACAAAGAACCTGTTTCCGTACTGAACCTCTAAACTAAACTAAAGAAAGAGAATTGACAGCAGTGCACAAACTGAGGCAGATAAATGCTACTGAGAATTGGAGAGGGGTAGAAGAGAAGAGAATAAGGAGAAATGTCAGGGATGGGAGAGCAAGCGCTTGTTGAAGGAGGGAAGACAGACAATGTGAACTAGACAGGAAAACCTGCTGTGAATTTATTGCATGCACTCCAGCATTAATGGCAACAATGGTCATATTTATTATTTTGAAGACATTCCATTTCACATAGGTACTTTGTGGCAGATTAGCTGACTCCAGCAAAGATTTTTTGAATAACTACTAACACCTATTCAAAGAAACCCCGTTCCAAACCCATGATGAAATCTCAGTTGTTTTAAGGAGAAAATAAAAGCAAGCATTCCAGGGTTGTAGAATACTACTATCTACAAGATGCTTGCATCACAATAAAACATATAAAACAGAAGGTGAAAGATTCCATGGTATCACCACCGCATAGTTGAAAGGTACAAAATGACAATCTGTCTCCTGCAGCTGCAAGTCAATTCCTCATTTCACTTGATATATTTTACATCTGACACAGTCAACAGGAATCCTGTATCTGCGAGCCAACAAGAGGATTACAACATCAAGTTATCTACCACTTGTCAGGATATATCAATGAGATGACCATAGATATGCTGACCACATACTGGTAGATTTATCTTTTCATGCTTCATTGCATTTTTCAGTGTCCCCTGTTTTTTTTTTTAAATAAAGGCCGTCTTCAATGCAACTTGAAGCAAGCATTCAAATTAAACTTCTGCCTCTCAACATCCACCATCACCACTCCCATTCCTCACCATACGTTCCCATTCACATTTCATGAATAACCAAAGGGGCATGATTCACTGCACGAAATTTACGAGGATGTTGCCAGGACTAGAGGGTGTGAGCTACAGGGAGAGGTTGAGTAGGCAGGGACTCTATTCCTTGGAGTGCAGGAGGATGAGGAGTGATGTTATAGAGGTGTACAAAATCATGAGAGGAATAGATCGGGTAGATGCACAGTCTCTTGCCCAGAGGAGGGGAATCGAGGACCAGAGCACATAGGTTCATGGTGAAGGGGAAAAGGTTTAATAGCAATCTGAGGGGTAACATTTTCACGCAAAGGATGGTGGGTTGTATGGAACAAGCTGCCAGATGAGGTGGTTGAGGCTGGGACTATCCTAACGTTTAAGAAACAGTTAGACAGGTAGATGGATAGGACAGGCTTGGAGGGATATGGGCCAATGCAGGCAGGTGGGACAAGTGTAGCTGGGAGATGTTGACCAGTGTGGGCAAGTTGGGCCAAAGGGCCTGTTTTCACACTGTTTCACCCTAGGACTCGATGACTATGTAAGACACAGATTAAAGAAACAGCACAGAACCAGCCATTGAACTTTTCATTGTCACATAACATTTGAGTTGTCACCTATCCCATTACACTTAACCCTCGTAAGACCTACTTAGCCTTTCTCCCTCATTTGTCTATCTAGCTTAACATTAAATGTGTTATCAGCCACATCTACTCCAGGGTGTGTGGGGGGTAAGTGTGTGGGATGAGTGTGGGGGGTGTGTGCGTGCGTGTGTATGAACACACACATATATATGTATATTATAGTCATAGTATTATACAATGCAGAAACAGGCCTTTTGGCCCAAATTGCCCATACCAAACAACATGCCCCACCTGTCCTTTGCGAGGGGTGACATAGAATCAGAAGATGCAAAGTCATTGTGGATGGAATTGAGAAACTGTAAGGGCAAAAGGACCCTAATGGGAGTTACTGTATCTACAGGCCCCCATACCATAGCCTGGATATAGGGTGCAAGTTGCATCAAGAGTTTAAATTGGCATGTAACAAAGGTAATGCTACAATGGCTATGGGAGATTTCAATATGCAGGTAGTCTTGGAAAATCAGGTTGATACTGGACCCCAAGAAAGGGAGCTTGTAGAGTGCAACAGAGATGGATTCTTAGAGCAGCTTGTACTGGAACTTGTACATCTGATTCACTGAATGCATTCAAGAGAGAGCTACATAGAGCTCTTAGGGCTAGTGGAATCAAGGGGTATGGGAAGAAGGCGGGAACGGGGTACTGATTGTGGATGATCAGCCATGATCACATTGAATGGCGGTGCTGGCTCAAAGGGCCGACTGGCCTACTCCTGCACCTATTTTCTATGTATCTATGTATGTAATCTATCCTATCCATGTACCTATCAAAATGCTTCTTAAATGTTGAGATAGCATATGACTTGGATTAGATGGTTAGTAATTACACCAAGTTTTCTGGGGACCAAAGAAATACAGTGGGATATAGATCAGCTATAGAAATGAGTGGAGAAATGGCAGATGGACTTAATCCAATAAAGTATGAAGTGTTGCACTTTGGGAGGCCAAATGCAAGGGAAAATCATACAAATAATGGCCTTCACAACGTTGATGTACAGAGGGATCATGGGATCCAAGTCCATAACCTCCTGAAAATGGTAACAAAAGTAGATAGAGTGGTCAAGCCTGCAAAGGGTGTGCTTGCTTTCATATGTTTGGACATTGAGCATAAGTTAGGAAATATAGGAGTATAAATTAGGAACTTTGATGAGGGCGCATTTGAAATATTGCATGCAATTCTGGTCGGCCCATTAGAGGAAGAATGTGGAGGCTTTTGGAAGGGTAGTGAGGTGGTTTACCAGAAAGATGCCTGCATGAGGAGGTGTTAGCTTTAGTGTGAGGTTGAAAAACGGACTGCAGATGCTGGTTTACACCGAAGATAGACACAAAATGCTGCAGTATCTCTGGCCAGAGGGAATGGGTGACGTTTCGGGACGAGACCCTCCCCAAAACGTCACCCATTCCTTCTAACCACAGATGTTGCCTGTCTTGCAGAGTTACTCCAGCATTTTGTGTCTGTCTTCAGTGTAAACCAGCATCTGCAGTTCCTTTTCACACATACGCCTCTCATAAGTTTAGTTTTATAAGGTCTCCCTGCAACTCTGACATTCCGGAGAAAAAAATCCAGGTCTGTCCAACTTCACACTAAAGCTGCGTTATTCCTCCAAACGTATCCTACCCATTTAGCTGACCAAATATTTTTTAAACATTGTGATGGTACCTTCCTCAACTGCATCGTCTAGCAGCTCGTTCCATATACCTCCCACCCTTTGTGTAAAAAAGTTGTCCCTCAGGTTCCTGTTAAAACTTTCCTGCCTCATCTTAAATGGTTCTTGATTCCTCTATCTTTAGGTAAACAACTCTGAGCATTTACCCAATCCAATCCTCTTATGATCTTAGAAGATCACCTCCCATCCTCCTGTACTCCGGGAAATAGAGTCCCAGCCGGTTCAACCTAATAATAATAACAACACACTTTATTGTCATTGTATATACATACAATGGAATTTCAGGCGCACTGCCCGAGCGGAGCTCCAATGTAACAGATAAATAATAACAATGAAAACAGCAAAAACAGCAAGAAAAACGTCCTCCAGTCAATATTTCACAGTATCGTGTTATAGCTGTACAGAATATTGGCTATGGGTGTGTGCATTCAGTGCAGAGTTCAGAGTGGTGATGGCTTTGGGGTAGAAACTGTTTGTTAATCTTGTGGTGTGTGATTTGATGGACCTGTAAAGGGCCTGTCCCAGCAGCATGCAACTCCATGCGATGAGCGCCACCTAATGTGATCGCTTGAGCCGTCCGTCGTCGCGGGGCCGGTCCCACTTCGATCGCCGGAGCCGTGCGGAATTGTGCGGAGTTCGTCCCGACATCGCGCGGGGCTCCGAAAAACCGACCACGTTCAAAAATTCCGCGCGGCAACGGCTTGTCGGCTCGCAGTCGCCTCGACACATTACGCACCGCCTCGACGTCGTGCCTCCGTGACCCTCTCTGTGTGTAGCTCCATGGCCCTCTCTGTGTGTGGCTCTGTGCCCCTCTCCGTGATCCGTGATCTGCTCTGTGTGTCCCTCTCTGTCCTGGCGAACTTACCTTTCAGACTTCGCTCCAAGTTCGCCTCACTTTGCGCCGCGTTGCGCCACTCACCCCACCTCCGCGCGGCCCCCGCTGCCGGTTTGATCGCGCTCTTTGCATGCAGGCGCATGCTGGTGGGAACGGCCCTGTACAGGGATCACCCGACCTCCGCGCGGCCCCCGCTGCCGGTTTGATCGCGCTCACCGCATGGTGTCGGATGCTGGTGGGACAGGCCCTTAAAGCTTTCCTGAGGGCAGAAGGGCAAACAAGTGATGTGCGGGATGAGATGAGTCCTTTAGGATGCGTGATGCCTTTAGCAGGCAATGAGCGCTATAGATCACTTCCAGGGCAGGCAGATGTGTGTTGGTGATCTTCTGGGCTGTGTTGATGACTCTCTGCAGAGTCTTCATGTCAGCCACAGAACTGTTGCCGTACCACACCGGGATGCCATGTGTCAGGACACTCTCTATGGAGCAACGGTGGAATGACACTAGCAGCTGTTGTGGCAAGTTGACTTTCCTGAGTGATCTTAGGAAGTAAAGCCATTGTTGTGCCTTCTTTACCAGGGAGTTCGTGCTAGTCGACCACCTGAGATCTGCTGAGATGTGGGTGCCCAGGAACCTGAAACTGGAGACTCTGTCCACTCTTTCTCCGTTCATGTGCAGTGGGGGATGGTCACCCTGCTTCTTCCTGAAGTCAAGGATGAGCTCTTTTGTTTTCGTGGTATTGAGAGCTAAGTTATTTTCTGAGCACCAGCCTATTAACCTCTGTACCTCCTCCCTGTATCGCCCTCAGTGATCAGCCCCGCCATTGTCGTGTCGTCTGCAAATTTAATGATGGCGTTTGTACTGCATTCATAGGTATCGAGGGAGTAGAGGAGGGGGCTCACCACACAGTCTTGTGGCGCTCCTGTGCTGAGTGTCAGAGTGGGGGAATGGTGGGGTCCCATCCTGACTGACTGCGGCCGGTCCGTCCGGAAGTCCTTAATCCATAGGCAGATGTTGTGTTCGAAGCCTAGGTCGGACAGCTTGGAGGCCAGTCTACTGGGTACGATTGTGTTGAATGCAGAGCTTTAATCAACAAATAGCAGTCGTGCGTATGCTCCCCGTTGTTCTAGGTGGAGCAGTACAGTATGGAGGGCAGTGGCAATGGCGTCATCTGTTGATCTGTTTGCTCTGTACGCATATTGGTGTGGATCCAGGGTTGATGGGAGAGCGGCCTTGATGTGCTTAAGGACCAATCTCTCCAGGCACTTCATGATTATTGGTGTTAGTACAACCAGCCTGTAGTCGTTGAGGCAGGTTATGTCTGTCTGCTTCGGAACTGGCACTATTTCCGATGGTTTTAGGCATGTGGGGACCATGCATTGAGGCAGGGGTTGATTGAGATTGTTTTTGTAAATACGTCAGTTAACTCATCAGCACAGTCTCCGAGAACCCGTCCTGGGTGAACCTCTCCCTATAGTTCAGACCCTTGAGTCCTGGCAACATCCTTGTAAATCTTCTCTGCACCCTTTCCAACGACATCTTTCCTATAACAGGATGACCAAAACTGAACACAATACTCTAATTTTGGCCTCACCAATGTCTTATCTTTGACGTCACCAATGTCATGACCTTCCAACTTCTATGCTCAATACTCTGACTATGAAGGCCAATGTGACTAAAGCCTTCATGACAACCCTATCCGCCTGTGATGCCACTTTCAAGGAACTATGTACCAGTACTCCTAGATCCCTCTGCTCTACCATACTCCCCAGAGCTCTCCCATTCACTGCGTAGGCCCTGCCCTGGTTAGACTTCTAAAAATGCAACACCTCGCATTTCCCTGTATTAAATTCCATCAAGCATTCCTCAGCCCACCTGCCCAAACGATCAAGATCCTGCTGCAAATGTTGACACCCATCTTCGCTATCTACAATACCACCCACTTGCGTGTCATCTGCAAACTTAGTAATCGTGCCTTGTACATTCTCATCCAATGCATTGATATTAGATGGCAAACAACAATGGTCCCACCAACAAACCCTGAAGCACACCGTGAGTCACAGACCTCCAGTCTGTGGTGGGCAGAAATACATGTGACTTCTTTGGTCCAGGACTGGCAATCCCATCCCCACATTGCACATCTACCTCTTCCTACGTGGCCTTGTTAGAAGATGATCAATGAATGATTTGGATATCCATTGTGTGGAGGGCACAAACACCCTTAGGTTCCGGGACCTTCCTTCGCAAAATTGAACAAATCCATCAAATTTCTCTGACACACTGACATCTCAGTGTGCTAATGACTTGCTTGGTGGCATTCCTGGTGGGGGGGGGGGGTCATACTGTAATCTCACAAATCAGGAAACACAAGCATCCCTTAAATCTGCTAACTGTAATGAACATTTCTGTGCTGTCGTCTGCAGCAACACAATCATTTTTATTTATTTCCACTTCCACAACTCCCCTTTTCTAACATTCCCAGCTGATATACCACGTAATAACATGTCAGTCAGCTCACCCAGTGTGAAACGCACCATGCCAACAGGCAAGGCAAGATGCAGCACCCTCGCAGTCTACAAGGCATCAGATGATCGCCATAAATGTCATGCAACAACATCTTGCTTTTATATGGATGCTATATTCCGAGGTATTTCACAGGGACATTATCAAACACATTGTGACACTAAACCGTAGAACTAGGTATTAAGACAAATGAATGAAAATGTAGTCAAAGAATTATGGTTCCGGGAGCATCTTAAAGTAATGTTGAGAAGCAGGAACGATTAGGGAAGACGTTTCAGAGATTAGAGTCCTGACAGGTAAAATCTCACTAGTAATTGGGCAAAATCAGAACTTGCAAGAGATGGGATACTAAACAAGAAAATCTGACGGGTTATCAACCAGATGGAGATTAGAAAAATGCGAGGAATGAGTCAAGGAAGAGGTTTGAAGAATAACACGTATTGATTAGGATTCAATGTAGCTGCGCAAGCTTGGAGGCGATGGAAGACGACGACTTGGGATTTTAAACGGGAAGCAAGAGGAATGGAATATGCAAGATGCTCAAAAGAAAAGTAAAGGGCCTGTCTCACTTGCACGCGATTGGCGCGACCAAACATAAGTGGAGTTCACGCAAAGTTCGTGCTAAGTACGCGCTAAGTTCCCGAGTGACGTCATTTGTGTCATACTTACCAATCAGCTGGGTAGGAGGCGGGCCGACTGAATTTGGGTGTCGCATGGCGTCGGGCGGTGACGTCATCACGCAATGCCACACCGGGCGGTGACATCATCGCGCAAAGCCACGCGTTAGGCATACTCCATCAAGACGCTGGGTACGCCATCATGACGCTGCGTACGACCGCAATGCGCCTGCGTGCCGACAGGCTGTCGGCGAGCGAAGATTTCGGCCACTGTCAGATTTTCAGAAAGTCGGGACCAACCCCGCACAACTCCGCCCTTCTAAGTGGGACCGGCCCTGCGCTGCCAGTAGACCTCAAGCGACCACGAGGTCGCGTAATTTGCGAGCCAAGGTCGCATAAGTGGGACGGTCCCTAAAGTGCCAGGGCAGCAGGTTGCAATTTAATGACAGGAGCAAGACTGCCACCAGGCTGCCTGAAGGGGGTAGGTGCACACAAAGGCGTTCAATTATGGGACTGTTTTCTTCGGTCCTCAGCAAGGTTGCCATCAAGTTCAAGGTGTTGACAAAATCATGCAACTTGGAGAAACATTCTTTCTTTGTTCATATTTCTGGGAGTAGGCGCAGTGGGGTGGAAATTAATTATTTATTGAATGCAGTGAACCTACAATATATATTGAACTCTACTTCTGAAATTCAATTCCTCTAAGTTGATGGAACTGTATTTCAGAATCAAGGTCAATGCACTACTACAACATGCACTTAGGACTAAAATCCACCCAAATTATTAACAAAGTACTGGAAATACTCAGCAAGACAGGCAGTATATGTAGTCAGAGAAACTTAAACTATTAATACTTAATGTCAATGGCCAATTGCCAGACACTATGTCAAACTCTTGTGTCAAACTCGCCTTGGATTGTTATGCTTCTTTCATCATTAAGTTTCCAAGATTCAAAATTGTAGGCATCAATGGATCTAGACTCTCAGCAAAAACAAAAAAAACCTAATTAGAGCCCTAATTCAGTCATTGTTAGAGGCAATTCATCACTGAAGAAATGGTCAATAATTTGATTCTTTCATCGGTAATTCCATGTTATCCACTGACGGTAATGGAAAGTGGTGAAATCATTAGACAAAGTCAGCATGGATTTACGAAAGGTAAATCATGTCTGACGAATCTTCTAGAATTATTCGAGGATGTAACTAGTAGAGTGGATAAGGGAGAACCAGTAGATGTGTTATATCTAGACTTTCAGAAGGCTTTCGACAAGGTCCCACATAAGTGATTAGTATACAAACTTAAAGCACACAGTATTGGGGGTTCAGTATTGATGTGGATAGAGAACTGGCTGGCAGACAGGAAGCAAAGGGTAGGAGTAAACTGGTCCTTTTCAGAATAGCAGGCAGTGACTAGAGGGGTACCGCAAGGCTCAGTGCTGGGACCCCAGCTATTTACAATATATATTAACGATTTGGACGAGGGAATTGAATGCAACATCTCCAAGTTTGCGGATGACACTAAGCTGGGGGGGTAGTGTTAGGTGTGAGGAGGATGCTAGGAGGCAAGGCGACTTGGATAGGCTGGGTGAGTGGGCAAGTGCATGGCAGATGCAGTATAATATGGATAAATGTGAGGTTATCCACTTTGGTGGCAAAAGCAGGAGGGTAGATTATTATCTGAAAGGTGGCAGATTAGGAAAAGGGGAGATGCAACGAGACCTGGGTGTCATGGTACACCAGTCATTGAAAGTAGGCATGCGGGTGCAGCAGGCAGTGAAGAAAGCAAATGGTATGTTAGCATTCATAGCGAAAGGATTTGAGTATAGGAGCAGGGAGGTTCTACTGCAGTTGTACAGGGTTTTGGTGAGACCACACCTGGAGTACTGCGTACAGTTTTGGTCTCCAAATCTGAGGAAATATATTCTTGCCATAGAAGGGGTACAGAGAAGGTTCACTGGATAGACTCGGCTTGTACTCGCTAGAATTTAGAAGATTGAGGGGGGATCTTATAGAAACTTACAAAATTCTTAAGGGGTTGGACAGGCTAGATGCAGGAAGATTGTTCCCGATGTTGGGGAGGTGCAGAACAAGGGGTCACAGTCTAAGGATAAGGGGGAATTCCTTTAGGACCGAGATGAGGAAAACATTTTTCACACAGAGAGTGGTGAGTCTCTGAAATTCTCTGCCACAGAAGGTAGTTGAGGCCAGTTCATTGGATATATTTAAGAGAGAGTTAGATGTGGCCCTTGTGGCTAAAGGGATCAGGGGGTATGGAGTGAAGGCAGGTACAGGATACTGAGTTGGATGATCAGCCATGATCATATTGAATGGCGGTGCAGGGTCGAAGGGCCAAATGGCCTACTCCTACACCTATTATCTATGTTTCTATGTAAGTAATGTTGCTGCATCAACATTAGAAAATCCAAAAGTAAAAACCACGAGTAACAGATCGCAACATGAAAATTCGAACATTTGATACTCAATACCTTAAAGGAAAAAAAAAAATTGTAGGGAGTTGGAGGAGTTAAGGGGGGGGGGGGGGGTTATCATTATGCTGGTGAAGATGTATATAGGCTCCTGAGGGCATGGCTGGTAATAAAGGCCAAAAGAAATTGAGGGTGCACAAGGAAAACAGAGAGCTTCATGCAGTACAGGGCAAGGCGAATTTACAGATAGAGTGCAGTGAGACTGGGGGTTGACGAGAATACAGGGATGAGACTTATTAAATCAAAACATTGCTGGACCTGGGACAAGGCAACGGTGATGGATGAATGGTACGTAAAAAGGATAAAGTCCAGGTTTATTATTGTCGCATGTACCAAGATACAGTGAAATGCTTTGTTTTGCATGCTCTCTAATCAGATCAGGGAATATTATACAGAACTACAATTAAGTCAAACTCGAGTACAATGGATAGAACAAAGGGGAAAATACAGAGTGCAGAATATAATTCTCATTATAGTAATGCACCCGTTCTAGGGACATCAGCATTGTAGCGCACCAGTCCCAGAGTCATTGCAAGAATTTTTGAATGAAATCAACTTTACAGATGACACAAGGCTGCCTATGAGAGTTTCCTTTATTGTCACACGCACCGAGGTACAAAGTGAAACGTTGTCTTGGTGGGTGCTCTCCAGTCAGCGGAAAGACTATACATGATTATGTACATCTTGCCTTTGCAATAAGATAGAGAGAACGTGGCAGGACACTGCATAAACAACTTGAATCTTTTTTCCAATTAATTGTTGTTTAAAATTAGGGGATGGAAGATGGCAGTCACATGGCCCTTAGTCCAATGTAAGGGAAAAAAACCATTCACAGGCCTTAGCATATAAGAGTTTCCAACACGCTCTTCCAGAATCCAAGATTCTTGGCTGAGGAAAGTTTTCATTGAAATAATTTCCTAAGCCTCCCTTTTTGGACTCTGCGAATGATTCCACACTAATGATAATAGTAACAATACATTGTGAATTCCAGACTCCAATTTCTACTATTATATACAATACGATACGATAGAACTTTATTTTTCCCAGGAGGGAAATTGGTCTGCCAGCAAGAAGATACGTGAAACATAAAATTAAAGTGATGTGGAAAGTCCAGGATTGGGGATGTGCAAAGATAGGGGAAGGGGAGTCAGTCTACCCCTAGACAGAAGGGGGAGGAGTTATACAGTTTGATAGCCATAAGGGAAAAGGATCTCATGTGGCGTTCTGTACTGCATCTTGGTGGAACCAGTCTATTGCTGAAGGTGCTCCTCGGGTTCACCAGTATGTCATGCTGGGGGTGAGTTGTATTGTCCAAGATGCTCCGCAGTTTAGAAACATAGAAAATTGGTGCAGGATTAGGCCATTCGGCCCTTCGAGCCTGCACCGCCATTCAATATGATCATGGCTGATCATCCAACTCAGTATCCTGTTCCTGTCTTCTCTCCATACCCCCTGATCCCCTTAGCCACAAGGGGCACATCTAACTCCCTCTTAAATATAGCCAATGAACTGGCCTCAACTACCTTCTGTTGCAGAGAATTCCAGAGCTTCACCACTCTCTGTGTGAAAAATGTTTTCCTCATCTCGGTCCAAAAAGACTTCCCCTTTATCCTTAAACTGCGACCCCTTGTTCTGGACTTCCCCAACATCGGGAATAATCTTCCTGCATCTAGCCTGTCCAACCCCTTAAGAATTTTGTAGGTTTCTATGAGATCCCCCCTCAATCTTCTAAATTCTAGTGAGTACAAGCCGAGTCTATCCAGTCTTTCTTCATATGAAAATCCTGCCATCCTAGGAATCAGTCTGGTTCTGTACTCCCTCTATGGCAAGAATGTCTTTCACCTCCAATTAATCTAACTCCGCCCCCTGGATGGAGCCAGCCTTCCTGATGAGCTGGTTAATTCTGTTGCCGTCCGTGGCCTTCACCCTGCTACCCCAGCACACAACAGCAAAGAAGATGGCACTGGCCACCACCGATTGATAGAACATTTGCAGCATCTTACTGCAGACGTTGAAAGAGCGGAGCCTTCTCTGAAAGTACAGACGGATCTGTCCCTTTGAATACAGTGCCTCATATGGTGCCCTCAATTTTTATTTTATGTTCCCTTTTTAGTCTTTATGTCCGTCTGCAATCTTAAAAGATTTTCTTCAACAAAAGAAGCAGCAAGAAATCTCCAAACTTCAAAACCAATGATGGTGAATGAAACACATTTCCAATGTAAGTGTGGTTAATATCTCACTGTTATCTTCTCACACATCCAATTCGTCTTGATTCTGCTGTCACAAGTGCTGTTCCTGATCAAACTAATAAGGGATTTTTAGAGACCACCAGAAACTGCAAATAAAGGATCTGGAGCAAAGAGGACGTTGCTGGAGGAGCTCAGAAAGTCAGGTAGCATCTGTGGCGGCAAAGGCCTAGGCTATGTTTTGGGTCAAAAATGTGCCCCCAAGATGCTAATTATTCCTTTGCCTCCACAGATGCAATTTGACCCGCTGAGCTCAATGAAAGTTCAGACCTTAGAACGATGCCATCACTATGTTTATATCAAAACAGATCTAAGATTAGATAACACTGGAGACAACAGGACAGAATAATTCAACCATTTGTGTAATTTTTTATATTTATTTATTAAAAAAAATATTTTTATTAGAAGCAGTGTACAAAAGTATAAACCGCGGCATATGACATAATGCTTCCATTTTAATTTTAACAAAGATGAAATAGAAAAAGAGAGAAAGCGCAAGAAAGAAAGTGAGAAAGAATGTGAATGTGTAAGAATAGAACCCGTAAACTACCAAATGAGTGTAGTCAAACAGTAAGTAAAAACTTAAAGGCAAAAAAATAAAAGGGCAAAAACGAAAAAAAAGGAAGGGAAAAAAAACGTGTTTATATACCTGCTTCATTTCTCACCACACCCATCACCCAGTCAGTAAATCGGTTTAATTCCAAAGTTGTGTTGCACCATACTATCCTTGTAATGAATCAATGAAAGGAGACCATGTCTTTGAAAATTGCTCTGATTTTCCTGCTAAGACAAGTCTCATATCTTCAAGATGCAGCGTCTCAGACATGTCCATTTGTGTAAATTTAACTCAACATTTTAACTACAAAGATATGAATGCTTCCTCATACAAAGAAACATAGAAAATAGGTGCAGGAGTAGGCCATTCGGCCCTTCGAGCCTGCACCGCCATTCAATATGATCATGGCTGATCATCCAACTCAGTATCCTGTACCTGCCTTCTCTCCATACCCCCTGAATCCCTTTAGCCACAAGGGCCACATCTAACTCCCTCTTAAATATAGCCAACGAACTGGCCTCAACTACCTTCTGTGGCAGAGAATTGCACAGATTCACCACTCTCTGTGTGAAAAACGATTTTCTCATCTCGGTCCTAAAAGACTTCCCCCTTATTCTTAAACTGTGACCCCTTGTCCTGGACTTCCCCAACATCAGGAACAATCTTCCTGCATCTAGCCTGTCCAACCCCTTAAGAATTTTGTAGGTTTCTATGAGATCCACCCTCAATCTTCTAAATTCTAGCGAATACAAGCCGAGTCTATCCAGTCTTTCTTCATATGAAAGTCCTGCCATCCTAGGAATCAGTCTGGTGAACCTTCTCTGTACTCCCTCTATGGCAAGAATGTCTTTCCTCAGATTAGGAGACCAAAACTGTACGCAATACTCCAGGTGTGGCCTCACCAAGACCCTGTACGACTGCAGTAGAACCTTCCTGCTCTTGTACTCAAATCCTTTTGCTATGAATCCCAACATACCATTCGCTTTCTTCACAGCCTGCTGCACCTGCATGCCTACCTTAAAGTTTGTTATTTTCACTAAACATTTGAGTGGAAAATTCCAAAACATATTTAACCATCACTACCTCTATAACTTTTAGCATCACCACAAGAACATAGGATCTGTATGAACCTCCGGTTATCGCCTCCTGTACATTGTAATTGGATTTACTACACTGCTGCTGACTGTGCCTGCAGTCATTTAGGTTTATGGTCTAGAAGTGCTTCTCCAAAACTCTCCTCCTACCTCACTCATTAAAGCCCACCACTTTGAACACTTTTGTTCACCAGTAGCTTAACTGTGTGTACAAATGCTCAATAATAGTTGTGTAAAGTGCATCAGGATGTCTCACAATGGCAAAGGTACAGTATAAATAAATGTTGCTGGAAGTATCCACAGGGAGTATACAATTTTGCCAAATAATTCAAAAATGTTCTGCAGAGAGAAATAATTCATTCTCTCTTGCTTACAATAACATTTCTAATAAGTGTGTGACTATTGAATACTTTGACACAACAGGAAATATAAAATATAAAACACTTTTGAAAAGTTTAGACATCGAAAAATTTATATTTAATACAACCCAATGGTTTAATCAGTAGGATGTGTGATTGGTCAGCATGATTTCTGCAACTGCCTCTAATATGGTCAGCAGCAGAAAGACACCATTAAACCATCGATCTGTCGCTGGGCTACAGGAAGTCATGCAAAGGCAATTTCTCTCCACTAAAAATTTTACAATTCATGTCAATGCCCACTCATGTCAATGTAAGCTACACCTCAGTGAAAACAAGTGTTCTGTGATCATTCATTTTCATCTCCACAAAATGTAAGTGTTGTTTCATTCACAATGTGTTTTATGCTGATCTGACCAATCCTCCGATTTTAGATCTGTACGGTCCTGCCATTCGAGTTATCCCATTGATATTTTACAACTATAATTTAATTAATTATAACTGAGCCTTATGAAGTATATTTTTAAGGATACCTACATTCTTCAATTGTGGTGGATATTTAAAAAAATAGTTCAGATGGACACAAAATGCTGAAATAACCTGGAGGGTCAGGCAGCATCTCTGGATAGAAGGAATGGTTCAGTATGATTTCAACTCAAATTGCACTGTACCTTAATTGGTACATGTGACAATTAAATTGAATCTTGAATCTTGATTTATAATAAATATAATTTGTTTAGTTATGAAATTACTTTGCAAACCTACCATTCACAACATGGAACTGCATTACACAGATAAAACTCAATTAAAGCTGTTTAATCATAATATCTAACCCCTGGATGCATTTAAGGGCCTGAATTTACTACTTGTTTCAGTGTCACAGTTTTTCAAATCATTTTATTGATTGTGTAGTGATTTACAATACAAACCATAATTGTCGAGCAGGATTGTTGAAGGAACATTTTAGCCTAGGTAGCTCTTGGCTATCACTCAATCCCCAAGATTAGAAGGCAGGCACATTACCAGAAATCTACTTTTTTTTTTAAATGATTGATTTATTGCCTCAAGGTATAGCAGTACCATTCATTGAGCAGCCCACAGTCACTTGAAACAAATATTTCCAAATAAACATCTACAGAGAGACTAAAATATTGTATTTATGTAGCACAGTGCATGACATTTTATACCCTAGAGCACTACAGGTAATTAGATACTTCTTGAAGGTAGAATAAACGCTGGAGAAACTCAGCGGGCGAGGCAGCATCTATGGAGCGAAGGAATAGGTGACGTTTCAGGTCAAGACCCTTCTTCAGACTGATGTGGCCACCCCCACATCAGTCTGAAGGCACCCCCACCCCCACATCAGTCTGAAGCCCCCCCCACCCCCACATCAGTCTGAAGCCCCCCCACCCCCACATCAGTCTGAAGAAGGGTCTCGACCCGAAACGTCACCTATTCCTTCGCTCCATAGATGCTGTCTCACCCGTTGAGTTTCTCCAGCATTTTTGTCTACCCTTGATTTTTTCAGCATCTGCAGTTCTTTCTTAAACAGGTAAGGGGTTTGGCGTCATTTGCGCGTCATTTACGCGACAGGCCGGTAGTGACTGATGCGCGAAAACCGTCTAGCTGTACGACAGTTGCGTGCCAAGCGCTCTTGAGGGCCCTGCTTCTTTTGGTAGCCATTTGCGATGTCGTTCGTACTTAGTCCGATCTCCGTGGCAAGGATTTTCCCAGTGAAGAATTTTCAAAACTACGCTTTATACCCGGGTGGTCACGTGGTGCGGCACTCAAATGACGCGCAAATGGCGCGCCGATGGCGTATGGGTTGCGCATGGTTACGGACATTGACGCATAATAAATTAGCATAGGCACTGTTTGTGCGTCACCGTGCGTAACCATGCGTCACCACGCGCTACATGTACGCTGTCAGTACGTCAGCGTACGCCATCAGTACATCAACGTGAGCAAAGGGAGATGTCACGCAGGTGGCACCCGAGGATTTTGAGCTTTTCCAAAATCCTGGGGCACCGCGAGTTACCGCCCGTCACTGCATACGCCACCACGTGCCATGCGCACGTCACGCATGCGTCACGATGTGCCAACCAATTTTTAGAATGTTGCTTAAATGACGTGCAAATGACACCCAAGTGGGACAGGCCCTTTACTTCTTGAAGTTTACTTACAGCTACAGGGGGGAAACATGGCACCTACTCTGAACACAGCAAATTTTCACAAAGTGTAAAGCAATAGTAATCAGATGTTCATATACCCAGATATACGAACGCGCTTCCATTACATTATTAAATTCAAAAGTCTGACGTATGTATATATTCTCTTTCCTATGATTGGCAGAATTATTTTCCTCTTTCCACACTTTTAGAAATTGTTGTTATCGGTCTTGTGTTTTTTATATCATGCATTACCAAACTGTGAAGACATGGTTATCCTATCAAGTGAATTTTGTGCGATTTCCGACTTATGGACATCTGTAAAAACGAAACCTGTACGTTACTCAGGGACAGCTGTACCTGACTTTTTAAGTGATATCAGCTGTGGAATAGTGGCCGCAATACTGGCGGTAACTCATCTTTCCTCTGCAAAACTGTGCAATTAGGATTATCTGCATTCACCCTTACATTCTATTTGAAAAATAGAATGACGAACAGTACAGTGCTCCCGCAATTTTAGATTGTCTTATTTTTAGTTTAGTTTAATTTAGAGACTCAGGCCCTTCGGCCCATCGAGTCCACACTGATCAGCGATCCCTGTACACTCGCAAGCTATCCTACAAGCTAGGGCCAATTTACAATCTTTACCTAAGTCAATTAACCTACAAACCTTAACGCCTTTAGAGTGTGGGAGGAAACCGGAGCAACCGGGGAAAACCCATGAGGTCACGGGGAGAACGTACAAACTCAGTTCAGACAGCACCCATAGTTAGGGTCTCTGAATCTGTAAGGCAGCAACTCTGCCGCTGAGCCATGTTATATAAACTAATATTGGGCAACTGCACATGGCAGGATAGAACATATGTATAACTGGCTACCAATTATATAATATACTAGACTAAGTGGGACCCGCTGGGTCTCAGTATCACATGGAAGGGCTGGTCCCCCAATGCAATATTCCACCTCTCCACCAATTCCAATATTGGCGGCCAGTGGGGGGGGGGGGGGGGTGTGGGGGGCTTTCTGGAGAGCTAGTATGGGTGTTGTGGGCTGAAGAGACTGGTTTTCCAGAGGGCTAGTATGGACATTGTGGGCCAAATGGATTCTTGGGCTGGTGGCTCAGTCACTCAAGCCTTGTGCTGGCAGCTCACTCACGGTTGGTGGGCTGGCAATTGACTCACAGCTATTCCTTGAAATACCATTTCAAGCAGGGTGCAAGGCCACCAAATTCAAGTGCAGTTTCTTACCACTCAAGCAGGGTGCAAAGCCGCTAAAGACAGCGAGTCGTGACCTCTCCCTCCTCCATCTTGCAGAGACTGAGCCACGCCCACAAATTTTTAAACACCAATAACTCTTTTATTTTTCATCAATAGGAAAAATCTTCGGCAACTGATGAGCGGAGGGGGACTCTGAGTAAGATGACCAAAAATCACAGCCATACGTCGCAACGTTTTTCTAAAATCAATATAAAGCGCAAACAGGATGTGGTCAAGATTAGACTTTTAATTATATAGAAGGCATGGCAACTTTAATTGGGCAAGGCAACTTTAATTAGGCAAGGCAACTTTAATTAGGCAACACAGCTTTAGCATTTCCAAATCAAAGGCAACACAGCTTTAGCATTTCCAAACCAAAGGCAACACAGCTTTAACATTTCCAAACCAAAGGCAAAACAGCTTTAGCATTTCCAAGCTATATTTTCAAAGCACATTAAGGGTGCAAAGCCACTAAAGACAGCAAGTCATGACCTCTCCCTCCTCCATCTTGCATAGACTGAGCCAAGCCCACACTTCTGGGTTTTATAGTCCCTCCCACCAGAAGGGGCGTGGCCTTCATGGCATGATTGACAGGAGAGAGAATCTCAACATTTTTTAAACACTAATAACCCTTTTATTTTTCATAGATGGGAAAAATCCTCATCATCTGATGAGCAGAGGGGGACTCTGAGTAAGATGGCCAAAAATCACAGCCGTACATGGTGGCGCTTTTTCTAAAATCAATATAAAGCGCAAACAGGAAGTGGTCAAGATTAGACTTTTAATTATATGGAAGGCAAGGCAACTTTAATTAGGCAAGGCAACTTTAATTAGGCAACACAACTTTAGCATTTCCAAACCAAAGGCAACACAACTTTAGCATTTTCAAACTATATTTTCAAACCACATTTAGGGCACTGACAGGTCAGTAAAACCACTCACAGTTTAGTAGATATGTGTTCAGTGTTAATCACAGCTCAGACTGAGAGATGTCACCCTCTCGCTTCCCCATCTTGCAGAGACTGATTGAGGCACTCAACACTTCTGGGTTTTATAGTCCCTCCAGAAGGGGTGTGGCCTTCAGGAGAGAGAATCTCAACATTTTTTGAACAATAATAACTCTTTTATTTTTTACCGATGGGAAAAGTCCTCTTGTCCTGCGCAGCGAGGGGGGGGGGACTCTGAGTAAGTTGGCCAAAAATCACAGCCGTAAGTGGCAGCGTTTTTCTAAAATCAATATATAGAACAACAGGGAGTGGTCAAGATCAGACTTTTAGTAATATAGATAATATATAATTTATTAGTTCCATTGACCCATCTATTGTACCCATTCTATTTTGTCAACAAAATAGAGAGAGTACAGAGGAGATTTACTAGAATGTTGCCAGGGTTCCAGCAACTATGTTACAGAGAAAAGTTGAACAAGTTAGGTCTTTATTCTTTGGAGCGCAGAAGGTTAAGGGGGGACTTGATTGAGGTCTTTAAAATGATGAAAGGGATAGACATAGTTAACGTGGATACGTTTTTCCCATTGAGGGTAGGGAAGATTCAAACAAGAGGGCATGACATGAGAATTAAGGGACAGAAGTTTCGGGGTAACGTGAGGGGGAACTTCTTTACTCAGAGGGTGGTGGCTGTGTGGAATGAGCTTCCAGCAGAAGTGGTAGAGGCAGGATCGATTTTAACATTTAAGAGTAAAGTGGATAGGTATATGGACGTGAAGGGAATGGAGGGGTATGGTCTGAGTGCAGGTAGATGGGACTAGGGGAAAACAAATGGTCGGCATGGACTGGAAGGGCCGAGAGGGCCTGTTTCCGTGCTGTAATTGTTATATGGTTATATGACCCAAAAGGAGCAGAATATTGTGAGTGCACAAGCGATCATAGATGCAATACTATTTGTTATGTCCTGTCAGTTAACATGAATTTCGGCTTCATTAGACTTTAATTAGGCAACACAGCTTTAGCATTTCGAAACTATATTTTCAAACCACATTAAGGCCACTGACAGGTCAGTAAAACCACTCACAGTTTAGTAAACATGTGTCAGTGTTATTCACAGCTCAGACTGAGAGACGTGACACTCTCGCTTCCCCATCTTGCCGAGACTGACTGAGGCACTCAACACATCTGGGTTTTATAGTCCCACTGGAAGGGGCGTGGCCTTCAGGAGAGAGAATCTCAACATTTTTTAAACACTAATAACTCTTTTATTTTTCTCCGATGGGAAAAATCCTCTTGTCCTGCGCAGCGGAGGGGGACTCTGAGTACGTTGGCCAAAAATCACAGCCGTAAGTGGCAGCGTTTTTCTAAAATCAATATACAGAACAACAGGAAGTGGTCAAGATCAGACTTAGTAATATAGATAATATATAATATATTAGTTCCATTGACCCTAAAGGAGCAGAATATTGTAAGTGCACAAGAGATCATAGATGCAATACTGCTTGTTATGTCCTGTCAGTTAACATGAATTTCGGCTTCATGGAGGATATACAGAGGTGTTGCTGGAATAAAGGATGGTCCATATTAGAAAGGGCCATCAGAAGCTGGCATTACTGATTGGAATTGCCGATCAAATGGGCCCTGAAGGCTGGAATAATTTTCACCTAAAATAACTGTCAGTTAAAAAGGAACGTGGATGAAAATTGTCCAAGGCAAATATGCACAACAAAAGCTGTGGGGCATCAAAAGAATGAATGATGCAATGGTAAAGAAAGCGGAAGTTTGAGGAAAGCACCGTGCAGAATGCTAACGCGCAGGGGAGGAGAACAGATGTTGCAGATGGAACAGTCACATTCAATATACAAGAAGGCCATTGAATGCGACTGCTCCAACCTAGCACAACCTTCCCGATCAGCATTGTGGACGAGAGAAAAAAATATGTTGCATGCAAGAATTGTAGGCATTTGTAATGTACCTCGGCGAGGGGCCTGATCTAATTATGCAGTAGCTTGGGCTACATTTTATTTAAGCAATCACATATACATGCCATTTGCACAGTTGGAGATATGCAAGATGCTACCAATTTTATTTTATGCCGTTTAAAAAAATATGAACTCATAATTTCTGTTTTTGTGCATTGTGACTAGCTCGAGACAGATCAAATTTTCACACTGACATTTAGATTAAATTTGACCTTCCCATATTATTAACTTTAAAACCAATGGGAGTGATTTTAATTTGCTATGCCCCTTCATAAGGTGGGAAGAGGAGAGCCTAATCTCCTTCTTGGCGCAAACTGGATTTAAGCAATGATGCTTTAGAGACATCTCGGTAGCCTAGTCTGGAGAGCTATACCCCTGATGATATAATGTGTAAATTAGACTATTCCCAATATTTTGTGAGTCATTTATCTTTAACTCTGTCTGAATATCCCAGAGTTCAGGATGCTGCGGCAACCAGTGGGAGGTGGGAACAGCCATTTCAAGAATGCAGGTTCATTTTATTAGACCCCCCATGCAGCACCTCAAGCAAGTTCAAAATAGTGATCAGATGGTCAACTCTTCCCCTATAATCAATAGGGGAATAATAATAGAATATTGACTGGCCTTGAGGGGGATACGACATATATTGCCTGAAGTAGATTCATATTGCCCGAGTCGAAGACGAGGGCAATATGGATCTAGTGAGGGCAATATATGTCGTATCTCCCGAAAGAGGACAGTCAATATTGTTATTATTACCCATATCAGACATCTAGAGGAAAATCTGAACATCTCAGCTCGGCGGACTTCCACGTAAAATTTAACCAAAATGGACGCGGCAGTCTTCCTGTCTGCCGTTTGAATATTCTAAATTTCCCACGCAGCGTCACGTTGCCAAGTTCCCGGATGTGAGACCAGGGGAATATAAGACTATATTTACCGCTGTTTTAACACGTAAAGTCCATAGGCGTTCGCAAGAAAGGGGAATACAAGAAAATATTCCCCTGTTAACCCTGCTGGCAGTAAAAACGAAGGGAATACAATTTTGTAAAAGCATACCTCAGATGTGTGATATGGGTAATAATATGCTTTATTTGTCACATATGCAACTGCACAGTGAAATTATTTTTTGCATATATTACACATGTGGGCGCCAACATTATCGGCGCCATTATTTAAAATCCAGTCGGCCCACATGCCAAACTGGAGTAGTTTCCGCGACGTCCCTCTCCTCTCCTAGACCGGCCATCTTTGTGTCACGGGGTGCTGGAGGCATTACCCCAGTTCACCCTCCCACCAGTCCTTGCCCCTCGCACCTAACTTCTCCAGCTCCCTCCCCCTCTGATGTTTCCTGGTTTTGTCAGCCCCTTGCCAATTGCCAGTCCAGACTTTTCCCCTTTGCCAAGATGTATCGTGCTTCTGGTCATCAGCTAATAACATTGAAGTCACTACCAGATATCTGCTAGCTTTTCAATCAGGCTCGCTGTCAAGTGCAAAATATGAAAAATATAAGAAGGAGATCCACTCACGTCAGTTACACGTTGCTTCAGCGCAGGCTTGCACTATCCTAATATCAGGGCCTGAAACCATGGGATAAGTGCACATTGCGCCACACAATGTGCAAACCAGCATGTTGAACCCACCTCACCGCAAGGCGAGATGCAAACCAGCATGGAATGGAGATGTGAAAAACATAGACACATAGAAAATAGGTGCAGGAGTAGGCCATTCGGCCCTTCGAGCCTGCACCGCCATTCAATATGATCATGGCTGATCATCCAACTCAGTATCCTATACATGCCTTCTCTCCATACCCCTGATCCATTTAGTCACAAGGGCCACATCTAACTCCCTCTTAAATATAGCCAATGAACTGTCCTCAACTACCTTCTGTGGCAGAGAATTCCAGAGATTCACCACTCTCTGTGTAAAAAATGTTTTTCTCATCTCGGTCCTAAAAGATTTCCCCCTTATCCTTAAACTGTGACCCCTTGTTCTGGACTTCCCTAACATCAGGAACAATCTTCCTTCATCTAGCCTGTCCAACCCCTTAAGAATTTTGTAAGTTTCTATAACATCCCCCCTCAATCTTCTAAATTCTAGCGAGTACAAGCCGAGTATCAATCTTTCTTCATATGAAAGTCCTGACATCCCAGGAATCAGTCTGGTGAACCTTCTCTGTACTCCTTCTATGGCAAGAATGTCTTTCCACAGATTTGGAGACAAAAACTGTATGCAATACTCCAGGTGTGGTCTCACCAAGACCCTGTACAACTGCAGTGGAACCTCCCTGCTCCTATACTCAAATCCTTTTGCTATGAATGCTAACATACCATTTGCTTTCTTCACTTCCTGCTGCACCTGCATGCCTACTTTCAATGACTGGTGTACCATGACACCCAGGTCTCATTGCATCTCCCCTTTTCCTAATCGGCCACCATTCAGATAATAGTCTACTTTCCTGTTTTTGCCACCAAAGTGGATAACCTCACATTTATCCACATTATGCTGCATCTGCCATGCATTTGCTCGCTCACCCAGCCTATCCAAGTCACCTTGCAGCCTCCTAGCATCCTCCTCAAAGCTAACACTGCCCCCCAGCTTCGTGTCATCCGCAAACCTGGAGATGTTGCATTCAATTCCCTCTTCCAAATCATTAATATATATTTGAAACAGCTTGGGTCCCAGCACTGAGCCTTGCGGTCGGTACCCCACTAGTCACTGCCTGCCATTCTGAAAAGGACCAGTTTACTCCTACTCTTTGCCTCCTGTCTGCCAGCCAGTTCTCTATCCACATCAATACTGAACCGGCAATACCGTTGTATACTAATCTCTTATGTGGGATCTTGTCGAAAGCCTTCTGAAAGTCCAGATGTAACACATCCACTGGTTCTCCCTTATCCACTCTACTAGTTACACCCATATATGGAGAAGACTGGTGTACAGACGTTTGAAGAATCTGAGGAAGGGTCCTGACCCAAAACGTCACCTATCGTTTGTCTTCAGAGATGCTGCTTGACCTGCTGAGTCACTTGTGCTCTGATTGGCTGTTGTTGTGGAGGTGAATTAAACTAGTTTGACAGGGAATGGACACATGTCAGTGGCATTAAAGAGGATGGAAAAGTGGATTAGAAGAGGTAAATAGCACTGGGAGAAATAGACAGAACTTGACTGAGAGAAGGTCCACAGCGGGCTTGCATAGCATTTTTGTGAATACTAGAAGCTTTTTAAGTAAGGTTGGAGAGCGACATGCATAAAAAGTCTACACGGGATTATAATGTTATGGCAATAAGAGAATGGATGTTAAAAATGCAGGAACTGATTCAAACCAATCCTGGTAAGGAAGGAAGGAGGGTGGAATGGTTTTCATGATGAGAACATAATATGAGAAGTGCAAGAGATACAGAATATCCAAGAATGATCAGGGACAGAATATGTTTAGGGTTAAGAAATAATAGAGGTAATATTTCATGACTGTGAATAATCTAATGGCAAATCGTGGCATCAAATAGTGGCAAAGATTGCTGAGATGTGTGAAAGCCATAGCATATTAATAACGAAAGACCTTAATAAATGTTGTGATACATAAGGAGCAAAGAAGATGTACAGGTTTGCAGGTTAATTGCGAAATCATAGCGAAAGGATTTGAGTATAGGAGCAGGGAGGTTCTACTGTAGTTGTACAGGGTCTTGGTGAGACCACACCTGGAGTATTGCGTACAGTTTTGGTCTCCAAATCTGAGGAAAGACATTCTTGCCATAGAGGGGGTACAGAGAAGGTTTACCAGACGGATTCCTGGGATGTCAGGACTTTCATATGTGGAAAGACTGGATAGACTTGGCTTCTACTCGCTAGAATTTAGAAGACTGAGGGGGGATCTTATAGAAACTTACAAAATTCTTAAGGGGTTGGATAGGTTGTTTCCGATGTTGGGGTGGTCCAGAACAAGGGGTCACAGTCTAAGGATAAGGGGGAAGTCCTTTAGGACCGAGATGAGGAAAACATTTTTCACACAGAGAGTGGCGAGTCTCTGGAATTCTCTGCCACAGAAGGTAGTTGAGGCCAGTTCATTGGCTATATTTAAGAGGGAGTTAGATGTGGCCCTTGTGGCTAAAGGCATCAGGGGGTATGGAGAGAAGGCAGGTAAAGGATACTGAGTTGGATGATCAGCCATGATCATATTGAATGGCGGTGCAGGCTCGAAGGGCCGAATGGCCTACTCCTGCACCTATTTTCTATGTTTCTCTGTAATTGGCTTGGTAAATGTAAAAATTGTCCCTCGTGTGTAGGATAGTGTTAATATGCAGGGATCGATAGATGGCACGGACCCGGTGGGCCGAAGGGCCTGTTTCCATGCTGTATCTCTAAACTAAATGAAGATTTTGATGGGAACTTTCTTGATACCCCAGTTGCGCTGAAGTAGAGATGGTTGAAAACTTCAAATTCCTAGGAGTCAATATCGCCAACAACTTCTCCTAGACCACCCATATTAAAGCACTGAGCAAGAAAGCATACCAATGCCTCTACTTCCTTAGAAGACTTATGAAGTTTGGCATATCCCGTATAGCTCTCACCAAATTCTACAGATATCAGGATACATCGCAGCATTGTTTGGGAATAGCTCCATTAAGACTGCAAGAAATTGCAGCGAATTGTGGACGCAACCCAGGCCAACCAACCTACATTCTATTGACTCCATTTATACCTCACGCTGCCTCAGCAAGGCCAAAGCATAATCAAGGATGAGTCGCACCCTGGCCATTCCCTCTTCTCCCCTGTCCCATCAGGCAAAAGGTATAGAAATGTGAAAACACACACCTCCAGATTCAGGGACAGTTTCTTCCCAGCTGTTATCAGGCAACTTAATCATCCTACCACAACCAGAGACCAGTGCAGAACTACTATCTACCTAATTGGTGACCCTCAGACTATCTTTGATTGGACTTTGCAGGCTTAACCTTGCACTAAACGTTATTCCCTCATCATGCAGCTATACGCTGTAACGGCTCAATCGTCATCATGTATTGTCTTTCTACTGACTGGATAGCAAGCAACAAAAAGCGTTTCAATGTACCTCAGTACACGTGACAACAAACTCAACTGAAACCAAATATGAAAGTAGTCAATGTGTTATATATATAGACTTCCAAAAGGCATTTGTGTAGGTTATCAAAGTCATGTCAGGGATTGTAGCAACTTGGTTAGAAAAATTGGCTATGGTTCAGGAAACAGGAACAAGTAGTGAAAAGTTGTTTTTCAGACTGGATGAAGTACATGGTAGAGTGCCTTAGGGATTGGTTACAAGCTCATTGCTTTTCTAAAAATATTGGACTTGGATCCATTGGCCCAATTTCCAAATTTGTAGAAGGCACTTATAAATTTGTAGGAGTGACAAGAAATATAGTAAAGGGCTTCAAGCAGACACACACAAGCAGTCAGCATTCAAGTTTAGGCTTATTATTGTCACATGTAGCAAGGAACAATGATAAGTTCATAAGTGATAGGGGAAGAATTAGGCCATTCAGCCCATCAGGTCTACTCCACCATTCAATCATGGCTAATCTATCTTCCCTCTCAACCCTGTTCTCCTGCCTTCTCACCGTAACCCCTGACACCTGTATTAATCAAGAATATATCCAGCTCTGCCTTAAAAATATCCATTGACTTGGCTTCCACAGCCATGGATTCCACAGATTCACCACCCTCTGACAAAATAAATTCCTGTCTTGTATGCTATTCAAAAGAATCTTAAGAAAGAAATTAGGAAGGCTAAAAGAAGATATGAGGTTGCTTTGGCAAGAAAGGTGAAAGTAAATCCAAAGGGTTTCTACAGCTATATTAATAGCAAAAGGATAACGAGGGATAAAATTGGACCATTAGAGAGCCAGAATGGACAGCTATCTGCAGAGCCAAAAGAGATGGGGGAGATATTGAACAATTTCTTTTCTTCGGTATTCACCAAGGAGAAGGATATTGAACTCTGTGAGGTAAGGGAAAAAAGTAGAGTAGCTATGGAAACTATGAGATTCAAAGAGGAGGATGTACTGACACTTTTGAAAAATATAAAGGTGGATAAGTCTCCAGGTCCTGACAGGATATTCCCTAGGACATTGAGGGAAGTTAGTGTAGAAATAGCAGGAGCTATGACAGAAATATTTCAAATGTCATTAGAAACGGGAATAGTGCCGGAGGATTGACGTACTGCGCATGTTGTTCCATTGTTTAAAAAGGGTTCAAAGAATAAACCTAGCAATTATAGACCTATTAGTTTGATGTCAGTGGTGGGCAAATTAATGGAAAGGATACTTAGAGATAATATATATAAGCATCTGGATAAACAGGGTCTGATCAGGAACAGTCAACATGGATTTGTGCCTGGAAGGTCATGTTTGACAAACCTTCTTGAATTTTTTGAAGCGGTAACTAGGGAAATTGATGAGGGTAAAGCAGTGGATGTTGTCTATATGGATTTCAGTAAGGCCTTTGACAAGGTTCCCCATGGAAGGTTGGTTCAGAAGGTTCAATCTTTGGTGTTAATGGCGGAGTAGCAAGATGGATTCAACAGTGGCTGAATGGGAGATGTCAGAGAGTAATGGTGGATGGCTGTTTGTCAGGTTGGAAGCCGGTGACCAGTGGGGTGCCTCAGGGATCTGTGTTGGGTCCACTGTTGTTTGTCATGTACATCAATGATCTGGATGATGGGGTGGAAAACTGGATAAGTAAGTATGCAGATGATACTAAGATAGGTGGTATTGTGGATAATGAAGTAGATTCTCAAAGTCTACAGAGAGATTTGGGCCATTTGGAAAAGTGGGCTGAAAGATGGCAGATGGAGTTTAATGCTGATAAGTGTGAAGTGCTACATCTTGGCAGGACAAATCAAAATAGGACGTACATGGTAAATGGTAGGGAATTGAGGAATGCTGTGGAACAGAGGGATCTAGGAATAACTGTGCATAGTTCCCTGAAGGTGGAATTGCATGTAGATAGGGTGGTAAAGAAAGCCTTTGGTGTGCTGGCCTTTATAAATCAGAGCATTGAATATAGGAGTAGGGAAGTAATGTTAAAATTGTACAAGGCATTGGTAAGACCAATTCTGGAGTATGGTGTACAATTTTGGTCGCCTAGTTATAGGAAGGATGTCAACAAAATAGAGAGAGTACAGAGGAGATTTACTAGAATGTTGCCAGGGTTCCAGCAACTATGTTACAGAGAAAGGTTGAACAAGTTAGGTCTTTATTCTTTGGAGCGCAGAAGGTTAAGGGGGGACTTGATTGAGGTCTTTAAAATGATGAAAGGGATAGACAGAGTTGACGTGGATAAGTTTTTCCCATTGAGGGTAAGGAAGATTCAAACAAGAGGACATGACATGAGAATTAAGGGACAGAGGTTTCGGGGTAACGTGAGGGGGAACTTCTTTACTCAGAGGGTGGTGGCTGTGTGGAATGAGCTTCCAGCAGAAGTGGTGGAGGCAGGATCGATTTTAACATTTAAAAGTAAAGTGGATAGGTATATGGACGTGAAGGGAATGGAGGGGTATGGTCTGAGTGCAGGTAGATGGGACTAGGGGAAAACAAATGGTCGGCACGGACTGGAAGGGCCGAGAGGGCCCGTCTCCGTGCTGTAATTGTTATATGGTTATATGGTTATTAGATCAGCATTGGTGTTGAGAGTTTTTGCATAGGATGTGTCACCTATCATCACTGATTGAGATCTGTCAACAATTTAGTGGCAAAACGACAGAATTGATCCCAAAGTCCAGGAGTTTGGAGATGAGTTATAGTGGATAAGAAGGAGTCTAACATAGTAGAGGTTGTTTAGATGTTCCAGATATTAGTTCAGTGCTAGGGAGATGGTGTCTGCTGTGGACCTGTTGCAATGGTAAGGAAACTGCAGTGAAGCAAGGCTGGCTGAGACAGATTAATGACACTTTAGTATGAAGAATGAGATGACAATATGAATTAGAGCTCAATCCTAAGAATGATGTAAGGAAGAGATCCATATATATGTATAGTATATTGAAAGTGACAGGACAGGGTCAGGCAGAGATGTAAAGGTATAAAGGATTCCAGGCTTCATAATCAGAAGCAAATAATGCACGAGACAGAAAGTAAATAGACAATAGGTGCAGGAGTAGGTCATACGGCCCTTCAAGCCAGCACCGCCATTCAATGTGATCATGGCTGACCATCCACAACATGTTTCCTGCCTCTAGCGTGTCCAAACCCTTAATAGTCTTACAAGTTTCAATAAGATCCCTTCTCATCCTTCTAAATTACAATAGTATACAAGCCCAGCCGCTCCATTCTCTCAGCATATGACAGTCCCGCCATCCTGGGAATTAACCCTGTGAACCTACACTACACTTCCTCAATAGCAAGAATGTCCCTCCTCAAATTTGGAGACCAAAACTGCGCATAATACTCCAGGTGTGGTCTCACTAGGGCCCTGTACAACTGCAGAAGGACCTCTTTGCTCCGATACTCAACTCCTCTTGTTATGAAGGCCAACATGCCATTCGCTTTCTTCTCTGCCTGCTGTGCCTGCACGCTTACTTTCATTGACTGATGAACAAGGACCCCCAGATCCCGTTGTACTTCCCCTTTTCCCAACTTGACACCATTTAGATAATAATCTGCCTTCCTGCTTTTGCTACTAAAGTGGATAACCTCACATTTATTCACATTAAATTGTATCTGCCATGCATCTGCCCACTCACCCAACCTGTCCAAGTCGCCCTGCATTCTCATAGCATCCTCCTCACAGTTCACACTACCACCCAGCTTTGTGTCATCTGCAAATTTGCTAATGTTACTTGTAATCCCTCCATCTAAATCATTAATATATATTGTAAATAGTTGTAGTTCCAGCACCGAGCCTTGTGGTACCCCACTAGTCACTGCCTGCTATTCTGAAAGGGACCCGTTAATCCCTACGCTTTGTTTCCTGTCTGCCAACCAATTTTCTATCCATGTCAGCTCTCTACCCCCAATACCATGTGCCCTAATTTTGCCCACTAATCTCCTATGTGGGACCTTATCAAATGCTTTCTGAAAGTCCAGGTACACTACATCCACTGGCTCTCCCTTGTCCATTTTCCTAGTTACATGGTGAACCATATCAGAAGACCCTCTTAGGCACAACTGGAGTATTCTCAAGATCAACAAACTGTAGATGCTGGAAATGGAATTGAAAACAGAAAAATGCTGTAAAATATTCAAATGTCAAGCAGTATTTGTGGAAAAAGAAATAGGATTATGCTCAGTTCATGCAATGATAGATTAATGATGAAAACTGGAGAAACTGGATGGTTTAAGAAGGAACTGCAGATGCTGGAAAATTGAAGGTAGATAAAAATGCTGGAGAAACTCAGCGGGTGAGAGCATCTGTGGAGTGAAGGAAATAGGCGACGTTTCGGGTTGAGACCCTTCTTCAGAAGATGTGAGGGTGGGAGAATCTGGATTAGTCTGTTTGGAGCAGAAGTGGTTATGTGGGGATCTGACAGACACATTTTAAACACAAAAAGCTGGAGTAACTCAGCGGGACAGGCAGCATCTCGGGAGAGAAGGGTCGAGACATTTCGGGTCGAGACCCTTCTTCAGACTGAAGAGCCTTAACCCAAAATATCACCCACTCCTTCTCTCCAGAGATGATGCCTGTATCGCTGAGTTACCTCAGCTTTTTGTGTCTATCTTTGGTTTAAACCAGCATCTGCAGTTCCTTCCTAGACATGTTTTAAAATTAGGTCAATTGATAATACTTCAGCATCTTTGTCAACAGATAGATTTTCAATAAACCCTCGTTTTTGCAAACCTCTTTATAGCGGAGTTTGGTTATAGCGGACGAACCTACCGACCTTCCCTGCCAGGCTGGGCTGCTGGCGCTATACCCGGCCCGTGCTGCCTCCCAGGCAGAGCCTGCCGCCGCCGCCAACGCCACCCTGGCCGCTCGCACTTAGCGCCTACCACCACCACCACCTCACTCCGGCCGCTCCCAGGCCCAACCTGCTGCCGCTGTTGCCTCCAAACTGCCATCGCCGCAACCACTCACAGGCCGCACCTGTCTCCGCCGACACTGCAGCCGCTGACCCTTTCCTGCACTCCAGCCGCCCGCAGGCCGCAGACAGTAACTCCGTCGATCCTCGCTTCTCCTCTGCCCACCAGCAGGCCGGGGTCGTCAACTCACCTGCATTTCAGACCGAGAGTCTGAAGAAGGGTCTCAACCTAACCTGCAACCTATCCGTGCCCTCCAGAGATGCTGCTTGATCTGCTGAGTTACTCTAGCACTTCATGTCCTGTTGTCCATGTATTAACCAGTAACTGCAGTTGCTTCTTTCTACTTCTTATACAATGATACCTTACTCTGTTATAGCGGACAATTGGCAATAACAGATGATTCTCCCCCCCCCCCCCCCCCCCATGGTCAGTTATAACGAGGGCTTACTGTACTTCTCCCAATTTAAATCTAAATATCCAACTTAATCCATTAGTTTTTGATATTCTGAGGAAGGGCTAGTTTGTTAGCAGTGTCAAAATACAGTTGCATTAATGAATAGGCTTTATCTGCATTTCCGTTACTTGATAAAGGTCCCATAAAGATTAATGTTCTTACCAATATTCCTTCCTCAATCTTCAACTATAAAAATGGGCCAGCAGGTCATTCATCTCATTGATGTTTTTATGATTTCACATAATGTAAAATAGCTGCTGCATTCACATATATTATAGTCAGCAAATCATCGTTCTTCTCAACAAGAAGATGCACAACCTAGTTTCCAAGGAGACACGTGGTACTGCTGACTTACGAGAAAAGACACCATGCTGTCGTAACTCAACGTATCGGGCAGCATCTCTGGATAACAAGGATAAGTGACGTTTCAGGTCACGACCCGTCGTCAGACTGATTGTGTGGGTGGAGGAGGGTGGAGGGGGGGGAGAAAGATAAGAAGAATTGGCAGGACAAAGCCTGGCAAATGATAAGACTCTTCCAGCTTCTCCCCCCACCCCCCAACCACAATCAGATTGAAGGAGGGCCCCGACCAGAGACATCACCTATCCATGTTCTCCAGTGATGCTGCCTGACCCGCTGAGTTACTCCAGCAATCTGTGTCTTTCTTCGAGTTTCCAAGGGTTTGAATCACGTTATCTCTCTGGTTAGTAACCTTGACTTATTCAAATAAGTGAAACAAATTAAAATGTTTTCTATACTGAACTGAAAAAAAGAAATTACACGTTTGAGTGAAGCAAAACCTTTCACTCTTTGTGACAATGTGGACAATTTCAAGTTCTAAATGGGCAGAAAGTTATTCAACCTCCAGTCATTTCCAGATGTTCATTTTCATAGTTCCTCTATGAATAGCTGAACGTTAGGATTAATGTTATTCCTCATTATGTTTTACTAACCCAATTAGCAAAAATGAAAGAAAAGCAACAGTTGACCAATTCTGTAACTGAACTGTGGACCCTTGCAGGAAAGGCAAATTGCACATTGAACTTTTAATTGCAGGTTATTTTCTTTAATTCACAACTCGTGCAGCTTTTCATGTTGTTAAAGACAATTGCATTTGGCTGTGAGGAACATTTTTATGTACCGTTCCATTGCAACTAATTAGGTAAAAGCTGACCTAATGCTTGCATTGAGCACATTTAAACAAGACTTTTGGATGGATTTTGAGAGGAAGACTTCAGATTGGCACAAACCAAACTCTTTTCTAACTGATGAAATGTTTTCGGCATGATTTGTCCTCACTTGCCATTCAAAGATTGTGTTAATCCACCCAGGACACTGTCTGCATAAAGATGAGACTTCTGGAATGGCAATCACTGATTATCATTGGAAATGTTGGTATACACAACACAGCATTTCCAGCTGAGGTATCATCCTTCTCAAAGCAGTGACTTATGTTCCAGGAATATCAGTCATATTTATTTCCATTGTTACGCAGATTCAAGTGCTTTCTGAGTTTTGTTTTGTTGAAAAGGATCAAATGGCCTATTCCTAGTCACGTGAGTGACCAAAAATATGAAAAATTGTGGAATACATCTCTTCTTATTCTGAAAGCGTTTGTACTGCACATATGATTCATATTTTTTTTGGAAGTAGATCAAGTGAAATGTTTATGTTATGCTGACAATGTTTGTTTTGGGTCAGAGGTCAAATATGACTGGTCATGTGTGTGACCTCACACTGAAGCATTTTTTCATAACTCAGTTTTATCTGACAAACTGTGAATTTTAAAAGGCTAGAATGTTCATATATTTAGCAGACATGCATTATAGTTCTGTAGATAGGAAAATAGCAATGATTAAGATTAATCTTGTACAAGAATGTTTTAATGTATTACTTTATGTGATGCCATCTGGTCACGTGTGTGACATTTTGGTTCATTTTCCAAGGAATGGCCCAAATATACAATGAGTATAATTATTTTTGCTCTTGTGGCTAGTTAGAGATGATTTGATAAATTAAGATTCCATGGTAAATAAAGAATTGGGTACTTTTAAGGTATATTTTAATCAACACTTCTATATCAACTGAATGACTGACAAAGATCAGGAGTTTGAGAACAATAATTTCACTTTTAACATACTAAACGCATTACAGCACTTACAAGAATATCAAAAAAACTGCTTCTGAATTGCATTAAAGATGGGCACAAAATGCTGGAGTAACTCAGCATCTCTGGTTAGAAGGAATGGGTGAAGTTTCGGGTCACGACCCATCAAGTCTGAAGAAACATCTCGACCCGAAACGGCACTCATTCTTTGAATTTTGTGTCCATCTTGAAGTAGTGAATACGGGGTAATGCATGAGGGATGAATTATTTACCTTGAGTGGAGTGACCTGTTCAAAAGTAATAAAATGGTTGAAGGTATTTTGATTTTTACAAGCAGATGCATCTTACATGAAGAAAGAAGTACTGAGACATATGTCTAGAACATCATTTGTCACTATTGAAGTACCATTCTGCATGTTTCAGCATAAAAAGCCAGCACTGAAAAAATGGCCCTTTTGTCTATTTTTGGTGTAAACCAGCATCTGCCGTTCCTTCCTACACATTTCACTACTTCAGGAATAAAAACCATTGTTCTGAAATGCCAGTCCAAATTATGTATTCAACTCCTGACAGACACTTCCTCTGAGATGAAATGTCATTGTTGGGATTGAGGTTGATCAGTCATTCTCAATGTCACCACAGTTATCTGAACATTCAGATCTCAAATACACTAGGAATTCCTGATTGAACAGAATTAGGCTCAGTCTGCCATGCTCTCCAAATACAATATACAATACATGTTCTCTGATCCAATATATTCTGTAGGTAGACACAAAATGCTGGAGTAACTCATTGGGACAGGCAGCATATCTGGAGAAAAGGAATGGGTGGCGTTTCTGATCGAGACCCTTCTTCAGACTGATCCAATATATTCTGTAGCCAGAGCTCTTATGATCCTGTTGTGATTCAATGTAACTTCCAGCCCAACAACTCTAGGATGTTTCTTCCATCTCTCCCCAATTGTCATTGTGACATTGTGGCATAGCTGGTAGAGCTGCTGCCTCACTCGGGTTCAATCCTAACCTTGGGTGTTGTATGAAGTCTGCACATTCTCCCTATGACTGTGTGAGTTTCCTCCTCGTGCTCTGGCTTCCCAACACATCCCAAAGACTTAAAGGTTTGCAGGTTTATTGGCCTCTGTAAATTGCCCAATTACAGTGTGTAGGGAGTGGATGCAAAAATGGGATATAATAGAACCTGTTTGAACAGGGTATTGACGGTCGGTATGGACTCATAACATCATCAGTGATAGGAACAGAATTAGGCCAGTCAGTCCATCAAATCTACTGCACCATGCTTGGTCTATCTCTCCATCCTAACCACATTCTCCTGCCTTCTCTCCATAACCTCTGACCCCTGTATTAATCAAGAATCTATGTACCTCTGCCTTAAAAATATCCACTAACTTGACCTCTACAGCCTTCTGTGGCAAAGAATTACACAGATTCATCATCCTCCAACTAAATATATTTCTCCTCACCATCTCCTTCAGACTACCCCTCCATTCCCTTCAAGAACATCCTTTAATTTCCACACATCCTGAGAAAGAAGTTCCCCCTCATGACCTCTAATTCTCATGTCCTCTTGTTTGAATCTGACTGTCCCACAAGTGGAAACATCCTATTCACATCCACTCTATCCAAGCCTTTCACTATTCTGTATGTTTCAATGAGGTCCCCCCTCATTCTTCCAATCTCCATCGAGTACAGGCCCAGTGTCGACAAACGCTCATCATAGGTTAATCTACTCATTCCGGAGATCATTGTTGTAAATCTCCTCTGGACCCTCTCTAGAGCCAGCACATCCTTCCCCAGATATGGTGCCCAAAATTGCTCACAATATTCCAAATGCGGCCTTACCAGCATCTTATGGAGCCTCAACATTACATCCCTGTTTTTGTATACAAGTCCTCTTGAAACAAATGCTAGCATTGAGCTTGCTTTCTTTACTACTGAAGAATTTCTCACAATAGAACAGTACTCGACAGGAACAGTCCCTTAGGTCCTCAATGTCTGTGCTGAACATGATGCCAAGTCCAACTCTTATCTGCCTGCACATAATCTATAGCGATCCATTCACTGCATATATCTGAAGAAGGGTCTCGACCCGAAACGTCGCCTATCTCCTTCGCTCCTTAGATGCTGCTGCACCCGCTGAGTTTCTCCAGCTTTTTGTGTAACCCCCCACTGCATATATCAGTTGTTTGCTTTTCAATAATCAGCCTTGTGAAGTATACTCCTACAACTTATATTTGAACAGAAGTAGCTGCTGTTGCTTAAACATAGCTTTCACCATGAGCAAGGATTCAAGCTCCATACATCTATTTGGATTCAACAGTAAAGCTACAGTATGTAAACCATCATCAAGAAGCTTGTTACCACATTAAAGGCCCTTAGTACTGAACCAAAGAGCAAAAAATCTAATTTTCTAAATGGCACAGTTTTAAAAATGTAATCTACACTTGATTCATTATTTGACCTGACCTAAGCAGCATTAGCAATAATAATACTTTCCAAATTCAGCAGCATCACGTATCTATTCATTGGCAATTACACTTCAAAATCATTTAAGAGACTGTTCCTGCTCAACCAACAGCTAGTAATTTCTTTACTCTAGAAGTGCAGAGTTCATACCTTTGAGAAAATATCAGGAATTTGTAATTTCAGCTTTAACAGAGATCAAAATACCCAATTAAAATGATTGTTTTCCATCAAGAGCACATGAAAGCTTTAATGAGATGACATGTTATTAACTGTTTGCCAACATCATCAAATGAAATCAAATTATTACTTCTATTTGTGAAAGTAATGCTTATAGAATATTGACAAATATGCAGAAATTACATTCCTTCAAACGTTGACAATGCATAAAAATGGTAATGTTCAATGAGTGTTTGCAGAATTTGTGAACAGTCAAAATGTTCCTTTGGAGATTGCTTAGAAATGGTTTTGGTTTATTATTATCATGTATACTGAGGTACAGTGAAAAGCTTTGTTTTGCAATGCTATCCAAACAGATGCAGTATACAAACAAAAATAAACAGTTAGGTCAAACTCACGAGCAATAGATAGAGCAAAGGGAAGATACATAGTGGAGAGGGTCCAGACCCGAAACGTCACCCATTCCATCTCTCCGGAGATGCTGCCTGTCCCACTGAGTTACTCCAGCCTTTTGTCTCTATCTACAGATTGGAGAATATAGTTCTCAGCATTGCAGTGCATCAGTTCCACAGACACAGTCCAACGTCCTCAATGGGTTAGAGGTGAATCAGCCAGTATTCGAGCTTATGGAGGAACAATTAGAAGTCTGATAGAGGTGAAGAAGCTGACTGCAACCACAACTTCCTTCTGGATTGTCGCATCCACCATTGTTGGACACATGACATTTGGAACGAAGAGACAATGGAAATCCAGCAAAAAAAATGACAGTGGAATTCTGGAGTTTTAGTGTATAATGATCACAATTCTAGAAAATTATAGTTTTCCATGGTCTAACTTCTTTATACTTTTAGCTCAAGGAAGCATACCTACACAGTTTCCATACATTTCATAAAACACTCTGTTATAATAAAATAATCTTGCACTAAGATGTCTTCACAATGGAAAAATATATACCATTAAACTTCTCAGAAACATATCTAAAAACATCAAGACAAAAGAGGAAAGGATAGAAGGATTGACTAAAGGCATGATGAATGGAAGGAATCATGAAGAAACCACCCCCCTGGTTTACAATGCACCATGCTATGTACACTGTATATCATGGGTCTCACGGTTTGCATACACTGCCCATTTCGTGCCCATTATGATCATCGCAAGTATTCTCCCAAATCTCTTGTCTTCAATTTGAGATATCAAAAGAAAATATCCCAAACAAGTAGATTGTGAACATAATCATAATCAACTGGAATCGACCTTGAGGGCTCCAGTTGCAGAGCCTGCGGACTTACCAGCGCGGAGCTGGCTGACTTTCGGAGGCTGTGGCGGCACTGCGATGCGGATGCGACTCGACTCCGGAGGCTTCGGCCGTGGGCCCTGTGGACTGTAACATTGGGAGCTCGCAGGTCCCTGATTGGCGAACGATTTTCAGGAGCTCTAGCAACAGCAGCTTCATCCGCCCCAAATCGTAAGACTTGAATCGGCCCGTTCACAGGGCCTTTCATCGCCCGGCGCAGCTTAAAATCGACCGCGGGATCTTCTAACACCCTGCGGGGGCTTCAACATCGGGAGCCTCGATCTGCTTGACCTCTTGACCGCGGGAGAAGAAGCAGGGAAGAGATGAGAGTTTTTTTTACCTTCCATCACAGTGAGGAGGTGCCTGGAGGAGAGTCACTGTGATGGGTATTTGTGTTAAATTGTGTTAATTGTGTGTTTTGTTGCTTTTGTACTGTTATGACTGCATGGTAACAAAATGTTGTTCAAACTTGTTTTGAATGACAAATAAAGAAATTCTAATGGCCCTGTCTCACTGTGCGAGTTGACCCACGAGGTACCCCGAGTGACAGACTCGTGGCTGTGCACGAGACTGCAAGTTTATGATCAAGTGTGTAATACGAGTTCCCACGGGTATGTCATTGCTGCGATGTTCCTAGTTCCTCTCCCGAGTTAGCAAGTTCCTCTCCCGTTACTCTTGAGCCAACCGTGAATGAAGGTATGTTTTAATAAAGCAACAATGTTAAAATACATCTCCATCCTGTGGTTTTGAGTTATTTCAGCGCGGATGGGAAAATGCGCATCCTCCAGTACCAAGCATTTCTTGTTGTTTTATGTTTTTAAATACTTTTTTGCAATGGATCTCTATTTTAAATAATTTTAAAAAAGGAAGCAGCCCGGGTGACTGACATTGAGCGGCCGCCAGGACCCGACAGCGGACACACACACACACACACACACACACACACACACACACACACACACACACACACACACACACACACACACACACACACACACACACACACACACACACACACACAGAGAGAGAGAGATACACACAGACAGCAGCTGGCCACCACTTCAAGGAATGAAGCAGCTCGGGTGACTTTGAGCGGCCACCGGGACCCGACAGCAGACACACACACAGATACACACAGATAGACAGAGAGGGAGAGAGAGAGACACACACACACACATACACACACACACACATAGAGAGAGAGATACACACAGACAGCAGCTGGCCACCACTTCAGAGGAATTAAGCAGCTCGGGTGACTGAGCGGCCGCCGGGACCCGACAGTACACACACACACACACACACACACACACACACACACACACACACAGATAGACAGAGAGGGAGAGAGAGAGAGACACACACACACACACAGATACACACAGATAGACAGAGAGGGAGAGAGAGAGACACACACACACACACACACACACACACACACAGATAGACAGAGAGGGAGAGAGAGAGAGACACACACACACACACACACACACACACACACACACACACACACACACACACACAGATACACACAGACAGCAGCTGGCCACCACTTCAGAGGAATGAAGCAGCTCGGGTGACTTTGAGCGGCCACCGGGGCCCGACATCAGACACACACACAGATACAAACAGATAGACAGAGAGGGAGAGAGACACACACACACAACTCAGCGGACCAGGCAGCATCTCTGTAGAGAAGGAATAGAGTCGAGACCCTTCTTCAGACTTACCCGAAATGCCACCCATTCCTTCGCTCCAGAGATGCAGCCTGTCCCGCCGAGTTTTACTCCAGCATTGTGTGTGTCTATCTCCGGTGTGAACCAGCATCTGCAGTTCCTTCCCAATCCCACACTCTCGGCCCCGGGGGGTGGATGGAGCATCACACGTGGACACATCCCACCCACCACCCCAGACTTGCCCCTTCGGCAGGTCTTTAAGCCGTTCATTGAGACAGAGTGAAGCCACGGGGCAGGCGCCTCAGTAATAAAGGACAAGTGGCAGAAAGGCCGAAGATAGACACAAAATGCTGGAGTAACTCGGCGGGACAGGCTGCATCTCTGGAGCGAAGGAATGGGTGGCATTTCGGGTAAGTCTGAAGAAGGGTCTCGACTCTATTCCTTCTCTCCAGAGATGCTGCCTGGTCCGCTGAGTTACTCCAGCATTTTGTGTCTATCTTTGGTTCAGTCTTTACTCGAGCAAAAGAACAGATTATTAAAGTTCCCACGGTAGACTCACGAGACACTAAGATAAACGCACGGGGCCACTACGTTATTACAACGAGTTTAAATGTTTCCATTTTTAACTTGAACAGTTAATTTGACTCGTGGAAAAAATCAAACATGTTTGATTTTTTTCACGAGTTAACAAGTTTCCCGAGTACCTGCCGTTAGCGCAACGAGTCGATAAGTTGCTCGTGCGAGTTCCGACGTTCCCGCTACGTGATCACCACGAGTGAAAACTCGGGGTCACTCGTGGGCCAACTCGCACAGTGAGACAGGGGTTTAATTCTAATCTTCAAGAGTCAAGTGTTTTATTGTCATCTGTCCCAAAACGGAATAATTACATTTTTACTTGCAGAAGCACAACGGATATGTAAATGTAGTACTATGTAAATACCATAAAAAGAACAAAGTTTTATATAAAAAATTAAAAAAACAAATAAACAATAATAGTGAAAAGACAAATCAATGCCTGCAAGTCTATGTAGTTTGAAGCTTATTTGGAGGTTGTAGCATTTAATAGTAAGATTAAACGAGAACTTACCAAGTTTGAAGGTTGATCTTTATTTTACGAGGAGTTGCGGTGAGGGATTTCGTGAAGACCCCGCCAGCACGCATGCGCGACATCCTTCAAAGCAGCGGTGTGGAATCACAGAACGCACCATGACTAAAAATAGTAAGATGAAGAACGTAGAACTTCCGAGTTGACCTTACGATAGAGGGTGGGAGCGGGGGGCACGAAATCCCTCACCGCGACTCCTCGTAAAATAAAGATCAACCTTCAAACTTGGTAAGTTCTCGTTTAATCTTACTATTTTACATCGGAGTCACGTGAGTGACTTCGTGAAGATTTTAAAGCTCTGTGATTTCACGCCCTGGACAATGTCCATGCTATCACACTGCCGCAATCCTGATGGAGGAAGGCTGTTAATGCAGTTCAGTCGAAACTGGCTGAAAAATAATGCAATTTATTAACCAAATAATAACGAACAAATAACCCCTAATTCGGGGACAAACATTCATTGAGCGGCTCCCAGCACAGCTTCTGCTAATGTCGCGGGGGCGACCAGTGGCTTATTGTAGAACCTTTGGAAGGTTTCTTCACTGGCCCAGCCCGCGGTGGCGAGGATGTGGTCCATGGGCACCTCCATGGCCCTCGCCGCTGATGTGGATGCAGCCCTAGTGGAATGAGATTTTAAAATGTTTGTAGCAACTCCTGCTGCACCCAACACCGCCCTGAGCCACCTGGCGATAGTCTGTACAGTCACCCGGTGATGCGGAGGTTTGTGGCTGATGAGGAGCCCCTGCTCCTTCTTCCTGATGGTTCTTGTAATTCGGATGTAGTGGTGGAGATGGGTGACTATGCAGAGGGTAGCATCTATAGGGTATGCCCGAAACTCCAACTGCAACCCATGAGCCCCTGGCCTGTGCTGCTTCAATAAGTCCTGGACAAAGAAATTCATCTGAGTAGGGGTGGAGACCATGCTATCCAGCCGCAGCTTTTGTAATGCCTGTACTCGTTGGGCTGTAGTCAGTGCCATCAGCATCACCACTTTGAGGGTGAGCTGTTTGAGTGGTAACTCGTTCATTGGAGACCAGCTCCTCAGTTGGGTCAGAACGATCCCTACATCCCAGGTGAAGGTGTATTTGGGCCATGGAGGGTTGGTGTTAAACACTCCACTCATGAGTTTAGACACCAGGTGGTTAGAGCCTATACCTATGTCCAGGTATGAGGATAGTGCACTCCTGGCGCTGTTGATGACACTGTAGCTAAGGCCAGCATCGAAATGAAGGCCAGCTAGGAATTCCAGGACATCAGGGATAGTTACTGTGTTGGAAGTCGTGTTGGTACGAGAGCAGAATGCCTCCCACTTTCTGAACTGTGTGAGGTACTGCCTCCGAGTTGATTCTCGGCATGATGCTGAGATGAGTTCCATGGCTCGTGGTGAGATGCCCGCCTTGATGAGTGGTCTTTTTAGAACCTGCAGGCCAACAGGTTTAGGTGACCATGGCATGGGTGACTGTCCCCCGTTATGGGGTGTGTAATTAATTTGGGGTGTTTCCCAATCGGAAGCCATGGTCGTTTCAAAATTTTAAGGACCATCGGGTACCATGGTTGTGTAGGCCAGTCGGGAATGATCAATATGCCAGTTGCAGAGTCCAGTTTAATTTTCTGCAATACCCGACTGATGAGGCAAAATGGGGGAAATGCGTAGCAAAACCATTTCCCCCAATGGATAGAAAACGCATCCATTGCTATTGCCCCAGGGTCTGGTTCCCAAGACACATACGTTGGTATCTGATGGTTCAACCTGGACTCAAAATGGTCAATATCTGGTGTCCCATAGTGAGCTATAATGTCTCCAAAGATTTGGGGGTTCAACATCCACTCGATGTTGTCATTGAATACTCGTGACCTGGTGTCCGCCACTGTATTGAGCTTCCCTGGCAAATAGGTCGCTGTAATCCAAATATTTCTCTCGATACACCAGTGCCAAATTGTGTTTGCCAATTCATCACAAGATAGCGCCCTGATACCACCCATATGATTGATATAAGCCACCACTGTTGTGTTATCTATTTGGAGGTGGACATGTAAGTCCCGTGAGTTAGTACAATAAGCCCGCAGTCCATGGAAAGCCCTTAACATCTCTATATAATTTATCCCGTGTGACTGAAGGAGGGTAGACTCATGAGAGTCCCATCTGTCACCATGCGTGCTGGCGGAGTCTTCACGAAGTCACTCACGTGACTCCGAAGTAAAATAGCTTAATGGTTGTAGGGAAGAAGCTGCTCTTGATCCTGGTTGTTACGGTTTTCAGGCTCCTATACTTTCTTCCTTATGGCAGGAGTGAAATGAGAGTGTGGCCAGGGTCTCTGACAATGCTGGCTGACATATTATATAAAAAATATGCAAGGATATGGCTTGGAGAAAAACAATCAAGATCGGAGAGAGCCACCAGTTTGGGGTCATTACAACAATGGCACATATGAAATGAAAGGATTAATCAAACACCTTTCACATCTCTACAAACATAAGTCATTGGAACAAGAACTTAAAAACAACCAACAAAGTTGTGGATGGACAGTAGCAGGATGGCTCACTGCTGAAAGGCATACAAGTAACTAATCACAGATTGGGGGTTACACAAAATGCTGGAGAAACTCAGCGGGTGCAGCAGCATCTAAGGAGCGAAGGAGATAGGCGACGTTTCGGGTCGAGACCCTTCTTCAGACTGGAAGTAATCACAGAGGTCAGTTCATGGTCAACAACAATAAAAATGCGTTCATTTGTCCCCTTACTGTTGCTGAGCACAGTTTTCCTTTTGACGGATTGTAGTTCATGTAGCTTGGCTTTGCCTCAATCTAACAAGTTCCTATTTGCAGCTGGCACTGCCTCAGAGGGACACTGAACAAGATTAGGCAGAAGAAATTGATCATCCTGGTAGCTTGTTCAAAGAAAGCCTGACTATAACATCCAACCAATCAATCCAGAGGAGCAAGAGAAAGTGCATCCTAAAGTGATACAGGCAGGGTAATTCTAGAAAATAGATGGAATTTGTCCAGTTGTCCTGCAAAGAACAACTTAGAGAGTCTTAATTTTGAAAGGACATTTAGAAAATTCTCACAAAGAGCACAAGACTACCAACGTGCTCAAAGACCCATGCCAAAGAAAAGAATGACAAAGCGGCAACAACGTTGGTACTTTTTTAAAGCCCCTGTTAATTCTAGTCATTGGACAAGAATAAGCAACATGGGAGAAAGTGAGTAATAATCAAAATAATCTGACTTCAAATTTTAATAATTTTCCTCAGCACCAATGTGTGAACTGAATAAATAAGCTCAATTTTTATAAAACTCTGCTGAATACGTTGAAGGATGCAACAATCTGATTCAATTAGCAACAGCTGCTCTTTGCTAGATGGGACCACATACATTTCAGTGACATATATACTGGAGAAATTCTCCATATTCATCATTACAGCATTATTAATTGTTTCTTTGTGAATGATGTTTCCAAACCGCTCATCATAATTCCAAAGTTCTGGGTTTGGCCAAATGTTTTCACCTCATTGCCATTTGACAAAAGTAAGCGTTAAACTGTCAAAGATTCCGATGTGAAAACTGGATTATGACACGGGATATCAAAGCTGAAATATAATTTATGAACTTGAACCGACTGAAAGCGAGTACCTACCTAGAGGTGGAAATCTTTTCAAATATTTGTTGATGCTGTCCCAAAGATTAATCTAATAATGACATAGCTAATGTTTCCAACTTCTTTCATGCGGTTCTTTACATGTTAACAGTTGACAACACTGCTGCCATTGAGAAGTTATCAAAGTACTTCAAACCATGTGAGGTGTGATGTCATCTCAAAGACCGTTTTATTCCAAACCATTCTGATAAATACAGAGAAGGCCTTCACTTCCTTTACCCTGAAACCACGAGCAAGATGTCCAATTTCCTGCATCAATGATAATTATACATTCAGAGAAAGATTCCCAGCTGCAAATGAGAGCCCACGTGAATATAAAGTAAGACTGTGTGTGTGTGAGAGAGAGATGGTGGGGAGAGGAGGGAATCAGAATAAACACAAATACTTCAAAGCACCAATGTTAAAATATCTTCCCTAGTTGCAATACATTAGCATTTGTTGCAGATGGAGTCTTCCCTGCATTACACAGGCTTCACCTGGCAGGCACAGGGAATAATGTGATTGAGGAACCCAGGCTTTATCTGCATTTGCACACAGTGTGGGGATATTAATGTAAAGGTGCTGGATGATGGATAACAACAGTCAATTTTGTCCAATTACTTTTGTGGCCCACATGCCCATCATCTGGCAACCACCCACTGAACTGCATTTAGGTTCAGGTTTATTATTGTTACTTTCACCAAGGGACAGTGTAAAGCTTTGTTTTGCACGATATCCAATGAAGATCATAAGCGATAGGAGTAGAATTAGGCCTTTCGGCCGATCAAGTCTACTCCGCCATTCAATCACTCCACTCAATCATCGAGTTAGATAGAGCTCTAGGGGCTAGTGGAGTCAGGGGATATGGGGAGAAGGCAGGCACGGGTTGTTGATAGGGGACGATCAGCCATTATCACAATGAATGGCGGTGCTGGCTCAAAGGGCCGAATGGCCTCCTCCTGCGCCTATTTTCTATGTTTCTATGACTGATCTATCTCTCCCTCCTAACCTCATTCTCCTGTCTTCTCCTCATAACCTCTGACACCTCTGACACTGATTATGAAATCAGACAATACTCTATACACAGATACAATAAAGGCATACTTATATAACAGGTATAGCAAAGGGAAAGATACAAAGTCTATTGCCCAGAGTAGGGGAATCGAGGACCAGTGGATATAGGTTTAAGGTGAAGAGGAAAATATTTAATAGGAATCTGAGGGGTCAATGTTTTGCACACAAAGGGTGGTGGTGTATGGGACGAGTTGGCAGAGGAGGTAGTTGAGGCAGGGACATGTTGGCTGGTGTGGGCAAGTTGGGCCACAGTTATCATGCTGTATAACTCTATGTTCAATTCATGAGCAGAGAACGAGTGAGTGTGGAGCCTAGTGACTCTAAACGCAGGATTTGATGGTGGGAAAGGTTGACCTTCATACTTATATCCGTTTTATCCTGTGCCTCTAATTTTGATCCTTACTTCGGGGGATTACAGAGCAAATAAACTTTTGTCAAGACTGTAAAATGGGTAACTTCAATATTCCTGCCGCAATTTTCCTTCTTTGTAGAGGCATGTTTTGGGTGGGATACCCAAGCACCTCATATGAACTCAGCCAAAGTTAACAGGGGCACCAGAATCATAATTAAGTATTTGTGCCAAAACACAGTTTTTGTGCGAAATCAAATACTAATCATTACTGGCAGAGCAGAACATCGCTTTATATTGCTGCATGCTGTTACTGTAAAGAAAAGACGAGGCAGAGTTAGCAGGACACTCACTGGCCAGTGGAGATTCGAGCCAGAGCCATTAATGTTACAAAGAAAAACCCTCAGTGGAGCTGCAATCTAATACAAACAAGCCAATACCGTACCCTGTTCATCGATTGGAACAGGAAGTCTGGAATCAGAGAGAAAGTCTGAACAGGAATGGGTCAAACGTGATCTTTACAGGTCACGCAGACTAAATGAAAGGTGCTATTTGGAAAGATAAAACCGAGGGGGAAATTAGGTTTAAAGAAACAAAACAAAAAGGTCTGGAGCTAAATGTTGTTTTTTTTCTAAGCAAGAGTGTCAATCATTGCAAGACAAACCGTACTCCAGTAAATTAAATACAAATGCATCTCATTCTGAACCATTCAAATTGTGCCCTCTTGCTCTGCTGCAGCACTGCACCATTTCATTCCTAAGGCACTTCACTTCAGTTCAGCCATTGAGAAGAAAGATGATTAAATTACAGATAATTTTTCTGAATTCTCACATGCTTCTGTTTTATTCCTGCTTTGAAAACTGTGACATTGAAAATGTTTTAAATGGTGGAATGCAGGCTACAGCCATGGTCACATTTGAAATATGCATATTTAAAAACCACTGCAAAAAAAAATCTGAAGCTCTTTCAAAGTGAAACAATTAACCATTGCTTGCAATTAATATTAACATGGGTTGAGCTATTTAAAATCTTTGTTGATGGGGTTTGAACATGATAGCCTTTTGGATTTGATTAACAATGCACATTAATTTCTATTAACCTGAAGAACATGCACACGCTTGATATTTTAACTATGCATGTTAATTCAGCAGCTTCACAGAAAATATAACGCATAATCCTTTTGTTTAGTGAAACAAAGTGGAGGGATTGCAAAAAAGAATGAAAATATTCACCATTCTCTTTAATGTTTACATTTTCAAAGGCCTTCTGGCTTCCTCAGTCTCTGAATGCTGTGCCTTCCAGCATCAATGCCGTCATTACAACTGGTTGACACAACTAAGCAGGTTGCCATGGTGATGGCATCTGCCTGGTATCGCAACCCACTAAGCAGCAAGCCAGAGTCTGAGAACTTCAGCTCCCTGGGTGCAGAAAAAATTGGCTCAATGATGAGCCCATTCCATTTATAAATATTCTAGTTGGCAGGCAAAGAAAAATTCCTTCAAAGCAAATCATTTAGGACTAATGCCATTTTCAAAAGAATATCTTTCACTCATTGTTCCTTATCTCTCCACATCACCGAATCTCTCGTTTCCCTGAACCAAAGAAGGTCTCGACCCGAAACGTCGCCTATCTCCTTCGCTCCTTAGAACCCGCTGAGTTTTCTCCAGCTTTGTGTACCCCCCATTTAGGACTAATGCCGAATAACAAAACATTACCGTAAAATTTAAAAAATCCTTGTGCTCCATTGCACAACCTTAGAAAAACCCGCAACTGCTCTTATTTCTATGACACCGCTAACATGTCTGAAATACTCCTGCCCAGCTGCAATTAAGGTACATGACAGAGAGTTCAGATTAACAAGCTGAGAAGGAAAAAATATTGAACACAGATAGTGGCTCACAAGAGGGTGCCGAGGAAGTGCAAAGAAAGCCAGTAACCGTTGGTGGAAATATGAAAGCTGCAAGCTAAATGGGAATGGATATGGGGAGCCGGCAAAGGCTGAAACAAATTGACCCAAGGAGTGCAGAGAATGACATATTCAATTCCCGGTAAACTGGAGTTTGTCTAGACTGGAATATAATTGATAACTAGACCAAGTGGGCTCATTGCGGGGGCGTGACCTGCGGCATCACACACACTAACCACCCCCCACACACAGACACTAACCTCCCCCCCCCCCCCCCTTGATATTATATTAAGATTATTAATTTGCTCCTTTTCCCCCATTCCCCGCCCTATCCACTCACCCATAGCCACCAACTGCAAAGGCATGGCTACAGAGGGAGAGGGAGGGGGGTAGAGAGGGAGGGGATGGGTTAGAGAGGGCGAGGGTGAGGGGTGTAGAGATGAATGGGGAGGGGGTAGAGAGGGAGAGGGGTAGAGATTGAGGGGTAAGGTGGGCGCGAGGCGTCACAGGGGAGGGCTGGTCCCCGAACGCAATACTCCACCACACACCCATAGGTTCCAACATTCACCATTCCATAGAGAGGGAGGGGTGGTAGAGAGGGAGGAGGGGTAGAGAGGGAAGGGGGTGGTAGAGAGGTGGGGAGGCAGAGAGGGAGGGGGACAGAGAAGGAGGGGGGCAGAGAGAGAGAGGGACAGAGAGAGAGGGGCAGAGAGAGAGGGGCAGAGAGGGAAGAGGAGGGGTAGAGAGGGAAAGAGTAGAGAGGGAGGGGAGGGGGTAGAGAGGAAGGGGACAGGGAGGGAGGGGGGAAAAGAGGGAGGGGGCAGAGAGGGAGGGGGGTAGGGAGGGGAGAGGGGTGGAGGGGGTAGTGAGTGACAGGGTAGAGAGGGTGGGGAGAGGGATAGAGGGAAGGGGAGGGTGCTGTGGGGGGGGGGTAGAGGGTGGGGGGCAGAGAGGGGAGGGGCACAGAGGGAGGGAGCAGAGAGGGAGGGGGCAGAGAGGGAATGAAGTAGAGAGGGGGAGGTTAGGGGGTGGAGAAGGTCGGGAGGGATGGGGAGGGTGGTAGAGAGGGAGGGAGAGGTGGGTAGAGAGAGAGGGGGAGGGGGGGTAGTTAGAGAGGGAGGGGGAGAGGGGTAGAGGGGGAGGGGGAGAGGGGTAGAGGGGGAAGGGGGTAGAGATGCCACCCAATCTCCCTCCTCCTCATCTCCCTCATCCTCCCCTTACTCCCATTCCCTGCTGCAGTACCTACCCAGCGTTAGCAGAACAATACAATTAAACTGTCCGGCAACTGGGAGATCAGTCTGAAGAAGGGTCTCGACCCGAAACGTCACCCATTCCTTCTCTCCAGAGATGTTGCCTGTCCCGTTCAGTTACTCCAGCTTTTTGTGTCTATCTTTGGTTTAAGCCAGCATCTGCAATTCCTTCCTTCACAATACAATTAATTACCCTGCCTGCATAAAGATGGGAAATTGATGACTTTGTTTGAAGATGTTTATGCATTTTGCTCCTAGGTCTAAGACTCCAGGAGAATGCTCCAAACTTCCATGATACCAGCCGATCTTGGATGAATTCCTCAGTCTGATGACGCCAGCAACCCATTGTATGGCACAGCCATGTCAACTTGCATTAGGTTTTTCCCAGCCTTGAAGTAAGATTTGAACGAGCAGTTGTAAGACTTTGAGGAATTACAGCTTCCACATGAATTAAGATGATGCTAACCTACACAGTAATTGCAGAACAGGGGAAACTAGAGAAAATCTTTCTCAGTTAAAAAAGACAGACATTATTTATGACCATAAAATCAGTGAACAGTGGATTAGGAAGTATATCAGCATGCATTGTAAATAGAAACACATCAAGAAAATTATCTTTTAGCTGCATTATAAAGCATGTAGTGTAGAACAGCAGCACCTGCCAACAATCAAGACTGTGTAAGCAAAGGGAGAAACAAGGAACTGCAGATGCTGGATAACAAATATAGACAAAAAAGACATTAGACAATAGACAATAGACAATGGGTGCAGGAGTAGGCCATTTGGCCCTTCGAGCCAGCACCGCCATTCAATGTGATCATGGCTGATCATCCCAAGTCAGTACCCCGTTCCTGCCTTCTCCCCATATCCCCTGATTCCACTATTTTTAAGCCCTATCTAGCTCTCTCTTGAAAGCATCCAGAGAACCTGCCTCCACCGCCCTCTGAGGCAGAGAATTCCACAGACTCACCACTCTCTGTGAGAAAAAGTGTTTCCTCCGTTCTAAATGGCTTACTCCTTATTCTTAAACTGTGGCCCCTGGTTCTGGACTCCCCCAGCATCGGGAACATGTTTCCTGCCTCTAGTGTGTCCAAGCCCTTAACAATCTTATATGTTTCAATGAGACTGCAGATGCTGGTTAACAAAAAAAGACAGGGCTGGAGTGACTTAACGGGTCAGACAGTATCTCTGGAGAACATGGAGAGGTGACATTTAAGGTAGGGACTCTTCTTCAGACACCTGAAGAAGGGTCCAACCTGAAATGTCACCTATCGTTGTTCTCCAGAATGTTGTCTGACCCGCTGAGTAACTCCAGCAATCAATATAAGGGAAGTCCAAAGCCTTTAACAAGCACGCATGCAGTGCCCTGCATAATGTTTGGGACAAAGACCCATCATTTATTTATTTGCCTCTGTACTCCACAATTTGAATATTAAAAAATCACATGTGGTTAAAGTGGACATTGGCAGATTTTAATAAAGGCCATTTTTGTACATTTTGGTTTCACCATATAGAAATTACAGCTGTGTTTATACATTGTCATCCCATTTCAAGATTCAAGATTCAATTTAATTGTCACATATATCAATTAAGGAACAGTGAAATTTGAGTTACCATAATAAGTAAAAAATCAAACATATACACAGCACATAAAATAAAGTTTAACATAAACATCCACCACAGTGAAATCAACATTCCTCACTGTGATGGAAGGTTCAGTCAACTTCCTCCTTTGTTCACCTGTGGTCGGGGCCTTTGAATAGGGCCGCTGCCGAAAGTCCGCTGTTCAAGCCCTCTCGTCAGGATGATGGAAATTCCGGTGTCGGGACGCATTGGAACACTCCGCGGCATGGAGCTCCCGAAGTCGGCCGCTTCTTACCGGAGACGGCTGCTTCACGGTGTTAAAGTCCACAGGCCCCGCGGTCGGAGCTCCAACACTGGCGATCCTCGGCAAAAGATCCCAGGCTCCGCGAAGGTAAGTCCGCGCCGCACCCGTGGCTTGAAGCTCCGGGCCGGTCTCCAGGAAAGGCCCCATCACTCCACGTTGTAGGCCTCAGGGTGGGACGGAGATGCGAAACGGAGAAAATCGCATCTCCGTCGAGGTAAGTGACTGGAAAAAGTTTCCCCCGATTCCCCCCACCCCCCAACATAAAACAAACCAAGAGACATTAAAACAAACATTCAAGACATACTTCAAATAATAAAAAGCAGACAAGGGACAAGACAGACTGCTAGCGAGGCGGCCATTACGGGCGCCACCCAGTGGTGGAAAGGGCACCATAATGTTTGGGACACAGCAATGTCATGTAAATGAAAGTAGTCATGTTTAGTATTTGATTGTATGTCCTTTACATGCATTGACTGCTTGAAGTCTGCGATTCATGGACATCACCAGTTGCTGGGTGTCTTCTCTGATGATGCTCTGCCAGGCCTATATTGCAGCCATATTTAGCTTATGTTTGTTTTGGGGGCTAGTCCCCTTCAGTTTTCTCTTCAGCATATAAAAGGCGTGCTCAATTGGGTTCAGATCGGGTGATTGACATGGCCACTCAAGAATTGACCACTTTTTTTTTTTGAAAAACTCATTTGTTGCTTTGGTAGTATGTTTGGGATCATTGTCTTGCTGTAGAATGAACCGCCGGCACCTATTTGTTTGTACTTGAGCAGAGAGGATGTATCTATACTCTTCAGAATTCATTATGCTACTACCTTCAGCAGCATACGTGCCCAGGCCATAACACCTCCACCACCGTGTTTCACAGATGAGTGGTATGCTTTGGATCTCGGGCAGTTCCGTCTCTCCTCCATACTTTGCCATCTTGCCATCACTCTGATATAAGATAATCTTTGTCTCATCTGTCCACAAGACCTTTTTCCAGCACTGTGGTTCTCTTTTAAGTGCTTCTTGGCAAACCATTCTATTTTTGCCGCTAACCAGTGGTTTGCATCTTGCAGTGTAGCCTTTGGATCATGAATCCCTCTGTTCATGAAGTCTTCTGCAGACAGTGGTCATTGACAAATCTACATCAGAGTGTTTCTGATCTGTCAGACAGGTGTTTCTGGATTTTTCTTTATTATAGAGAGAATTCTTCTGTCATCAGCTGTGGAGGTCTTCCTTGGCTTGCCAGTCCCTTTGCGATTAGTAAGGTCACCAGTGCTCTCTTTCTTCTTAATGATAGAAACATGGAAACATAGAAAATAGGTGCAGGAGGAGGCCATTCGGCCCTTCAGAATCTCACTTTATTCACCAAGTCTGTGGAATTCTCCGCCTCAGACGGCGGTGGAGGAAGGTTCTCGGGATGCTTTCAAGAGAGAGCTAGATAGGGCTCTTAAAAATAGCGGAGTCAGGGGATATGGGGAGAAGGCAGGAACGGGGTACTGATTGGGGATGATCAACCATGATCACATTGAATGGCGGTGTTGGCTCGATGGGCCAAATGGCCTACTCCAGCACCTATTGTCTATAAGTGTGTTTTGTAACATATGAGGAATTTCATTGGCCAGGTCAGTCATACAAATAAAAAGTAACAGATCAATAAAAAACAGATTTTAACATGAACATCCACCACAGTGACTCTTACACATTCCTCACTGTGATGAAAGGCAAAATAAAGTTCAAGTCCTTCCCTTAGTTCTTCCTCGGTCGTGGGCCTCGAGCCCTCCAGTTGACGGGACGATTTTGACTCCCATATCCGGCGACGTTCGGGCCCTCCGGGTCTAGGCGATCTGCTCCTGCATCGAGGGCATGTCAGCTCCCCCGGGCCGGGCGATTGAACCTCGTGTCGGGGCTGGTCGAACCTTCTGTGACGTTGGAGCTTCCGACTAGCCTCACCCGAGACTGCAACCTCTTGATGGTAAGTCCGCAGGCCGCGGTTAGGGCGATCCCAGGCAAGGGATCCGCTCTGATGTTAAGTCCGTGTCCCGCAGTGGGTCTCACGACAGTCCGTGAGGCTTCCAGCTCCATCGATGTTAGGCCGCAGAGCCCGGAGAATGTGATCCGAAAATTAATCGCATCTCCAGGAAGGTAGGAACCTGAAAAAAAGTTTTCCCCAATCCCCTCCCCCCACATAAAACATACCAAAGAACATTAAAACAAAACTTTTAACGAACGCTAAAAATAACAACAAAGATGAAAAAAACAGATTGCCGGCAGGGCTGCCATCTCCCCAGCGCCCCTGATCGAGCCAGCACCGCCATTCATTGTGATCATGACTGATCGTCTCCAATCAATAACCCGTGCCTGCCTTCTCCCCATATCCCTTGATTCCACTAGCCCCTAGAGCTCTATCTAACTCTCTCTTAAATCCATCCAGTGATTTGGCTCCACTGCCCTCTGTGGGAGGGAATTCCATAATTTCCCAACTCTGGGTGAAAACGTTTCTTCTCACCTCAGTCCTAAATGGCCTCCCCTTTATTCTAAGACTGTGGCCCCTGGTTCTGGACTCACCCAACATTGGGAACATTTTTCCTGTATCTGGCCTGTCCAGTCCTTTTATAATTTTATATGTTTCTATAAGATGACCCCTCATCCTTCTAAACTCCAGTGAATACAAGCCTAGTCTTTTCAATCTTTCCTCATATGACAGTCCCGCCATCCCGGGGATCAATCTTGTGAACCTATGCTGCACTGCCTCAATCACAAGGATGTCCTTCCTCAAATTAGGAGACCAAAACTGTACACAATACTCCAGATGTGGTCTCACCAGAGCCCTATACAACTGCAGAAGAACCTCTCTACTCCTGATGTTCCAAACAGTTGATTTTGGTAAGCCTAAGGTTTGGCTGATGTCTCCAACAGTTTTATTCTCGTTTCTCAGACTCACAATGGCTTCTTTGACTTTCATTGCACAACTTTGGTCCTCATGTTGATAAACAGCAATACGAGTTTCCTAAGGTGATGAAAAGACTGGAGGAAAGACTAGGTGCTGGGAGCTCTCTTATACCTGCATTAAGGAGGCAATTAAACACACCTGAACAATTACAAATGCCTGTGAAGCCATGTGTCCCAAACATTATGGTGCCCTGAAATGGGGGGACTATGTATAAACACAGCTGTAATTTCTACATGGTGAAACCAAAATGTATAAAAATGGCCTGTAATAAAATCTGACAAAGGGCACTTTAACCACATGTGATATTTTGTATTACAAATCTCAAATTGTGGAGTATAGAGACATGGGTCTTTGTCCCAAACATTATGGAAGGCACTGTATAACAGCAAGGTTTTTCAAAAGGGTGAGGCCTTCTGAGGAACATCAGATTAATATTGCCGTAGTCTTCACTAAAGAAGAGAATCCTGCTAATCCCATCCTTACATACCAGAATCATTACAACTAGACTGGATAAAAATAAAGGAACAAATTTTAAAATACACGATTTACAACATTCATCAGCAAACAATATGTCCTAGTTTGCTAGGGTAGGTAAAGTGAAAAAGAGGAACACGCACAATATAGTTGCACATCCTGTTGAGGAAAGGAGCCATAACCAATAGGTACATATTTAAAGTAATTAGCAACTGAATTAGAGGGGAGATGAAGATCATCATACACCCACCCCCCCCCCCCCCCCCCCCCTCCAATGATAGAGGAGGTCTGGAACTCTCTGTCTAAACAGGGTGGTAGGGACAGAAAGCTCATCACATTTAGATTCATAGAGTCATAGCGTGATATGGTGTGGAAATAGGTCCTTCGGCCCAACTTGCCCACACCAGCCAACAATGTCCCAGCTACACTAGTCCCACTTACCTGCGCTTGGTCCATATCCCTCCAAACCTATCCTATCCATGTACCTGTCTAGCTGTTTCTTAAACGATGGGATAGTTCCAGCCTCCGTTTATTGGACATGTTCTTGAGGAGATGTGATCTGCAGGACCACAAGACGGGTGCTGCATTTTGGCATAAGCCTGTATAGCTTTTTTTTCAGTTAGCATAGAGAAAATGAGTCCTCTGTACTATAAAAATCTCCATGACCCCCCCCCCACCCCCCCAAATAAGCTTTTGAAAAATAAGAAAGGGTAACATTCATGAATTTCTAAAGTTATGCCTCAGGATAAAGCAATGACAGGAAGAAACAATATTCTATGAAGAGACCACCAATCAGTTTGAAATGGTTGGTGGCATGTCCTGCAGGACCACAGTGAAAAATGGCATCAAAGAAACGCCATGTGGTTATTTGATTTGAAAGAAAGACTTATGGTGCTTTTGTGGCCTCATTAAATTCATGCATTTCAGTGGTAAAATAACAGATTGTTGCATTTCTGACATTACAATAGAGTCTATATCTGTTGATGTATTTCAGTGACTGTGAAGTTCTTTACAACAAGCTGAAACTAACAGGTATATAGAAATGTAACTGTGCAGCGCAGTGACAAGCTGTTCAGCCTACAATGTGATACCAAGTTCAATTGCTGCCTGCACATAATCCATCTCCCTCCATTCCCTGCATATCCATATGCCTATCCAAAAGTCTCTTAAATGCCACTATTGTATCTGCATCTACCACCAAAAGTCCAGATTTGATAAAGGGAACTCAAGGTAAAGGAACCATTAAAAGGTAACAACCGCAACATGGTAAATTCTAATCTGCAATTTGAGAGGGAGAAGGTGATATCGGACGTGTCGGTATTGCAGCTGGGCAAAGGGTTCTACAGAGGCATGAGGGAGGAGCTGGCCACCATTGACTGGAAATGGACCCCAGCTGGGATGATAGTGGAACAGCAATGGCAGCAATGGCAGCAATGAGAATAATCTGGAAGATGTAGGATCTTTTCATTCCAAAGAGGAAGAAAGATTTTAGGGGGAGAAAGAGGCGACCGTGGCTGACAATGGAAGTCAAGGACAGTATAAAACTAAAAGAGAAGGCGTATGACATAGCAAAGATTAGTGGAAAGCCAGAGGATTGGGAAGCTTTTAAAGAACAACAGAAGGTAACTAAAAAGGCAATTCCGGAAGTGGCTGCGCTGCCAAGCAGCTGCGGCTCGCCGGCAGTCCAGTCCGTCTTTTCCTTTTTTGTTTTCTTTTGTCTTGTTAGATGTATGTTGTAGTTTATTTTTAGTTGTTTACATATGGGTGGGAGTGGGGGTGGGGGAAACTTTTTTTAACCTCTTCCTTCAACAGGGGATGCGACTTTTTTCTTGTTGTATCTCCGTCTCCGTCTGCGCTGAGGCCTAATTTCGTGGAGCTGGCGGCCTCAATGGGAATTGACCTTGAGGCTCTGGTGGCAGGGCCTGTGGACTCACCTTCACGGAGCTGGCTGACTTCGGAGGCTGTGGTGGCGCTGTGGCTGCGGCCCGACTCCGGAGTTTCTGGCGCGGGCCCTGTGGACGGTAACATCGGGAGCTCGCAGAGCCCAGGTTGGTGACCGATTCCTGTGAGCTCCCGCAACAACAGCTTCGTCCGCTGGACTGGAGGGTGGCAGCTTCGTCCGCCCCAGGTCGTGGAGTTTGAACCGGCCCATTCGTGGAGCTTGGATTCGGCCGTGGGACTTACCATCACCCGGCGGGGGTGTCCAACATCGGAAGCCTGGATCGCCTCAACGCAGTGGGAGAACAAGCAAGGAAGAGATTAAGACTTTAAGACTTTTTGCCTTCCATCACAGCGAGGAGGTGCCTGGAGATTCACTGTGATGGATGTTTGTGTTAAACTGTGTTTATTGTGTGTTCAGTTGCTTTTATTTCCTGTCGTGACTGCAAGGTACGCAATTTCGTTCAAACTATAAATTTGAATGACAATAAAGGAAACTCTAACTCTAATACAGGGAGAAAAGATGAATTATGAAGCCAATAATATAAAAGAGGATAGCAAGAGTTTCTTCAGTTATATAAAGAGCAAGAAAGAGGCAAGAGTGGACGTTGGACCACTGGAGAATGATGCAGGAGAAGTGATAATGAGGAATAAAGAAATGGCAGAAGGAGTTGAATAACATTTTGCATCAGTCTTCACAGCAGAAGACAGCAGCAACGTACCTGAAATTCAAGAGCATCAAGGGGTAGAAGTTAGTGGAGTGGCTATTACTAGGGAGAAGGTGCTTGGAAAGCTGAAAGGGCTGAAGGTGGATATGTCACCTGGACCGGATGGACTGTACCCTAGGGTTCTGGAAAAGGTGGCTGTAGAGATTCTGGAGGCATTGATAGTGACATTTCAAGAATCACTAGAGTCATCTGGTTCCAGATGATTGAAAATTTGCCAATATTACCCCGCTGCACAAAAAGGGAGCTAGGCAGTATAGTGGGAACTATAGGCCAGTTAGTCTGACTTCATGGTTACGGAGTACTTAGAAGTTCACGATAAAATAGGCCAAAGTTAGCATGGCTTTGTGAAGGGGAGATCCTGCTTGACAAAATTTGCTGGAATTCTTTGAGGAAGTAAATAGCAGGACAGACAAAGGAGAGTCAGTAGATGCTGTTAACTTGGATTTTCAGAAAGCCTTTGATAAGGTGCCACACATTAGGCTGTTAAGGAAAATGAGAGCCCACGGTATGAAAGGGCAGATCCAAGCATGGATAGCAGGTTGGCTGGATGGCAGAAGACAAAGGGTGGCAATAAAGGGGGCTTTTTCTGGTTGGCTGCCAGTGACTAGTGGAGTTCCACAAAGGTCGCTGATCGGGTTGCTACTCTTCATATTGTATATTAAACGCTCTGCATAGGAGCACCGCAAGGCAGCGTACTCTCTCCTCTCCTCTACTCTTTCTACACCAACGACTGAACCTCCACAGACACCTCTGTCAAGCTTCTCAAGTTTGCGGATGACACAACCCTGATTGGACTGATCTAGGATGGGGCTGAATTTGCCTAAAGACAGGAAGTGTCACAGCTGGCGTCCTGGTGCTCGCAACAACCTAGAGCTCAATGCTCTTAAGACAGTGGAATTAATTGTAGACTTTAGGAGAGCTCCTCCTCCCTTCATCCCACTCACCATCAACAACACCACAGTCACATCTGTGAAGTCTTTTAAGTTCCTGGGAACCATCATCTCCAAGGACCTTAAGTGGGGGGCTACCATCGACTCCACAGTCAAAATGGCACACACAGGATGTACATCCTGCGGCAGCTGAGGAAGCACAATCTGCCACAGGCAATGATGGTCCAATTCTACACGGCCATCATAGAGTCTGTTCTCACCTTCTCCATCATGGTTCAGGTTTGGCTCAGCCACCAAGCACGACACCTGGAGGCTGCAGCGAATCGTCTGATCACAGAGAAGATTATTGGCTGCAACCTTCCCTCCATTGATGAACTGTACACTGCAAGGGCCAGGGAGCGAGCGGGCAAGATCATCTCTGACCCCTCTCATCCTGGCCACAAACTCTTTGAATCACTTCCCTCTGGAAGGCGACTCCGGACTGTCAAAGCTGCCACAGCCAGACATAAAAACAGTTTTTATCCACGAGTAGTTGCTCTACTCAACAGCCACAAATCTGTAGCCTCTCTTTGATCTGGTATTTTGTTGGTTCACATGCTTGATCAATGGTGTTTTATCATTAATGTCATTATTATTAATGTTTAGTGTTTTCGGAGTCATTCATAACTGTCACTGTATGTCATGTTGTTACTTGTGGGTGGAGCACCGAGGCAAATTCCTTGTATGTGAATACTTGGCCAATAAACTTACTTACTTAATGATTTGGATGAGAGGATTGAAGCCTTTGTGGCAAAGTTTGTGGATGATACAAAAATAGGTGGAGGGGCAGGTAGTGAAGAGAAAGCAGGGACTCTGCAGAAGGACTTGGACAGGCTGGGAGAGTGGGCAGAGAAGTGGCAGATGGAATACAGTGTAGCAAAGTGTGGAGTCATGCAATTTGGTAGTAGGAATAAAGGTGTAGACTATTTTCTAAATGGGGCGAGAATCCAGAAATCAGAGGTGCAAAGGGACTTGGTGCAGGATTCCCAAAAAGTTAATCTGCAAGTCGAATAAGTAATAAAGAAAGCAAACTCTACGCTAGCATTTATTTCAAGAGGGCTTTATTACAAAAATAGGGATGGAATGTTGAGGCCCTATAAGGCCACATTTGGAATATTGTGAGCAATTTTGGGTACAATAGCTGAGGAAGGATGTTCTGGCTTTGAAGAGGGTCCAGAGGAGGTTTACAAGAATGATCCCAGGAATTAGTAGGTTAACCTGTGATGAGCATTTGTCGGCACTGGGCCTGTACTTGCTGGAGTTTAGAAGAATGAGGGGGGGGGGGGGGATCTCATTTAAACATACAGAATAGCAAAAGGCTTGGATAGAGTGGATGGGGAGAGGATGTTGCCACTAGTGGGAGAGTCTAGGACTCGAGGTCATAGCGTCAAGAATTAAAGGACGTTATTTGAGGAGAAATGTATTTAGTCAGAGGGTGGTGAATCTGGTCATTCTTTGCCACATAGGTTTGGAGTCCAAGTCAGTGAATATATTTTACGGCAGAGATAGATTCTTGATTAGTACAGGTGTTAGAGGTAATGGGGAGAAGGCAGGAGAATGGGGTTGGGAGGGGGAGATAGATCATCCATGATTGAATGGTGGAGTAGACTTGATGGGCCGAATGGCCTAATTCTACTCCTAACCCTTTGACCAAAGCCAGCAGCACATACCAAGCACCTACCACCCTCTCTTTAAAAAAAAAATGTTGCGCACGTCTCCTTTAGAATTTACCCTCTCACCTTAAAGCTATGCCCCTCTACTATTTGATTTTTCCATCCTAGGAAAAAGGTTCAGACTGTCTACCTTATGTATGTCTCGCACAATGTTACACACTTCCATCATGTCTCTCCACAACCTCTGACTTTCCAGAGTAAACCATCCAAATCTGTCCAACCTCTCCCTGTAGCTATTATCCCCTAGTCCGAGCATCATTCTGATAAACCACTTATGCCCCTTTTTCCAAAGCCTTCACATCCTTCCTGTGATGAGGGCGACCAGAACTGCACACAACACTCCAAATGTGGCCTCACCAAAGTCCCATAAATGTGCATACTGACTCTTATACTCAATGCCCCGACCTATAAACGCAAGCATACCATGTGCCTTCTTTACCACCATACGCAAGACTTTCTATTTTCAGAAAAAGAATCGCGCCCAAACCATGGCAACATATTACAAAGTGCTAATTGCAGCAACTGTAGCTGATGTCTCTGTACAAAGGTCACAGGAGCACGTTACAACATAAGGCATGAGATTTTTCAGATTCCTTTTCTCATGTAAATGTGAATCTACTAATGATTTAAGATTTTAATGCAAAAAAATCTAATATAGTGACAACAAATTCTGACTTACTCAGTCTCTGTAAACCATTATACCCAACGTTAATTGACTAATTCATGGTATTCAGACATATAAAGAGCAAGTTCCCAGCAATAAGCATGAAATTTCACTTGTCCAACCATTGCAAATCGGTGAGCCCTGCAAATAGAAACATAGAAACATAGAAAATAGGTGCAGGAGTAGGCCATTTCGCCCTTCGAGCCTGCACCGCCATTCAATATGATCATGGCTGATCAAATGGCAAGAGTTACATAATTTTGCATAGTACACAACACCCAAGTGGGCATTCTTCAAGACCGGTCAGTTCTTGCAGGAATTTTTTTATAGATGGTCAATGTTGAATATAATAAACCTACATAGTCAATGAACAGTGATAGTGACACGTAGCAGGGACAATAGTTGTTATGCTGTTCCCAGGCCCACAAGTGCCAATCATTTTTACCGCTGAAATCCTCAATGAGTTGATAGATGAGACAAACCTTCTGGCACTGACTTCCTGCAAACCTCCCACAGGCTTACATATATCTCTTTGCTGGCTTCAAAGTAATACTGGAGATAGCACTGATTATTGAATGAGTGCTGACATATTATCGACTGTGCTTTACACTATGCTGTTACATCGTCTTCTCCTTTTCATATAAAGTGCTACTTTATTATGTTACATTTAGGACCATAACCCACTGCTGTATTCAAACTGAATTTGCCATCACTTTGGTGATGTTCCTTGCAATGTTCTGCCTCGCGGCGTTCCAACAAATGACGAAAAGAATGTTTCAATATTCTCTTTAACTGGCTTTGTTATCGGTCCCCATTTGTAAATGAGCTGATCTGAAAACTCCACTGCCTACAATCTGCAATCACCATTTAACCATGTTTATCAACCTATCTTGCCCATGAATGCACTGCTAATTTGGTGTGGTTGACAATTTTTGTTCCTATGCTCAATATCACACATGGCTTCACCTCTCCCTAAACTCATTCCAAAACTCTACATTCCTTCCACCCTGACTTCATATGGACCCACAGTTCCCTATATCCTGCTACTGGCACCAATAGCTGACTCGGCTCCAAGGCTTGCCGTTCTCGGTATGTCTCCATCTTTCCACGTCTCCCTCCTCCTTTACAGCACTCCTTAAAAAAAACTTTTTTGACCAGAAATTATGTATTTCTTCGAATAACTATAATTTTGCTTAATAAAGCTCTTGCAAACCATGTTCCACAAATTAATACAGCAAATACAAATTTGGATAGGAACATCAGTATCAACGTAAGCGGTTCGTCACCTAGCCAGCCCTCACATCCGTAGGTACTCGGGGCATCAGGTAAGTCGGGACGTTTTTTCAGCATGTTGAAAAATGTCCACTAGTAAACAAATAGCCCCGAGTACCTACGGCTGGCATAACGAGCCGCTACGCTATATCCACGGACTCCTATGGACTCATTACGAAAATTCTGCGAGTTTGAAAACTCGGGAGAATTTGTGAATAACTCAGCAGAATTTGTGAATAACTCGGAAAAGTGGGACAGGCCCTTGACTCAAGCATTTTGTGTCTATCAAAAGGAGCGAGTCTAACTATTGTTGGCATTCCATGGTGGACTTGATGAATGTAATGTCATTGACCAGAAACTCAGTCATATAAATAATGCAAGTGCAAGAGCAGGTCAGAGGTTTGGAGTTCTGCACTGAGTGACTCAGCTCCTGACAACTCGCCATTTACAAGGTATGTAAAAGGTGTGATGAAATACTCACCACTCGTGTGCCCGAGTGTCACTCCAACTATACTCAAGACACATAAACCATCCAGGACAGAGTATCTCTCATGATTACCACCCAACCGCTACCCCAAACACTCATTCCCTCCACTACAGGGTTGCACTGGCTGCACTGTATAGTACAGCAGTATTTCACCAAAACTACTCAGGTAGTGCAGTATTTAGACAATATTTAAACATACAGCACATTCGCCTTTTCAAATGGATGTCATAAGAGCATAAATTATAGGAGCAGAATTAGGCCATTCGGCCCATCAAGTCCACTCTGCCATTCAATCATGGCTGATCTAACTCTCCCTCCTAACCCCATTCTCCTGCCTTCTCCCCATTACCTCTGATACCAATCAAAAATCCATCTATCTCTGCCCTTATAATATCCACTGACTTGGCCTCCACAACCTTCTGTGGCAACGAATTCCACAGATTTACCACCCTCTGACTAAAGAAATTCCTCCTCATCTCCTTCCTAAAAGAATGTCCGTTAATTATGAGGCTATGACCTCTCGTCCTAGACTCTCCCACTAGTGGAAACATCCTCTCCACATCCACTCTATCCAAGCCTTTCATTATTCTGTGCGTTTCAATGAGGGTCCGCCTCCAGCGAGTACAGGCCCATTGCCATGAAGAAGGGCAGGATGTGAAGAAGTGGGGGGGAGCATGATCAGTATCTCAACCCAACATTTAACTCTAATGTCTGAAGGTCTGTATTTTATTGAAGCCTGGTGATGCATTCCTATAATCACAACTCTGGGAGATAAAGAAAATGCTTAAATTGGATTCAGTGGGCTTTCAGTGTGCTGAGATAAAAGCAAAATAAATTATTTACAGAATTTAGTATTGGTGATATTTGCACAAAAAAAGCTGCAGTATTTCAAAGCATTCATTTAAATATTTCAACCGAGCAAAATGCTTCAACTGCAAATTTGAAAAGCTCACTGTTTCTTTTATTTGGACCAGCTATCGTGACGCAAGTTTATTAAGAATAAACCACAGGCTGCGCCACAGCTTGCAGTCAGTATCTGAAATATTTCTTCCAGTGTTACAAGATATACCGACTAATTTGCTAACATCATCATGTGACAAGTTTCTTGGCTACAAAGAAATTACGAATTAATTTAGAACAAAAAAATGCACATCAATTCATCCAGGTTTTCCGTCAACTAATTTTGTTTTATCCTGCCAAGTACAAATTGTTGATTTGGTTGGATACTCTTTATCCAAAATGTTTCATTTTTCCACGGATCAAAGCTAGATTCTACATTCGTTGAGCAGAAAAAATAGATTTAATGGGTACAAAAATGTTGCTGCCTCACATTTTTACAAGCGGTGATAAGACAGGAGGTGTGTAGTTCGCTTCATGCTCCCATGACCCACCAATATAACTTGACCAACATCAGCACAAGATCTGTGCCCAGCCCCTGGCGATCCAGATGGCAAGACACATCAGACAGCATTGCTGGGAATCACCTGCCATTTTAACATCAAACCACACAGTTTCAACCCCACTGCTGACCGCTGTATCCCACAGGAGAACCGAGTATAATCAGAGATTTCCTGTTGTTTTGTTCTACTACAAAGGACCAGTAAACAAGTCTCACAGGTGAACAGAAGATCCCCAAGATCCTGATGAATAAAAAGTTGGTAGACATCTCAAGATGAAAACAGAAAAAACGGAAATATAAAAACTGAAGCAGTAAATATTAGTCAGGCAGCATCTTTAGCCAGTATAACAGAATTAAATCGAAACAAGGAACTGCAGATGCTGGCTTAAAAATATAAGTGCTGAAAAAACTCAGCGAGTCAGGCAGCATCTTTGGAGAACTTAGGGCAGGTGACATTTCTTCAGGCTGATTGTGGGTGGAGCGGAGTGGAGAGAAAGCTGGAAGAGAGGAGGATTTGGACAAACAGATGGGTGACACATAGTGTTGGAGTAGCCCAACCCAAAACGTCACCCATCCTTTTCAGTCACTTTGTGTCTATCTCAGGGGCAGGTCAAAACCTAGCAAGTAATAGGTGGATTCGGATGAGGGTTGTTATTGAAAGGAAGATGCTTGGACAAAGGCCAAAGATTAAATGACAGAAGGTGCGAGAAATAGTGGTTGAAGACTTGTGAATTCTTCATTACAGAATTAAAGTTGAAGTCCCTTCAACAGAATAATAGACAGGATATCCCCCATGGCAAATCTACACGTGTGTTTCAAACATGAGGTCAGATGGATTGTCCATGTCCGTGGATTGTCAACTTGATGGAGAAGCTTGTGTGGACCTGAGATCCTGAGAGCGATGCCGTCTGGAGCTGTGCTCCTGGTAGGGCCACCCATGGCAGTAAGGTCGAGGGGGAGGTCTCTGACAAAGAGCAATCCAACCAAGACCTCAATGGTGGAACAGGCGGAGGACGATGGCTGACCTTAGCGGAGCGTCACAATGGCTGAGATGGCAGATGAAGGCTGCAGCAGAAAAGGGTCTCCGGTTGTCTTCCACTCCGTGCCACTGGATCCTGAACCAGATCTGACAAGGACCATGGGGTGGTTGGCTGTGCACCAGTCTCCCCACGTTAAACAAAGTCACGCACAGGCGTCCTCCATATAGGGAATAGCACCCTGGAGACACCCATGGTCAGCCATGACCAAAGGGGGCCTAAGAAGAAGACATGCATCAGCAATTTTATATTCATTGCACCAATGCCAATCAATAGTTCTAAAGATGTTTGGGTAGAAGCATCAGTACTGATGACCATGAATTACTACAGGCTGGGGTTTGGGGGTAGAATTAAAGGCCATTCTTCCATTAAACGTTAGCTGATCCACCAAAAACAACCTGCTTGCATCCTTGTAATTGAGGATGCCCAATTAAAGACTGAAATCCTTAACTTCTGCTACTAGTTCACCGTTCTCAGGATAATTCCACTTCACTTTTGTACTCCACATGAAGTGCAGACTTCCACAAATTAAAAAAAATAATAATAAATTAAAACTTAATTTTTTTTTCCCCAAATACTAATTTTTTAGTGATCGGTTTGCTTGGAACCATCATCTCCAGGGACCTTAAATGGGGAGGCCACCATCGACTCCACAGTCAAAAAGGCTCAAGAGGATGTACTTCCTGCGGCAGCTAAGAAAACACAATCTGCCACAGGCAATGATGGTCCAGTTTTATACGGCCATCGTAGAGTCTGCCCTCACCTTCTCCATCATGGTCTGGTTTGGCTCAGCCACCAAGCACGACATCCGGAGGCTGCAGCGCAACGTTCGATCAGCTGAGAAGGTTGTTGGCTGCAACCTTCCCCCCATTGACAACTATACACTGCAAGGGCCAGGAAGCGAGTGGGTAAGATCATCTCTGACCCCTCTCACCCTGGCCACAAATTCTTTGAAGCCCTTCCCTCTGGAAGGCGACTCCGGACTGTCAAAGCCGCCACAGCCAGACATAAAAACAGCTTTGTCCACGAGCAGTAGCTCTACTCAATAACCAAACGTTTGTAGCCTCCTTTTGCTCTGGTATTTTATTTCATCCACATGTTTTATTCTTAATGTTTTATTCTTAATGTTTTATGTTTTATTCTTAATGGTTTACTGTATGTCGTGCTGTTACTTGTGAGCGGAGCATCAAGGCAATTCCTTGTATGTGTACATTTTTGGCCAATAAACGTATTCATTCATTCATTCATGAATGTGCCGGGATTGCTGGGGTGGCATGGACTTGGTGGCTGTATATCGTGTTGTAACTTGCGAGCAAAGCACCAAGGTACGTTCCTTGTATGTGGACATACTTGGCTAATAAATTAATTTAATTCAATTCAATGTTTTAGATGTTCACATTCACACTGGGGAGTATCTGGGCGAGCCACGTGTCCTGGCTAGCGGGGCCTGCCCTCCAGCAGGTCCGGCTTGCCCATTGCGGACCGAGGACTCGCTCTCCGAGGATGGAGGACTTCACAAGTTCCTAAGTTATAGGAGTAGAATTAGGCCATTTGGCCCATCGAGTCTCCACGGCCATTCAATCATGGCTGATCTCTGCCTCCTCATCCCATTTTCCTACCTTCTCGCCATAACTCTTGACACCTGTTCTAATCAAGCTTGTCTATCTCTGCCTTAAAACTATCCACTAACGGCCTCCACAGCCCTCTGTGGCAATGAGTTCCACAGATTAACTACCCTCTGACTAAAGTAGTTGCCCACCGTGGATTCCGAACACAGCGCTGAGCCACTAGGGTCGACGGGACCCACGCCGCTGAGAGCCAGGAGGGACCCGCAAGCAACCTTTAAGAGCGTAGATGGGCCGTTGAGAACTTGTCTATCATTTCTATCTTTTCTGCGCCATCCTCACAGTGTCTTCAAATACGTTTCAAAATGTGGTCCCGGAATTGGGTGCAATTCTCCAGCTGTGGCTGAACCATAATTTTATGGAGGCTTAATATAACTTCACACTCCATAGCTCAATTTGGAAAGTTTTGAAAAGAAAAACTGCTTTCTCAGCCTCCTCCAACCACCATCTAAAATATTATTCTTTAGTCTAAACTGCCTTCTCTTCAAGTTCCCAACAAAGATATCACTTCACAACTTTTTGTGTTAAACTTTATTTCTTAGACTGAATCCATTCCACCAATGCATGTCTATTACTACCATGTTCAATAGTTAAAATTAGTGTCTAAACCTTAGCTTCAATTTATTAACATTAATCAGTGGCCTTGCACTGTCCTCAAGAGACAACCTTCACAAACCTTCTGCCACTTTAAACAAATATTCACCACAACTCCGTTTCCTGTATCGGTTCATTTAATATGCAAGATATCACTTCCCCTCTTATTCTAATTCGTTTCAATTCTGGTAAATGATTGTAGTACTTCTATCAATTGTCTCATAATGGTAAATGCACATATCAACCATCTGTTATGTCATATAGGTTATTTACACATGATTTGTCTCAAATAAATCCATGCAAGTTTTATTTTCATAACTCACACTTATCCAGGGAAGCATTGATTCTGTCCTAGGCAATCGCATCAAGCAGTTTACTGCCAAAGGATGCCACTGGGAACGCTGGAGATGTACTTGCGGGTTAATCTTTGTAAGACATTTTGGTCAAGGCTTCATAACTAACAATTAAAGTCATAGAGACATAGATACAGTGTGGAAAACAGGCCCTTCAGCCCTACTTGCCCACCGGCTAACATGTTCCAGCTACACTAGTCCCACCTGCCTGTGCTTGTTCCATATCCCTCCAAACCTGTCCTATCCATATACCTGCTAACTGTTTCTTAAACATTGGGATAGTCCCAGCCTCAACTACCTCATTGGGCAGCTTGTTCCATACACCCACCACACTTGGTGTGAAAAAGTTATCCCTCAGATTCCTATTAATTTTTTCCCCCTTCACTTGAACCTATGTCCCAAGGTCCTTGATTCCCCTACTCTGTGCAAAAGACTCTACCCGATCTATTCCTCTCATGATTTTGCACACCTCCATAAGATCTCTCCTCATCCTCCTGTGCTCCAAGGAATAGAGACCAAGCCTACTCAACCTTCTGCAAGATTCTGCAATCTTCTGGCACCAATCCTATTTCTCAGGAAAGCATTGCCCACAGCCCTCCAACAAAGCACGCACATGCTTTTAATTGTCACATGTTCCTCATGGTGAATAATTAGACAGCACGGGCATCTTTCAAGAGGATGTTTCCACTAGAGGGAGAATCTAGGAAAAGATTTAGTAGCCTCAGAATAAAAGGATGCAGAAAGGAGATGAGGTGGAATTTCTTTTTCAGAGGGTGGTGCTGTGGAATTCATTGCCACAGACGGCTGCGGAAGCCAAGGCAATGGATATTTTTAAGGTGGAGATTGATTGATTCTTGAATAGTGCAGATATTAGGGGTTATGGGGAGAAGACAGGAGAATGGGGTTGAGAGGGAAAGATAGATCAGTCAGGATTGAATGGCGGAGTAGACTTGATGGGCTGAATGGCATAATTCTGCCCCTCTCACTTATGAACATATCCAAAGTCAAAGTCAATTTTATTCGTCACATGCACCCGAATGTGCAGTGAAATTAATTTTCCAGCGGCGATACACTTAAAAAAGAACACACAACACACAATAGAATTTAACACAACATCCACCACAGCATTCTTCACTGTGGTGGAAGGCAACAAAGTCCAGCCTGTCCTCCTCCATTGTTCATCCGTGGTCGGGGCCATGAACCCTCTGCAGTCGCCGCTACGGACGGCCGGATGTACAGGCCCCCTCGCCGGGATGATCCAAACTCCGACGTTGGGACAGTCAAACACATTCCGTGGCTTGGAGTGCCCGAATTGGCACTTTCCTACTGGAGACCGCGGCTTCATGATGTTATAGGCCGCAGGCCGGCGGTCGGAGCTCTTCTCCGCCGATCCCCGGCAAGGAATCCCAGGCTCCGGATGGTAAGTCCATGCCATGCCCGCGGCTCAAACCACAGCCCCATGATGTCAAAGTCTCCAGGCCAGCGAATCGAAGTACTCCTTTCTGGCGAACCTGGCAAGGGTTCTCTCGCTCCGCGATGGGAAAGTCCACGCTGCTCAACTCCGGGGAAGGCCGCTCCAAACCATGCTGTTAGGCCGCGAGGGAGGCAACATGGAAAAAGTCGCCTCTCCGTCGAGCTGGCGACCGAAAGCGGTTTCTCCCTTTCTCCCCACCACCCCCACAAGACACACCAAGAGACACCTAAACTAACATTTAGACACACTAAAAAAACAAAAAAAAAGTCGAGATAACGAACACGCTGCTGGCAGGGCAGCCGACTCGCAGCTGCCCCATCCACAGTCAGACTGTCTATGGATTTGTTAACTGGACATTGTGAATGCTTGCGTGCTGAAGTTGTCAACTAATTTTTCTAAGCAGGCAAATCCCCAGGTAAAATCTTATATCAGTCATTTAATTGCGAGGTTTCCCATAAAATGTGGATAATATAGAGATAGATTTTGTCAAAGCAAAGCGAAACTGGCTAAATTACCTAAGATTAGATCCCAGATGATACAGTAATGGCCTAAAAATATCACTGAAGTGACTGGCTATCACTGAAGTGACAGTCTATCACTTCTCACTAACACTTTATTTGCAACAGATAAGCTAGAGCAGGAATTTTAATCCTTCTATTTTACCATATTTGGGAGGTGTCCACACCACAACATAATAACTGTATGGAGATCCATAGATGTTGATGGACCAAAGTCTCCCTAGACCGACAACTTATTAAGGGAGGATTAAGAGAATTTCAACATAGATTTGGATATGAAGCTGACACAGAATCAGTTGCCTATTTTTGTGCCACCCACTCCTTGCCACCACTACCCCACCTCATCTCCTGCAGTTCTGGGTGGACCCCTGACCCATGTCTCCCGTATTGTGCATAGTTCTTCTCTTATTCCCACCCGCTACTACTCAGGCAGAACAGGGATAGATGTCCCCTGGTCCTCACCTTTCACCACCAACCTCCGAGTCCAACACATCGTTCTCCAGCATTTCTGCCACCCTCAACCTCATGCCCACCATGAGTCACATCTTCCCATCCTAACCCCTTTGTGCTTTCCTCAGAGCCCTGTCCCTTTGCCACTCCCTGGTTCACTCATGCCTACGTTCTGCGGCCTAAAAGCCTGTCCGTTTTTTCCTATCTTTTTTTTATTTTTGGGATTTGTTTTGGGGATTCTTTGTTTTTTCTATGTGGGGGAGGGGGGAGGGGTAAGGGGAAAACCGCTTCCCAGTCGCTTCCTGGCGAGGATACGACTATTTCTCCGAGCAGCGTCCTCGCCCCCCACTTCGCGGCCTACCATATGGACTGGCGCGGCCTTTTCTACCGGAGACCAGACCAGAGCTTCGGCAGCGGCGATGCGGTGCTGGATTCACTGTGGACCGGGCGTTATCTACTTGGATCGCCGTATGAAGCTCTGGAGCGTTGGCCCGCTGCAGCAACATCGCGGAGCTGTGGTTCTCGGAGCACCCAGTGCGAGTCCTGGCGCCCTTTGCCGAGGGCCGCCAGCGTTGAACCTCCGCCCGGCGCGGCCGGGGGACGTCGGGAGCTGCGGACTCCGGTGGGAAGCGGCTGATTTGAAGTTCCAAGCCGTTGAGGTTGGCCTCCCGATCCGACGTCGGAGTGCCAACATCCCGGCGAGCGGGCCTTGGCGGCGGGCTGCCCGTAACGACAACTGCGAAGCGCTCCGGAGGCCCTGACCACGGGTGAACATCAGAGGAAGAGGCTGACTTGGGTGCCTTCCATCACAGTGGGAAACATTTGAATTCTGCATGAGGGGATGTTTTACGTTGAACTCTATCGTGTGTTGTGTTCCTTATTTTATTGTATGGCTGTATGGTGACCACATTTCACTGTGACAAATAAATGTATCTTGTATCTTGTACCCAACACTCCCCCTCCCAAGGTACTTTCCCCTGCAACTGCGGGGGATGCAACATCTGTCCCTATTCCACCTCCTGAACCTCCATTCAGGGGCCCAAACAGCCCTTCCAGGTGAGACAGAGATTTACTTGCACTTCCTCCATTGCGCTTCACTGCTCTTGACATGGCCTCCTCTGCATGGGCAAGACCAAGCGTAGACTAGGCAACTGTTTCACTCTGTCCGCCAGATCCTGCTAAATTCCGAGTTGCTAGCCATTTTAACTCCACTTCCCATTCCCATACTGACATTTCTATCCCTGCTTCCTCCACATGCAAGCAAAAGAACAGCACCTCATATTCCACTTGGGGAGCTTGCAACCTCATTGTATTCTCCCATTTCAGGTAACCCACCCCCCCCCCCACATACCCACCTTTCTTTCTTTCCACTTCCCCCATCCACATCGCTGAATTCCTTTCACCTCCATCTTTTCATCGCCCATCTCTCCCTATGAGACACCGTTCTATTCTTCCTCCATCTGCAATTACCATCTCCATCCGTCTGCAATCACCCCTCCCCACCTGGATCTAACCTTTCACTTGCCAGTTCTTGCCTCACCCATTTCCCCTCACCCTTTTCCCCTCCCTTCCACGAAGAAGAGTCCTGACCTGAAACATTCACAACTTCAGGTCTGGAGCAGAATTAGGCCATTCGGCCCATCAAGTCTAGGCCAGTCAATCATGGCTGAACTATCTTTCCCTCTCAATGGCATTCTCCTGCCTTGTCCACATAACCCCCAACACCCTTACTTCTTCTTCGAGTCCGTTGCAATCTCAGATGTCGTTCTGTCAGTATCTGGTGCAGGTCACAGCTGGTCGGGTCGGTTCAGTCAGGTCCTGGGGGCTGCACTGGGGGGGGGCGTCGTCACACCCTTACTAATCAAAGTAGTAATCAAACATTGTCTGCCATTTTCACTTCCACCAATGCTGTCTGGCCCACTGTGTTCCTCAAAATACTCTAAATAGAAATTGTTTTTTTGCTGTGTGAACAAGTATCCAGTTTCAACATTTACACCATGTTTTAAGCGTATTTTGTGAAGCAATTTTTTCAGAAACAACAGGCAGTAAGAAAACGTAGAGTGTGCATGGAATTGGTAACATTGTTTCATGGTGTTAGAAATGATAACACGTATTGATTGAAAATAGCTGTGCAAGGGTTACCAATGCCGGGACAAGTCCAACTTTAAACTGAAACTTATCCAAAGGAGAACAAGAAGATTCTGGGTTAGCTACACCGTTAGAGGAAGGAGAAAAGAATCCCTGTATCCCTGTAGCAAATGTTTTTTCTCTCTAGCATAAAATCGAATGTTGGATGCAAAAATGAAAATGATTGGAATTTATGAACATCAAGATAAGTTTATTCGTCACATACGCATACGAGATGTGCAGTGAAATGAAAAGTGGCAATGCTCGCGGATTGTGCAACAAAACTACAAAACAGAATGGAACAGAATCAGAATTACATATTTGTGGGAGAAAATAAAAAGAAGAAACAGCAATTTAAAAAGACATCACACAACAGTAAATTGGTACAGTAAAGTTAGTCCCTGGTGAGATAGGAGTTTACCGTCCTAATGGCCTCTGGGAAGAAACTCCTTCTCATCCTCACTGTTTTCACAGCATGGCAACGGAGGCATTTGCCTGACCGTAGCAGCTGGAACAGTGTTGCTGGGGTGGAAGGGGTCCCCCATGATCTTGCTGGCTCTGGATCTGCACCTTCTGATATACAGTTCCAGCAGGGGGGGCGAGTATAGTTCCCATAATGCGTTCGGCCAAATGCACTACTCTCTGCAGAGCTTTCTTGTCCTGGGCAGAGCAGTTCCCAAACCAATTTGTGATGTATCCAGTCAAGATGTTTTCCACAGCCGCTGAGTAGAAGCACTGGAGGATCCTCAGTGACACTCCGAATTTCCTCAATTGCCTGAGGTGGTAAAGGCGCTGCCTTGCCTTACTCACGAGTGCTGCAGCGTGTGATGTCCATGTCAGATCCTCTGAGATGTGGACTCCCAGGTATATAAAGCAGCTCACCCTATCCACAGTATCCCCATTTATCTTCAATGGTGTGTACGTCCTCGGATGTAGTGCCCTCCTAAAGTCCATGATCAGCTCCTTAGGAGGGCACAACTTCCGAGGACGTACACGCCTTTGCAGATAAATTCCAGGTGAGAAGCAGGCTGTGGGCCCCCAGCAGGACCAAAAGTAAGACCTGTCAAAGGGCAGGTGAGCTTCTAGCAAGCCAACTGGCATCCACACTTCAGTAGAAGTTGCGATCACTGTCGTACACAGCATTGTAAGGAATGATGATAAAGCACACACACCAAAATCCTATACTTCCAGCGGCGGATGTCCGCAGGAACTGGAGGATGAGATGTGTGGTGCGTCCGTCAACGTTCCCGTCAGACACCAGCGCCACTGGTGATTTTCAATGATGATGATGACTTACACCTCGGACATTCCTTCTTCTCCCTGCTCCCATCAAGCAGAAAATACAAAAGCTTGAAAGGACAGATTTAGGAACAGCTTCTTCCCCACTATAATCAGACAATGGATAACAGTCATCTTCAGTTAAGGTTGTAATCTCCTCATTGTTAAACTCCCAACCTTCCTCATTGTGGCCCTTTCACATTTTATTTCTGAACTTTCCCTGTAATGCTTTAACACTATATTCTGTACTCCGGTATTTTTCTTTTGCACCACCCGCTACACTTGTGTATGGTTTGAGTGTTCGCATGGATAGTATGATTTGACTGGATTGCATGAAGACAAAGTTTTTCACTGCATCTAGGTACATGTGACAATAATAGACCAAAACCAATCAAAGCTTCCATGACTGATCTCATTCCAACACCGTCTCAGATCAGGCAAGGTTGTGTCATGACACCAACCTTCCTCTCATTCCTTTATAGAAACATAGAAAAATAGGTGCCATTCGGCCCTTCAGGCCAGCACCGCCATTCAATATGATCATGGCTCAGTGGGTCAAGAACAGTCTGAAGAAATTCCACATCACCTCGAGCAACTGGGAGCACATTGCACTGGACAGGAGCTCCTGGAGGAAATCCGTGCAGGAAGGAGCTGCACGTCACGAAATGGAGCTACGCCGTGTCGCAGAGACAAAGCGACAGCAGCGTAAGGAGAGAGAGAAGGGGGCTCGACGACTACCAACGCCGCCAGTCTCCACTGCCCACGTTGCACCAAGGTCTGTGGATCGCGGATCGGCCTCTACAGACATCTGCAGACCCACAAGTAGATGACCCTATGGAGAGGACAATCATACTCGTTTCGAGTGACCGCCGATGACGGCTGATCATCAAAAATCAGTACCCCATTCCTGCTTTTCCCCCCATATCCCTTGATTCCTTTAGCCCTAAGAACTAAATTAACTCTCTTTTGAAACATCCAGTGAATTGGCTTCCACTGCCGTCTGTGGTAGAGAATTCCACAGATTCACAACTCTCTGGGTGAAAAAGGTTTTTCCTCATCTCAGTTCTAAATGTCCTAACCCTTATACTTAAACTGTGACACTTAGTTCTGTACTCCCTTTCCTGCATCTAGCCTGTCCAATCCTTTAAGAATGTTATATGTTTCTATAAGATCCTCTCTCATCCTTCTAAATTCCAGTGAATACAAGCCCAGCCGACCTATTCTTTCATCATATGTCAGTCTCACCATCCCGGTGAACCTACACTGACTGGTCCTCCATTATGTTGGCTGCTTTCCCAATTAACCTGGTGAACCTACACTGTACTCCCTCAATAGCAATAATGTCCTTCCTCAAATTCGGAGACTGAAATTGCACACAATACTCCACGTGCAGTCTCACCAGGGCCTTGTACAACTGCAGTAAGACCTCCTTGATCCTAAACTCAAATCCTCTTGCAATGAAGGTCATTGCAACCTCACCTCGAACAAGCTGCAAGATACAGTGGGGCCAGTCTGTAGGACAAATGGCAAACTATTCAAGCTTCTTTGTTTCCACTTCAGAACCAAGGTCACACCAACTTCACACGAGAGTTACAAGTGCAGACAATTACACACAGTCAGATTCAAAGGCTGACCTTCAGGCAATTGTTGACTCGTGTACTAAAGTCTACAAGTAGATGGGCATTATACTAAAGATATGGAAGTCAACCCAGCACCACACCCTGAAAATCAAGATCCAGAGCAAGACCTTGAAACATATGGATCAGTTTCTATATCTTGGAAGTCACCACCTCTGTGAAGTCAACAAAAACGATGAAATTCACCACAGCGTCCACGCATTATTCAACCAAGTGAGGAAAAGTGCTTCAAAAATCAAAACCTCAAATCTGACGCCTGGCCTCCTGCATCCTTCAGAGAAATAGACTACTTCCAGCAAGCACCTCAGTGTAGAGTTATTACCCAATGCTGCCTCCGCGAAACAGACCAGATCTATTTGCAGGGCAGGTAAACAACATCAGCGTCCTCTTACCAGCCTGATCACATTCAACCATCTCAATTAAGTTGGCCACAGCATCTGCATGCCTGTGAATGGGCAATCCAGACACTAAAATAAGATATAAAGTGCAGGAGTAACTCAGTGGGTCAGGCAGCATCCGTGGAGAACATGGATAGGTGGCATTTTGGGTCGGGACCCTTCTTCAGACATGTTCTGAACGTTCTTCGGACAGGTTATAGTTGGAGAGTTATAGAGTGATACAGTGTGGAAACCGGCCCTTCGGCCCAACTTGCCCACACCGGCCAACATGTCCCAGCTACACTACTCCCACCTGCCAGCATTTGGTCCATATCCCTCCAAACCTGTCCTATCCATGTACCTGTGTAACTGCTTCTTAAATGTTTGAATAGTGTCTGCCTCAACTACCTCCTCTGGCAGGTTGTTCCATATATCCACCACCCTTTGTGTGAAATGACCCCTCAGATTCCTATTACATCTTTTCCCCTTCGCATTAAACCTATATCCACTGGTCTGCGATTCACCTTCTCTGGGCTTTGGACTGTGCATCTACCCGATCTATTTCTCTCATGATCTTATAAGATCACCCCTCATCCTCCTGTGCTCCAAGGAATAGAGGCCTAGCCTACTCAATCTCTGCCTATAGCTCAGACCCTTTAGTACTGGCAACATCCTCGTAAATTCTCTCTGTACTCTTTCCAATTTGACAACATTTTTCCTATAACACGGTGCCCAGATCGGAACACAATACTCTAAATGTGGCCTCACTAACGTCTTATTCAACTGCAACATGACCTCCCAACTTCTATTCTCAATACTCTGGCAGATGAAGGCCAATGATACCAAAAGCCTTTTTGACCACCTGATCTACCTGAGACTCCACCTTCAGGGAACTATGCACCTGCACCTCTGCTCCAGAACACAACCCCGAGCCCTACCATTCACTGTACAGGTCCTTCCCATGTTAGACTTCCCAATAGGCTCTTCAAATGCTAAAACAAGACACAAAGTGCTGAAGGAACGTAGCGCATCAGGAAGCATCCCTGGAGAACATGGACAGGTGACGTTTCATGGGTCGGTGACGTTATACGTTGGGACCCTGCTTCGGGCAGATACTAAACCTTCATCAGACAGGTTCTTCAGATACTAAAACAAAACTCTGCTGTGACTCCTCTTCTTCCCTGGAGCATGGGAGAAATGTTTCAACGATACTCTGAGACTCTTATTGAAAATATATATCGTCACCGAATAATGGGAATCCTGCTCTGTGTCCAATCAACATGGAAAATTGGCATTTAGAAACAATGTGAGCAAGTATGCCTCTGCAATGGGGGCACGCAGTGGACAAAGTACACAGTAAACAACCCATCCATTCAATATCTGCAACAGAATCCGCAGAAGATGCATTTGATCCTTCAACTACATCAATGCCCAGATCACTTGAGTCAAAGCTAGTCAACCCAAACTCAAAGAATGCCCAAGAATAATCTTTGGCTTTGGAAGATGTACATTTTGTTTGGTTTCCCTGGAACAGACATCTTCATTGATTAATGGATAGAATCAAACACACATGCAGACATCGATTGTGGTTATAAATTTCTTCTTCGACACTTCCTGAAATATTACACAACAGGGTGATTTGTGTAACTCAGGAAATCATAAATAACGCGTGTCATATCAGACACTGTGGTTGATAATGGGTTATTAACTCCTCAACACAGCATTGATTCAGTTTATTTTTAGTTTTGTTTGTTACTCTTGGTTCCTGATTTTTAGAAGGTTTGCATGAATGACACATAGTGCAACTATCACTAATAACTCAGTCTGGAATTCTTCACCTTTTACACTGAAAGGATTGTGACACAGTTTCTTGCATTGAGAAACATACCTGTATTCTTGACAACAATGGATTTTGAACAGTGGGCCATGAAGTTGAAATTAATTCCTGCTTCTGTTTCCATAGATGCTGCCTCGTCTGTCGTGTAATTCCAACATTTTCTCTTCCTATGCCAATAGAAATGAACTTTTTTGTTTGTAATCTCCCTAAGTGGCAAACAGGTTGGAGATACAGAGAATTTACTAATTCAGTCAATCACCTGTGATTTGAAATTATTTGCAGTCTCCGTAACTTGTCAATCATTATTTCAACGAGCAAAGAGTCAGTTGTGGTGCAATTGGAGAAATTATGTCAAAATTGTGCAAAAGATTCTTCTTATTGAATACATATCACAATCACGATCAGTTTTATTCATCAGTTATATGCTAAACCAAGCAAGTAATTTCCCATAAATCGCACAAGAGAACCAGATCTGTCTGAAGTTAATGCCTCACTTATTTAGTTAAAACAAACTTGTACTTTACCAGACGGTATAATAGTAAGATTAAACGAGAACTTACCAAGTTCGAAGCTTGATCTTTATTTTATGAGGAGTTGCGGTGAGGGATTTCGTGAAGACCCCGCCAGCACGCATGCGCGACATTCTTCAAAGCAGCGGTGTGGAATCACAGAATGCACCATGACTGCAGATAGTAAGATTGATGACGTAGAACTTCCCAGTTGACCTTATGATAGAGGGTGGGAGCGGAGGGCACAAAATCCCTCACCGCAACTCCTCATAAAATAAAGATCAATCTTCGAACTTGGTAAGTTCTCGTTTAATCTTACTATTTTATTTCGGAGTCACGTGAGTGACTTTGTGAAGATTTCAAAGCTCTGCGATTTCACGCCCTGGACAATGTCCATGCTATCACACTGCCGCAATACTGATGGAGGAAGGTTGTAAATGCATTCCAGTCTGAACAGGCTGAAAAAATAATGCACATTTATTATCACAAATAATAACAAAGCAAAAGACCCCTAATTCGGGGACAAATCAGGCACGGAGCGGCTCCCAGCACGGCTTCCGCGAACGTTGTGGGGCGACCAGCGGCTTGTTGTAGAACCGCTGGAAGGTTGCTTCACTGGCCCAGCCCGCGGTGGCGAGAATGTGGTCCATGGGCACCTCCATGCCCCTCGCCGCTGATGTGGATGCAGCCCCGGTAGAGTGAGATTTAAAAATATTAGTAGCTACTCCTGCTGCACCCAACACCGCCCTGAGCCACCTGGCGATAGTCTGCACCGTCACCCGGTGATGTGGTTGTTTGTGGCTGATGAGGAGACCCTGCTCCATCTTCCGGATGGTTCGTGTTGTTCCGATGTAATGGCGGAGATGGGTGGGTATGCAAAGGGTGGCATCAGTGGGGTATGTCCAAAATTCCAACAGCAGCCCAAGAGACCCAGGTCTGTGCTGCTTCAGCAGGTCCTCTACAAAGAAAGTAACTTTAGCAGGGGTGGAGACCATGCTATCCAGCCGCAGCTTTTGTAAGGCCTGGACTCGTTGAGCTGTAGTCAGTGCCATTAACATCACCACTTTGAGGGTGAGCTTATCGAGTGGTAACTCTGTCATGGGGGACCAGCTCCTCAGCAGGGTCAACACTATCCCTACATCCCAGGTGATGTTGTATCTGGGTCGTGGAGGGTTGGTGTTGAACACTCCCCTCATGAATTTGGACACCAGGTGGTTTGAGCCTACACCCATGTCCAGGTATGAGGACAGCGCACTCCTGGCACTGTTGATGGCACTGTAGCTGAGGCCCTCATCGTAATGGAGGCCCACTAGGAATTCCAGGACATCAGGGATTGTGGTTGAGTTGTAGGTCGTGTTGGTACGGGAGCAGAAGGCCTCCCACTTCCTGACCTGGGTGAGGTACTGCCTCCTGGTTGATGCTTGGCACGACTGAGATGAGGTCCATGGCTCTGGGTAAGATGCCGGCCTTGATAAGCAGCCTCTTTAGAACCTGCAAGCCAACAGGTTTAGGTGACCATGGCACGGGTGACTTTCCCCCGTAACGGGGTTGGTAATCAATTTGGGGTTTTTATCAATTTGAACCCACGGACGTTTCAATATTTGGAGGACCACGGGTACCATGGCTGTGTAGGCCAGTCGGGTATGATCAAAATGCCTGTAGCAGAATCCAGTTGAATTTTCTGCATTACCCGACTGATGAGGCAGAATGAGGGAAATGCGTAGCAAAGCCATTGCCCCCAATGGAGAGAAAAAGCATCCATAGCTACTGCCCCAGGGTCTGGTTCCCAAGACACATACGTTGGTATCTGATGGTTCAACCTGGACGCAAAAAGGTCTATATCTGGTGTGCCAAATTTAGCTATAATTTCAGCAAATATTTGGGGGTTCAACATCCACTCGATGTTATCATTGAGCACTCGTGACCTGGTGTCCGCCACTGTGTTGAGCTTCCCTGGTAGATAGGTCGCTGTAATCCAAATATTTCTCTCAATGCACCAGTGCCAGATTGTGTTTGCCAATTCATCACAAGATAATGGCCTGATATGATTTATATAAGCCACCACCGTGGTGTTATCTATTTGGAGGCGGACATGTAAATGCTGTAAGTTAGTGCAGTATGCCCGCAGCCCATGGAAAGCCCCTGACATCTCCAGATAGTTGATCCCTTGTGTCTGGAGGAGGGTAGACTTGTGAGGGTCCCATCTGCCACCACAACTGGACGAGGTGTCAGTTGCACCCCAGCCTTGTGTGCTTGCATCAGTCTGGAGCACGAGTGATGGGTTGCTAGCAATGATGGGTTTGTGACACTCACTAATATTGTCAATCCACCATTGTAGCTCAGCTTTGGCACTTGGAGGGTCTGTCCCACTATAAGTATATCGTCCAAGTATGCCATGACGATATAATTCTGTTGCCGGAGGACTGCCAATATTGGTTTGACTATTTTGATAAATAGTCTGGGGGCTGTGGTTAAACCATTGGGTAAGGCTTTGTATTGCCATAACTGTCCCTTCCAGACATATTTTAGGAACTTCCTGTGAGATTCTGTGATGGGGACTGTATAGTATGCATCTTTTAAATCGATGCAGGCCATAAAGTACCCCTGGTAAAGCAGCTGCTTAGCTGTTTCAAAGGTTTCCATTTTGAAATGGGTATATTGTACAAAAGTGTTCAACTGGGTTAGGTCTATGATAATCCGACATCCACCATCTTTTTTGGTTGTTGTAAAGATGTTGGACACAAACTCAAGGGGTTCGTGTGTCGTTTTAGCTATCACCCCTTTGGCTGATAGCCGTAGAATTTCGGCATGTCCCTCCTTTATCTCTTGTTGAGAGAGCATAAATGTGCGCTGAGGTTCATGCTGTGTAGGGGGAAGTTCCCCATTAATAAATTCTATGACATAACCGTGAACACTTTGTAGAATAAACGTGTCTGTGGTTATTGCATCCCAAGCACCACGAAATGCCCGCAACTATCCCCCTACTTGTGAGGTTAGAATTGCTACGTTCTTAGACGAACCAGACCCCCTTACCTCCATGGTCAACAGCGTGTCTTGGTATATGGTGTTTTGGGGGGACGTTGTGTTGCTTGGTGTGGCTGTGGCCGCATCTTCCATGCGGGCCTCTGCAGGCCTTGTCCTAACAAAAAAGGCCTCTGCTGTTGGGGGACTGGAGGCGGATAGGTCCTTGGTGTCCTATCCGGCTGGCGAGGTTTCCAGGTAGAGTATGGCTGTTGCCGCTGGTATGGGTGTACTTCAGTGGGTGGTGGTTTCATAAGGCCCACGGTATTGGCCTCCTCGTCCATTTCTTTGACCTGTTTCGGCAGATCTTCCCCCGAACAGCTGATGAGGTGGTGGAGTGGTGGAGGTACGGCACAACCCTGCAAATTTCGGGTTGAGAGTGGGCCGGATCGAGCTCTTCCAAAGACAGTTTATTTCAAACTGCACATTGCAGAGAAGTGCCAGGGCATCGTGCTGGTCACGTTATCCCCATCGAGGGTCTGGGCATTTGCCGTAATGCCCGTCGACAGGGGTTTAAGGATTCGCTGGAGGCGTATGTCCTGCATCTTGGTGGTAGTGCTCAAAATCCCCAGATTTGGGCATTAACCGTGGGGACACTAAAGTTGATGCAGTTTGCTGGCGGCTTGAACCTGTCCATGGTTTCATTGACTACCTGACCCTGAAGCTGGTGTGTGGTCAGATAATTAATGGACCCCGCCAGTTTGGGGTGCAGCGGCTCCCCGGTGTGGGTGGCTGTGGCAAATCTCCCCACTACATTCAGCTTGCTCTGGATCTGCCGCCTCCGGCGTCCCTGGTTCTTCATCAAAATCCTGGCAACTTCTGGCACAGCTGGCTGGAGAAGACGAGATGCTGCGTGGTCTCCTGGCGTGGCTTGTGGAGGCCCGAGATTCCCGTTCATCCCGGTCCGTATCTCGCTGGACTAGTTGCTCCACCAAGAGGTTCAACCTTGCAATGCGACCGTCCCCACTACTCGCGGCGGACAAGCCAACTTCCCCAGGCTCTGCAATTTCTCTGGGGCTTCCACCAGTGGACCACACCTCCATAAGGTGCAGACTAGGATCCGGTGGTAGGTCGTCGTGGACACATGCTCCTGCAGGCCCATACGACTCCCGCACGGACACACCGCTAGTCGGCCTTCGAGCGGACTGTGGCGGTCCCCCTGCCTGGTAGGAAGGCAGTGGAGATGAGTTGGCGCCGGCCCCCGGTACCTGGCTCCCCGAAGTCCGTGCAGGCTTACCTCCACTTCTGCCCATAGATCTTCATGGAGGTGCATGGTCGGCAGCTCCCAGAGCTAAGCTGGTCGACCGTGTACTGCTGCCACCGGCGCCCTTGACCGCAGCCTGATGCAGCGTTGTGTCGGCAGCTCCTGCTCCTGCATAAGTTGGGCGCTGGTGTAGCAGATACGCCCAACTTCCGCTCCTTTTCCCCCGACCGTCCGGATGCTGCCGGTGTTTCTCGCAGCTCCGGTGAAAGTGACCGCTGGCCTGTAGGCATCCCGCGGCTCTTGGGAAGCTTCCCCTTCCCTTTTCCTTTTCCTTCCATGGCTTGTACCTGTAACCAACTTAAGGTTAGTGTACTTACCTTAGTGGCCTTTTTGAAGGAGCTGTGGAGAGAGCGCACTTCCCCCCCCAGCTTGTCACAGCAAATGCGAGCGACGATATGTCACGCATGCGTGCTGGCGGGGTCTTCACGAAGTCACTCACGTGACTCCGAAATAAAATGCACAATTATTATTCCTTAACTACAAAATATTTAATTCAAATTCATTTTTTTTGCTGCAAGAACGCATCAAAGCATCTGATGAACAGCATTCATGGCTCATCACATCTTCTGGACTTCATGCATAACAAAACATAGCCACGCCAAGTGCCGATGAATGAAGATGTATTTCCATTTATGTAGTCTATGCCACCATTGTTCTGATTGATCGCTCCATACATTACTCAGAAATCACAAAAAGGTCAGAGGTTTGCTTCTCTGGTTGACTCAAGGAATAAAATTGTTTTTTCTTGGTTCAAAATACTATTCCATTCTGAGATGGTAAATTATTTCCTTTAGTCAGGTGGATGAATCAGATATTTATTATTTAATTTCATGGATAAACAGGCTGGGGAGGCAGAATGGCCTTGTCCAGTTCCTGTGGATATAATCTCTTTACGAAATATGTCAGCAAGAGGAGTTTCATTTGCTTATGTTGTAGAGTTAAAAAATAGAATTAAAGATTATTTTAAGTCACTCAGGATGTTGACTTAATGGGTGTGCCATTGCTGTAACAGAACGGATGCTGCTGACCTATCCAACAATTCTGACCCGGTGGAAGTAGAAATAACAAGCAAGCAGCTTATTGAACATTCTCTTGACGATAATGAGACCACAGGATAGCAGGAGTCTTGTCCATCCCAATGCAGATGGAGCAATAAGGAAGACTAAATTGATCAATTCGCTACATGTGGGCAAGCTATGGAATAGCTACAATTTGCAAACGAGTTAGAGCACACAGGATTGATGGTAAGCCAATTAACCTCTGGTGGAATGTAACGAGAGATAAAACGCCTGCGAACACAAATGTTCAAAGTGGATACTAATAACAGGACTGTTGAGTACACAGATATAACATGGAGTAATTAATTGGGTGAATCAAAAGGAACAAGTTGTTATGATCAGATACTGATCAGGAATGGAGCCCTCGTCTCAAGTTGCTCAAGAAGCAATAACGAAATGTGTATTTTTCATGAAAATGCGCATCTATTTTGTGTAACATTAGCATTGGATCTTACAGGTGACATGCAACTATGCCGATGGTTATAATAATCACTGTATCTGTTGTGATTTTAAAGTCATGTATTCTGTATCTGGGTAGCTTCATTGCACATACTCAAATAAACTGGTAAACAAACAAACTTGGGTCTCCACAGAATTGCAGAGGGTAATTTTGCTTGCAGAACAAATATCTGTAAATAACAATTTAAAACGAGATTTATCATGACTGGCACACATCAACAGGTGAGGTGCAGTAATCTCTGAATTATGACAATGCACCCAAAACAAAAATCTGTCATGCCTACTAAGAGATTAAATTGCAACATTACACTCTCTGATTTTTGTGTTCAACTCTTGGGATTTGATAGCAATGCCTTTTGTAACATGTCAAAAATACATGGCTGAAATGTAATTCACACCTTCATGCCCAGGCAGTATATTTCTTGAGCCAAAGCCTTGTCTATTGATAGTAAATTCTCAGCATGCCTTTGCACAACTAATCGTGATTAAAGCAAGGCAGGTAATCAAAGAAAGTTGGCTTTCAAACCACCTGCTTTCAAGGATTGATGCCAACACGTCACTGCTTAGTTACTGTTGCAGGTAACAGGCAACAATTGGAATGACAAAGTGAAGACTGGAGTGAAGACGGGAAAGGTGGTGGAATCTCAAGAACGACAGCTGCAAAATGTAAAGCCCACTTGCTTAGTTGGGTTTAGTTCAAAGATACAGGATGGAAACAGGCCCTTCAGCCCACCAAGTCCATGCCACCCAGCAATCCCCGCACATTCATGAATGAATGACTAAGTCTATTGGCCAAGTATGTACACATACAAGGAATTGCCTTGGTGCTCCGCTCGCAAGTAACAACACGACATTCGGTAAACCATTAAGAATAAAACATAAAACATTAAGAATAAAACATCATAGTTAAAATGTGTGAATGAAATAAAATACCAGAGCAAAAGGAGGCTACAGACTTTTGGTTAGGGAGTAGAGCTACTGCTCATTTGAAAAAAAGCTGTTTTTAAGTCCGGCTGTGACGGCTTTGACAGTCCGGAGTCTCCTTCCAGAGGGAAGTGCTTCAAATAGTTTGTGGCCAGGGTGAGGGGGGGTCAGAGATGATCTTACCCGCTCGCCCTTGCAGTATACAGTTCACCGATGGGGGGGAGGTTGCAGCCAACAACCTTCTCAGCTGATCGAATGATTCGCTGCAGCCTCCGGATGTCGTGCTTGGTGGCTGAGCCAAACCAGACCATGATGGAGAAGGTGAGGACAGTCTCTATGATGACAGCATAGAATTGGACCATCATTGCCTGTGGCAGATTGTGTTTCCTCAGCTGCCGCAGGATGTACATCCTCCGTTGGGCCATTTTGACTGTGGAGTCGATGGTGGCCCCCCATTTGAGGTCCTTGGAGATGATGGTTCCAAAGAACTTAAAGGCCTCCACAGAAGTGACTGTGGTGTTGTTGATGGTGAGTGTGGGGAGGAGAAGCTCTCCTAAAGTCTACTATCAATTCCACCGTCTTAAGAGCATTGAGCTCCAGGTTGTTGTGATGGCACCAGGATGCCAGCTGTGTCACTTCCTGTCTGTAGGCAGATTCTGCCCCATCCTGGATCAGTCCAATCAGGGTTGTGCCATCTGCAAACTTGAGAAGCTTGACAGAGCTGTCTGTGGAGGTGCAGTCATTGGTGTAGAGAGAGTAGAGGAGAGGGGAGAGTACGCAGCCATGCGGTACTCCTATGCTGAGGGTCATACACACACTAGGGCCAATTTACACTTATACCGAGCCAATTATCCTACAGAACCTGAGAGAAAACCCACACTCAGGGCTTGCAATGCTTTGCCACAATACTGGGATCAGAAATACTGGGTTGGTTGGATTCATGCATAGTTACATAGAAAATAGGTGCAGGAGGAGGCCATTTGGCCCTTCGAGCCTGCACCACCATTCATTGTGATCTTGGCTGATCATCCACAATCACTAACCCATGCCTGCCTTCTCCCCATATCCCTGGATTCCGCTAGCCCCTAAAGCTCTATCTAACTCTCTTTTAAATGCGTCCAGTGAACTGGCCTCTACTGCATTTTGTGGCAGAGAATTCCACAAATTCATAACTCTCTGGGTGAAAAAGTTTTTTTCTCATCTCAGTTTTAAATGGCCTCCCCTTTATTCTTAGACTGTGGCCCCTGTTTCTGGATTTCCCCATCATTGGGAATTTTATTTCCTGTATCGAGCTTGTCCAGTCCTTTTATAATTTCATACATTTCTATAAGATGCCTTCTCATCCTTCTAATGCCCTCTCATCCTTCTAATGCCCTCCCATCCTGGAAGCACCCTGCATCCACATGAAGATTGGTATGAGTGTGGGCAGGACTGAGGTGTCCAAATTGCAGGTTGAATCATGTGTAATTCAGTCCAGTATTGTACACAAAGTCAAGTTGTGTAAAGTAAATAAATAATTTGGAAGTGAAGTTTGAAATAATGCTAGTATATTACTCATGTAAAAAAATCCTCATGAATAAATATTACATTTTGCATGCATGTATAGACCTTGCTCAAATCAAATCCTTTTCACCATAAATAACTGTGTTCTAAAATCCTTTTGGCTTAGGAGTGATAGGAATAATTTTTTCGTCTTGTATTCCTAATGTGCAAACTCAATTCACACTACAAATGGTGTAAAAGCCCTGTCCCACGGTACGAGTTCATTCCAAGAGCTCCCCCGAGTTTGCCCTGATTCAAACTCGGAGATTTACGGTAATGGACACTCGTCGGTACTCGGGTTGAACATGTTGAAAAATCTTCACGAGTCTTCCCGTGCATATCTGCCGTTAGCGAGTCTTCCCGAGTACCTGCGGTTAGCGTTACGAGCCGCTAAGAGATGTCCCCGAGCTCCGACGTACTCGCTACGTTCATTCTCCGTGCTTACCACGAGTTTGATTTTTTTTAAACTCGGGAGAGCTCGTGGAATGAACTTGTACCGTGGGACAAGGCCATAACAGTGGGGTTAAAAAGTTTTGTAGCCACCAGAACCCTGACCTATATTCACTCTAAGTATAGAATAATGGAATCTAAGAGCAGAAACAAGCGAGTCAGGCAGTTCCTCAGACTTCTTCTACAATATCACTGGATTTTGACTCAGCTTCACTTTACAACATTACCTTCCCTATTCTGGATAGCTCTGCCATATTCAATACAGAGCACACATTCAACAAGGGGGTGATGGCTAAGCAGTAATTTCACTGAATAATTCACCTGATCATCCAAATGCAATCAAGGGCTGAGATGAGAACAATCACCATCAGTTGTCTTGTGTTACATCCAGGCACGTGCCGTCAGGGTAGGCAAGGTAGGCACTGCCTACCATGACTAAAATTCTAACATGGTAATAACTAAATATAAATAGTAAAGGCATGGGAGAATTATGCCTATGTAAGAGATCGATCTCTTAGGTAGGCATAACTCTCCATGCCTTTCATCCGCAGCGCTTGTAACCCTTGAAGCTCTGTGCAGCCCTCGTGCCGTCAGCGCTGCCTGAAGCCGTCAATGATAATCGGGGCTGAAGGCAGCAGAAATTCTGCCTTTGCAGCACTGCGCATGCGCATCGGTCTACTGCGCATGCGCAGAGCAAGTTTCTTGGCGGGGTGTTCAAATATGGTTTGTCAATATTTTAAGTGTATGTTAGGTAACAAAGAGAGAAGAATGGAGCTTGTGTACCAATAATGTGGTAAGTACATTTTGTGTTTATGTTTTTAAATACTGTATTTTCCGGGGTGTGGGGGGGGGGGGGAGAGCTCCTTTCACAGTGTTTGGGGAGTCTGGCCTGGGGTAAGGTTGCGGGGAGGGCACGAATGTTATGAATGACGGGATTGGGATAATGCCACTTGCGACGCTCCTTGCACGGAGGCGTGGAATGCCACCGCATTGAGGCCGGGCTGGACAGCGGAACCAGCCGCCACCTTAGCTCCTTCTGCCGGTCCCCGCTCACCTCTGGCAGCTCTCCGTCTACAAACCACTCTCCTGCCGCTCGCTGGCCTCACTCATGTCCTTAAATTCCGACAGCACGATTGAGGTTACTCGGCTGTGGGAATTTAAGGATTTGCAGGAAGCCGCTGACATGAGCGAAGTCGGCGAACGGCAGGTGACAGGTGTTCCAACGGAGAGCACTGCCAGAGGTGAGCGGGCCGGCAGAAGGCGCTGAAGTGCGGCCAGTTCTGCTGTCGGGTACCGGCGGCCGCTCGTAGCTACCCGAGCTGCTTCTATCCCCAGCTACAGTGCGGGGGCTTCGTGCCCGGAGAGCTGCGGCAGCGGTGAGTGAGTATGTTTCTGCCATTATCCCCGACGCCCTCCTTGCCAACATTCGTGCCCTCCCCACAACTTTACCCTTGACACAGACTCTCCACACGCTGTGAAAGGAACTGTTCCCCCAATTGGTCTACGACTAGGAAACCTTGGGCAAATTGTAATGTCACTGGTTGTATTTATTTATTTGTATTTATTTATTTATTTATTTAACGGGAGCGAACAATCTGCGCATGCGCGGTTTAATATTTTTTTTTAGCGGACTGAGTGCCTACCCTGAGTAATTACTCACGGCACGTACCTGGTTACATCATATATTGGGCAGATCAAGCCAGGCTAATTTCAGATAATCTCATTTGCTGCTGTTAGTAACATAGTTGCTGAGCTATAAGGCAATTATGCGAGTGGGCACAACCGTAACATGACCTCCAAACATTCGATACGCAATACTCTGACTGATGAGTGGGTAAGTGAAATGTCATAGTGTGTGAAAGGTCATAGTCATTGAGTCGTACAGCGTGGAAATAGGCCCTTCGGCCCAACTTGACCACATCAACCAACATACTCCATTTAGATTAGTCCCACCTGCCCATGCTTGGCCCATATCCCTTTAAAGCTATCCTTTGCATGTAGCTGTCCAAAGGTCTCTTAAATGTTATAATAGTACCTGCCTTAATTACCTCCTCTGGCAGTTCATTCCATAAATTCATCACCCTTTGTATAAAAAAAGTTACCTCTTAGGCGGTGCTGGCTCGAAGGGCCGAATGGCCTACTCCTGCACCTATTGTCTTTATTGGCTCCTATTAAATCCTTTCCCCCTCACCTTAAACCTATGTCCCCAAGTTCTCGATTCCCCTACACTGGGTAAAATACTGTGTGCTTTACCCGATCTAGTCCTCTCGTCATTTTGTACATCTCTAGAAGATCACCTCTCATCCTGTGCTCCTAGCCTGCCCAACTTCTCCCTATAGCTCAGCTCCTCAAGTCCTGGCAACATTCCCGTAAATCTTCTCTGCACTGTTTCCAGTTTGACAATATCTTTCCTACAACATGGTGACCAAAATTGAACACAATACTCTAAATGTGACCTCACCAATGGCTCATACAATTGTAACATGACGTCCAAACTTCGATGCTCAATACTCTGACTGATGAGTGGGTAAGTGAAATGTCATAGTAATGTCAAATGTAATGTGGTGAAAATGTAAGATTGTACATTTCGTCAGGAAATATAAAAAGCATATTGGTGAGAGATTGCAGAACTCTGAAATGCAATGGGATTTGGGTGTGCTGATGCATGAAGCTGGTTTGCAAGTACAATAAGCAATTGGAAGGTAAACAATGTCCCTGCTTATGCTTGGAGAATTGAATACCAAATAAAGGTGTATAATGCTTTAGGAGACACTGGGAACTGCAGAGCTGGAATCTTGAGTAAAACACAAAGTACTGGAGGAACTGAGCAAGTCAAACAGCATCTCTGGAGGACATGGTTAGGCAACGTTTTGGGTCAGGACACTTAATCAGACTCGATATGCTTTATTTTTGTGGGCTTGTGATGAAGCTAGATTGTGAATACTATGTACACTATTCATTATATTTAAGGATGCCAATGCATTAGAAGCTGGTAAGGTAAGGTTTAATAAACTAATGTATGAAATTGACAAGGCTTTTGTTTATTGGAGAAAAGTGAAAGAGAACTGTGAAAAAGAACGAGAAGTGAAAGTGAACTGTCTAAGATCATGTGATGACTAGGATTCTTGATAGGAAGAATGTGACGAGGGTGTTTCCTTGTGGTGGAATCTAGAACTAGAAATCACTCCTTAAAAATATGAAAAATAGTAATTGCCCATTTAAAACTCGAACAAGGTGTTGGTTTCCCCAGAGTGTCAAGTGTCTAATGGGCCTGTCCAACTTAGGCGATTTTTTAGGCGACCACAGGCGACTTGATTGTCGCTACATGTTCGCCGGTGGTCGCCAGGGTATCACCTGTCAAGTGTCAAGTGTCAAGTGAGTTTATTGTCATGTGTCCTTGATAGGACAATGAAATTCTTGCTTTGCTTCAGCACAACAGAACATAGTAGGCATTGACTACAAAACAGATCAGTGTGTTCATATACCATGAATAAATAAACTGATAAAGTGCAAATAACAGATAATGGGTTATTAATGATCAGAGTTTTGTCTGAGCCAGGTTTAATAGCCTGATGGCTGTGGGGAAGTAGCTATTCTTGAACCTGGTCGTTGCAGTCTTCAGGCTCCTGTACCTTCCACCTGAAGGCAGCAGGGAGATGAACGTGTGGCCAGGATGGTGTGGGTCCTTGATGATGCTGCCAGCCTTTTTGAGGCAGCGACTGCATTAAATCCCCTCGATGGAAGGAAGGTCAGAGCCGATGATGGACTGGGCAGTGTTTACTACTTTTTGTAGTCTTTTCCTCTCCAGGGCGCTCAAGTTGCCGCGATGCAACAGGTCAGCAAGCTCTCTACTGTGCACCTGTAGAAGTTAGAGAAAGTCCTCCTTGACAAACTGACTCTCCGTAATCTACTCAGGAAGTGGAGGCGCTGATGTGCTTTCTTGATAATTGCATCAGTGTTCTCGGGCCAGGAAAGATCTTCAGAGATGTGCAAGCCCAGGAATTTGAAGCTCTTGACCCTTTCAACCATTGACCCGTTGATATAAACAGGACTGTGGGTCCCCATCCTACTCCTTCCAAAGTCCACAATCAGTTCCTTGGTTTTGCTGGTGTTGAGGGCCATGTTGTTGTGCTGGCACCATATGGACAGTCGCTCGATCTCTCTTCTGTACTCTGACTCATCCCCATCAGTGATACGTCCCACAACAGTGGTGTCGTCAGCGAACTTGATGATGGAGTTCGCACTATGACCGGCTACGCAGTCATGAGTATAGAGAGAGTACAGCAGGGGGCTGAGCACGCAGCCTTGAGGTGCTCCCGTGCTGATTGTTATCAAATCTGACACATTTCCACCAATATGAACAGACTGTGGTCTGTGAATGAGGAAGTCGAGGATCCAATTGCAGAGGGATGTGCAGAGACCCAGTTCAGCGAGTTTGGTAACCAGCTTGGAGGGGATGATAGTATTAAATGCCGAGCTGTAACCGATGAATAAAAGCCTGACATATGAGTTCTTGTTGTCCAAGTGGTCCAGAGCGGAGTGGAGAGCCAGCGAGATCACATCCACCATTGATCTGTTGCGGCGGTAAGCGAACTGCAGTGGGTCCAGGTTTTTGTCGAGGTAGGAGTTGATTTGCGCCATGATCATTAGCTATTTCATTGCCAGTTCATTGGCTATATCACAGGCCAGTTCATTGGCTATATTTAAGAGGGAGTTAGATGTGGCCCTTGTGGCTAAAGGGATCAGGGGGTATGGAGAGAAGGCAGGTACAGGATACCGAGTTGGATGATCAGCCATGATCATATTGAATGGCGGTACAGGCTCGAAGGGCCGAATGGCCTGCTCCTGCACCTATTTTCTATGATTCTATGATTCTATCAACCTCTCGAAGCACTTCATCACCACAGGCGTTAGTGCGACAGGTCGATAGTCATTGAGTATGGTCGTGAGCAGTTTCCTCAGTCGCGCAAAGAGTCGTAGCGTCTTTATGGTCGCTGCAAAATTTTCAAGATGCTGAAAATTTTTTGGCGACACTGGGTTTGACACATATGAGCATATCTTGACTTCTACTGACGTAGGTGCTATTGTAGGTAGAGGCCAGGTTAACGTAGGCTGTCACCATGATGACGTATGTTGTTGCCGGTGCTGACCGGTGAATTCCATTGGCGACTACCTACGTCAACCTACATCAACCGGCGACAGCTACCGGCAACTAAATTGTCTTACCTTGTCGTAGCTTGTCGCGGGTGGACATAGGTTGTCGTAAGTGTGGTCGTGGGTGGACATCCTAATGGTCGCTGATTGTTGTAGCTTGATGTCGACTAGGAGGTAGGTTGTTGTAGACATTGTCATAGGGGGGGGTCCAGTCGCCGTTTTTTCAGCGACCTGCTACGACTATGACAGTCACCAGCAGTCGCCGAAAAACATCGCCTGAGTGGGACAGGCCCATTAGGAACTCACTTCCCCAAGGGGCAGTGGATGCAGTCCTTTTGTATATTTTTAAGGGAGCGGTAAGATACATGATAAGCAATCGGGTGAACGTTTACCACAGATAGATGGAAATGCAATCACATCAGATTACAATCAGATCAACGGTGGACTTGTTCAATGGTGAAGCAGGCTCGAGGGATATTCTCCTCCATCTAATTTATGTTGTTCACATGATGACATCCTCATTGTAGTATTAAACTATTATATGAGAGGCAAATCATTAGTTGTCAGAGATGATTATTTATGCTCTATGCTTTCTACATAATTAATAATTAATTCATATATTATCCATATTAAACTCCATCTGCAAATACATCCCTAAGATTTTTCCAATCACTTGATTATAACTAGCTTCAATTATACTGCTCGCCTCATAATACAAATTATCAGTATTGTTAAATGCACAAAATTTTTTTTTAAAGCCACAGCACTGTTAAAACACCTCAAACCAATTGTCGACATGAATGCCTTTGTAATGTTGTTAGGAAGACCAACCAAGTTTTTTTCCCCAAATGGTCATAAATAGCAAATGAGCCAAGCGTCTTTATGTTTTCTATTAGAATGATTCAGCTCTGCTTTGATTCAAAATTCAAGTTCACATTTCCTGTCCCATGCACCAATTAAGGTATAGCGCTATTTGAGTTGCCATACAGCCATACAAGTAAAGAGAACACAATACACAATAGAATTTAACATAAACATCCAATACAGTGGAATTAGCATTCTTCACAGTGATGGAAGGCAATAAAGTTCAGTCATCTTCCTCTTAGGTTCACCCGTGGTCTTGAACCCTCCACAGTCACCACTACAGATGTTCAGGCGGGATGATCGAAACTCCATCGTCGGGATGCATCAGAACGCCACTTCTTACCGGAGACCGTGTCTTCACGATGTTAAAATCCACAGGCCCCGCGGTTGGAGCTCCAACACTGGTAATCCTCGGCAATGGATCGCAGCTCTGCGATGTTAAAGTCCGCGCCGCAGCCGCGGCTAGAAGCCCCGCAGACCGCCACTTCACGATGTTAAAGTCAACAGGCACCTGCGGTCGGAGCTCCTACACTGGCGATCCTCGGCAAAGAATCCCAGGCACCCCGATGGTAAGTTTACGCTGCGCCTGTTGCTTGAAGCTCCGGACCGCCGGTCTCCAGTCTGGAGAGGCCGCACCAATCCAGTTGTTAGGCCGCGAGGGGGAGAAAATGCGACATGGAAAATAATCACATCTCTGTCGAGGTAAATGACTGGAAACGGTTTTGCCCTAATCCCCCCACTCACCCCCCACATCAAACCTACCAAGAAATATTAAAATATACATTTAGACGCACTAAAAATAACAAAAAAGTCGGGAAAAAGACACGAGCTGCTAGCAATGCTGCCGCTCGCGGCACCATCTGGTGGTCATTTAGGTCACACATGGGTATTTTTTGTCTGGTGGTCAGTTCAGTGTCCTGTAATACTCGGCCGTGGTAGTGTTGAGATTTGTGATGCTGTTTGCTGCTGTTTCATTATCGTGCCACATTAATAGCACAACTCTCACCACTAAGCATAGAAACAAAGAAATTAGGTGCAGGAGTAGGCCATTCGGCCCTTCGAGCCTGCACCGCCATTCAATATGATCATGGCTGATCATCCAACTCAGTATCCTGTACCTGCCTTCTCTCCATACCCCCTGATCCCTTCAGACACAAGGACCACATCTAACTCCTTCTTAAATATAGCCAATGAACTGGCCTCAACTACCTTCTGTGGCAGAGAATTCCAGAGATTCACCACTCTCTGTGTGAAAAATGTTTTTCTCATCTCGGTCCTAAAAGATTTCCCCCTTATCCTTAAACTGTGACCCCTTGTCCTGGACTTCCCCAACATCGGGAACAATCTTCCTGCATCTAGCCTGTCCAACCCCTTAAGGATTTTGTAAGTTTCTATAAGATCCCCCCTCAATCTTCTAAATTCTAGCGAGTACAAGCCGAGTCTATCCAGTCTTTCTTCATATGAAAGTCCTGACATCCCAGGAATCAGTCTTGTGAAACCTTCTCTGTACTCCCTCTATCGCAAGAATGTCTTTCCTCAGATTTGGAGACCAAAACTGTACGCAATACTCCAGGTGTGGTCTCACCAAGACCCTGTACAACTGCAGTAGAGCCTCCCTACTCCGATACTCAAATCCTTTTGCTCTTGGCATTGGAGAGGTGGAGGAGGAGACCCAGAAAATCTCTTTTCTACCTAAGCCGATCATGCCCACTTATCTTTTTCTGTGGCCACCGCAGCAGCTACATGACCACATACTGGTAAGAAAAATGCAAAATAATCATTCCAAACCGTATATATATATAAAGCAAAACCCATGATAATGCATGAAAATATCAACTATTTATGTTTGTGCTTTTATTTTACATTAATTCATGCATAGTGTACACATCAATGCCTGCATGTTTTGACCTTCTGGAATTATTCATGCACTGAGGAACCAGCTCAGTCAGAGTGATCATGTGCAATAACAAAGATTTAAGCCCTTTGTTATTCGCTAAATTATGTTCAATATCAGCATACAAATCTGGTGGCAGTCAGCATAAGACTGAGGGGAGGTGTTTCTTTAGTCGAGGATGCTGTTTCTGTGCAATTATTTGCCACGGAAGGCTGTGGAGGCTAAATCAGCCTATTTAAGGCAGAGATAGATAGATTATTCATATAGAGGTTATGGGGAGAAGGCAGGAGAATGGGGTTAGGAGGGAAAGATGGATCAGCCATGATCGAATGGCAGAGTAGAGTTGATGGGCCGAATTGCCTAATTCTGCTCCTAACTCTTATGATCTTATCATCTTCTTTACATTGAATGCCTTCAACTGAGGCGAGAAATGATAAATCGTAAGATGGCAGTAAGGGTTTATGGTAAGGTTGAAAAAGGAGATGCATCTTTGTAGATCAGTAGAGACGTAGTTGTGCGAAGGATAAGGCACAAGATATAGCCATCATCTTTCAATTCAGTTCCATTATTGGTAACGACCAATGTTTGTGACCAATGACAGAACTGGTCACCAGGGGGCACCGCACGATGACTGCCTTGCCAACGGTCTGTCTTAGTCTTTTTCATTATTTGCATTTTTAGTTTGTTGTAAAATTTGTATGTTTTAGCTTATCTTTAGTTTTTGTATTTGTGGGGGGGGGGGGGGGGGAACTTTAAAAAATCTCTTTCCTCGACGGAATTGCGACATTTTCCATGTCGTATCTCTGTCTTCACTGCGGCAATTGGTGAGGTGAAATGTTTCTTGCCAATGCAGCACATAAAAAAAGAATACAGACATAACAATAATACAGAGATTTTAAACATAAAAAACATCCCCCCACAATGGTTCCCATTATGAGGGAAGGCACAATGTCCAGTCCCCATCCCATGTCCACCCATAGTCAGGCCTATTGAGGCCTCCGCAGTCGCCTTCACGGAGGCCCGATGTTCCAGGCCGTTCTCGCCGGGTGATGGTGCTCCGGCGTCGGGAGAATCCTCTCAGCGGCTTGGGACACCTGGAACGGCCGCTTCCTTACCGGAGTCCGCGGCTTCCGAAGCCAACAAGGCCGCGCTGAATGGAGCTCCCCCACTGGCTCCCGATGTTGAAGTCAGCGCCGCCGCCCGCAGCTGGCCGCTCCACAGACCCGCAGCTCCGCGATGTTTTTCTCGGCGGTCTCAGCTCACCGGAGTTCCAGCGCGGCGACCCGGGCAAGGCATCGCCCGCTCCGCGATGGCGCTCCAGCGCTGTGCCGCTGCCGAAGCCGAGGTTTTGGGCGGTCTCCTCAGGAAACGCCGCTCCAGGCCCACTGGTAGGCCGCGAGGACGGGTCGAAAATGCAGCCTGGAGAAAAGCTGCCTCTCCGACCAGGTAGGGACCAGGAAAAGTAGTTTCCCCCTTCCCCCCCCCCCCCCCCCCCACCCCCCACATAAAAAATAATAGAACTCGAAAAACAAAACACTTTAGCTCACTAAAAATAAAGAAAAGAGTGAAAAACATACAGCTGCAGGCTGGGCAGCCATACCATACAGGACGGCGCCCCCTAAGGTAGTTGGAGACTTTAACATCGTGAACCTCGCGGTCCCCGGTTAGGGACCAATTTCGGGAACTCCAAGCCGCAGGAATTTCAACCGTCCCAATGCGGGAGCTTAGACTGCCCCGACATGGGAGTTCGTTCGCCGGCAGTGGATGGTTCGACTCCCCTGACCACTGGAGGAAAGGAGGAAAGAAGATAAGACTTTATTGCCTTCCATCACAGTGGGGAATGTGGACGAGCCACTGTGGTGGATGTTTATGTCAAATTTTTATGTAGTTGTGTGTCTTGTTGCTTTTTTGGTATGACTATATGGCAAACCAAATTCCTCGTATGTTGCAAAACATACTTGGTTAATAAATGACGATTATGATTTTGATTATAGTGTGTTTGGATGATATAGCTATCATGGATGAATGACTAGCACTGTGTACAAGCTACAAGGCACAGAGCAATGTTAAGTGCATCTGGATGAACTCTGGCAATGAAAGTCAGACACGAGCACTGATTGCTGAGGACTGTCAAGAAGTGAATACTGGAGGTGTGGTGAATTGAGCAGTGCCCAAGGCCAACTGCATGGCCATGACATATGCATTCAGGCAACTTGCCTGAACTTCCTTCGTCGCCTGACACTGACCAGCGTGGTTCCTCCTTTTGGCTCCCAGAGGATTGAAGATGCCTCGCATATATCCAGTCAGAGCCCATTAATTAAAAGCCACACTCTTTAATCTTGTTTAGATCCTCATCTGCGTGAATCAAATCCTTTTAAAAAATACGGTGTTGCTGAATTTCTGCAGGCTTGCTTTCTTTCAAACATGATTTTGTCTGCCTTCAGGGGTAGCCACTTAACTGCACTTTAAGTGAAGGGTGCAAATCTAGAATCATTTAAAAGAGGCAACATGGTTTCAATTGTTATGTACTGCTGCATAACAAGCTGGCTGGATTATGTTACAGAATGTAAGTAACGTCAATGAGTTTGGGCAATGGTCCCGCGCATCATTAAATTGTGCAATTCAATTAAAATTGAAGCAATTGAATGGCTTAACCCCTTGAGATCTCAAAGGCCTCTTGAGGTTGCTTTCATTGTCAGTGAAGTACTTTTGGATGTAGTCAGATGTTATGTCGAAATTGTGGCAGCAAGAACGTGCTCAGCAGTCTTCCACAAACATTTGTGCAACACTGACCAATTTGTTTCAGTGGCATTAGCTGAGAGATAAGCATTAGCCAGGAACATTGTCTTTATCAAATTAGTGTTCAGACAACTACAGATAACTCTCTGACACCTCCTCCTACTTACCCCTGGACCATGACCCCACAGATGAGAACCAGGCCATTATCTCAGAGAGCATCTCTGATATTATTACTTCCAGTTGTCTGCCCTCCACAGCTTCCAACCTTATCGAGCCCCAGCCCCGCATGGCTCGGTTTTACCTTCTCCCTAAACTCCATAAACAGAACTGCTCTGGAAGACCAAGAAAAAGATCTGAAGTAGGGTCTCAACCCGAAACGTCACCTATATCTTCTCTCCAGAGATGATGCCTGACCCGCTGAGTTACTCCAGCATTTTGTGTCTAACTTTGGTGTAAATCAGCATCTGCAGTTCCTTCCTACACTACTTAGTTGTTTGAAAATGTAGGTGTGGGAACTGGTTCAATGTCACATGAAGCAGAAAGTATCTCTAACGTTGTAAGACTCCCTCGTAGTGCATGGCAGTATCAGGCCAAATCTCTTGATCAAGTCTCCAGTTGGGCTCAGGAGAGGCAGTGCAATAACTGAAACTAGCGCAAAATGTAACACCACAAACAGGGAGTCTGCAGGCATTAGACTGAGCCTCAGATATCTCAGTGGGAGAGAGAGGAATGCAGAACAGCACTCAAGCATTTGACACAAACACAGCGCCGACAGGTGTGTATGAGCTGGATGGCTGCCCAAGGTCTTGGCCAGGGATCTTGCATGCTGCTGAGACAACAGAAGATGAAAGGAGACTATTAAAGAGTCTAAATTAATCCCCAAGCAGTGCACAAAACAGCAATGTTAGACAGCTGGCCTCTCAATAAGATGATTCAAAACTCAATCCCAGCTATTATTCTGTTTTACCCTCCTCAAAGGAGTACTGATCTAGAGAAGGGGAAGAAAAAGAGTAACAACTTGTAGTCTGAGGAAATGGTAAAAATAGGCTGAAGTCAACAGGAAAGAATATCAATCCCCCATTTTTAATCTTCAGTACTTAAGGGGGGCACATGTCCTCATAAAGTGGCCTCATCATCATTAATTTTACCGAGTCATAGCGACATGGAAAAAAAAGACCCCTCGGTCCACTGAGTTTGTGCTGCTTATCAAGCAGCAATTTATACCAATTTCTATTCCATTCTGGCCACTTTCCAAACCCGACACAGATTCTAGCTCTCGTCTGCACACTTGGGGCAATTTATAGTGTCCAATTAACCTACCAAATGCCACATCTTTGAGACATAGGAGGAAACTGGAGCACCCAAAATAAATCCCTGCGGTTACAGGGGGATTGTAAAGCTGCACATGGACAGCACTGTTGGTCCAGGGATTGAACCCAAGGTTCTGGAAGAGCAGCTATCGCAGAACGCCAGCAATTCAGTTAAGTGATCACTGTAAATTGCCTCTGGTGTAAGTGAGTTGATGGGGATGAGAGAAGGATAAAAAGGGACTCCTGTAAAATCAGAAATAAATGGACGATACAAAGTTGACGTGGACTGGGTGGAGCAAACAAATGTGTTTCAATGCCATAAGACCATGAATATAGTGAACCTGAGTTGTGATGAACAGTGTTCCAGATTGGGTCTGACAGAAACTCCAATTAACTGCAGTGTCCACCCCTTTGTATTTCAGCTACCTCGTGCTAAAGACTAAGTTCCATTAGCTATTCCAATTCTTTTCTTGCACCTGTCCATTAGTTTTCAGTGACTTCTCCAGTTGGATTTTTGAAACGGTAATATAGTTTCTTATTGTGTGGCACTTGGGGAAGATGACTCTTTAAGCCCACCCAGAAAAAAAATTCTGCATGATTGGATGCACAATCTACTAGTTAGGATGAAGATGGAGTAACTCAGAAGATCCAGAGATGGCAACCCTAAATTTAGTTCACAGTAACATTCAACCCATTTGTCCGTAACAAATGGGGGTAAATGCATTTCTCTCAGTAACATACTACTCACTTGGGGTTGTTGCCGGCGGCTATGCGCCTGCGCACTGGTGCAGATCAGCGGGCTGCCGGCGGGCGGGTGCGGCACATGCGCACTTGGCAAGGTTGCCGGCGGGTCTGCGCCTGCGCACTGGGTGGGGGTGGGGGTGGGGGGGGAGGCCCGGTGATGGGGCTGCCGCGAGCGGCCGGCTGGCGGCAAGAAACGTCGCCGTGTCGCTGATCGCGCGGGCCGGCGCTGCCCGGGCTCTGGGCCGGGCGTGGCTGCGAGCTGCCGGGCTGGCAAACCGGGGGCACATGGCGCCGGCGTTCACCACGGGAGGAACACCGGCGCGGCGGTGTTCCGTAACAACATGTTTGACTGCCGGAACACCATAATATGGTTATTTCGCCGGGACAAAATACGGCGAATCCGGGACACTTGGCACCTCTGGAAGATCTGGCAGCTTATCTGGGGAAAGGGAATAGGTGACGTTTCAGGTTGAGACCCTTATTCAGACCAACCCTTCTACTAGTTAGGGCTTTGGGTTGTAATTTTTGTTTCGCACATGGGCCAATGTTGGTTCTCAGAAGGTGCAGGCCTCGGTATCAAGCCAAAAACAAGTACAACATGTAGATTGAAGAGAAAGTTACAGAGTGCAGAATATAGTTCTCAGCATTTCAGCGCATCAGTTCCACAGACAAAGTCCAATGACTACCCCAATGGGGTAGAGATGAAATGGAGGGTATTCTATCTTATGGAATTACCATTCACAAGCCAGGTAACAGAGGAGAAGAATCTGTTCCTGCAACCTGTGGCACATGCAATAACGTTTCTGTGAATAATTTAGCAATAGTGATGAAGGGCTTCACTGAAGTACATACACAACCTACAGGTGGGAAGTGACTCGTTAATTTTATTTGCTCTATTCGATAAAGCTGACGTCTCCTTGCAAGTCCTCCCACAGATTATTTACTGATTCATTGACAATAAATAAGCTGCACTGACTTTCATGAGAAATTCATATGGCCAATTCATCTTGATATCGTGGATGTAAGCAGGCCCACATTTTACCGTGTAAATTTTAGAAGCTGGAGAAAATATCTGAATTTTTATTCAAATCCCTTCATGGCCTCACATTCGAATTACAAATCACTGAGATCCTCATACACATCCCCAATTTCCATTACTCTTTGAGTCATAGTCATAGAGTGATACAGTGTGGAAACAGGCCTTACGGCCCACCTTGCCCACGCCGGCCCACATGTCCCAGCTAAACTCATCCCACCTGCTCGCGTTTGGTCCATATCCCTCAGCGTTTGTCCTATCCATGCACCTGTCCAACTGTTTCTTAAATGTTGGGATAGTCCCAGCCTCAACTACCTCATCTGGCAGCTTGTTCCATACACCCACCACCCTTTGTGTGAAAAAGTTACCCCTCAGATTCTTATTAAATCGTTTCCCCTTCACCTTCAACTGATGTCCTCTGGTCCTCGATTCACCTACTCTGGGCAAGAGACTCTGTGCATCTACCCGATCTATTCCTCTCATGATCTTATACACCTCCATAAGATCACCCCTCATCCAGCCTACGGTCCCAGTCTACTCAACCGCTCCCTATTGCTCAGACCCCCTACTCCTGGCAAAATCCTCGTAAATCTTCTCTGCACCTTTTCCAGCTTGACAACATCTTTCCAATAACACGGTGCCCAGAACAGATCATAATACTCTAAATGTGGCCTCACCAATGCCTTTTACAACTGCAACATGACCCCCAAATTCTACTGGTGACTCTGCCTACTTTTGCCAGGGTCCTAAATTGCACTCCTAAATCTGATTTGCTATTCCCCTCTCCCCTTTAAATCTAACTTTTTTGGCATCTGTCCTGATATTTTACTCCCTTAACAGCCTATATAAATTGCTTGCCATTCAAGAGCGGGAAAGAACTTTGAGGCATATACCCATTCCTGTTCTCCGAGCTAATAGTAATGGGTAGACAGTTAGTTGCAATGGCATTAATTTTTAACGTCCGTCACATACTGTTACTTTTAGATTTTAGAGATATAGAGCAGAAACAGGCCTTTCGGTGCACTGAGTCCACGCCAACCAGCAATCACCCCATACACTACCACTATCCTACACATCAAAGACAATATATACTTTTAACAAAGCCAATTAACCTGCAAACCTGTACGTCTTTGGAGTGTTGGAGAACTCACTTTCTCACAGGGTGAACGTACAAACTCCATACAGACAGCACCCAAAGTCAGGATTGAACCAGGATTTTCAGCGCTGTAAGGCAGCAACTCTACCGCTGCGCCACGTGCCACCCCGGAGACTTGATACCAAGACTAGGAATTATTGAGAAATCTCGACATGGCGACTGCATTTGGTTGTGCACTCCCCTCTGAGTGTTGGGCACATCACACTTTCGCTCCCAACCAGTCTTCAACCAGTTTACAGATGCAGCGCGGAAACAGGCCCTTCAGCCCACCGGGTCCGCGCGGGCCAGCGAGCCCTGCACATTGGCAGACCTAAAGTCATAGTGTCATACAGCACAGAAACAGCCTTTGAGCATACCTGCCGACCAAGATGCCCCATCATCAACATTAGTCCCACCTGTCACCATATGGCACAGATCTCTCAAAACCTTTCCTATCCATCCACCTGTCCAAAAGTCTTTTCAACATTGTTATGGTAACTGCCTCAACTGTAAACCTGCCTCCTCTGATAGCTTGTTCCATATACTCACCACCCGCCGTGTGAAAAGGTTGCCCCCTGGTCCCTATTATGTAATTCATATGTTAGGATGCACGACCACCCACAAGGGTGAGGCAAGACCAGTCACAGTCTTAATGGTGCAAGATGTAACACTGATTCACAAAGCATCATCAGGCAGAGCTATTATTTCCCTTCTTGAATGTTCCTCCACCTAAAAGTGTACATGAAATGGGTGTAATGTCCGAGTGCTAATAACTACTTTGCTCACTGATGCCCCATACTGTAAATTCCCATTCCATGTGCAACAACTAAACAGGGAATTTTATACTTTCTGTTCCAAGGCTGAGTTGTGATGTCCTTCAGTCCGAGGCCTTTATGCCCTGTGCTCTGAGTAGGAGGAGATTAAAAAAGGAATCTGACTTCAGCAGTGAGTGATAGGCAGAAAGGATAGAAACATAGATTCAGCATCCAGTGACATAATTGAGTTGATGTGGCCAGGGGCTGAGAATGGTGTCCAGGTCTGCCATCTCTGACGATTGCAACAGATTGTGAAAACAGAAACTAAGCAGTTTTTGATAGATTGAAAGATACAACATGGAAACAGCCTTGGCTCAACGAATCCACAATGATCGTCAATAGCCCATTCACACTGGTTTTATGCCATCCCACTCTCTAAAACACATAAGGGCAATTTACAGAGGCCAATTAGCCTACAAACGTGCACGACTTTGAAATGTGGGAGGAAACTGGAGCACCCAGAGGAAACCCACAAGGTCACAGGGAGAACGTGCAAATTCTACACAGACAGCACCTTTGCTAACAGGTTGCTGCATCTTAGATTTCATACAATTCCTCTGGAAATGAAAGGGGGTATTCTTGTGCTCTCTGACAGGACATTGTGAGGTATCTTAGCCTCCTGGATCAAAAAAGAAACCTGCTAGAGGTACTCAGTGGATTAGGCAGCAGCAGTGAAAGAAATGGACAATCGATAGTTAGGGTTGAGACCCTTCCTCTGGACTGTCGACATTTTGGATCATGACCATTTTATGGACCCTGTCCATTTTTTAACATATTGCTCTTCAAGTGCACCAAGCCACAGACTACCGGGCCACAGGGATTCAATGGTCTTTCCAATCAATATGTCTCCATTCATATACGGTTTGCATTTAGCTCCTTCTTGATCAGTGAACCGAATATTTCTTGGATTATTTATGTCCTGCTTTTTGAAAACAGAATGGAAGTATGCATTCCTTGACTCCCTGGTTTGACGCACCTACCGAACTATATAATAACCATATAACAATTACAGCACGGAAACAGGCCCTCTCGGCCCTTCCAGTCCGTGCCGACCATTTGTTTTCCCCTAGTCCCATCTACCTGCACTCAGACCATACCCCTCCATTCCCTTCACGTCCATATACCTATCCACGTTACTTTTAAATGTTAAAATCGATCCTGCCTCCACCACTTCTGCTGGAAGCTCATTCCACACAGCCACCACCCTCTGCAGTGACTCCAACTCTCCCGCTTTCGACGGGAGATCGCCCGCTGAAAGGGCATTTTCGCAAAATCTCCCGCTTGAGATATAATTTCTCCCACCCGGGAGGGAGAAATTATATCATCAAGCGGGATGATGCGGGGAGGATTAAGTTGCGAAAAATGCCCTTTCAAAGCGGGCGATCTCCCGCCGAAAGCGGGAGAGTTAGAGTCTACTCTTGCAGGACAAATCTGAGTAAAATGGTAGGGAGTTCCCCCTCACGTTACCCCGAAACCTCTGTCCCTTAATTCTCATGTCATGCCCTCTTGTTTGAAACATTCCCTACCCTCAATGGGAAAAACGTATCCACGTCAACTCTGTCTATCCCTTTCATCATTTTAAAGACCTCAATCAAGTCCCCCCTTAACCTTCTGCGCTCCAAAGAATAAAGACCTAACTTGTTCAACCTTTCTCTGTAATTTTTCATAGTTGCTGGAACCCTTTGGCAAAAGCATTCTAGTAAATCTCCTCTGTACTCTCTCTATTTTGTTGACATCCTTCCTATAATTAGGCGACCAAAATTGTACACCATACTCCAGAATTGGTCTTACCAATGCCTTGTACAATTTTAACATTACTTCCCTACTCCTGTATTCAATGCTCTGATTTATAAAGGCCAGTACACCAAAGGCTTTCTTTACCACCCTATCTACATGCGATTCCACCTTCAGGGAACTATGCACAGTTATTCCTAGATCCCTCTGTTCCACAGCATTCCTCAATTCCCTACCATTTACCATGTACGTCCTATTTTGATTTGTCCTGCCAAGATGTAGCACTTCACACTTAACAGCATTAAACTCCATCTGCCATCTTTCAGCTCACTTTTCCAAATGGCCCAAATCTCTCTGTAGACTTTGAAAATCTACTTCATTATCCACAACACCACCTATCTTAGTATCATCTGCATACTTACTTATCCAATTTTCCACCCCATCATCCAGATCATTGATGTACATGACAAACAACAGTGGACCCAACACAGATCCCTGTACGGATGTGCAAATGATGCCCAAGTGGGACAGGCCCTTTAGTTCTTAAACTCTGGAGCATGCTTGGCACCCACCACTCTTGTAGAGCTGCTAGTACAGTTCACATGCATCCTTTTTTGTAGGCAATGACTGGTCCCGAGAGTTAACCATAAGCCTCTCCAGTTACAATCATTAGAAGCTAAAATAATTCTCACCTCAACCCAGATTTTAACATACAAGCCTATGCATTTTCCTGCAATATCACCACAGGGAGTGACAATTATCTTCTTTGGGCTCTATCGCAAACCTAATTCTTCAAGATTTTAGTTATCTGCTGCTTGGTACCAAATTTAAGAAAGAAATGTTCACTCAACCATCCAATTAACTAACCATCTGAATTAAAAACCATTGTCAAATTTGCAAGTTATAACCGTGAACAAAAGACTTATGTGACAATTAATGATCTAACAGATCATTGGAAACATTTTGATCAGGTTAATGAATGCACCAAATATTTTCATCATATTTTTTGTGGCAATTCTTGTTTAGATTCTACACCCTTTTAAATCTGAGACTCCTGCACTATTGTGAAATAACTCAAATTTATATACTGCATTTTGAAGAATTAGGAAGTTCTAAAACATGATAGACATATAAATATTTAAATGTAGACAGCACAGTCCCGCTGTGATTAGATCAACCAGTTAATCCGTTCTAGTAATGGACAAACATTGTTTAGAATTACCCAGAATATCCCAGCTATCTCAGTAATGCCATGGAGTTTTTTCACATCCATTCAAATTAATGGGTCCTGTTACAGCTATATACAGTCTCGATGCAATGATTCACGATTAAAATAAGTAGAATTTTTTAACAAATAGCAAGAGTATTTTTTATGATGCCAATTCCCACAAGATCATAAATTTTATTCCCAAAGCTATGATTGGTGGTGGGCTGCATTTTAGTTCCATATTTCCCAATTTACAAGAAATGTCACTTGAGGTAAATGTCATTAATAATTTAACAGATGTGAGTGGTGCAAACACCAGCTCAGTCTTACACAGCAATTTGTTGAACCAATACTTGCATCAATACAATATGGGTCACTGAATCAATCCTTTATGCTGGGAACCAAGCAGATTGCTGTGATTTACAACATTTAAAAAAATACTGTAATTCTGGCAATGTATTACTCTGCCTGTGCAGAATGCAATTAACATTCATTGCCTCGCAGCTGGGGCCCAAACCTGGGTTAAGAACTCCTGAGGCTCTATGGCGCTATAGTCAATTTTGACTCTCTAGTCAATGGTTTGATGTTGGTACCATATTTGTTAGGGTTATGACTTTGACAGATGCACGTACTAACGCAATACAGTATTTAAGTAACAGCCTTTATTTCCTGAACAGCCACATTAATAGCTTTATGACCTTGATTCTTTTGGCCATTTCATATCCAAGCCCGCCAGATTTAGTCAAATTAACCATTTAACCATATAACAATTACAGCACGGAAACAGGCCCTCTCGGCCCTTCCAGTCCGTGCCGACCATTTGTTTTCCCCTAGTCCCATCTACCTGCACTCAGACCATACCCCTCCATTCCCTTCACGTCCATATACCTATCCACTTTACTCTTAAATGTTAAAATCGATCCTGCCACCACCACTTCTGCTGGAAGCTGATTCCACACAGCCACCACCCTCTGAGTAAAGAAGTTCCCCCTCACGTTACCCCGAAACCTCTGTCCCTTAATTCTCATGTCATGCCCTCTTGTTTGAATCTTCCCTACCCTCAATGGGAAAAACGTATCCACGTCAACTCTGTCTATCCCTTTCATCATTTTAAAGATCTCAATCAAGTCCCCCCTTAACCTTCTGCGCTCCAAAGAATAAAGACCTAACTTGTTCAACCTTTCTCTGTAACATAGTTGCTGGAACCCTGGCAACATTCTAGTAAATCTCCTCTGTACTCTCTCTATTTTGTTGACATCCTTCCTATAACTAGGCGACCAAAATTGTACACCATACTCCAGAATTGGTCTTACCAATGCCTTGTACAATTTTAACATTACTTCCCTACTCCTATATTCAATGCTCTGATTTATAAAGGCCAGCACCCCAAAGGCTTTCTTTACCACCCTATCTACATGCGATTCCACCTTCAGGGAACTATGCACAGTTATTCCTAGATCCCTCTGTTCCACAGCATTCCTCAATTCCCTACCATTTACCATGTAAATTCATTGGGGCAGCGGCTCCAGTTGTAGCTTAAATCATGTAACCCTTTCATTGCTAATCCTTTAAGCATGCTATTTAGCATATACTTTTTCTTGACCAAGAAAACCTGCAAACCCCAATGCTCATGATGAATTATAGAAACATAGAAATTAGGTGCAGGAGTAGGCCATTCAGCCCTTCGAGCCTGCACCGCCATTCAATATGATCATGGCTGATCATCCACTCAGTATCCCGTACCTGCCTTCTCTCCATACCCTCTGATCCCCTTAGCCACAAGGGCCACATCTAACTCCCTCTTAAATATAGCCAATGAACTGGCCTCAACTACCCTCTGTGGCAGAGAGTTCCAGAGACTCACCACTCTCTGTGTGAAAAAAGTCTTTCTCATCTCGGTCTTAAAGGATTTCCCTCTTATCCTTAAGCTGTGACCACTTGTCCCGGACTTCCCCAACATCAGGGAACAATCTTCCTGCATCTAGCCTGTCCAACCCCTTAAGAATTTTGTAAGTTTCTATAAGATCCCCTCTCAATCTCCTATATTCTAGAGAGTATAAACCGAGTCTATCCAGTCTTTCTTCATGAGACAGTCCTGACATCCCAGGAATCAGTCTGGTGAACCTTCTCTGCACTCCCTCTATGGCAATAATGTCCTTCCTCAGATTTGGAGACCAGAACTGTACGCAATACTCCAGGTGTGGTCTCACCAAGAACCAATACAACTGTAGTAGAACCTCCCTGCTCCTATACTCAAATCCCTTTGCTATGAAAGCTAACATACCATTCGCTTTCTTCACTGCCTGCTGCACCTGCATGCCTACTTTCAATGACTGGTGTACCATGACACCCAGGTCTCGCTGCATCTCCCCTTTTCCTAATCGGCCATTTAGATAATTGAAATACAAAGAGTTCTAAATTCATGAATAATTAGCGATAACTATTTGTATTAATGGTAAAGAAAATTGTATATTAAATATATTGTAATGTTAGATTATGATTTGGTTGCAGTGCATATCCTTACAGCAATGTCAGGAGCTTGATTTACTGATAACAATTTTTGCACAATGCCCTGGGCATGGCCGATATACTTGTGTATTAATTAACCTCTGCTGAGCCTGTATTTAAAAAAGTAAATTAATTTTATCATCTTTTGCACACTCTTGCAAAATCTGCAGCTCATTTGCACCATAAGACAAACAAATGCATTTGATACATTACTGTAAATGTAAGTTTAATTAAAATATGTCACTTTCCAGGGTTTTTAGTGGGATGAAAGGGCAATTTGAAATGCTTTAGTATTCTTTAATTTGTAAAATGTACCAATGCCACAAGCTAGACATTAAATTACAAGCTTGTTGCTAGCAAAGACCGTTAATGCTGCTTAGGGAAATTAAATGCACTTACATTTACTGTAGTTAAAAAAAAATCTCGAACCAAGCATCGACAATAGTGCTGTAGCACTGAGTCTGAAGAAGGGGCCTAACCCAAAACATCATCTACCCATGTCCTCTAGACTTGCTGCCTAACCCACTGCGTTACTCCAGCACATTGCGTCTTTTTTTGTAAGCCAGCATCTGCAGTTCCTTGTTTCTGCAGTGCTGTAGCATGGTTTTTCTTACAACCTCACTGATTACCATGTTGTTGTCAGAGATTTTAAATAATTTAAAGAAAATGACTTCTAAAACCAATAACTTTCATATCCACTTAACAATCCAAAGTCTATGTGGTCTGTTAAGTTACTCAAAATATAATCGCAATTGTAATGTAAATTAACATGGAATTACACAGGAAGGGCCACAGAGTGGCCAGCATTGCTTTTTTAAAACAAAATGGTGCTGGAAGGAGGAGACATTTTGTGGGCAACATGTTGGAGAACACTTATACCCTACAATTTGACATTTTTAAGCTGTGCTCCATAGCCAGAACTACCACAGAAGAAATAGGTTTTTAAGTCATCTTACATCATCCTACGGACCTGATCCCTGCAGCTTTGGGTAGACCTCCATTGTGCTGGAAAATGTGGTCACCAGGGAACCCTAAGTAAACCCTGAAGCATTGAGGTATGCAAACTCACCCTCCCTCCCCAGCACCCTTCTTGCCAATATACAATTGCTGGAGAACAAGATATATGACCCATGAGCAAGACATCAATGACATGAGAGAAATTTCTGGCTCACCAAAAATACCTGGACACTGAGCCTCAGGCTGAGAACTTTTCCATCCACCTCGTGAACTGGATGGCAAAGTCGCGAAAAGGAAAAGGGAGTGGCTTCTGCTTCATGATGTGCTTGGACGTTGTGTTCTCATCTCATTCCTGCTTGTTGGCTTGGAACAGCTGGTGGCTAAGTGCTGACCATTCTATCTACCGAGAGAGCTTTCCACCGTCATCCTGACTGCAGTCTACATCCTGCCTCAGGCAGGCATCAAGCAAGCACTGGGGGAATTGAGCACTGCCCTAGATTATGCGTCGCTGTCGGCATCCAACAGACTCTGCCTAACTACAATTAATACACCATCTTCACTCTGGCATTTGTCTCTCTGCATTACCTGTTGAATGGCTGGATTGTGCTCATGCACGATATGATTTGACTGCATAGCACATAAACAAAGCTTTTCACTGTAGATAGATACAAAATACTGAAGTAGCGAATGTCTTCATTATTAAGGGTCTCCACCCGAAACGTCACCAACTCCTTCTCTCCAGAGATGCTGCGCAACACCTCTGGAGAGAAGGAATTGGTGACTTTTCGGGTCGAGACCCTTCATCAGACTAAGAGTAAGGGAGGGGGACACTGGAGGCATGGGAAGGTCCACAACAATGCAGAGCCTGCATTGATGACTCGGGAAAGGTGGAGCCGACAATGGTCATTGTTGGCTGGGGATGAGGTTATAACGAAGGAATACAAACGGTGAAATTATTCATCGTATACTTTTTCACTGTATCGTGGTACATAAAACAATAATAAACCAACACAAACCAATGCCAATACCTTCAATAGCAGAAGACACAACACACTTGACCACTATATCACCATCTCCGGCTACCACTCCGTCCCTCGCTTGTACTTCGGTAAATCTAACCATCTGGCAGTGTTTTTTCTTTCGGCCTTTTGGCAAAGACTGGAGAGGTGGCGTCAGCGAGAAGGACAACAAAGAGCTGGTCGGGGAGGCAGAGGAAAGGTTATGAAACTGCATCAACCCGGTGGACTTGACATCAACAGAACTGAATGAAAATTTCACAGTTGTCAGCAGCTTCGTACAGAAATGTGTGGATTTGTGTGTCCCTATAAAGACATTCCAAGTCTTCCCCAATTCAGGGAGGCACAGCAGTAGCGTTGCAGCCTTATAGCTCCGGAAACCCACGTTCGATCCTGAGGTGCTACAGGTGCTTTCTGTAATGAATTCAGATCCTACAGGTTCTTTCCGTAATGAATTTGCACTTTTTCACTGTGACCATGTCGGGTTTTCTCCGGGCGCTCCAGTTTCCTCCTACATTCCAAAGACGTGCAGGATTGTGGGTTAAGTAGCTTCGGTAAATTGTCCCCAGTGTGTAGGATGGAACTAGTTGATCATGGCTGGCACAGACTCTGCGGGCTGAAGGGACTGTATCTCTAAAATAAATGCTGTATGTCTAAACTAAACTAAAGCAGTCCTGGATGAACTAGGAGACGTGTAATCTGCTGAGGGCCAGACCTGTGGCATTTTGGACCAGCTATCCAGTTATACTGAAGGCCACCACGAGTGCTGAGGGAATTCCGGACTAAGATGGATTCACAGGCTGAAGCTCGACACCTGTGGCATAAATGGCAAAGATGCATCACTTCTGCATGGGCTCAAGGTCTTTTTTCGCCAACTTTGAAAGGGAAAACAATGGCACACCTACACGAGCTCTCCCAGCTCCTGACTGCCCTGTGATGTCTGACGATGAGGCCAACATAGAAGCACACATCAAGAGCACACAAAGCTACTGGTTCAGACAGCTACCTGGCCGAGTGCTAAACACCTGCGTGGACTAGTCAAAATGTAGATACAAGGAACTGCAGATGCTGATCAATCTGAATTCACTGGAATTTAAAAGGATGAGAGGATATCTTATAGAAACATATACAATTCTTAAGGGATTGGACAGGCTAGATGCAGGAAAAATGTTGGGGGGGTCCAGAACCAGATGTTCTCCTGATGATCCATCACTCCCAATGTTGGGGGAGTCCAGAACCAGGGGTCACAGTTTATGAATAAGGGGTAGGCCATTTAGGACTGAGATGAAGAAAAAACATTTTCACCCAGAGAGTTGTAAATCTGTGGAAATCTCTGCCATGGAAGGCAGTGGAGGCCAATTCACTGGATGTTCAAGAGAGAGTTAGATATAGCTTTCAGGGCTAACGGAATCAAGGGATATGAGGAGAAAGCAGGAACAGGGTACTGATTTAGGATGATTAGCCATGATCATATTGAAAGGCAGTGCTTGCTTGAAGGGCCAAATGGGCTACTCCTGCACCTAATTTCCTATGTTTGTATGTTGCTATGAAGAAGGATCTTGACCCGTATCGTCACCTTTTTATGTTCTCCAGAGATGCTGCCTGGCCTGATGTGTTACTCCACCACGTTGTGCCTTCCTGCGTGGATTAACTGGTTGGACTATTCAAGACATTTTCAACCTCTAGATATAGAGATCCGAGGACTTCACCTGCTTCAAACGGGCATGTGTGTATAAATACCCAAGAAGAACATGGTAACATGCCTCAATGATTACTGTTACGTAGCATTTACATCCACTGAAGTGAACTGCTATGAGATATTGGATATGGTGCAATGGGGTCATGGTATGTCAGGGGTTATGGGGAGAAGGCAGGAGATTGGGGTCGAGAGGGAAAGATAGATCAACCATGATTGAATGGTAGGATAGACTTGGCCTAATTCTGCTCTTATAAAGAAATGAACTCCTGCCTCAGAAATAACCTGGATCTGCTTCAATTTGCTTATTGCCACAAAGGTTCAACAGCAGATTCTATCTCCCTCTGCCCAGGACCACCTGGATAGCATGGACATATAAAGCAAGCTGCCTGAAGAAGGGTCTCGACCTGAAACGTCACCTATTCCTTTTCTCCACATATACTGTATGACCCGCTGAGTTAAGGTCTCAACCCGAAACATTACCTATTCCTTTTCTCCACAGATGCTGCTTGACCTGCTGAGTTACTCTAGCTTCGGTTTAAACCAACATCTACAGTTCCTTGCTACATTTGTTGTCATCGACTGCAGCTTAGCATCCACCCCAATCATTGCTTCCAAACTCATCACCACGCTCCATTACCTGGGCCTCTGTAAATCTCTTTGCAACTGAATCCTTGACTCTCCCAATGGCAGACCCCAATCAGTGAAGATCGGTAACAATATCTCCTCTTTACAGACCATCATCAAAGTTGCACGCTTAGCTCCCTGCTTGACTTTCTTTACACCCATGACTGTGTGATTAGCACAGAATAGTGAAAGGCTTGGATAGAATGGATGTATCCAACTGGGATCCACCTTGGACCCAACTTATCCACCTTGGGGAGAGGATGTTTCCACTAGTGGGAGAGTCAAGGACAAGAGGTCATAGCCTCAGAAATAAAATATGTTCTTTTAGGAAGATGAGGAATTTCTTTAGTCAGAGGGTGCAGGATATGTGGAATTATTTGCCACAGAAGGCTGTGGAGGCAAAGTCAGTTGATATATTTAAGGCAGACATAGATAGATTCTTGATTAGTACAGGTGTCAGAGGTTCTGGGGAGAAGGCAGGAGAATGAGGTTCGGAGGAAGAGATAGATCAGCCATGCTTGAATGACAGAGTAGACTTGATGGGCCGAATGGCCTAATTCTACTCCTATAATTTATGATCTTCCACGGCATTTACAAATTCACCACTGGCACCACTTGTTAGCTGAATCATGGGTGGTGATAAGTCAGCAAACAGGAGAGAGATAAAACTCCTGCTTTAGTGGTGCCACACCAACCACTTCTCACTTAACATCGACAAAACCAAGGGACAAATCGATGACTTCAGAAAAGGGAAGTTGGGAGACCACATGCCAGTTTTCATTGATGTGGTGGAGAAAGCTAGCAGCTTCAAATTGCTGGGTTTAACAGTTGTCCTGGACCCAGCAGACAGATGCAATCACGAAGACAGCATGCCAACTCCTGTGCTTTCTTAGGAGTTTAAATGAGATTTGGCACGTCAGCAAATATTCCAACAAACTTCGACAGATGCACAGCGTAAGGCATGGTTGCATAAGGTTCTGGCACAGCAATTCCAATGCACAGCAATGCAAGAGACTGCAGAGAGTGGCAGATTCAGGCCAGTCCATCAAGGGCACAGCTCTCCCCACCATTTAAATTATCTGACAACGATTTGCCTATAATCATTAGGTTCTAGAATCAACCTGCACTGCGCCAAACCCTACCTCAGCAACGGAACACTACAGACCACCTCTTGCACTACAATGGACTTGTTTTCTTTTTTTCCACCAATGTCTTTTTTGGGTTTTTTTTTCGTTTTGTTTAGAGATACAGCGCGGAAACTGGCCCTTCGGCTCAGAGAGTCCACACTGACCAGCGATCCCCGCACATTAGCGCTACCCTACACACACCAAGGACAATTTTGACATTAGACCAAGCCAATTAACCTACAAACCTGTATGTCTTCGGAGCATGGGAGGAAACTGAAGAGAAAACCCGCGCAGTGACAGGGAGACGTACAATCTCTGTACAGACAGCACCCGTAGTTGGGATTGAACCCGGGTCTCAGGTGCTGCAGCCACCTTAAGGCAGCAACCCAACCGCTGCGCCACCGTTGTGGCCATTTACACATAGTCTTTTTCTTTTCACTGAGTTGTATAATTTATGTTTGTGTTGTATAATTTATGTTTCTGAATGTAGTCAAAAATTATCATAGAGAACATATGCCTAGCCAGTTTATGCAAATAAAAGTCACCAGAATAGTAATGTGATAATGATCAGTAAAAAACGTTTTTGATAATGTTGATAGAGCAAAAATAAAATTGCCCGAGCATTGGCAAGGATTGACTTGTCAGAATCTTTTGCATTCTCTTGACAAAGTGGGTGGGCATTCAGTTTAAGCTCTCATCCAAAAGAGGATGCCTACAATAATACGGTATTCTCTTAGTAATGGACCAATGTTAGCTTAAGTTATGTGTTCAAGTCTCAGGAGTGACACTTGAACCTAACTGTATGGTGTCAGAGGTACCAGAGCCATCAACTGAGGTCAGTCTTATTAGTTTCAACTCACGCTATCATAGTGCTGCTATAATGGAAAACAGTGCAGAAGCCGGTCAATAGAAGGAGAACAAAATTACGATGCAGACATCCTAGAGCTGAGACATTCCAAAGGAATATCAACAGAAACATATCACTGAAGGCAAAGGAGTAGGCATTTGGCTCATGCTTTATCATTGTGCAGAATGTGTGCCCTATGAAACAATAGGACAATATTGCCAACCAAATTCGTCAATTAAGTCATTACTATCAGCAGCTTGCAGCTTCACACATGTACGCTTACTCAAACCATGTCCATCATTTCAAGTATTAATACAATAATAGCTTTAAAATTCAATACAAATACAAGTGCTTAGATGTGCCATACTTGTACAAGGATTGATTTCGGGCTACAACAGAATAAGTTGTGCAGATCACATGCAAGGGTATGACTCTTAACATTATTGATGTACAAAGGGATCTTGGGAAGCAAATCCACAGATTCCTGAAAGTGGTAAAGAAGGTTTTTAGTTTTAGAGATACAGGCCCTTCGGCTCATCGGGTCCGTGCCGACCAGCGACCCCCGCACATTAACACTATCCTACACCCACTAGGGACCATTTGTACATTTACCAAGCCAATTAACCTACAAACCGTTACGTCTTTGGAATGTGGGACGAAACCAAAGATCTCGGAGAAAACCCAAGCAGATCACGGGGAGAACGTACAAACTCCATACAGCCATAATCGGGATTAAACCCAGTTCTCCAGGACTGCATTCACTGTAAGGCTGCACCTCTACCGCTGCACCACCCTGACTGCCCATAAGGTGTGTGGTATGCTTGCCTTAATTGGTCAGGGCACTGAGTGTAAGGAATTTAGAAGGATGAATGGATATCTTATAGAAACATATAAAATTATTAAGGGTTTGGACAGGCTAGATGCAGGAAACATGTTCCCGATGTTGGGGGAGTCCAGAACCAGGGGCCACAGTTTAAGAATAAGCCATTTAGAACGGAGACGAGGAAACACTCTTTTTCACAGACAGTGGTGAGTCTGTGGAATTCTCTGCCTCAGAGGGCGGTGGAGGCAGGTTCTCTGGATGCTTTCAAGACAGAGCTAGATAGGGCTCTTAAAAATAGCAGAGTCAGGGGATATGGGGAGGAGGCAGGAACGGGGTACTGATTGGGGATGATCAGCCATGATCACATTGAATGGCGGTGCTGGCTCAAAGAGCCGAATGGCCTACTCCTGCACTTATTGTCTATTGAGATGAGGAAACCCTTTTCACCAGAGAGTTGTGAATTCTTGGAATTCTCTGCTACAGAAGGCAGTGGAGACCAATTCACTGGATGTATTCAAGAGTGAGTTGGATATACCTCTTGGGGCTAATGGAATCAAGGGATATGGGGAGAAAGCAGGAACGGAGGGTACTGATTCTGGATGGTCAGCCATGATCATATTGAAAGGCCGAATAGCCTACTCCTGCACCTATGTTCTATGTTTCCAAGGGTCAGAAAATCATGTTGCAACTTTATAAGACTTTGGTTAGGCCACATGTAGAATATTGTGTTCTGGTTGCCCCATTACAGGAAGGATGTGCATGCTTTGGCCAGCTTGCAAATGAGTTTTACCAGAAGGCTGTGTGGTTTAGAAGGCATTAGCTACAAGGAGAGGATAAACAAATTCTGTTTTCTCCGGAACATCAGAGGTTGAGGAAAGGCCTGATAGAGGTACAGTGCATTCAGAAAGTATTTAGACCCCTTCAATTTTCCACATTGTTACATTACAGCCTTATTCTAAAATTGATTACATTAATTTTTTTTAATCATCAATCTACACACAATACCCCATTATACAAAAGCCAAAACAACCATTTTACATTTTTGCAAAGTAATTAAAAAGAAATAATTGATATATCACATTTACTTAAGTATTCAGATCCTTTACTCAGTACTTTGTTGAGGCACCTTTGGCAGTGATTACAGCCTCAAGTCTTCTTGGGTCTGACGCTACAAGCTTGGCACACCTGTATTTGGATAATTTCTCCCATTCTTCTCTGCAGATCCTCTCAAGCTCTGTCAGGTTAGATGGGGAGCGCCGATGCACAGCTATTTTCAGGTCCCTCCAGAGATGGCCGATCAGGTTCAAGTCCGGGCTCTGGCTGGGTCACTCAAGGACATTCACAGACTTGTCATGAAGTCACTCCTGCGTTGTCTTGGCTGTGTGCTTAGGGTCGTTGTCCTGTTGGAAGGTGAACCTCCGCCCCAGTCTGATGTCCAGAACGCTCTGGAGCAGGTTTTCATCAAGGATTTCTCTGTATTTTGCTCCATTCATCATTCCCTCAATCCTGAGTAGTCTCCCAGTTCCTGCTGTTGAAAAACATGCCCACAGCACGATGCTGCCACCACCAAGCTTCACCATGATGAACGGTGCGTGGTTTCCTCCAGATGTGACGCTTGGCATTCAGGCCAAGGAGCTCAATCTTGGTTTAATCAGACCAGAAAATCTTGTTTCTCATGGTCTGAGAGTCCTTTAGGTGCCTTTTGACAAACTTAAAGCATACGGTATTAGGGGTTCAGTATTGATGTGGATAGAGAACTGGCTGGCAAACAGGAAGCAAAGAGTAGGAGTAAACGGGTCCTTTTCACAATGGCAGGCAGTAACTAGTGGGGTACCGCAGGGCTCAGTGCTGGGACCCCAGCTATTTACAATATATATTAATGATCTGGATGAGGGAATTGAAGGCAATATCTCCAAGTTTGCGGATGACACTAAGCTGGGAGGCAGTGTTCGCTGTGAGGAGGATGCTAGGAGACTGCAAGGTGACTTGGATAGGCTGGGTGAGTGGGCAAATGTTTGGCAGATGCAGTATAATGTGGATAAATGTGAGGTTATCCACTTTGGTGGCAAAAACAGGAAAGCAGACTATTATTTAAATGGTGGCCGATTAGGAAAAGGGGAGATGCAGCGAGACCTGGGTGTCATGGTACACCAGTCATTGAAAGTAGGCATGCAGGTGCAGCAGGCAGTGAAAAAAGCGAATGGTATGTTAGCTTTCATAGCAAAAGGATTTGAGTACAGGAGCAGGGAGGTTCTACTTCAGTTGTACAGGGTCTTGGTGAGACCACACCTGGAGTATTGCGTGCAGTTTTGGTCTCCAAATCTGAGGAAGGACATTATTGCCATAGAGGGAGTGCAGAGAAGGTTCACCAGACTGATTCCTGGGATGTCAGGACTGTCTTATGAAGAAAGACTGGATAGACTCGGTTTATACTCTCTGGAATTTAGGAGATTAAGAGGGGATCTTATAGAAACTTACAAAATTCTTAAGGGGTTGGACAGACTAGATGCAGGAAGATTGTTCCCGATGTTGGGGAAGTCCAGGACAAGGGGTCACAGCTTAAGGATAAGGGGGAAATCCTTTAAGACCGAGATGAGAAAGACTTTCTTCACACAGAGAGTGGTGAGTCTCTGGAACTCTCTGCCACAGAGGGTAGTTGAGGCCAGTTCATTGGCTATATTTAAGAGTGAGTTGGATGTGGCCCTTGTGGCTAAGGGGATCAGAGGGTATGGAGAGAAGGCAGGTACGGGATACTGAGTTGGATGATCAGCCATGATCATATTGAATGGCGGTGCAGGCTCGAAGGGCTGAATGGCCTACTCCTGCACCTAATTTCTATGTTTCTATGTTTCTATGTTTTGGCAATCTCCAAGCGGGCTGTCATGTGCCATTTACTGAGGAGTGGCTTCCATCTGGCCACTCTACCATAAAGGCCTGATTGGTGGAGTGATGCCCATATAGTTGTCCTTCTGGAAGGTTTTCCCATCTCTACAGAGGAACTCTGGAGCTCTGTCAGAGTGACCATCGGGTTCTTGACCAAGGCCCTTCTCCCCGATTGGTCAGTTTGGCCAGACGGCCAGCTCTATGAAGAGTCCTGGTGCTTCCAAAGTTCTTCCATTTAAGAATGACGGAGGCCACAGTGCTCTTTGGGAGCTGCAATGCTACAGAAATTGTTTATACCCTTCCCCAGATCTGTGTCTCGACACAATCCTGTGTCGGAGGTCTATGGACACTCCTTCATCTTCATGGCTTGGTTTTTGCTCTGATATGCACTATCAACTTTGGGACCTTATATAGACAGGTGTGAGCCTTTCCAAATCATGTCCAATCAATTTCATTTACCACTGGTGGACTCCAATCAAGTTGTAGAAACATCTCAAGGATAATCAATGGAAACAGGATGAACCTAAGCTCAATTTTGAGTGTCATAGCAAAGGATCTGAATACTTATGTAAATGTGATATTTCAGTTATTTCGTTTTAATTATTTTGCAAACATTTCAAAGCACCTGTTTTTGATTCTTCATTCTGGGCTATTGTGTGCAGATTGATAATAAAAAAAAAAGAATTGAATCCATTTTAGAATAAGGCTGTAACATAACATGTGGAAAAAGTGAAGGGGTCTGAATATTTTCTGAATGCACTGTATGTAAAATTATGAGAGGCAATAGATACAGTCGGAACCTTTTTCTCAGGGTGCAAATGTCAAAGGCGAGGGCACAGCATTAAGGTAAGAGGGGAAAAGTCTAAATTAGACATGTGGGGTCAGGTTTTTGCCAGAGCGCGTTCTGGGTGCCTGGAATGCGCTACCAGAGTTGGTGGCAGAGTCAAATACGATAGAGGCATTTAAGAGGTGTTTCGATAGGCACAAGGATATATTCAGTATGGAGGGATCACATGCAGGCAAAGGAGGTTAGTTTAACTTTGCATCATGTTCAGCAGGGCCACTGTGGGCCACAGGGCCTGTTCTTGTGCTGTGTGTTCTATATCACGCATTAGTGAAGACTGGTAAAAACAAATAGTAAATACATTTAGGAAAATGCACACATTGTGTTTTTGTTATTTATGGCTGTATTTAAAAATTAGCTTCACTTTAAGGATGATTCCAGGTTGACCAATGCATTGTTTTGTCAATGTTTTTGCGTATCGACAAACTTTAATAATGCAACCTGACTAGCGCCAACCTAGCTTAATAACAAATTCCTGGTTTAACGAGTAGAAATTAAGAATGTCTCAGGCATTAAGGTATTATGAAACAAGTCACGATGACCAAACATGAACAATTATAATGACAATTAAAGCATATACAAAATTTGAAAGCATTTTGAGATTTTTTCTGAAAAAAATTAACTAATTTTCTTTAGCCACTGAAAATAGAATAAATCTCTTCATATATATTCCCGGATGCTGTTTAATTTCTCTGTGCATCCTTTGGGGTTCCTCTTTGATAATCAAAACCAAGAAACAAAAGTTGATTGGTGTAATCTGTTTATTTTGCTCAATACTGAAAAAAACTCTATGATCACCACTAAATGTTGCCAAATGCAATAAATTATAGTCTGCATCTAACTTTCACTCAGAAATTCCATTCAAAAGCGACAAATGGCCAAGTCACAGCAGAAATTGAAATCAATATAAACATGCAAGGCTGAGTGCAGTTTACGTATTTAAAAATCATTGCAAAAACTGACGGATGTGCCACTCCTATGTTCTGCTCTGTTGTATTAGTCCTCAGTTCTTTTTATCAAGCTTGCCCACTGTAATTACATGATATCAGATAGTAAATAAATAAATATTCTGGGATGGGTTCTAACACGATAGTGTAAAATGGAAATCACAGGTATTGCATCCATCCACCCCCTGACTTCTTCATGTGAGATTCAAGAATGCAGTAAATACGTTCTCTTGTTTATACAATACTGATAAAAGCTTCACCTTGTCCTTCATCTAATGTGGTATCCAAAAAAAAGAAACCCACTCAATTTCAATTTCTTTATTTTAATTCTCAGTAATATTCAATTAAAAACACAGAGCTTGCATACAGCATGTCCTGGCGCATATTCTGACCAGCTTGTAAATTGTCCTATTGACAATTACAACATGTCGAAGCTTGGATACTTGCACACTGCCATCAAGAACAGCTGAAAGCACTGGATATAACAAAGCTATGGGACCAGAATTGGTTGTATTAGCAAAGACCTGCATTATTTCATAACTAGCTGTACCTCTAGCCAAGCTGTTCTAATATAGTTAAAACACTGACATCAACCCAGCAGTGTGGAAAATTGCCCAGAGATGTCCTATTCAAAAAATGTTGGACCCTTCCCATCCAGTAAATTACCATTCAATCAGTTTATTCTCAATCAGCAAAGTGATAAAAGCTATCGTCAACGGTGCCAACAAATGACACTTGCTCTACAACAACCTGGTCACCAATTCCCAGTTTGTGTTTAGCTGCAACGGCTGGGCTTCCGACCTCATCACAGCCATGATCTATAGAACAAAGACTGGAATTCACGAGAGTGACCACTTTCACATCAATGCAGTATTTGTCAGAGTGTGGCATCAAGAAAACATGGTACTGGTATTGACTAATTACTGTCACGTGTATCAAGATACAGTGAACATTTTTGTTTGCATACTATTCCTCAAATCACATTATATATGGATATAATCTTGGTCGGCATGGGCACGTTGGACTGAAGGGCTTGCTTCCATACTTTTTCCCTCCATGACACAAAGGGGAAGGCTGGTTTGTATAATTGACTGGGCCGCTCCATACATCTTGGGCAGAGTTGTTGCCAAACTGAATTGTGATACTTCCTGGAAGGATGCTTTCAGCAGTGCATTTGTAGAGGTTTATAAAATACATTAGATATATGTCACACTTCCTTGGTCTTCTGAGAAAGTAGAGGCATTGTAGTATATTTTCCTGGTCGCAGCTTCCATTTGCTTGGTCCAGGATAAATTGTTGATGATATTTATACCTGGGAACTAGAAGCTCTCAACCACAAACTCGTTCCTTGAAGGCAACAAGTAGCTCCTTCATTGTGATGATATTGAACAAGATGTTGTTGTCTTGACATCCTGTATCCAATCTCCTTCTCAACATTGATCGAGTTCTGGCCCACTACAGTGGCAACATCTGCAAACCTGTAAATGAAGTTCGAACACAATTGTGTCACACAATTAAGGTCAAATTAACGGCGGTCCCCCCACACCAGGTCCCGATTATCTTCCCCGTCCCCCGTCCCCTCCAACACCACTGAGGCTCCCGCTGCTGCAGTCCTCCCCCAGTCTTCTACAGCCAACCATCTCCACTACTTCATCACAAACTACCTTCCATTAGATCAAAAGTAGATGTGAATACTGATGATTGTACCATATTTAATTGAATTTGCAACTCAACAAATTATACAGCCCGAGGCAACAGACACGGATTGGCTGGTAAGTGGCAAGTAATTAAAACATTAGCTCGTTATCACAAAAGTGTCACACAATGACAATTTCCAACAAAAAGACACTGCTCACCTACATTTGATATTCAACAACTCCATGCTTCCCGTAATCCCAAGGGTGCCGATTGACCAGAAAATAGATTGGACTAGCATAAGCAAGAGAAGGTCAGAAGCTGAAAATCCTGAAGTGCCTCACCGTGTAATACTCAACTGCTGATATAAAAATCTATGCCATACATCTGTCATGTGATTTGCATCAGTCGTCTGCAATTGATCAAGTGCAGTTTCAAGTCAAACAGGTCCAGACCACCAAGAATATGAAACCTGCTGGAATGGTATTTGCTCCACTCCCCAACAACATTAATTCCCTCCATTAGTGGCCATGGCACATACCACCTCCAAAACGCACTGCAGTTACCTATCTCAGCTCTCTGGACAGTACTTTGCAGACATATGGCAAGACCACGGCAGAAGGAGGACGCCACCACCAACCGGTTTCCCTTCCAGATGTCCACCTGTTGACTTTGAAGTACACCAGAAGTGCCTTTGTTGTTGCTGTGCCTAAATTCTGGAACTCTTTACCCAACAGTACTGTAGAAGTTCCTTCAGCAAACGTACTGCATTGATTCAAGAAGATGACATACACTTAACTTCTCAAGGACGTTTATGAATGGGTAATGACACACCTTTTTAGTCACAAATAATTAATTAAAGAGAAAACTGAAGTCTGCTATCCTGTTAATTCCCTTCAGTTAAAAGTGCTTTCTAGGAATAGGATTATACTCTTGGTCCCTTAATTAAATAGTCACAATATTGACTATGTATAAACAAATGTATACCTAAAATGATGGAGGTAATTATTTTACTAGGAAATGTGATTTAACTTTTTTTTAGATGATTATAAAACTTACCAACGTTATGTACTCCATTCCATAAATCATAACAACTGAAAGACTTCCATTAAATATTCAACACAATTTGATTTGTCCCTATTCCCCTTTACTGGCACACACATCTATAGAATTAAAAGTCTCATCTTGACCACTTCCTGTCTGTGCTGTATATTGATTTTAGAAAAAACGCTACCCTGTATTGCTGTAATTTTTGGCCATCTTACTCACAGTCCTCCTCCGCTGAGCCAACCCTGAGGATTTTTCCCATTGATGAAAAATAAAAAAGTTATGAGTGTTTCAAAAAACCTTGAGATCAGCTGATTGGTCCTCTTGCCTGTCAATCACTGCAAATAAAGTAACATAGAAACATAGAAATTAGGTGCAGGAGCAGGCCATTCGGCCCTTCGAGCCTGCACCGCCATTCAATATGATCATGGCTCATCATCCAACTCAGTATCCTGTACCTGCCTTCTCTCCATACCCCCTGATCCCTTCAGCCACAAGGGCCACATCCAACTCCCTCTTAAATATGGCCAACGAACTGGCCTCAACCACCTTCTGTGGCAGAGAATTCCACAGATTCACCACTCTCTGTGTGAAAAACGATTTTCTCATCTCGGTCCTAAAAGACTTCCCCCTTATCCTTAAACTGTGACCCCTTGAACTGGACTTCCCCAACATCGGGAACAATCTTCCTGCATCTAGCCTGTCCAACAGCTTAAGAATTTTGTAAGTCTCTGTGAGATCACCCCTCAATCTTCTAAATTCCAGCGAGTACAAGCCAAGTCTATCCAGTCTTTCTTCATATGGAAGTCGTGCCATCCCAGGAATCAGTCTGGTGAACCTTCTCTGTACTCCCTCTATGGCAAGAATGTCTTTCCTCAGATTAGGAGACCAAAACTGTACGCAATACTCCAGATGCGGCCTCACCAAGACCCTGTACAACTGCAGTAGAACCTCCCTGCTCTTGTACTCAAATCCTTTTGCTATGAATGCCAACATACCATTCGCTTTCTTCACAGCCTGCTGCACCTGCATGCCTACTTTCAATGACTGGTGTACCATGACACCCAGGTCTCGCTGCATCTCCCCTTTTCCTAATCGGTCACCATTCAAATAATAGTCTACCTTCCTGTTTTTGCCACCAAAGTGGATAACCTCCCATTTATCCACATTATACGGCATCTGCCATGCATTTGCCCACTCACCCAGTCTATCCAAGTCATCCTGCAGCCTCCTAGCATCCTCCTCAGAGCTAACACTGCCCCCCAGCTTCGTGTCGTCCGCAAACTTCGAGATGTTGCATTTAATTCCCTCGTCCAAATCATTAATGTATATTGTAAATAGCTGGGGTCCCAGCACTGAGCCTTGTGGCACCCCACTAGTCACTGTCTGCCATCCTGAAAAGGACCCGTTCACTCCTACTCTTTGCTTCCTGTCTGCCAGCCAGTTCTCTATCCACATCAATACTGAACCACCAATACCGTCCAGTAACCAGTAACGCCCCTGAACCACCAATACCGCCCAGTAACCAGTAACGCCGCTTCCGTGCGGTGGGAACGGGGGGTGGGAGAACTATAAAACCATGGATGCCTTGACGTGAGTCAGTCACTCTGCAAGAACACGAGGGAGAGCCCACGACTGTCATTCTAAGCTGTGAATCAACTGAACTATGAGTCTGCAATGTACTTGCAATAAATGATTTGTTAGCTCTTCATGACAATGCCATGAGTTTAGCCTGCCGCTCTGCCTGTGCTTGCAAGTGCAATGCTTAATTGGAAATTAAATAACATTGCCATGGGTTGTTTGGCCTGCTGCCCTGCCTGTGCTTGAAAGTGCAATGCTTAATTGGAAATGAAATGAAATGACAATGCCATGAGTTGTTTGGCCTGCTGCCCTGCCTGTGCTTAAAATTGCAATGCTTTATTAGGTCCAACTATGTTTGGAAGGAATAAATGCTTTATCAGGTCCGACTGTGTTTGGAAGGAATAAATGCTTTATTAGGTCCGACTGTGTTTGGAAGGTATAAATGCTTTATTAGGTCTGACTGTGTTTAGTCCAAAAGTCCCGCTCATTTCGTGACTTCCGCTTAGTGGACAGGTCGCGCTGATTGCGCAATTTCCAGTGAGTGTGGTGGTCGCGATGATTGCGTAATTTCCGGTAAGTGCAGAGGTCGCTCTGATTGCAGAAGTTCCACTGACTGCGGAAGCCCCACAGTGGAGAGGCCGCACTCAGCTGTGTGAGTAGATTCAAGAAAGTTTACAGTCATATATATGGTGTGTGTCAATGTGTGTGAGTGTGTGTGTGTGAGTGTCAGTGTGCATCAGTGTGTATGTGCGTGTGTGAGTCTGTGTGTGTGAGTGAGTGTATGTGTGTGTGAGTGTATGTGTGTGAGTGTATGTGTGTGTGAGTGTATGTGTGTGTGTGTGTGTGTGTGTGTGTGTGTGAGTGTATGTGTGTGTGTGTGTCTGTGTGAGTGTATGTATGTGTGTGAGTATATGTATGTGTGTGAGTGTATGTGTGTGTGTGAATGTGTGTGTGTGTATGCATGTGTGTGTGAGTGTATGTGTGTGTGAGTCTGTGTATGTGTGAGTGTATGTGTGTGTGTGAGTGTATGTGTCAGTGTATGTGTGTGTGAGTCTGTGTATGTGTGAGTGTATGTGTGTGTGTGAGTGTATGTGTCAGTGTATGTGTGTGTGAGTGTGAGTCTGTGTGTGAGTGAGTGTGTGAGTGTGTGTGTAAATGTATGTGTCTGTGAGTGTGTGTGTATGAGTGAGTGTATGTGTGTGAGTGTATGTGTGTGTATGTGAGGTGGAGGGTGTGTGTGTGTGAATGTGTGAGTCTGTGTGTGTGAGCGTGTGTGTTGGAATTGGTGGAGAGGTGGAATATTGCATTGGGGGACCAGCCCTCCAGTGTGAAGCTGGGACCCAACGGGTCCTACTTCGTCTAGTTGTTCTTTACAGCTCTGTATTGCATATTTATCCACCCACTTTCTTCATGTTTGATTCTTTTATTTTATTTGCATTGATTCTGAATGTGAAATCTGGAAGGATCAGGTGCAAGTGCAAAGAATACTACACATTTTATCTGCAACATCAGGCAATAACACCTGAGATACATCAAAGGAAGCAAGATGCTTGAGGTGTGATAGAGAAGTCTCAATTATTTCTCAGTTGCCAAGTCTCCGAAACATATTGAAATCCATGGTTCAATCAGTAGACATCCTGTCTTGGAGACAGTCAGGCTTGTATTATATTTTGTTTGTAGTTGCTGTTATGACTTTTTTTAATTAAAGGAACTATATTTGAAACAATTTTTGAAACAAAGAACCATTCCGTAAACAAAGGAAATATGATCAAAATTGAAGGAGGGAAAAACAGGTCATATTGTTAAAAAGATAGCTGGCAAGTGAACCAATATAATGTACTTGAGGGACAGCAAGATAAAGGTCAGATTAGAAAGAAAAAACTGCATCTCAAAGTGAGCAAAGATAGACAAGCGACTATTTCAAAATTACCACCAGTCTCTGATGAATCTGCAATTACATCAATAGAAATGCAAAATAAGATGTTTTCTTTCATAAAGAGGTAGTCCATAAAACCCATCTTGGTAGCCCAGTTTCACATGGGCTACCAAGATGAAAATCCATCCAATCTTCTCAGGCATAGACAGAGTTGACGTGGATACGTTTTTCCCATTGAGGGTAGGGAAGATTCAAACAAGAGGGCATGACATGAAAATTAAGGGACAGAGGTTTCGGGGTAACGTGAGGGGGAACTTCTTTACTCAGAGGGTGGTGGCTGTGTGGAATCAGCTTCCAGCAGAAGTGGTGGAGGCAGGATCGATTTTAACATTTAAGAGTAAAGTGGATAGGTATATGGACGTGAAGGGAATGGAGGGGTATGGTCTGAGTAGGCCTGTTTCCGTGCTGTAATTGTTATATGGTTATATGGTTATATGGTGCATACTACTTGAAGCAACATCATACATACCAAGTCCCAACAAAATAATTATAGTTCTTGCACACATTCATAAATGTAATCAGAATGTTCTTGGGAGGATTCATCAACTGTGAAGAGCAAAAGATACTTTTTTAGCATTCGGGTGCTCCGGTTTCCTCCAACAGCACGAAGACATGCGGGTTTGTAGGTTAATTGGCCTCTGTAAATTGCCGCATGCTTCGGCAGCATATACGCAAATTGGGTAACACAGAACTAGTGGAAACGGGTGATCAGTGGTTGCCGTGGATTTGGTGAGCCAAAAGGCCTGTTTCCAGGCTGCATCTTAAAAAAAAAGTAAGATATGAAGAACAAAACCTATATCTGTAATTTTGACTATTCTACATGAGGTGAATGAATATTATCCTGGAATTAAATCTCAAAGACATGTCAGTGTGTAATAATAGATTTCCCTCTCATTAATTGTTATGCAAGACACAGTAAGGATGTGGAGTTTCTGGAGGACATAATGTTGTTTAATCTACCTTGGAAGTAAGATTAAACCACAGGGACTGAATAAGGGTCTCGAGCCAAAATGTCATCTATCATAGAAACATAGGTGCAGGAGTAGACCATTCAGCCCTTCGAGCCAGCACCTCTATCCATATCCTTCAGAGATACTGCCTGACCTGCTGAGTTACTCCACATTATTGCAGGGCTTCCAACTCTCACGCATTGAGCGTGGGAATCATGCATTTCACTCGATTCTCACGCTCTCACGCTGATCACAGTATTCCCACGCTCAAATTTATTTTTAATTAAGAGAGTCACAAAAATTCAATTCGCCCAAGGCTTCCACACTCCTCCAGACTCACCGATGAGAATAGATTTCTGTCAGCTGGTTGCCCGTAAATAACGAACAATTTGATTGGCTTAAGCCCATCGCACACTATTTAAAATGGCAAATTCTGCAGCTAATGATTCCATTTGACACTCAGCTGCTGTATGATTTGTGAAAAAAAGTAGTTTAGTTTAGAGTCTAAAGGTGAGACACGCCGTTGGTCCCAACACTGACTCCCGAGGCACTGCTCACACCTCCCACCTTCATCCCTGGCGGCTCTGTGTCCGTCGACCGCTCTGTCCACACCCCATGGAGTTTTAACCCCAGCCCGGAGCCAGGAGCGGACCGGGTCACTGACCCTCACCTCCCCCAGACCCCCTTCAACCGGACCCCAGCTGGACACAAAGCACCTGGGTCGGCCCGCATTCCCGGAGGGGCGGGGGATTGGGGGGGGGGGGGGGGGGGGGAGAGGCAAACGCTCCACGCACATCGCCCAGTGTCCGAATGTCTGCTCACTCTGGGTGTTGACGACGCTTCACTGACACGCACTAACGCACACTGACACACACACTGGCACACACAAGGTTTTAAGGGATACGAGCCAAATGCGGATAAATGAGACTAGTTTAGATGGGGCATCAAGATCTGCATGGACAAGTTGGGATGAAGGGCCTGTTTGCATGCTGTAAGACTATGACACATTGTAGAAAGGGTGCAATAGCTCTGGAGAGGATCCAGGGGCGATTTATGAGGATGTTGGCAGGGCTGGATTTTTTTCTTCACGTTGAAGAAAGATTTGATAACTGGGATTGTATTCTCTGCAGCAGGGGAGGTGAAGAAAATACTTAGTTGAGGTGAATAATATGAGAATAGGACCCGTTCTGCTTAAACAAAGAGTGTAGAAAGGAACTGCAGATGCTGGTTTAAACTGAAGATAGACACAAAAAGCTGTAATAACTCAGCAGGACAGGCAGCATCTCTGGAGGGAAAAAATAGGTGATGTTTCAGATCGCGACCTTCAGATTGAAGAGGTTGAAAACAGCCATATACAAGATACATTTATTTGTCACATGTACCAGATGGTACAGTGAAACGTGTGGTCACCATACAGCCATACAAATAAAAAGAACACAACACACGATAGACTGCAACATAAAACATTCCCACACAACAGAATCAAAGTTTCCCACTGTGAGGGAAGGCACCAAATTCAGTCCTCTTCCTCTGACGTGGTCGGAGCCTCCCGAGCCCTCCGCAGTCGCCGCTACGGGTGGCCTGCTGCTCAGGCCCGCTCGCCGGGATGATGGAACTCCGACGTCGGAATGGGAGGACAACCTCAGCGGCTTGGATCTTCGAATCAGCCACTTCCTACTGGAGTCCGCGGCTCCCGAAGTCCACAGGCAGAGATTCACGCTGGCGGCCCTCGGCAAAGGGATCCCAGGACTTCGCGATATTGAAGTCAGCGCCGCCCGCGCTGGGAGCTCTACGAACCACAGTTCCGCGATGTTGATGCTGCAGGCCCTAAGCTCCGGAGCTTCAAAAGGAGATCCAGGTAGGCACCGCCCCGCTCCGCGGTGAATCCTGCGCTGTGCCGCTGTTCCTGAAGCTCTGGTCCGGTCCCCGGCAGGAAAGGCCGCGCCAATCCAGTTAGTAGGCCGCGAGGAAGGGGGCGAGGACGTGGCTCGGAGAATAGTCGCATCCTCGCCAGGAAGTGACTGGGAAATGGTTCCCCCCTTACCCTATCCCCCTCCCCCACAGCGAAAAACTAAAGGACCCTCCAAAACATACTGTTAAGACAAATTAACATTAAAAAAAGATAGAAAAAATGGACAGACTGTAGTCAGAGGCTGCCAACAATGCGGCGCCCCTAGTGGCAGGTGTAAAACACAATGACTGGAGATACGTGGCATCAGAACCATGTGTTCATCTTTATTGACATGACACCATGATATATATATAGTTGAGAAAAAATAATTTAATGGGATGGCACAGTGGCGCAGTGGTAGAGTTGCTGCCTTGCAGCACCACAGACCCAGATTCGAGCCTGATTACGGGTGCTGTCTGTGCAGGGTTTGTATGGGTTTTCTCCGGATACTCCGGTTTCACCCACACCCAAAAGAAGTGCAGGTTTGTAGATTAATTGGCTTCTGTAAATTGTCCCTGGTGCGTTGGATAGACTGGTGTAGGGTAGATTGCTGGTCGGTGTGAAGTTGGTGGGCCGAAGGGCCTGTTTCCATATTTATGTTTTACATATATATCTTAATTTCATTGAACCATATACTTGGTTGAATATGTGGCATTATTTTTGTCTTGTTTCTATAGTCAAAGGGTAAGGTTGATTAATTTATTTATGCAGAAGTGTTGGAAGTCCAACTGCTCTTGCCTTCTTTCAATGTTATATATATATATATATATATATATAAATATATATATGATTTATAATCTGATTTCTATACATGAATATACTAATGTGCTGCACCTGTTAGCGCCTGGCTCTACTGTGGAATGTAATTAGTAATGTAATTTAGCCTAAACTTATTCATACCTAATCCAATTTAAAGCATAAATGTTGCATTCAAGTGTCGTTAAAAGACTCGCTACAGTATGTACCAGATTACACAATTTCAAGCTGAAAATGCAAAAGCTCCCTATCAACCCCGCCCTCACCACCACTCCCTCCACACCTCCTAGGTCGCTATGCTCCCTCAGGCTTGATCGCTGGGCTTCCTCGCAATTTCTCACTCTCAACTCTCACCCAATGTTGGCAGCCCTGTTACTGGAAGTTAATAGCATAAAATGAAAATTTAAAAAAATCACTATATTGAGATTGATATTGTAGAGAGCAAATTAGCAAAATGGTGCAAGGTTTGCAGTGCAAAAAAACACTAAAGAGCCATAACTGAATAACCAAATAAGTATGATTATACGGCAGCCCTTCCGGGAATGGGATGTGAATGAGCTAGTTAGTTGGGTAGCAATGGGGGAGAAACTGTTCATAAGTCCGGACACCTGTGCTTTCAAGTTGCTGTATCTTCTCCCAAAAGGTAGAAAAGAGAAAAGGCAATGGGCAGAGTGACTGGCATTCTTGACGGTACTTCCAGCTTTGCTGATAAAACACATTTTGGCGATGGACTGGATGAAAGGAAAAGATGAGCCCATGATGGACTGGGCTATGTTTGCCACTCTCTACAGGTAACATTGGTGAAGAACAGAGCAGTGCCACACCGGACTGAAATGCATCCATTCAGAATACCTCCTTCTGTAGAAGTTCAAAGGAATCCTCGTGGACGTACTGGATCTTCTCAGGTGCCTAAGAAAATAAACATGCTGTTGCACGTTCTTGATTACTTCAGTGTTGCAAACCCTCACGTGGTCCACCCTGTTTCGACAGATGAAATCAACCTGGCGTGCACAAAACAGAATAGGCTGTGCACGCCATACGCAAGAAGAAGAAAAAGATTACTTTAGTGTGAAGGGATTGTGTTATGTTGATGGAGATATGGACGCCCAAGGATTGAGGCTTTCGATGATCTCTACAGCAGCTCCACTGATGAGGAAAAAGAAAGATAAGGCAAGCTCACAGTAGTTCATTAACGCTAAGCTCAATATTATGAGAGAAAGAACAGTGATTATGAGAGAACGAACACTTCCGTCCATCAAGGTTCAGTGTGGCAGCATATCCATGTATTACAAATTAAACAAATGATTGTATCGTATAGCACATGCCTCGTCCAATTTATTGAGCTACAGCAGTCATGGAAAAGTCACTGGTATCTTCTCCTTTCAAGATTAAGATAACGCTACATAAATTGGGTAGGGTAATTTATACCTTGGTTGACACCAAGAAAGGTTTAACCGACAAGAAAAGGTGTGACAGCAAAGCCAAAATGGATAGATTACATGTAGACACAAAACGTTGGAGTGACTCAACGGGACAGGCAGCAGCTCTGGACAGAAGGAATGGTTGATGCTTCAGGTTGAGACCCTTCTTCAGACTTGATCCAATAAGTCTCCCATTTCTTCTCTCCAGAGATGTTACCTGTCCCGCTGAGTTACTCCAGCATGTTGTGTCTACCTTCGATTTAAACTGGCATGTGCAGTTCTTTCTTACACATGGATAGATTACTGTTGGGCAAATTCTTAACTATTCAGGTTGTCAGCACTCGTGCCTTGAAGCTCTGATTTATCTATTTGCTACAACAGCATTTACCACTTCATGCCACATAATAAATATTCCTTCAATCAATTGTTGTATCTCTGTCAGAATTATAGCTCGGGTGGGGGGGATCATTGTAACGATGTCTGAACTTCCCAAATACTTTTAGATTGGATATTTATGAGCTGCCACCTCAATTTCAGTTGACCTTTTCCTAGTACATATTGGCAGTATGGAAATAGAAGCTGGCAGCAAAACCCGGCAGTGGAAGAATGCACAGTGAAAGGACATTCTTAAATTTGAAGGTAATTAGCTCATTCTGCAAATTCAGCGAACACCACTGCTCGGTCCGCATTAACCAACCCAACCTCCCGGTGGCTCAGCACTTCAACTCCCCCTCCCATTCCGTATCCGACCTCTCGGTCCTGGGCCTCCTCCACGGCCAGAGTGAGCAACACCGCAAGTTGGAGGAACAGCACCTCATATTCCGCTTGGGGAGTCTGCATCCTTTGGGCTTGAACATTGAATTTTCACAATTCTGTTAACCCTTGCTGTATCCTCCCCTTCCCACCTCTCCCTCAGCCATCGAGCCCTGGCATTCCCTCTCTCTCTATCTCCCTCCCCCACCCTAGTCGCACCGGCTTCTCATTTTCACACCACAAACAGCTTACAATGGCTTGTTCCCTTTATTATCGATACTTTTTTGCATATCTTTCATTCATTGTTCTTTATCTCTCCACATCACCGTCTATATCTCTCGTTTCCCTGATCCCTGACCAGTCTGAAGAAGGGTCTCAACCCGAAACGTCGCCTATCTCCTTCGCTCCTTAGATGCTGCTGCACCCGCTGAGTTTTTCCAGCTTTTTGTGTACCCGCGCTTTTGCAAATGCAGGCAACAAAAGTCTTAAACTCCTTCCTTCCAAAATCCATATTTAAAACACATTTTTTTATTAGGCAAGGATATGCGGCGGAATAGAACACAGCTGATAAATAAGAGTTGAGATGCAGATCAGCAGAGATTGAATTTAAATGGTGAATATTTCATGAAGGATGGATTGGCCCACTCTCATTACTACATTCTGGGATACCAAAGGACAGTCATAATTTTACAATAGCAGTTATCTAAAAGAAAGATGAATCTCAAATTGCCTTCACTGTGGCACATGCAGAATGCAAGAGTGACAGCGGCTTTATTTCAAATGCACATAGTTGCAGGTAGAATTTCACATTTAGAAGATGAAAGTCACGGACAGGAAACTATAAGACTGAGGTTCAAAAGCCTGATAGAGATGCACCAGCGATAAAAATATCCTCCAATATTTTATTACTTTCTTCACTGCATTCACGTTTGAGTATTTCACTGAAATGTTGTACTTTTTATATATCTGAAGCAATTTCAAATAAGGGTCATTGTTGTCCAAGTTGTACAGTACCAGACCATTGCAAAACCAGATATACAAAGATTTGCTGAATCTCCCGGTTGCTAACCATCTTAACTCCCTTTCTCATTCCCATACCAACCTTTCTGTCTTAGGTCTCCCCCAATGGCAGAGTGAGGCCACACACAAACTGGAGGAACAGGATCTCAGAGCTTACAACCAAAAAGTATGAACATTGAATTCTCCAATTTGGGTAACTACCTACAAATAAAGCACCATTGAACAAACTCTTCTTCCTGCCAAAATATATAAATACAGCTGTAAATTCTACATGGTGAAACCAAAATGTATAAAAATGGCCTTTAATATAATTTGACAATGTGCACTTCAACCACATGTGATTTTTTCTATCACAAATCTCAAATTGTGGACCACAGAGGCAAATAAATAAATGATGGGTCTTTGTCCCAAATGTTATGGAGGGCACTGTATGTTCCCTCCTCTGGCTTCACAATTCGCACTTCTTCTATCCTCATCGCACACCTTTTGTCTTTTTTTATCTCTGGCCTTTGTCCAACCATCTGCTTTTAATAAAAATCCTCACCTGCATCCACTCATCACTCGCCAGGATTTGACCTGTCCCTGCAATCTTCCAGCTTCCTCCATCACCCCCCCCCCCCACCCCCCCAACTCAGATTATGAAGATGTGTACTGACCCAAAATGACACCAATCCATATTCTCCAAAGATGCTTTCTGACCAGCTGAGTTACTCCAGAGCTTTGTCTTTTTTTTTGTAAAGTTTCTTGTGTCTATACTACCCACTAAGTCTCGATATATTCCAGTATACTTTTTAATCAGCTAAATCATTCAATATTGGATTAGCCAATACAATTTCCAAACTGCAGTGAACAGTGTTTTATGGAAATTGCGTTATAAACCATTGCAATAGAAAATATGGCAGTGAGTGGAAGTGGCTAAAGATTGCAAAAGCTAAGAAAAAGGCAGACTGCAATAGCAGAATCAATTTCATTTTTGTTAAATTATGAATGAAAAGTGAAATTTGAGATTGCATGTGCTTAGAGATAAATATAATAAAGGGCACAGGAAATTAACTTCTCCATCATTACAAAGATATGTTTAAACATTGATTTTAAATCAGGAATTGCATTAAAATATACCAGAAAGAATTATACCAGAAAGAACAAGAAATGCAAAATTCATTACATTTTGTATTTCAGTTCCGTACAATATTCAACATTCATAAATGAACTTACTTAAAACCAAAAAGCTCTTTAGTGTGAATTTGTTGGAATTTTAAACCAAATTCTATGAACACATACAGAGAGCATAAAAAAAGTATGAATTTAGGAGCAACATGCTTTTTCTAATGGCATAGGAGGTGCCATTTAGCTATGATTCCCCCCTTTATTTTCCCTGTAAACCTATTTTCTCTCACATACACTGTCAACTCAACCCCAATTCTCCTACTCACTATACATGGTAGTGGTTGTTTTCAGTAACTAATTTATTCACCAACCAGTAACTCTTTGGGAAATGGGAAGAAAACCAGCCCCTTGGGAAAATCCACATTATCAGAAAATGAACGTGAAAACTCCACATAAACAGCATCAGAGATTTGGAATGAACACGAGTACTTGGAGGCAAAACATTACTTGTCACGCACTGTTCAAGAAGTAGTGTGATGTACAAAGTATTAAATTGTGAGAAGTTAATGGCCATGTTTTTTTCAGAAAGCATCTGATAAATGAAAATCTGAGGAACTTGATTAAAAGTCTTTAGTTTAGAGGTAAATTTGCTAATTATTTGAAAATGTGCTTAACATTAGGCAGTAGAAGGAGAAGCAATTGAACAATTTGGATTTATTTAGGAAAAAATTATGTTTCTTCACATTGCAAAGTTTACCGACAAATTCATCCAATACTAAGTATCAAGATTGAGGATGCACAAAAAGATCTACCACTTAGTGACCCGATGAACTGAATGCTTTCTATGCTTTCTTCGAGCAAAATGCCAAACAGGGCGGTGACACCTGGCCCTTCAGACTCCATTGTGCCTGTCTCCAGAGTGGATGTAACAGAGATTAGATCAGCCTCCCTGAGGGTAAACCCACAGAAAGCAACTGACCCAGATGGAGTTCCTGGCCGTGTCCATGGTAGATGCGCGGGAGTATTCACGGACATCTCTAATCCCACTCCGTTCTCCGGTACACACCTGCTTCAAGAAGACCACCATCATCCCAGTTCTGAAGAAAACCAAGACCTCCTGCCGAAACGATTGCCATTCAGAGGCTATGTTTTGAGAGGCTAGTTGTGGAACTCGTTAAATCCAGTCCACACAGCAACCTTGACCCACTGCAGTTCGCCTACCGCCACAACAGATCCACAGACGATGCCATCGTCCTCGCCCGACACTCATCCCTGCAACACCTGAACACCCATTGTTTCTGCCTGCTCCTGTCACACGGGAATGATTTCCACGTACTTCGACTCCATCCTATCCCCACTGGTCCAATCTCTCCCGATCTATGTCCAAGATACCTCACATGCCCTTCGTCTCTTTCATGACTTCTGCTTTCCGAGCCCCACTCCGTCATCTTTACTATGGACGTTCAGTCACTCTACACCTCCATCCCCCACCTGGATGGCCTTGCAGCCCTCAGTTTCTTCCTCGACCACAGAACCACCCAATTTCCCTCTACTAATACTACTCCGCCTAGCGGAGACGACCCTCAACCTCAACAACTTCTCCTTTGACTCCTCCCACTTCCTCAGTCCAAGGCGTAGCTATGGGAACCTGCATGGGCCCCAGCTCTGCCTGCCTCTTTGTAGGGTACGTCCCTGTTCCAGGCGTGCACTGACCCTATCCCCAAACTCTATCTCCATTACACTGATGACTGCATCGGTGCTACCTCCAGCACCCATGCAGAAAAAACTCATGGACCATCAACTTCACCACCAATTTTCATCCTGCACTCAAATTTACTTGGACCATCTCCAACAACTCCCTCCCCTTTCTTGATCTCACAGTCTCCATCACAAGGAAATAGACTATTGACTGACGTCTATTACAAACCCACTGACTCCCACAACTATCCCAACTACACTTTTTCCCACCTTGCTTCCTGCAAGGACTCTATCTCCTACTCCCAATTCTTCCGTCTGCGCCGCATCTGCACCCAAGATGAAGTGTTCCATACCAGAACATCCGAGATGTCCTCATTCTTTAGGGAACAGCTCCGCCCTCGCTCCCCCTCGTGCAAGTCACTACAGTGACAGAGTCCCCCAAGTCCTTACCTTCCACCCCATTAGCCGTTGAATACAACCATAATCCTCCAACATTTCCGTCACCTCCAACGGGATCCCACCATTTGTCACATTTCCCCATCTCCACCCCTTTCCGCCTTCCGCAGTGACCATTCCCACCGCAACTCCCTGGTTAACTCATTCCTTCCCACCCAAACCAAACCCTCCCCAGGTACCTTCCCCTGCAACTGCAGAAGATGCAACATCTGTCGCTACACCTCCTCCCTTGACTCTGTCCAGGGACCCCGGACAGTCCTTTCAGGTTAGGTACAGGTTCACTTGCACCTCCTCCAACCTCATCTACAGTATCCGTTGTTCACGATGTAGACCAAACGCAGACTGGGCGATCGTTTTGATGAACACCTTCACTCAGCCCGCGTGAACCAATCTAATCTCCTGGTTGCTGGACACTTTAATTCTCCTTCCCATTCCTACACCGACCTTTCTGTCCTCGGTCGCTTCCATTGTCAGAGTGAGGCTAAATGCAAATTGGAGGAACAGCATCTCATATTTCACGTGGGCAGCTTACAGCCCAGTGGTATGAATATTGATTTATCTCACTACAGGAAACCCCAGCATTCCCTCTCTCTCTATCCCTCCCCCACCCAAGTCGCACGAGCTTCTAATTTTCACCCTACAAACAGCCTACAATGGCCTGTTTCCTTTATCATCATTACTTTTTTGCATATATTTCATTCATTGGTCTTTATCTCTCCACATCACCGTCTATATCTCTCATTTCCCTTATCCCTGACCAGTTTGAAGAAGGGTCTCTATCTGAAACGTCACATATTCCTTCTCTTCAGAGATGCTGCCTGTGCTGCTGAGTTACTCCAGTTGTTTGTGTCTATCTTCACCAACAACTTCTCCTGGACCACCCATACTGAAGCAACGACCAAGAAAGCACACCAATGCCTCTACTTCCTTAGATGGCTTAGGAAGTTTGGCATGTCCCCTAAAACTCTCACCAACTTCTACAGTGTACCATAGAAAGCATTTTATCAGGATGCAACACAGCTTGGTTTGGGAACAGCTCCATACAAGACCACAAGAAATTGCAGCAAATTGCGGACGCAGCCGAGATCATCACACAAACCAACCTCCCTTCTATTGACTCCATGCTGCCTCGGCAAGGCCAGCAACATAATCAAGGATGAGTCGCACCCTGGCCACTCCCTCTTCTCTCTTCTCCCCTCTCCCATCAGGCAAAAGTGTGAAAATGCACATCTCCAGATTCAGGGATAATTTCTTCCCAGCTCTTATCAGGCAACTGAAACATCCCACCACAACCAGAGAGCAGTGCAGAACTACTATCTACCTCATTGGTGACCCTCAGACTACCCTTGATCGGACTCTGCTGGCTTTACTTTGCACTCAACGTTATTCCCTTATCATGTGTCTACACACTGCAATTGTAATCATGTTTTGTCTTTCTGCTGACTGGTTAGCACGCAACAAAAGCTTTTCACTATACCTCGGTACATGTGACAATAAACTAAACTGATACTGAGGTGAACAGGTTAAAAGAAATGGAAATCAAACTTAAAAATAAGCATTGGATATTTGACTCTGCCAAGCATCCCAAAATATCACTAAAATTGTGTTCATAAAATGGTAGTGTTCCTGTAAGCTGATCAGCAGGTCCGAAAGATTCACAATATAACTATTATCTCTTAATCCTTTAAACCTGTTGGCCTACTAATAATGATTAATAATGCTGTGGGTTGATAGCATGCATAATTTTTTCGGTAAGTTATGACCCAATATTTAATGATGGCAAAGGATAAGAACATATTGAATTCAATAATGTTTAACAAGCATAAATTAATTAATAGTGCATGTAACTATTAACAGCAATATTATGCAAGTATCTTGCAAATAATGACCATATAAAATCTGAAATTAGATTTAAGAGAAAGATGATAAGTAATGGTCTTAAATTTAGGTACAGCAAAGAGATAACAAATAAGTAAGTAATTTTTATTTATATAGCACTTTTTAAATCAAATCACATTGAAGTCAAAGTGCTTTACAGATAAGAAATTAGATTTCCATACATCCATATAAAATAAAAATAAAAAAAAGGTGCAGTACACTATAGGATTCAACATGAAACTTTCCTCCCACAGCAGAATCCACTGTGAGGGAAGGCACCAACAAGTCCAGTCCTCCTCCTCCTCATAGTCCACCCAAGGTCGGGGCCTATTTGTGGCCTCCTCAGCCAGTCCGATGTTTTCAGGCCCTCTTTGCCGGGAAGCTGGAACTCCAGCGTCGGGTGAACACTCCTCTGCGGCTTGGAAATGTCTGGAGCGGCCGCTTCCTCCCCGGAGACTGCGGCACCCGATACATGCACACGAGAAATAAATACTTTGGCACATATTCAAAATTGTATTTGGCCGATACACAACTAGTCGTCTCCCAAAAATAAATGGTCACGTAATTTTACAATTCAGGGGCATGAACGTACAAAATTTGCTCGAGAAACACATAGGAAAATAGACAGGTAGCAACAATTGTTTCAAAGGGTAGGAGGGTAAAGCTTCGGAGGGTAAAGGCAATAGTGGATTTTGAAAATCAGGATTAATATTTGCTAATGCGGCGTAATTTATATGCGAGTCATTGTAGGTCATGGATGACTAGATCTTGGTGCAAACCAGCACTGGGGCAGCAGGCTTTCAAACATTCTAAATGCGATGATAGCTGGAAAACATCAGAATTATTGAGCAGTAACAAGATTCTGGACAAAGTTTAAGATTTCAGCAATTGATCAATTGATGAATTGAGCAAAGCAATGCTACATGATATAGTTTTATAAACATATCCCATTGCTCCTCAGTCTCAGAGAGCACATTCCTCATGCAAGGCCATGTTGACTATTGATAATAAGCCACATTTTTTTTCCAAATGAGAGTAAATTCTCTCTCTGAGATCATTTCCTACAATTTCTCGACCACTTGCTCACGGGCCTTTTGCTTTGTGCGATTTTCTGACACAACGTTGGCTATTCTCCAGTCTTCTGGGGGTCTTCGCCATGCCATGGATTTCCGCCGAGGCCCCAGCAATCTCCTCCAATGTCTCCCTCAGTATCCTGGAACAGATCAAGCCTCAAAGACTTATCCTTAATGTTATATCTCCTTCTTAATGTTGGTGTTGGAATATTATGGCATGAGTAGTGAGATACCCTGAATAGCTTTGTTTTGCAAGCTTTGCGGGGGAGATTATACCATACATGACTCCAATCACACCATACACCAGTACAACATGCAAATGGAGCAAGAGAGTAGAATGTAGTGTTACAGCTCCTTAATATTAACGTACCATGACATAGCAATGTATCTCTGATCTCACCATCTCCCATGTTCCTCGTATTGGTGAATACTGAGGTGAAATACTGATTTAGGACCTTGCCCACTTCCTCTGGGTCCAAGTGTAGAGTCACTCCATTTTCTAAAGTGGATCTTCCCTAGTTACCCTGTAGTTTTTATATACATAGGAAATGCCTTGGATCACACCTAAGAGCCACTTGCCAAGGAGGGAGTCATAGTTTTAGATATTATGTTTGCTATCGTCACGCGTACTGACGCGTAGTGAAAGCCTTGTATATCATGATATCCAATCTGCTTAAATAACTCTATACAAAGATATAATCAAGTCAAACTCAACTGCAATAGGTAGAACAAAGGGTGCAGAATACAGTTCTCAGCATTGTAACACACCAGTTCCATAGGCAAAGTCCACAATGGGATAGAAGTGAATTAGATAGTACCCTAGCTTATGGAAGGACTATTCAGAAGCCTGAAACAAAGGGGATGTTGCTGTTCCCGAGTCTGATGGTGCACACTTTCAAGGTTCTGCTTAACACGAGTGGGAAGAAGGAGGAATGACTAGGGTGGGAAAGACCTTTGATTCTGTTGGCTGCTTTTCCAAGGCAGTGTGAAGTATATATGGAGTCAATGGTAGGAAGTCTGGTCTATGCAAATCTGTCTGAATCACCAGTCTGAAGAAGGGTCGCCACCCGAATCATCACCCATTCCTTCTCTCCAGAGATGCTGCCTGTCCCGCTGAGTTACTCCAGCATTTTGTGTCTACCTTCGAATTAAACCAGCATCTGCAGTTCCTTCCTACACAGTCTGGTCTGTGCGATGGACTGGGCTTCATCTCCAACTCTCTGCGATTTCTTGCAGTCTTGGGCAGAGCTGCTTTCGAAATAAGCTGTGATACAACCTATTAATATGCTTTCTATGGTACATCTTGTGTTGACGTTTGCTAGAATCATTGGAGACATGTTGAAATGCCTCAGTGACCTCAGGAAATGAAACCATTGGTGTGCCTTTTAAGCAGTTGCTTCATTGTGACTGGGCCACCAAAGATTGTTGGTAATGTTAACTCTAAGAAACTTAAAGCTCTTATCCATTTGCACCAATTGGTATCTTTGATACTGTTTGCGGCATGTGCTCCATCACATTTCTTGAAGTTGATCACTAGCTCTTTCGTCTTGCTGACATCAAAGGAGATATTTGTGTCTGAAGGAACAGCAGATGCTGGTTTAAACCATTGACACAAAAAGCTGGAGTAACTCAGCGGGACAGGCAGCATCTCTGGAGAGAAGGAATGGATGGTGTGTCGGGTCGAGACCCAACACGTCATCCATTCCTTCTCTCCAGAGATACTGCCGGTCTCGCTGAGTTACTCCAGCTTTTTGTATCTATCAAAGGAGATATTGTTGTCCAAAGTTACTAAGTTCTCTAATTCCTTCTTGTAGTTTGTCTCGTAATTGTTCGTGATCTGGCCCACCCCAGTGGCGTCATCTGCAAACTTGTGGATTAAAGGGCCTGTCCCACGATGCGAGTTTACCCAAGAGCTCTCCTGAGTTTAAAAAAAAAAATCAAACTCATGGTAAGTACGTAGAATGTACGTAGCGGGTACGTCGGAGCTCTTGGCGGCTCGTAATGCTAACGGCAGGTACTCGGGAAACGCGGTAAGTTCGTGAAACTCGTGAAGTTTTTTCAACAGTGTGAAAAATTTCCAAGAGTAAAAAAATACTCGTGATGGAGTACCACCGGTTTGATTTTTTTTTTAAACTGGGGAGAGCTCTTGGGTAAACTCGCATCGTGGGATAGGGGCTTAAGTTAGAGTCGAATCTGGTCACACAGTCGGGGTATGGAAGGGGCCTGGGCCAACTCCTGACCATGATCCCCAAGAAATAATTTTGGAACAGAAGTGTTCTTGTTACTAAAGCTTCATGTATACTTTGAGGGAAATTGAGCAGGTGAAAACATTGTGTTATCTGCATCAAGCAATCTGGGACCCGTGAGGATCAAAAATACAATTCTTCAAGACAAGAATTGCATTGAATTTCTTACTGCACTAATCTTATGAATGTACAAAAATTCCTCATCTTGATGCTCTCCTTCACACACCCACGCATCCACGTAAAGGTAAATTACTAGAGATAGTAAAAAAAAGATCGACAGTTGAAGATTACTTCTTCACTGTCATGTCTTTGAAAATCCGTATTTATCTTGTTAAACCTTTTATTAGCATCTTTCTAAATTTGACTTAATCCCAGCTTTCCTTTGGGATAAACTAGTATCTGTTGCATGCAATTTACAGTTATCCCATTAGTAAATATTGTGTGTTAGGTGAAGAGGTGTTTTCAATAAGAAATGATAGTGAATGAAATATTCAGTGCTGTGCCGAGCTTGATTTCGGCAAACATAAAGTAATGTCGGCACATGGTAATTGGGCAGGATTCGAAAAATCTATTTTAACAACTTTTTCATTCTTTTGATAAATCTGAGAGAACAATGCCTTTAATATGAAGTGCAATCATTGCAACACTTAAAATACATTTGCACAAATAATTTTATTCTCGAATGCCATGTTAAAAATATCTATCTACTGGACAACTTCATCTTTTAATGATTATTAAATGGCAGTTCACAGACAGCATCTGACAAGTTACAGTAAATAAAAGTAGATTGCTATTATCAAGAAATGAAGAATATGGGACATTTTGTGGAGAAGAAATGTCCATTAGGTGCTTACCCCTAAAATGGTTACTTTAAAACAAGTTCATGATCAATTCACCAACATGGGCAATTATCAAACTCATGTCATACAGAACATTAATTCGGGCACATAGCATTTCATTGTGGATTTTTAGCACAATTTATGTACTGAAGACACAATCAAAAACAGCTTTAATGTTGAACGGGTGAAACATACCCAAAAATACATCGCCAACAACTTCTCCGGGACCTGGCGCTGGGTCTGCGCCTCCTGGTGTATAGGTCCTGCAGGGGGGGCGAGTGCAGTTCCCATAGTGCGTTCAGCCGAACGCAATACTCACTGCAGAGCCTTCCTGTCCTCGGCAGAGGTGGTAAAGGCGCTGCCTTGCCTTACTCACCAGTGTGGCAGTGTGTGTTACCAGCAAACCTCCATTTGGAATGACTTCCAGCAAGTATCCGAGACAAGGCCAGGCAAGAACTCAAACATAACCAATGGTAACAATGACTCATTGACCTAGTAAGTTAAATCTATAATCCTTCTTTAAAAACAATGCCCATTTCCTGCTCTAGTTTAGGAATTATTACATAATCCAATACACTGCAGAAATAAAAACATCTGTAAATTCCAGTCACGTCTGAACTTTGAAACTGGTTTAGTAATGAAGGACAATAGCTGTAGATAGTCACAATTCCACTTTATGATTTTGTTTCGTCAAGAACCCAAGATACATGTTGCATATAGTGAGGTGGTTTTACACACCCTTCTAAAAGCAGGTGACATGCTGTGGCTTACCATACCAGCCTTGTACCTACTTATCATCTCTTTAATACCCGCTGTTTGTGCCACCCAGGTTAACGATTTTAGCTGCTGGGCACTTACAAAAACATTGCTTCTAATTAAGACCAGCATACATATTTTAAATTGTGTTTACTTAATGGGGACAACCATGCAAAGTGAATGTTTCACATGCTGTTTGGATTGTTTCATTAAGGAGTTTGTAATGAACCCTAATTTGTATCACGCCTAACGTTGAACTGTGGCAAGTAATGATTACACCGCTGAATGAGCTTCCAAAGTCTAATTATGCCACTTAGTCAAACAGTGGCTTTGAAGCACTGTGGCAGTCATCATTAAAAGAAACGTCAATGGTTAAGTTTACAGCCTCCATTTTCTTTTGTTAGCATTGCCTTAAGGTTAGCTGCTGGAACTTCAAAGCAATGACACATATTCTAGGCTCTTTAAAAATAAGGATATGGTTTGGTAACATCCTCAATAATCTGCATTTACTGAGAAAAGTATGCAGAATTTATTGACCTTCATTTGGCTGCACACATGAAATACTTAAAACAAAAATGGAGAGTTTAAAATGTTAATAATTATCGGATTGAATAACACAGCAGGGCAAGGAAAAACAGGAAGAGACACTAGTGGAACCACAGAGCATTTAAGGCAGTAATGGAAAGGTCACATACGACTACAAAATGATATGGCACGGAAATTAGCGGGAGAAGAGGAATGTAAAAGTATATTTTTAGATCACATCAACCATCTCTGAAAAAAGATAAAACAGCCACTGTTGGATAATGAGTAAAGCTGACTGTTCGGTGCAATGGGGATGGCAGCAATATCATAATTAAAACAAAATTATGTGTTATGCTTTCAATAGCACCCAATAACCAAGTATGGCTTTGCCAAGGGATAGATCATGGATGTGGCTTGCAAACATGAGTAGACCTTGTTTTGCCTTTAGTTTAGTTTAGTTTAGAGATACTGCGCGGAAACAGGCCCTTCAGCCCACCGGGTCTGCGCCGACCGGCAATCACCACATAGTAATACTATTCTTCACACACTGAGGCCAATTTTTACATTTACCAAGCTAATTTACCTACATACCTGGACGTCTTTGGAGCGTGGAAGGAAAACGTAGATCTCGGAGAAAACCCACGCGGTCACGGGGAGAACGTACAAACTCCGTACAGACAGCACCCGTAGTCGGGATCGAACCCGTGTCTGCGATGCTGCAAGTACTGTAAGGCAGCAACTCTGCCGCTGCGCCACTGTGTCGCCTTGTAGGGAAGGATTCTGGAATTTCCTAGACATACCTGTTTGGAGGTGATATGGACTCATTTGGGCAACAGATTCGAACAAGCGATGCCTGTCAGTGTCTACAAAATCCAGGGCTCTTATTATTAGAAAAATGCTGATCCGCAATCACTCAGCTTGGAACTAGCCCAAGGTCTGATCATATAACCATATAACCATATAACAATTACAGCACGGAAACAGGCCCTCTCGGCCCTTCCAGTCCGTGCCGAACCATTTGTTTTCCCCTAGTCCCATCTACCTGCACTCAGACCATACCCCTCCATTCCCCTCACGTCCATATACCTATCCACTTTACTCTTAAATGTTAAAATCGATCCTGCCTCCACCACTTCTGCTGGAAGCTGATTCCACACAGCCACCACCCTCTGAGTAAAGAAGTTCCCCCTCACGTTACCCCGAAACCTCTGTCCCTTAATTCTCATGTCATGCCCTCTTGTTTGAATCTTCCCTACCCTCAATGGGAAAAACGTATCCACGTCAACTCTGTCTATCCCTTTCATCATTTTAAAGACCTCAATCAAGTCCCCCCTTAACCTTCTGCGCTCCAAAGAATAAAGACCTAACTTGTTCAACCTTTCTCTGTAACATAGTTGCTGGAACCCTGGCAACATTCTAGTAAATCTCCTCTGTACTCTCTCTATTTTGTTGACATCCTTCCTATAACTAGGCGACCAACTAGGTGATCCTTGTAAGCTATGAAAATAAAATAGGATATGAATATCCTGAACTGAAATATTATGAGGAAGATAATTTCCTATTTTAAAATGGGGCATCCCATGTAATATAGGACAGTTGTTAACCCTATTCCTCCCTCCACTTGCATACATCCCTTGCTCTCTCTGGTCAACCATGCTCCCATGATGTTTATGGTACAAAACGCATTGTTATTCTCAGTCTTTTGGAGATGGTCAATACCCGGGAAGAACACGAGGGCAAATTCTTGCTGACAATACAGGGTTGGCCTTGAGGTGCATATTTCTGGGGGTGAAAAACATTTGTTGCTTTCATGGTCTGAATTACCTGATTGCAAGAATATGTATTTGTATGAATAAAGACTGACTCGTGCAAATAAAATCATGTATGGAGGACCAAATGGCTGGGTTAGCCAATGGAGAGTGGAAATACTTTATCCTCTCTGACCAATGAATGAATAAATGAATGAATACGTTTATTGGCCAAGTATTGACATACAAGGAATTTTGCCTTGGTGTTCCGACCGCATGTGACAACATGCCATACAGTGACAGTTAGGAATGACGCATAAAACATTAAACATTAATAATAAAACATTATCGATTAAACATGTGAATTAAATAAAATACCAGAGCAGAAGGAGGCTACAGATTTTTGGTTATTGAGTAGAGCTACTACTCGTGGGAAAAAACTGTTTTTATGTCTGGCTGTGGCAGGTTTGACAGTCCAGAGTCGCTTTCCAGAGGGAAGTGATTCAAAGAGATGGTGGCCAGGGTGAAAGGGGTCAGAGATTATCTTACCCACTCGCTTTCTGGCCCTTGCAGTGTGCAGTTCGTCAATGGAGGGAAGGTTGCAGCCAATAACCTTCTCAGCCGATCGGACGATTCGCTGCAGCCTCCTGCTTGGCGGCTGAGCCAAACCAGACCATGATGGAGAAGGTGAGGACAGATTCTACAATGGCCGTATAGAATTGGACCATCATTGCCTGTGGCAGATTGTGCTTCCTCAGCTGCCGCAGGAAGTGCATCCTCTGTTGTGCCTTTTTGACTGTGGAGTCGATGGTGGCCCACCATTTAAGGTCCTTTGAGATGATGGTTCCTAGGAACTTGAAAGACTCCACAGATGTGACTGTGGTGTTGTTGATGGTGAGTGGGGTGAGGGGAGGGGGAGCTCTCCTAAAGTCTACAATCAATTCCACTGTTTTCAGAGTTTTGTGCTTCAAGTTGTTGCGATGCCACCATCATCAGTCCAATCATGGTTGTGTCATCCATAAACTTGAGAAGCTTGACAGAAGAGTCAGTGGAGGTGCAGTCATTGGTGTAGAGAGGGTAGAGGAGAGGGGAGAGTACAAAGCCTTGCGGTGCTCCTATGCTGAGGGTCAGCGGGTCCGAGATGTGCTTTCCCAGCCTCTCATACTGCTTCCTGTCTGTCAGGAAGCTGGTGATCCACAGCCAGAGGGGTTCAGGCACAATGAACTTGGAAAATTTGGAGTGTAGTAGCTCTGGCACAATGGTGTTGAATGCAGAGTTAAAATCAACAATCAGGATCCTCACATAGGTCCCCTGCTGGTCTAGGTGCTGGAGGATGAAGTGCAGGCCCAGGTTGACTGCATCATCCACAGATCTATTGGCCCGATATGCAAACTGGGGGTTCGTGATATTTTTAAGCTTGACCAGCACAAGCCTTTCAGGGGTCTTATAAACAATAGACAATAGGAGCAGGAGTAGGCCATTCGGCCCTTCGAGCCAGCACCGCCATTCAATGTGATCATGGCTGACCATCCCCAATCAGTATCCCGTTCCTGCCTTCTCCCCATATCCACTATCTTTCCGAGACCTATCTAGCTCTCTCTTGAAAACATCCAGAGAACCGGCCTCCACCGCCCTCTGAGGCAGAGAATTCCACACTCACAATTCTCTGTGTGAAAAAGTGTTTCCTCATCTCTGTTCTAAATGGCTTGCCCCTTATTTGAAAACTGTGGCCCCCAACATCGGGAACATGTTTCCTGTCTCTAGCGTGTCCAAACCTATTAATAATCTTATATGTTTCAATAAGCTCCTATCAATATTGTACTATCTGGGACACATGACATTAACCTCTCATATTTCGAAATCCCAGAGTATACAAGCCCAGCCACTCCATTCTCTCAGCATATGACAGTCCTGCCATCCCGGGAATTATCCTTGTACACCCACGCTGCACTCCCTCAATAGGAAGAATGTCCTTCCTCAAATTAGGAGACCAAAACTGGTCCCCTAACTGGTCTCATAGCATCCTCCTCACACTGTTACCCAGCTTTGTGTCATCCGCAAATTTGCTAATGTAACTTTTAATCCCGTCATCTAAATCATTGATGTATATTGTAAATAGCTGCGGTCCCAGCACCGAGCCTTGCGGTACCCCACTAGTCACTACGTGCCATTCTGAAAGGGACCCGTTAATCCCTACTCTTTCTTTCCTGTCTGCCAACCAATTTTCTGTCCATGTCAGCTCTCTACCCCCAATACCATGTGCCCTAGTTTTGCCTACTAATCTCCTATGTGGGACCACATCAAATGCTTTCTCAAAATTCAGGTACACTACATCCACTGGCTCTCCCTTGTCCATTGTCCTAGTTACATCCTCAAAAAATTCCAGAGTAGAGAGGGAGGGTAGAGGGAGAGAGAGGGAGGGGAGAGGGAGGGGGGAGGGGGGTAGAGAGGGAGAGGGGCAGAGAGGGAAAGGGGGAGTGACCCCACCCGATTTCCCTCCTCCTCATTTCCGTCATCCTCCTCCCCTCACTCCTATTCCCTGCCGCAGTCCCTACCCAGGTCGTAGAGCAGCGCCAGGGCCTGGAACTGGGCTTGGTTCTAGTACTCAGCCCAGCCCTGGCTGTAGACTGCAGCCGTCAACTTGGCCGCCACATGGGCTCCAGTCCAGGCCCCAACTTCATCCCCGGGCAGACCCCGACTTCATATCCCGGCTCGTCCCTGACCCAGGCTCGTCCTTGGTTCCACCGGTGGCTTCTTTCTCGGCCCCGGCCCCATCCCAAGCCCCGGACTCAGCCCTCACTCCAGTTCCAGGCTCGGCTCCAGCCCAGGCCCAGTCGCCGGGCTCGGCCCACAGCAGCAGCCTCCCCACCAGGCAGCGGGCCGTGGGCAAGTGTGGACCAGAGGACCCGAGCGAGGCCGCGTGTGGGCATGGACACGAGGAACCGAGCGAGGCCGCGGGTGGGCATGGACACGAGGAATCGAGCGAGGCCGCGGGCGGGCGTGTGTGAAACGGACGCCGACCTGAGCCGTGGTGCCCGCCCACCTCATTGTGATGTCATATCTTTAAAGATGGCAAAGTCAGAATGAAGCATCAAGGAGTGCATCAACAGCAGTGAGAATGAAGCAGGTTGACCGTTGGGTAGGAGGTGAAGCGTTTGAAGAATGTTCTGGAAATGCGGCCCTCCCCTGACACTGATCACTGCTTAGACGGGAAAAATATGAGTGAGAATATGTAAAAATCTTGTTACCGCGTAGTGTTTTTTGCAAAAATATAAAGACACACACATATACACACCCACATATACGCACATACAAGATGAGAGTTTTAAAGTTATAGAGATATTGACACAAGATTGATCCAATCTCAAAGTCAATAATACCCCTTTAGTTATTTTATTTAAAAGACATTGTTATGAAAATGAAATTAGCACCCCACTGTACTCAAGGTATCATTGCAATCCCTTTTCCCCCAGTGGAGAACACAATATTATCTTTACCACAAAACAAATTGTATGTTAATGTGAAACTGTAACATTTGACAAATCCCATTTGTTTGGAGAAGAGGTACAAGTGTTCTCTGAGGAATGGCACATTCATGAGGACAAAGGCTATATTTTGGCAGCTAGCCAGATTCTGTATCAAACTCATTGAGAACCTCTTTTGTGGAATTGTGCTCGTCTACAATAAAGATATAAGACCTCGACAGAAAGGGAACGTGCCCTTGTTAATTTGTCAATTCTGTCTGAGAAAGGCTAAGACTTAACATTATTGTAAAAAATCACAGTTTGTCAAGAAAATAAAAATAATATTTGCCACCCTTAAGTAAAACTAGTGGTCCAACCCCCTGGGGGGGGGGGGGGGGGGGGAGAGAAGGGGAGGTTGAGAGTGGGAGAGAAGGTGAGAGAAGGGGAGAGAAGGGGGGGAAGGAATGGAGACACTTTTAAGAAGCCAGACAAGTTATAATAAAGTTCAGCGGGCATTTAAATTACCGGTCGGTTTTCCTTGGTCCTGAAAACTCCAATGAGCCAATTAAAATGCCCGGTCAGCGAAGGAGATTGCCTACAGCTGCCCTCGACTGCCTGTAACTAGCGACTCCACTCCACTGAACTACGAGTTCAAATGAACCATGCCGACCTATTTTTACTCGCGGAAATTTTTTCAACATGTTGAAAAATTGTCCTTGTCCAAACTTAGGCCACGAGTATGCGAGAACTTCCCTCGAGCATGAAGGAGAGTTCCAGTGACCTCATAGCACCTCCTAGGACCATGTGTCGACCATGCTGCGAGTTTGGGTCAAGGGAAAACTCTTCTAAACTCGCAGATTAGGTCCCCGCAGTGGGACAGGCTCTTAACTCCTGATCCATAAGATGTTACCTTTAACATTGCAAAATTCCTCACAGTCCTATAGTATATTATAAGATTATTTTTTAAACGAGTGTAAATTTAATCTGCAACCTTGGTAATCTGACAGGAGTGTTCCCATTTACACGCACACTTCCAAGACCATTCACATCCACCAGGAGAACCATGAACAAACTGCTAAAGTTTGGTCTTTCCCAATAGAATCGTAAAGAGTTACATTTGAAATAAGGCAACTTCAGTTGGAATTTTGATGCAAAATTAGACTTTGGAGCAAAATCATGAGGGGAAATTGAGCAAATGTTAAACAGACAAGGCAAAGTAACTAAATTACACTATTTATCCTTAGGTTGTCTTTACACACTTTCTTTAACTTAGGTTCAGGTTTATTAATGTCATGTTTATAAAAAGTACAGTGAAAAGCTTTTGTTTGCATGCTATCCATCAAATCGGACAATACTATACACAATTACAATTAAGCCAAACACAAGTTCAAAAGATAGAGCAGAAAGATAACAGAAAGCAGAATATAGGTTCTCACTCGTGTAACGCAACAGTTCCAAAGAAAATGTCCAATGTTTGCATTACCCCAGAATATATCTTAACTTAATTGTAATTAATTTATTAGCCAAGAATGTAAACATACAAGGAATTTGATTTGGCAACAGTCATACAAAAAAGCAATAAGATTGTTCCGAACTTCGATAATAGAAGGGAAAAAGCTGTTCCTGCGTCTGTTGTGCACGTTTTCAAGCTTCAAATTCAAATACAAATGCAACCAAATGTAGTTAATTGCATTCAGTTGGAACTTTGTATATCCACAAAGTGTTTCAACCAGGATGCTTCCATTGAATTGTGGCAATCATGAAAACGTTAATTAAATAAATCATGACTAAAGTTGATCATCATCCTCGATAAAGTGATAATTTTCACCCATTTGCTTAGACCTGATTTTGCTCTCAATTCGTTCAGCCATAAACATGTAACCTACCTATAGATTTATACTTCAACTTTACCATTACAGATGAATTTGCTTAAATCACATGCACTCAGCTAAATTGTTGATAACTAGATTTAAGATGCTTGGGGTTAAATTACATTAGCAACATGAAGTTAACAGTTTATGTAAACAGCCATCAGGATTGATGGATTATGATCCACTCGTAGCAATGAGTAAGACATAGATACATTATCAGGAGCTTTACAGTATAATGAGTTGAAAAAATCTGGAATGTTCTCCTATAGTGAGGCTCAAGAGTCATAGAGTTGCAGGGCGGGTCGCAGAGGCAGAGTCATAATGCACAGAAACAAGCCTTCAGCCCAATTCATCCATGCCTACCAAGATAATCCATCTAAGTCAGTCACATTTGCCAGCATTTGGCCAAATTTCCTCTCAAACATGCCTATCCTGTACCTGTCTAAGTGGGTTTTTTTAATGCGGTTATAGTACCATACAACATACCCACCATCCTGAGTGAAAAGGTTTCCCCACAGGTTCCAAATAAAACCAAAACTAAACGCAGTACCGTAAATATGACTTCAACAATGACTTGTACAACTTGTGTAACATAACGTTTTAACTTCTGTACTTAATACCCGGACTCTACCAGCCATGTGTTCTACTCTGGAATTTCTTACCTATTCGCACAATTTTCTGCAAAATCCATTTACACAGTAACAGAAAAGTTTTGCAGTTATCTTCAAAACTCTTCTTGGTGGAAGTTTACCTCTGCGCCAGTTTCTATTTTTTATCCTTGGTTGCCCCTCCAAAATGTTAAAGGAACCTCAGAAAATGCCCACAGTGAAGCAAAGCACCTACTTTCCACAAGAGTGCTCACCACTTCCGTTCCATTAGTTTGCAAATATATCTATGCATACAGTATCATTGAAGTACAGAGTTAGAAACTTTGACTAACGATGTGAAGAAATCATTGCAATTTCTTCGCAGTATTCATTACGGTCGTTCCGCTGAATAGGCCGAGCAGAAAATGAGTATCATTCTCCACAAATGAAAAAAAACAGATAAGAACCCAGCAGACCTACCTTGGTAAATGCGAATATATGTACAGTGGATTGCAAAAATATTCATACCCCTTGAACTTTTCCACATTTTGTCATGTTACAACCACAAACGTAAATGTATTTTATTGGGATTTTATGTGATAGACCAACACAAAGTGGTGCATAATTGTGAAGTGGAAGGAAAATGATACATGGTTTCCAAATTTTATTACAAATAAAAAACTGAAAAGTGTGGCGTGCAAAAGTATTCAGCCCCCCTGAGTCAATACTTTGAAGAACCACCTTTCGCTGCAATTACAGCTGCAAGTCTTTTGGGGTATGTCTCTACCAGCTTTGAACATCTAGAGACTGAAATTTTTCCCCATTCTTCTTTGTAAAATAGCTCAAGCTCAGTCGGATTGGATGGAGAGCGTCTGTGAACAGCAATTTTCAAGTCTTGCCAGAGATTCTCAATTGGATTTAGGTCTGGACTTTGACTGGGCCATTCTAACACATGAATATGCTTTGATCTAAACCATTCCATTGTAGCTCTGGCTGTATGTTTAGGGTTTGTTGTCCTGCTGGAAGGTGAACCTCCGCCCCAGTCTCAAGTCTTTTGCAGACTCTAACAGGTTTTCTTCCAAGATTGCCCTGTATTTGGCTCCATCCATCTTCCCATCAACTCTGACCAGCTTCCCTGTCCCTGCTGAAGAAAAGCATCCCCACAGCATGATGCTGCCACCACCATGTTTCACAGTGGGGATGGTGTGTTCAGGGTGATGTGCAGTGTTAGTTTTCCACCACACATAGCGTTTTGCATTTAGGCCAAAAACTTCAATTTTGGTCTCATCAGACCAGAGCACCTTCCTCCACATGTTTGCTGTGTCCCCCACATGGCTTGTGGCAAACTGTGGACAGAATCTCCCACCTGAGCTGTGGATCTCTGCAGCTCCTCCAGAGTTACCATGGCTGCTTCTCTGATCAATGCTGTCCTTGCCCGGCCTGTCAGTTTAGGTGGACGGCCATGTCTTGGTAGGTTTGCAGTTGTGCCATACTCTTTCCATTTTCGGATGATGGATTGAACAGTGCTCCGTGAGATGTTCAAAGCTTGAGATATTTTTTTATAACCTAACCCTGCTTTAAACTTCTCCACAACTTTATCCCTGACATGTCTGGTGTGTTCCTTGGGCTTCATGATGCCCAAGGAATATCATTTGTTCACTAATGTTCACAGAACAGCTGTATTTATACTGAGATTAGATTACACACAAGTGGACTCTATTTACTAATTGGTTGCACTAGATTTTATTTAGGGGTATCAGAGTAAAGGGGGCTGAATACTTTTGCACGCCACACTTTTCAGTTTTTTATTTGTAAAAAGATTTGAAAACCATGTATCATTTTCCTTCCACTTCACAATTATGCGCCACTTTGTGTTGGTCTATCACATAAAATCCTAATAAAATACATTTACGTTTGTGGTTGTAAGGTGACAAAATGTGGAAATGTTCAAGGGGTATGAATACTTTTGCAAGCCACTGTATAACGAAAAATGAACTTGTCATCGCTGCAGTGAATACTCAGCAGTTCATATCTCCATAAGCATGAGTGAACATCCTAGAGGGTACTGTCTAGGTTCTATGCCAAGGTCATTCTTATTGCATCAAGAGCAAAAGGAGATGAAAAATATCTACTGTATCACCCAGACATAAAATATTCAGTCTGAAGAAGGGTCGCGACCCAAAACGTCACCTATTCCTTTTCTCCAGAGATGCAACCTGACCCGCTGAGTTACTCCAGCATTTTCTATCTTCGGTGTAAACAGCATCTGCAGTTCCTTGCTACACATAAAATATTTTACAACTTGCACTGCTGATGCTGTGAATGTCACTAAAGCCAATTTGGATTTTCCAATATTGCATCCAATCAAACCAATTTCCAATTACCTGCAGTGCAACTTCCAGGGTAGGATCCGTTCTCTCTAGGGTGGAAATGTCAAAGACTGGAGCGCTTAGCTTTAAGGTGAGAGGCGTAACATTTAAGGCAGATTTGTGGGGGAAGGTTTTTTTATATACTGAAGTCTGAAGAAGGGTCTCGACCTGAAACGTTGCCTATTTCCTTCGCTCCATAGATGCTGCCTCACCCGCTGAGTTTCTCTGGCATTTTTGTCTACCTTCGATTTTCCAGCATCTGTGGTTCCTTCTTAAACATTTATTTCATATACAGTGGGTGGTGAGGTGCCTGGGACGGTGGCGGTGGCAGATGCAAATGTTGTATTTTAGAGGCTTTTAGATACTTTTTACATAGACATGCATGAAATAAAGGGATATAGATCACACGCAGGCAGAGGAGATTAGTTTAAATTGGTATCATGATCGTCACAGACATTATGGGCCAAAGGGCCTGAGCCTGTGCTGTACAGCTCTTTGCTCTTATAACTGCTGGTATTAACCTACATCAACTGTGTTATCCCATTGTCAAGTTTTAACACGTACTATTAGACTGCAGGTTGCCAATTCCCTTCCCCACAAACCAATAACAAATACCATTCTTTTAAAAAAAAAATTCCTCCCTCCTCCTGCCCCAATCATATTGATTACGAGTTTGCTCTTTTCATTGATTAGACTGTTGCTTCTTTTTGCACATGATTTCAATTTTGCTGATTGCAAGAATAGAATTGAATGTAACACTGGGCACTGTGAAGAGAACGTATTGATACAAGCTCACGGCTCACAGTAAAAATTATTGTGCTTTGCTGCGACAATAAGAAACATAGATATTTCCAATATACAAGAAGCACTTTAAGCACAAGGCCTTTGTTGAACAGTCAAAAGGTAATTACCCTAGCATGTCCACATAGCTTTGCCATGATTCCAAACATTTATCAATACCTGCTGCAACAAATTCAGTGAACTATGCCTTAATTACTTGCTTTAGGTAAAGCATTACATTCACCAACAACTGATGTACAAAAATATTAATTTTAGTCCCTTACGCTCATCCTTGGTTTGTGATCATAAACTGGACGACTCATCATTCTGCACACATTTGACCTTCCCCACACAGTCTCCCGAACTCTTCAATTATTCTAAATTGTTAAATTTGTTCCTCATTTTAGTGCACACACTTTTTTAAAGTAAAAGCCAATAAATAGTGTGATTCCGAAATTCATCTACCAAGGATCTTGTTTTGAAGAAACTATTGATTTGCACCAATCGATCATTTTGCATTGATGTGCTCCAACATCCCTCAGCATCTTTCCACAACGTCACACATGCATTTCTAGATCATCTCCCAACATGCAGGTTCACCACATTTCCTCAAATTCGGTGACAATTAATATTTCAACACCATTCTCTTAATTTATGCAATGGATATGCAATGGAAGGCATTTAAAGACTGCATGGATGAACTACAACAATTGTTCATCCCAGTTTGGCAAAATAATAAATCAGGGAAAGTAGTGCATCCGTGGATAACAAGGGAAATCAGGGATAGTAACAAAACAAAAGATGAAGTATACAAATTAGCCAGAAAAAGCAGCCTACCAGAGGACTGGGAGAAATTCAGAGTCCGGCAGAAGAGGACAAAGGGCTTAATTAGGAAAGGGGAAATATATTATGAAAGAAAACTGGCAGGGAACATAAAAACTGACTGCAAAAGTTTTTATAGATATGTGAAGAGAAAAAGATTAGTTAAAACAAATGTAGGTCCCTCGCAGTCAGAAACAGATGAATTGATCATGGGGAACAAGGACATGGCAGACCAATTGAATAACTACTTTGGTTCTGTCTTCACTAAGGAAGACATAAATAATCTGCCAGAAATAGCAGGGGACTGGTGGGTCAAATGAGATGGAGGAACTGAGTGAAATCCAGGTTTGTCGGGATGGGGTGTTGGGTAAATTGAATGGATTAAAGGCCGATAAATCCGCAGGGCCAGATAGGCTGCATCCCAGAGTACATAAGGAAGTAGCCCCAGAAATATTGGATGTATTAGTGATCATTTTTCCAAACTCTTTAGATTCTGGAGTAGTTCCTGAGGATTGAAGGATAGCTAATGTAACCCCAACTTTTTAAAAAGGGAGGGAGAGAGTAAACGGGGAATTACAGACCAGTTAGTCTAACATCGGTAGTGAGGAAAATGCTAGTCAGTTATTAAAGATGGGAGAGCAGCATATTTGGAAAGTGGTCAAATCATTGGAGAAAGTCAGCATGAAAGGTAAATCATGTCTGACGAATCTTATAGAATTTTTCGAGATGTAACTAGTAGAGTGGATAAGGGAGAAGCAGTGGATGTGTTATATCTGGACTTTCAGAAGGCTTTCGACAAGGTCCCACATAAGAGATTAGTATGCAAATTTAAAGCACATGGTATTGGGGGTTCAGTATTGATGTGGATAGAGAACTGGCTGGCAGACAGGAAGTAAAGAGTAGGAGTAAACGGGTCCTTTCAGAATGGCAGGCAGAAACTACTGGGGTACCGCAAGGCTCAGTGCTGGGACCCCAGCTATTTACAATATATATTAATGATCTGGGCGAGGGAATTGAATGCAACATCTCCAAGTTTGCGGATGACATGAAGCCGGGGGGCAGTGTTAGCTGTGAGGAGGATGCTAGGAGGATGCAAGGTGACTTGGATAGGTTGGGTGAGTGGGCAATGCATGGCAGATGCAGTATAATGTGGATAAATGTGAGGGTATCCACTTTGGTGGCAAAAACAGGAAAATAGACTATTATCTGAATGGTGGACGATTAGGAAAAGGGGAGATGCAACAAGACCTGGGTGTCATGGTACACCAGTCATTGAAAGTAGGCATGCAGGTGCTGCAGGCAGTGAAGAAAGCGAATGGTATGTTAGCATTCACAGCAAAAGGATTTGAGTATAGGAGCAGGGAGGTTCTACTGCAGTTGTATAGGGTCTTGGTGAGACCACAACTGGAGTTGTGCACACAGTTTTGGTCACCTAATCTGAGGAAAGCCATGCTTGCCATAGAGGGAGTACAGAGAAGGTTCACCAGACTGATTCCTGGGATGTCAGGACTTTCATATGAAGAAAGACTGGATAGACTCGGCTTGTACTCGCTAGAATTTAGAAGATTGTGGGTGGATCTTAAAGAAACTTACAAAATTCTTAAGGGGTTGGACAGGCTAGATGCAGGAAGATTGTTCCCGATGTTGGGGAAGTCCAGAACAAGGGGTCACAGTTTAAGGATAAGGGGGAAATCTTTTAGGACCGAGATGAGAAAAACATTTTCCACACAGAGAGTGGTGAGTCTCTGGAATTCTCTGCCACAGAAGGTAGTTGAGGCCAGTTCATTGGCCATATTTAAGAGGGAGTTAGATGTGGCCCTTGTGGCTAGAGGGATCAGGGGATATGGAGAGAAGGCAGGTGAGGGATACTGAGTTGGATGATCAGCCATGATCATATTGAATGGCGGTGCAGGCTCGAAGGGCCGAATGGCCTACTCCTGCACCTATTTTCTATGTTTCTATGTTTACCGAGTTTAGGACAAAGGAAAAAGATGTGGGGATTAAGGAAAAGCAATAATTCAAATTGACGCATCTCAATTTTGACGAGTCAGCCTAGTGCATGCTGCACTCAACAGACAGACCAAAGTAATTGTACAACCAACAGATAATTGAGCCTCAACATTCCTATTAAGTCTAGTTGTGAACGACAGGTATAGGGAGGAATTTACCCCGAAAACTACCTTAATGAATACTGCAAAAATATTGCAGTGAATATTTCAGGTATCCACCTCCAAGAATAACCCCTCCTCAATTATAGGGGCCATTCATAGCCATGTTTGGACAAAAATGCCAAATAGATGGCAAATACATCACACAAGACCACTAGGGGCGCCGGGGAGATGGCCAGCCCTGCGGCAGTCTGTTCGTTTTTTTCATCTTTTTGTTATTTTTAGTGTTTGTTAAAAGTTTGATTTAATGTACTTCGGTTTGTTTTACGTGGGGGGAGTGGGGGGGGGGGGGGATCAGGGGGAAACTTTTTTTTTTCAGGTTCTTACCTTCCCGGAGATGTGATCATTTTTCGGGTCACATTCTCCGGGCTCTGCGGCCTATCATCGCTAAAGCTGGAAGCCATCTTGGACTGTCGTGAGCCCCACTTAACATCGGAGCGGATCCCTTGCCTGGGATCGCAAGGTTTGATCGCCCAGCGCGAGGTTTGATCGCCCAGCGCGGGCTGACAACCCCCCCCCGATGCGAGAGCTGAACACCTTGACACGGAAGGCCCAAACGCCACCGGCTACTGTAGTCAAGATCATCCCGTTAACGAGGGCTCGTGGCCCCGGCCAAGGAAGAATATAAGGGAAGGACTTGAACTTTATTTCGCCTTCCAACACAGTGAGGAATGGGTCGGAGTCACTGTGGTGGATGTTCATGTTAAAATGTGTGTTTTGAGTCTGTTGCTTTTAATTGTGTGACTGACCTGGCCAGTGAAATTCTTCGTATGTTGCAAAACATACTTGGCGAATCAAATCTGATTCTGATCTCAAGATTATCCTGTGATCCCCTCCAGCACACACATCATTTCCCAAACACTTTGATTGACTCCACATGAGATAAAGGATGGCATATCAACATGGCAGCTGTAGAATTAAGGTACTGTAGCTCATTCCAGTAGCAACTGTGACTCCAACCAATCTGCTCCATTATGTATAAAGTATTGGCATCTATCTGACAAGGTAAAAAAATAATCATGTGCATCCTATTCACAAAAGTCAGGACAAATCCAATCCTTTTAAACATAGTCTAAAAAATTGTCAGTAGACTGTCCAGTGTTCGAAGACCCGGACTTACACAGCACCGAAACAGGCCCTTTGGTCCACATCGACCAAGATGCCCTATCTAAACTAATCCTATTTACCCTGCTCTTATCTTTCCTGTCTATTTACCTATCCAAATGTGTTTTATTGTACCTCTTCTAGCAGCTTTTTTCATTATCCTTCGTGTGAAAAATTTCTCCTTCAGGTTCCTGTTAAATATTTCCCCTTTTATCGTAAACCTATGCCAACTAGTCCTTGATTCCTCTACCCTGGGAAAAAGACTGTGCATTCACGCTATCTTTTCCCCATCAAGATTTTATACACCCATTAAGATCACCAGCTTCCTGCACTCCAAGGAAGAAAGTCCAAGTCTGCTCAACGTCTTGCTACAGCTCAAGTTCTCGAGTACTGGCAACATCTGCGTAACTGTGTTTCTGCACTCTTTTCAGCTTAAAGGCATATTTTCTTTAGGAGGGTGACCACAATTGAACATAGTACTCACAAGCGAAGTCACACCAAACAGAAACGATTTCTATACTCAACTCCATATCTGATGGAGGCCAACATGCCAAAAGCTACCTTCACCACGCTATCTACCTGCAACATCACGTTCAAGATGTGCTTGTTCTCCTGATTCCGTCTCTTCTACAAACGCAGGCCACTACCAATAACTGTGAAGGTCCCATCCAGGTTTGATTATGCAAAATGCAATACCTCATCTGAATAAATTAAATTTGTTATTTCTTCGTCCACTTGCCCATCTTATCAAGATCCCTTTGTGATTCTTGTTTCTATCTTCACACTCTATCATACTTTAATGTCATCTGCAAACTTACTAATCATGCCTTGTACATTCTTATCCAAATCGTTGGTAGGTTGACAATCAGCAATGGACCCAGCCCCAAACCTTGAGGCACAGGACTCCAGTTTGAAACAAAACCTTCTACCACCACCCTCTGTTTCCCACCAGGTGAACCAGTTAGCTATATCTCCCTGGATGCCATGCAATCTTCCAGAGCAGTCTGCCATGTGGGACCAAATGGAACCTTAATGGGCCTGTCCCACTTAGGCGATTTTTTAGGCAACTACAGAAGACTAGTTTGTCGCCACATGTTTGCCGGTGGTCGCCGGGAGTAGTCTCCTCAGTCGCGCAAAAAATCATAGTGTCTTTCTGGTCGCCGCTAAATTTTCAACATGTTGAAACATTTTTTGGCGACAGTGGGTTTGATGCCAATGAGCATAGTTTGACTTCTCCTGACGTAGGTGCTGTCGTAGGTTGTCGCCAGGATGACGTAGGTTGCCGCTGGTTTATCAGTGACCTGCTACGACTATGACAGTCGCTGGCAGTTGCCTAAAAAATCGCAAAGTGGGACAGGCCCATTAAGATCTTGCTGAAGTCAATATAGCCCACCTCTACTGCCCTGTCTTAATGAAAGGAAGAGGAAGGTAACATGCCTCAGTAACTATCGACCAGTGGCATTCACGCCCATTTTGATGAAGTACTTTAAAAGGTTGGTTTTGGTACATATCGACACCTGCCTTAGTAAGAACCTGGACTCTCTTCTACTCACCTACCGCAGATCAACAGCAGGTACAATTTATCTGGCTCTCCACTCTGCACTGGGCCACTTAGGCAACAGGGACACATATGTTGTTCATTTACGACAGTTTGGCATTCAACACCATCAGCCTGTCCAAACCTATCATCTGTCTCAGGGAACTGGGTCTCTGCTCGTGCCCATGCAGCTGGATCCTCGAGTTCCTCATGGCTAAACCTCAATCAATATGAACTGGCCACAAGATTTCCTCTATAACCATCAACATGGAGCAACTCAAGTCTGTATGCTTATTATCCTACTCTACTTTCTCTATACCCATGACTCTGTAGCCAGACACAGCTCCAACACCATCTATAAATTCACAGCTGTTGGACAAATAGCAGGTAATTACAATTCACAGTGTTGGAGGGAGATCAGTGTTGAAAGGTGCCAGAATAATCTTGCACTGAATGTTAGGTAGTAACTTCCTGACAATGCCAAACTTTTCTCCCATCTACAATGCACACGTCAACAAATGATGGAGTACACTGGGGATTACAAATGATGGAGTTTCTGATGGGGCCATCTTTCTCCAAATGACCAACTCTAAATGAGATTAGATGCACCTTAATAATATCCACATGAAATTGGCATTGCTGCTTAATAATTTAGCAAATGAGATGTAACTACATTACTCATAACTGGATATCGCAAATATTTCTGATTGATCTCTTAGCTCATAAATTCTCAATAGCCTCTCCAATTCCTAAATATTTTGTTTTAAAGTGAAACGTAATAACCAATATTTCAAACAGCAAATCAGCAATGGGTTTTCTTTTTTTATTATCATAACCAAATTATAATGAAAGCAAAGCTGTTGGGATGTCACTGAAGATCAAAACAAGCAGACTGATTACAAGATCAATGTACATTTGGCTTGTTATCAAATGTAAGACTTGCACAGACACAAGTTTAAAAAAGGTTGAGATATTATTGAGCTGAAACTGTCATTCATTTACTGAATTATGAATGGTAGAAAATGTTGCCACAGAGAGAAAGAGAATCTTATATCCCACTGCTTCTTATTAAATACTAAGTGGAGTTTTAGATTTCACAATCATTTGAAACCTGAAGGAGTGAAACATGTATAGAAAAAGTAATGCCTGGCAGGGTCTCATTAACAATTAGCTGCATATATTTCTTTTATATAATAGTTGATGACTAAAAATCAGAGGTCTATCACTCTAAAGGTTCCAAATAAGGTAATTTGAAGTAAGTGCCATCCATTTAGCCTCCAGCTTGTTGCTAATTAAACTCTCACTTCTTCAGAGATATCAATTTCATTGTGACTAAAATGTACATCATGTAGTGAGCAAGTCACATGCTGAACCTTCTAATTTTGTGCACTCCAGAAAACCCAAGGCAATGTCTTTCATCTCCCTCGCAAACTTGCACTCTTAATTGCTAATTTTACTTTTTGATCTTCACTTTCAACATCTGTTTGTTTTTCTCCCTTTTAAATGTGAACAAATTAAAATGCAATGGCATGATTAGGCATTGAAAGTGACTGCACTGGATCTTAACCAACAGCTCCTCCAGAACACACATTTGTTGTGGCCAAAGGTTTAAAACAAATCTCTGCCGGGCTTCCCTCAAATGTCATCCGTATTTGAATATGCATTGGCTAGCCTTGCTCACCAAGGGGTTAAAATCCAGATTTTGTGAAGATGTGCCACCACTTCCTTCTCAAGGACAACCCAGAATGGATAATAAATGCTGGTGGAGTCTAAGACCTTGATTTGTACAGATGTCAGGGATTATGGGGACAAGGCAGGAGAATGGGGTTACGTGGGAAAGATAGATCAGTCATGATTGAATGGCGGAGTAGACTTGATTGGCCAAATGGCCTAAGTTTGCACCTATCACTTATGAACATTAAGATTTAGTGCAAAAAAAAAAAATGTTTAGCTTCTGGCGGACTAAAAAAACCCTAAATTTAAAGTGCAATGAATATTTGAATTTATCTGCAGTCACAAATGGAAAATTGCAATCTGACATGAAGCCTCACAGATGGCCATTAAATTCATAGACAGTGTATGGTGCTACAGAAATCAAGGCTCAATAAACTACCTGGCAAAACAACCTGATCGGAGTATTTTCTGCTTGGTCTGAATTTATTTTATATAAGAGCAATGGTTTTGGCCAAGGGGATTGGCATAATGGAGTATTTAAAAAAGGAGTGGAAAGCTAAGTTTAGGATAGGTTTAAATTGGGAATTCCAAATCGTAAAACTTAAGCAGATGAAGGCATGGTCAATTATCTCACAGTGATCAAAATCAATGGTGCAGAATGAGCTGAGGAATACAGGATGAGATGGAAATTGTGCATTCGGTTATGGGCATGAGTATTCCACTGATTTTCGCAACTTGAAAGGACAAACCAGAGGAGAAGAGGACCATCTGACTCTTCAAGCCAGATGCACCATGCACCAGAGATAGATACAAAATGCTGGAACAACGCAGCGGGACAGGCAGCATTTCTGGAGAGAAGGCATGGGTGACGTTTCGGGTCGAGGCCCTTCTTGAGACTCAGGCGAGGGGGAGATACAGAGATAGCAGTGAGAGAGGATGTTGCAGGACACTCGTCGGAGAGAGGAGGAAGGAGAACATCATCAAAGTAGGCATACCTTGAGGAGATTTTGCAGTGGAGCAGACAAAATGTGGCACGTTTCTGAGTTTAAAGGTTTATACAAAGAATACCCAAACTTGATGCTGCCAAAGGAGCAGATAACTGGGACCATGATCCAAGAACAGGGTGCAGAGGGAGGTAGTGTGGTTTGGGGGAGGAATCTCGAAACGTCTCGATTATTGGGTGAATGAATAAAATTTGATATCTGAAGAAGGGTCTCAACCTGAAACGTCACCCATTCCTTCTCTCCAGAGATGCTGCCTGTCCTGCTGAGTTGCTCCAGCATTTTGTGTCCACCTTTGGTTTAAAACAGCATCTGCAGTTCCTTCCTCTGCCATTCACCAGGGCTGTAGCTTATCCTCTTTGCATCATTTTCTTCCACTATCCTCAGATTCCCTTAAAAAACAGGTCCATTGATCTCTATTTTCAATTAGCTCAAAAATCGAGTCTCCAGGATGGTGAATCCCATCTTTTCTCATTCCAGTCAAATAATGCGTGCAGTTATTAAAAATGCAATCAATAATTACGTTATTGATTTATTATCTCACATAAACAATAATGTTGGCCCAAAGCCCAATCTTGATGTAAGCTGCTGATATTATTGCAAACGACAATAAATGCTTGTTTTTATTTTCACACTTAGAACATCTACAGTCTTCATTTTCACCATCTGATGAACATTTGGCACCTAAGTTCAGATATGCAATCTCTTGTCAGCTTTAATGGGAATTGTATTGCAGTCATTCTGGACATTACACTGTTGTTTTATGAGAAGTACATCATAACTTTGTTAGAATGGGGCGGCCATTGGCACTGAAGAAGCAATGGGAGACCAAGGAGGGAATGAACTGCTTGGCCACAGACACTTTCCTGTCATTGCGTTCTTTTAGATTGTGGTTATGCCGTTCATTAAAAGTTAGCTTAATGCCAGTAGTAAAATAGTCTTTCTCAAAATATAATTTTGACTTTTCTGACTCCAATGATTAGGAAACACAGTAGCATTTTTGTTGGCACAAAAGAGTACTGTGATACAATAATGTTATTTGAAAAGTGTTGCTCGTGTGAAAGTTGATCACAGTGTAAAGTTTGCCAAGTGGAACAACCACATCATGTGCTTTTCACGAACATCAACCAGAAAGATTGCCTCTCAACAAAAGAACAGCTTTTGCTCAAAGTCCCAGCTGAACCACTGATTGATTTGAATTCAGATCCATACTTTGAGATTACTCATGAGACCGAATGTGGAGGAAATAATAAAATGTCTCTTGCTAATGTTCTGCAATCAAGTAAACATGTTATAGACAATAGACAATAGGTGCAGGAGTAGGCCATTCGGCCCTTCAAGCCAGCACCACCATTCACTGTGAGCATGGCTGATCAGCCACAATCAGTACCCCGTTCCTGCCTTCTCCCCATATCCCTTGACTCCGCTATCTTTAAGAGCTCTATCTAACTCTCTCTTGAAAGCATCCAGAGAATTGGCCTCCACTGCCTTCTGAGGTAGAGAATTCCACAGATTCACAACTCGCTGGGTGAAAACATTTTTCCTCATCTCCGTTCTAAATGACCTACCCCTTATTCTAAAACTGTGGCCCCTGGTTCTGGACTCCAAACATGTTTCCTGAGCTAGCGTGTCCAATCCCTTAATAATCTTATATGTTTCAATAAGATATCCTCTCATCCTTCTGAATTCCAGTGCATACAAGCCGAGTCACTCCATTCTTTCAACATATGACAGTCCCACCATCCCGGGATTTAACCATGTGAACCTACGCTGCACTCCCTCAATAGCAAAAATGTCCTTCCTCAAATTTGGAGACCAAAACTGCCACACAATACTCCAGATGTGGTCTCACCAGCACCCTGTACAACTGCAGAAGGACCTTTTTGCTCCTATACTCAACTCCTTTTGTTATGAAGGCCAACATGGCATTAGCTTTCTTCACTGCCTGCTCTACCTGCATGCTTACTTTCAGTGACACCAATCAACTTGACACCAATCAGATAATAATCTGCCTTCTTGTTATTGCCTCCAAAGTGAGACAACCTCACATTTATCCACATTAAACCTCATATCAGAATCAGTATCGTATTTTATTTGCCAAGTATGTTTTGCAAAATACGAGGAATTTAATTTGCCAAGTCAGTCATACAAATAAAAAGCAACAGATCACCCAAAACACATTTTAACATGAACATCCACCACAGTGACTCCAACACATTTCTCACTGTGATGGAAGGCAAAATAAAGTTCAACTCCCTTCCCTTTGTTCTTCCGTGGTCGGGGGCCTTGAGCCCTCCATAGACGGGATGATCTTGACTCCCGTAACCGGCGGCGTTTGGGCCCTCCGCGTCGAGGCGATCTGCTCCTGCATCGGGGGGATGTCAGCTTCCCCGCACTGGACGATCAAACCTCGCATCGGGGCTGGACGAACCTTCCGCGATGTTGGAGCTCCCGACTTGCCGCTCCCGAGACTGCGGGCCCTTAATGGTAAGTCCCAGGCAAGGGATCAGCTCCAATGTTAAGTCCGCGCCCCACGGTGCGGGGCTCACGACAGTCCGAGAAGCCTCAAGCGCCATCGATGGAAGGCCGCAGATCGCCCCGGAGAATGCCATGCATCTGCCCACTCACCCAACCTGTCCAAGTCACCCTGCATCCTCACAGTTCACACTGCCACCCAGCTTTGTGTCATCTGCAAATTTGCTCATGTTACATTGAATCCCTTCATCCCTACTCGATGTTTCCTGTCTGCGAACCAATTTTCTATCCACGTCAGCACTCTCCCCCCAATACCATGTGCCCTCATTTTGCCCACTAATCTCCTATGTGGGACCTTATCAAATACTTTCTGAAAGTCCAGGTACACTACATCCACTGGTTCTCCCTTGTCCATTTTCCTAGTTACATCCTCAAAAAATTCCAGAAGTTTAGTCAAGCATGATTTCCCTTTCGTAAATCCATGCTGACTCCGACCGATCCTGTTACTGCTAATCAAATGTGCCGCTATTTCATCTTTTATGATTGACTCCAGCATCTTCCCCACTGCCGATGTCAGGCTAACTGGTCTATAAGTCCCTATTTTCTCTCTCCCGTCTTTCTTAAAAAGTGAGATTACATTAGCTACCCTCCAATACACAGGAACTGATCCTGAATCTATAGAACATTGGAAATTGATCAGAAATGTATCCACGATTTCTAGAGCCACCTCCTTAAGTACCCTGGGATGCAGACCATCAGGCCCTGGGGATTTATCAGCCTTCAGACCCATCAGTCTACCCAACATCATTTCCTGCCTAATGTGGATTTCTTTCAGTTTCTCAGTCACCCCAGATTCTCTGGCTAGTATATCAGGAAGATTGTTTATATCCTATATATTCTTGGCTGGCTTACCTTCGTACCTCATATTTTCTCTCCATATTGCCTTTTTAGTTATGTTCTGTTGCTCATTAAATGTTACCCAATCCTCTGGCTTCCCGCTCATCTTTACTATGTTGTACTTCTCTTTTATTTTTATACTGGCCCTGTCTTCCCTTATCAGCCATGGTTGCTGCTTACTCCCCTTGGAATCTTTCTTCCTCTTTGGAATGAACTGATCCTGCACCTTCTGTATTATTCCCAGAAATACCTGCCATCCCTTGTCCACTGTCATCCCTGCTAGTGTATCTTTCCAATCAACTTTAGCCAGCTCCTCCCTTATGGATCCATGGTGTCCTTTTTTCCACTGTAACACCGACATCTCCGATTTACCCTTCTCACTCTCAAATTGTAGATTCAAACATCATATTATGGTCACTACCTCCTAATGGATCCTTCATCTCAAGTTCCCTTATCAAATCCAGTTCATTATATAACACTTAACCCAGAAGTGCCTTCTCCTTGGTAGGCTCCTGGTACAATACTAATAATCCATCACAGAGGCACTCCACAAACTCCCTTTCTTGGGGTCCAGTACCAACCTGATTTTCCCAGTCTACCTGCATGTTGAAATCTCCCATAACAACCGTAGCATTAACTTTACGGCATGCCAATTTTAACTCGTGATTCAACTTGCACCCTATATCCACGCTACTGTTTGGGGCCTGTTGATGTCCCATTATGGTATTTTCACCCTTATAATTCCTTAGTTCAATCCATACTGACTCCACAGCTCCTGTCTCAATGTCACTGCTTGCAAGGGACTGAATTTCATTCCTCACCAACAGAGCTACCCCACCCCCGCTGCCCACCTGCCTGTCTTTTCGATAGGAGGTATACCCTTGAATATTCAGTTCCCAGCTGTGGCCCTCTTGCAGCCATGTCTCTGTAATGCCCACAACATCAAACTTGCTAATTTCTAACTGAGCCTCAAACTCGTCCACTTTATTTCTTATACTTTGCGCATTAATATACAACACATTAATATACAACACAACTCCCCTCTCACTCCTGGTATTCCCTATTGGCCCTGACCGTACTCTCTTATCCCTTCTCATGGAAACATAGAAATTAGGTGCAGGAGTAGGCCATTCGGCCCTTCGAGCCTGCACCGCCATTCAATATGATCATGGCTGATCATCCAACTCAGTATCCTGTACCTGCCTTCTCTCCATACCCCCTGATCCCCTTAGCCACAAGGGCCACATCTAACTCCCTCTTAAATATAGCCAATGAACTGGCCTCGACTACCCTCTGTGGCAGAGAGTTCCAGAGACTCACCACTCTCTGTGTGAAAAAAGTCTTTCTCATCTCGGTCTTGAAGGATTTCCCCCTTATCCTTAAGCTGCCACCCCTTGTCCTGGACTTCCCCAACTTCGGGAACAATCTTCCTGCATCTAGCCTGTCCAACCCCTTAAGAATTTTGTACGTTTCTATAAGATCCCCTCTCAATCTCCTATATTCTAGAGAGTATAAACCAAGTCTATCCAGTCTTTCTTCATAAGACAGTCCTGACATCCCAGGAATCAGTCTGGTGAACCTTCTCTGCACTCCCTCTATGGTAATAATGTCCTTCCTCAGGTTTGGAGACCAAAACTGTACGCAATACTCCAGGTGTGGTCTCACCAAGACCCTGTACAACTGAAGTAGAACCTCCCTGCTCCTATACTCAAATCCTTTTGCTATGAAAGCTAAAATACCATTCGCTTTCTTCACTACCTGCATGCCTACTTTCAATGACTGGTGTACCATGACACCCAGGTCTCGCTGAATCTCCCCTTTTCCTAATCGGCCATCATTTAGATAATAGTCTGCTTTCGTGTTTTTGCCACCAAAGTGGATAACCTCACATTTATCCACATTATACTGCATCTGCCAAACATTTTCCCACTCACCCAGCCTATCCAAGTCACCTTGCATCCTCCTCACAGCTAACACTGCCCCCCAGCTTAGTGTCATCTGCAAACCTGGAGATATTGCCTTCAATTCCCTCATCCAGATCATTAATATATATTGTAAATAGCTGGGGTCCCAGCACTGAGCCTTGCGGTACCCCACTAGTCACTGCCTGCCATTGTGAAAAGGACCCGTTTACTCCTACTCTTTGCTTCCTGTTTGCCAGCCAGTTCTCTATCCACATCAATACTGAACCCCCAATGCCGTATGCTTTAAGTTTGTATACTAATCTCTTATGTGGGACCTTGTCGAAAGCCTTCTAGAAATCCAGATACACCACATCCACTGGTTCTCCCCTATCCACGCTACTAGTTACATCCTCAAAAAATTCCACAAGATTCGTCAGACATGATTTACCCTTCGTAAATCCATGCTGACTTTGTCCAATGATTTCACCACTTTCCAAATGTGCTGCTATCCCATCTTTAATAACTGCTAGTTTCCCCACTACCGATGTTAGACTAACTGGTCTGTAATTCCCCGTTTTCTCTCTTCCTCCCTTCTTAAAAAGAGGGGTTACGTTTGCTACCCGCCAATCCTCAGGAACAACTCCAGAATCTAAAGAGTTTTGAAAGATTATCACTAATACATCCACTATATCCGGAGCTACTTCCTTAAGTACTCTGGGATGCAGCCTATCTGGCCAGGGGATTTATCGGCCTTTAATCCATTCAATTCACCCAACACCACTTCCCAACTAACCTGGATTTCACTCAATTCCTCCTTTGACCCGTGGTCCCCTGCTATTTCCGGCAGATTATTTATGTCTTCCTTAGTGAAGACGGAACCAAAGTAGTTATTCAATTGGTCTGCCATATCCTTGTTCCCCATGATCAACTCACCCGTTTCTGACTGCAAGGGACCTACATTTGTTTTAACTAATCTCTTTCTCTTCACATATCTATAAAAACTTTTGCAGTCAGTTTTTATGTTCCCTGCCAGTTTTCTTTCATAATCTATTTTTGCTTTCCTAATTAAGCCCTTTGTCCTCCTCTGCTGGTCTCTGAATTTCTCCCAGTCATCTGGTATGCTGCTTTTTCTGGCTACTTTGTACGCATCATCCTTTGCTTTGATACTATCCCTGATTTCCTTTGTTATCCACGGATGCGCTACCTTCCCTGATTTATTCTTTTGCCAAACTCGGATGAACAATTGTTGTAGTTCATCCATGCAGTCTTTAAATGAATTCCATTGCATATCCACCGTCAATCCTTTTAGAATTAATTGCCAGTCAATCTTGGCCAATTCTCGTCTCAGACCCTCAGAGTTACCTTTCCTTAAGTTCAGAACCATTGTTTCTGAATTAACAATGTCACTCTCCATCCTAACGAAGAACTCGACCATTTTATGGTCACTCTTGCCCAAGGGGGCACGTATAACAAGACTGCTAACTAACCTTCCTCATTACTCAATACCCAGTCTAAAATAGCCTGCTCTCTCATTGGTTCCTCCACATGTTGATTTAGATAACTATCCCGCATACATTCCAAAAAATCCTCTTCCTCAGCATAGATGCCCCTAAATTTAGCACAGTAACATTTTTGTCCGTAACAAATGGGGTTAAATGCACCCAAGTTGTTGCTATGCGCCTGCGCATGTAGATTGAAGTTGGCACCCGTAATAACGGTTTTGCCTTTGTCGCACGAATTTCTAATTTCCTGTTTGATACCATCCCCAACTTCACTACTACTGTTAGGTGGCCTGTACACAACACCCACCACAGTTTTCTGCTCCTTAGTGTTTCGCAGCTCTACCCATACCGATTCCACATCTTCCAAGCCAATGTCCTTCCTTTCCATTGTGTTAATCTCCTCTCTAACCAGCAACGCTACCCCACCTCCTTTTCCTTTCTCTCTATCCCTCCTGAATATTGAAAATCCTTGGATGTTCAGCTCCCAGCTAGGAGCCATATCTCCGTGATCCCAACTACATCATAATCATTAATAGCTATCATTATTACGAATACTCCTTGCAAGAGCCTTCAGGCTTGTTTTTACAACGCTCCTACCCTTATACAGTTGAAAAAGGCCCTTTTTGATTTTTGCCCTGGTTTTGTCTGCCTGCCACTTTTACTTTTCACCTTGCTCCCTATTGCTTCTACCCTCATTTTACAACACCTGGGGGGGGGGGGGGGGGGGGGGAATCACTATCAAAACTGTCCCCGCATGTGCCACACGCGAGGCTCTCAAAAAATGGGGTGGACCCGAATTCCCCCCCCCCCCCCCCCCCAGGATTTCCGCCCCTGGCCCTAGCAAACTGGCCCCCCCTAACCGTCCCTTTTGTACACGTCACCCCTACTCCAGAAGAGACCCCAGTGGTGTATAAAGCTAAATCCTTGCTCCCTGCACCAGCCCCCCAGCCATACATTCAGAACCTCCCTGTTCCTGCCGGGACTAGCAGGAGGTACTGGAAGCAAACCAGAGATAACCACCCTAGAAGTCCTGCTTTTCATCCTAACTCTCTAAACTCGCGTTGCAGAACCTCCTTCCTCTTCTTCCCTATTTCGTTTGTGCAAATTTGTGCAAATAAATTTAAAGAGGAAGTATCAGTAGTCTTGCACAAAGTTCTCAACAAAGGGTGCACATCATTATACTCAGAAACATGCATTAGCAAAAACCACGTGGGGAAATGGCTAATGTCACCATCAAAAAACTGAAAAAGTTACAACTTTGTTGTCCAATATATTCAAAAGAGGTTTTTAAAGCCGCAGAATGGGACTGAATCACACAGCAAAAAAAATGATTCCAGTGTCATACAGTACAGAAACAGACTGTTCCAGCCCACTATATTTCTTGGCCATCATGCAACTTACAATACTAATCCAATTAATAAGCACCCACTCTGCAGTCTTCTATGCATTGGCAATTCAACTACTCCTCTTGTCTAACCAAAATGTTCAGAAAACAAATGCATCCATCATCCAGGGTTATTCATGTGACCAAACTATTTATTATGGTCATCTTACCTCCTGCAGTTGGCAAAGCCATGAGTAGGAATGGTGTCAGAATTAGCGAAGGTGTTTGTGGCCATTCACATGCTCTTCCTGCTGTGGAAAGAGAAATATAAAGGTGAGTCATGAACAGTCCAGAAAAAGAACAGGCCCTTCACCCCATAATGTCGCTGCCAAACATGATGCCAGGTTAAACCAATCTCCTCAGCCTGCACATGGTTCACATCCTTCCATTTTGTGCATATGCATGTGCCTACCTAAAAGCTTCTTGAATGATTATCTTATGTGCATCCACCACCATCCCTGGCAGCACTTTCTAGGCACCCACCATTCTGTATAAAATATCTTGCCCATTATATCTCCTTTAAAGTTCTATATGGCCTCAAGGACCTTAAAGCTCTTCCCTCTAGTCTTTGACATATCCACACAGGGAAAACTGCTCTGGCTGCTTACCCTACGCCTCCTAAAGCTTTGTATAGCTCCACTCAACCTCTGACGTTCCGGAGGAAACAAATTAAAATTTCCAACCTCTCTGTAGATTGGCTATTGCATGTTAGCCAATCAGAATGTTTAGTAATTATAACTCCGCCCAAATATATGTTTTATAGTGTAGGAACCCGCCTACTGTCTTCAGTAGCTGCGGTAGACTGAACATGCGATGTACTGCTTATGTGATGATGAACTAGACAATAAAGATGCTTGTGCTTTAACCTGTGTAAGACTTAGGTATTTACATGGTGTCAGCTAACTGGGTCTAACCCTCGCCTGTTTACCGCGATTTATTTTGTTTATCAGTTTTTATTTGTGAGTGATTTTGATGACATGGCTAACTCCTGTCGAAAGCCAAGTCTGCTTGTATTTGATTCTGACATAACCGAGACTATGCTCACTATGTCCGCATCGTTCACCGAAACGACCCCGATGATCTGAAGGCATCGCTACTGCTAAATCTAGCGGTTCCGGAAGGAATGATCCGCGCGGACACAGTTGAATTTGCCCCAGCACACCTCGACTCGAACGGCCAGCTGAAACTATCGACAACCCGACGGTCCTACTGAGAAAGTTTAGAGAACTGTGCAACCTGCCATCGAATCGTATACTTGAGAGAACGCCTGACAGCAACAGGCTGATGAGCCTGTTGAACGATTTATCAGCGACCTACGATTCATGAGTTCACAGTGCCGCTTTGGTGAGTTGACAAATGAGCTTGTGCATGATAAAATTGTGGGAGGAATGAGCGACCGCAAGCTAAGAGCTGAACTGCTACGGAATGCTGAACTGACTTTACAGCAAGCCATTCATGCATGTCGAATAGCAGAAACTGTAGCCCCACTGGCTGATTTTGACCCCACCAGTCCCCAACAGCAACATAACGTAAATTTAGCTAACTACTCTCCGCAGAAAATTTTAAACACGTCCCGCAAATGTCCGACTATGCCTGCCACGAGATGCCCAAACTGCAACTATTTCCACTCTAGGGGGCGCCAGTTCAGTGTTGCCCATGGGAAAGTTTGTCACAAGTGCAAGAAACAAAACCATTTTGCCAGTTGTTGTCGGTCGCGTGGGAACACTGCTTCAAGGACGAATCTGCAGCTGATTCAACAAGAGCTGTCTGATTCTGATTTCCAAGAACAAGACGACGCTTCCCACGGGAACAGTTCCGATAACACAGACACTGACTCTACAGTACTTTCCCTTAACCTGCTCTCCCCAGGCAAACTGATGGATCCTGCGGTGACCATGATAATCAAAGCTTTGAATGCCAAAGTCGACACTGGTGCCAGGGTGAACGTCATGTCACTCAAAGAGTTCAACAAGATAAGAACCACTGAACTCATGAAAAGACTCCTCCACCTGTCAATGCACTGTCAATGAGCAGACAAAAAACCTGATCCTTTACCAAACTCAGAAACCCAGGCTTGGCATCCATGCCTGTCATGATCTAGGTCTGGTTTATTTCGGGCGTGCTGTCCACAAACTCCGTTTGACAGAGGAATCAACACAGCAGATGCTATCCAATTATAAAGACTTGTTTGACGACAAACTTGGCAAGTTGCCTACGATATACAAGATAATTGTGGTTCATGCTGTCACCCCAATAGTTCGAGCACCTCACCGCGATCCCCATGGCATGAGGAAGAGATGACACGCCAAAGTGAAGCGCATGATCTCCATTGGAGTCATTGCCGAGGTCAGCAAACCCTCGGGCTGGGTCTCCACCATGGTCGTTACCACCAAGAAAGACAAGAAAGAAATACGGCTCTGCATCAACCCTAAAGATTTAAATACAGCAATTAAACGGCAACACTATCTGATGAGAACCACTGAGGACGTAGCGGCACAGATCGGCAATGCAACGGCATTCTCAGTCCTCGATGCCAAAAGCTCTTTCTGGCAAATACCGCTGGACCGAGCATCGTCTGCCCTAACAACTTTTGCCACACCATTCGGACGCTACAGGTTTTTAAGGATGCCCTTCGGCATCAACTCTGCCAGCTATGTCTTTCGGCGCGCGATCATTGTTGACGACATCCTAGTGTACGGCAGCGACGTGACCGAGCATGATGTCAACCTGTAAAAAACACTGAACCGTGCCAGAGACATTAATCTGAAACTCAACCCTTTGAAATGCAAGTTCAGAGTTCCCGGTCACCTACGTCGGTCATGTATTCACCAGCAACGGACTAAAACCTCATCCGTTAAAGACTGCAGCCATCCTGAGCAAGCCTATCCATGCTGCCTCTGCTCGACTACGGCGAATGACGATGCAGCTGCAACGGTTTGACTTCCGCATTGTCTACAAGAAAGGTAAAGTTATGCACATCGCAGATACGCTCTCCAGGGCCCCGTGCAACACCAGCGAACGCCACCCCTTTGAACAGGACGAATTCTCGGTCCTGAAGGTCTTGTTTGTGCCCACAGATCGCCTTGCCGAACACAGAGCTGCAGACAAAACCTCACAGCTGCTGACCTCCGTCATAAGAGGCGGGTGGCCAAACAAGCAGTCAAGCACCCTGTTTGAAATACGACCCTACTTCCTGGTCCGTGACGGGCTGGTGTTACAGGACGGAATAATTGTCAAGGGTCACAAGGCGGTCATTCCCCCAACCCTGCGGAATGAGTACTATGAGGAAATCCTCGGAGGCCACCATGGCACGGAGGCCACTCTAAAAGGAGCCAAGGATATGGCCCGGGATGACCAAGTACATATGTGAAAAAACAGAATTGTGCGCGATCTGCAATAGTCAATCACCGCATATGCAGAAGCAGCCCCTCCTATCCCAGCCAGCCCCTCTCTACCATAGTCATCACTGGCTAGCGATATCGTCGAATGGCACGGGAAACACTACCTTGATTTAGTGGACTCATACTCTAACTGGTTCGACCTTGACTTTCTGCCAACAATCACTTCTGAAACAGTGATCCAAAAGCTGAAAATACACCTTTCCGTGCATGGGGTACCCGTTCGTCTTCAGACTGACAATGGAACTCAATGCACCAGCCAAAAGTTTAAGCACTTTGTTATAAGGTGGAACTTCCAACATGTCACCAGTAGCCCAGAACACCCACAGTCCAATGGACTTGCCGAGCGTGCTGTTCGGAGTACAAAACAACTCAAAAAACAGCGCTCCTATCTAGCCAACTCTGATGTCTACCTGGACCTGCTGAACCTGCGAAATATTACAAGGAACAACATTCTCGGCTTCCTAGCCCAGCGGCTGATGTCCCGCCGGACACGCCCTCCCTCCACTGCCTGTCTCCCAGTAACAGCTCCAACCAAAAGTCTGTCCCCCTGCCGTGATACAGAAGCACGTACAGTTTAATCGGGACATGCAGAAGTGTTTCTATGATAAGACCAGCAAACCACTTAAACCGGAGGACAAGGGCAAGTGGTACCACTGCAAACAGATAAAGGACATACCAAACTGGACACATTCATGGTCCCTCTAAGGAACCACGCTCCTACCTGGTTGAAGTCGATGGTGTCCTCTACAGACACAACCGTCAACATTTACTTCCTGTGAAGGAACATCGTCCGGCGTCTCAGGGTCCTGATGCCCCACCGCTCGAGTTTAAGCTGATGCCTGTCGCAGCCGTTCCAGTACCTGCCGCTGCCAGGTCCGCCCACTCCCCGCGTCGGTCTGTCCCTGCATCCCCTGTTGTAACCGGCACCCCGGGATCCCCGCATCGGTCCACCCCCGGCTCCCCTACGGCCGCCTCCCCTCACAGACCCATTGGGTCCCTCGCCGTTCTACCTACCCCAGCCCTCATCTTTTCAGAAGAAAAGGTTGATGAGGCAGCCCACTACCGCACAAGGACCGGGCGGGTTTGCAGGCCACATATTAGATATGGAGATTTTGTTTAACCCCATTATTATTCACTCGGATTATCATTTAAAATGCCTAAATTGCTGTTTTCATTTATACAAGAGATGTAGATTGGCTATTGCATGTTAGCCAATCAGAATGCTTAGTAATTATAACTACGCCCAAATATATGATTTATAGTGTAAGAACTCGCCTGCTGCCTGGCGGTAGCTGCCGTAGACTGAACGTGTGATGTACTGCATATGTGATGATGAACTAGACAATAAAGATGCTCGTGCTTTAACCTGTGTGAGACTAAGGTATTTACACTCTCCTTATACCCAATACAGGCTACACTCTGGTAAACCTCTTCTGCATTCTCTCCTATAGTTACAACATTGTTACTGGAATGGGGCCACCATAACTGCACACAATGCCCCAAATGTGGTTCAACCAATATTTTATAAAACTGAAATGACTTCATGAGTTATACTCAATCCCAACTTCTGAAAGCAAGCATACCATGCGCCTCCTTTCCTATTTCATTTACGTTTCTCCACGAGTAGTAGCTCTACTCGATAACCAAAAATCTGTAGCCCCCTTTTGCTCTGGTATTTTATTTAATTCACATGTGTAACCAATAATGTTTTATTATTAATGTTTAATGTTTTACGTGTCAATCCTAACTGTCACTGTATGTCGTGTTGTCACTTGTGGGCGGAGCACCAAAGCAAATTCCTTGTATGTGAATACTTGGTAAATAAACATATTAATTAATTAATTAATTAATTCATTATTAATTAATTCATTCATTACCAGTGTTGCCACTTTAAGGAAGCTATGGAGTTGGAACCCAAGATCCCACTGTGCATCAATGCTATTAAGCGGCTTGCCATTAACTGTATACTTTCCACTTAGTGTAGTGCTTGCTTAGTTTAAGCTCCATCTGCTATTTCTCCACCCATGTCTGTAACTGATCTATATTCTCTCTCACCTTTGACAAGCTTCCTCATTATCTGCAACGCCACCAAGTGTAGCAGTCTAGATTAAAATTAACTAAAACAGATTGGCGAAATCACCAAAAGAACTGCCATTAAAACAATCCAGCTGCACCTGATTACATTTGAACTTTTAATAGTGAAAAAAAAACCTATTAGGTCATGTAAATGTGTTGCACAGCAAGTCGATATTGTTTCTTATTCACTTGACAGCTTATTCACTTGTCAGTGCTGATGACAAGTCCGAGGGAGGTTTGGAGGTGGAGCGAAGGGGGAATATTACAGAAACAAGCATGTGTTCCTTCTCACACTTTCCCTCATCTAGGTTCACTTCTCCTTGAGCAGTCATTAATGGATCACGGTATTTGATTAATATTGTGGAGCAGACTGGTTAGCGGGCAACAAAAGCTTTTCACTGTACCTTGGTACACGTGACAATAAATTGAACTGAGCTAGTCAGGTGCCAATAAACAAGCACATCCCGAATACTGGATTTTAAAAAATCCGCACATCCCAATTATAGTTTACAACAAAATTCATAAATTAAGGGTCTATTTTTGAATTCATCCAAGCTCATTATTTTTTAGTTTGCGAGGATGAAAATCTAGTGGATTTGACACAGCTCGCAAGATGTTCTCGTGAAAGCTGAAATCTATCATGTTCATTAACTTGCTCAAACTTCTGCTCAGTTGCACTGCTATTTCCTGTGCAATTAAACTAAAATCAGCAAAGCTGGAAAATAAAACAATTCCAAAATAAATTAATTTCCATGCGCAAAGTGAATTTCTGCAATTCTTTGCACTGTTTAAAAAAGCATCCGCCGTAACCACAAAAGATGCTACAGAACCAGATGAATTTATCATGGCATGCACCAATTGTTCGCCTGTACGTTGGTCTTCAACGCTGCTCTTCAATAGTGTCTGCCACAGGTATCTTTAAAATCTTTAGGTTATTGATGTTTGCCTTGATGAGGTCTGACTTATTTATCATGTTAAATAAATCTCCCACTGTAGTAATAAAACTGCTAAAGGTCATAACACTTGTCTTTGTATACTTACGTATGTATTAATTAAAAATACTTCCTTAGAGACACTGCTTAATGATACTGATTAATTGAGCATTTTCATATGGAGAAAACTATATGAAGACAAAAATAAGCTATACAAAGGAAAGACTAAGATACAAAATAATTCTGAAAATTTGGTGAAGTTTGCACACAACATGAATGCAAACTGGAATTTTGAAGCGTCAGAACACTTCTATAGATCCAGATATTTTCGACTATTTATGCTTCATAAAGTCAGCTTCCATCTTAATTCATCTTATGCAAATATTTCCCTGGATCCCTTTCTCTCATGTGTATTTACCCAGCTTTCCTTTAAATGTGTAGGAAATAACTGCAGATGCTTGTTTAAACCGAAGAGAGACACAAAAAGCTGGAGTGACTCAGCAGTTCAGACTGAAGATGATCAAGTCTGAAGAAGGATCTAGACCCGAAACGCCACCAATTCCTTTTCTCCAGAGATGATGTCTGACCCGCTGAGTTACTCCAGCTTTTTGTGTCTATCGTCCCTTTAAATGTAACATTACCACTAACAACTATTCCATGTAGCAATGCATTATATCCCGACTTGCTGAAGGATGTTATGTAGATTAATTGCTGCTTGATTTGGACATCTGAGTGGAAAACATCTTTTTTTAAACTTCCATAAATTTAAGAATCTTTCTCAAGTCATCTCTTGATCTTTTTACTGCCAGAGAAACAGTGCCTCGGCCTGAAGTCGTGCCTGGTGGTTTCCTTCTCACAGTTCTAAGGTCAAAGCAACACAGTCTGTAGTTGCAAGTTTTTTTTTAACTTTGTTTTTTTTTCGTACAAAATGCTTTTATTCAGAACAAACAAAAATACAAAGTTACATAAAAAATACATAGACATTCTTTGATCGTAACACGATCAAAGAATGCATATATTGGCATTTTACAAAGTTATCAAATTAAAATATTAACATTTTTATCAACAATACATTCGACCTCCTGCGGTGACCAACGTTCACGGAAGGCCTCCAGAGTCCCCGTGGACACCGCGTGTTCCCTCTCCAGGGACACGCGGGCATGGACGTAACCCCGGAAAAGGGGCAGGCAGCCGACCGCTGTGTGGCTGTCGACTGCCCGCTGCCTGGACCCGCGAATGGCCATCTTGGCCAGGCCCAGGAGCAGACCGCCAGGGAGACCCCCCCCCCTCCCGACCCTCCCCCCTCTGTGCCCAAAAAGCAATAGTGTCGGACTAAAGTGGAGCCAAAACTTGAGGAGCAGCCCCTTCAGATACTCGAACAAGGGCTGCAACCTCTCACACTCCATGTAGACGTGGAACACGGTCTCCTCCTCGCCGCAGAAGTGACAGGCGGCGGACGAGTCCGTGAACCGGCTCAAGTACCTGTTACAGGCCACGCCTTTGTGCAACACTCTCCATCCAAGGTCCCCGATGTAAAGGGGGAGGACTCCCTTGTAGAGAAACCTCCACTGGGGACCGCTCCCCTCGTCAGGTGGTAACATGGGCGTGTCTGGACGGAAGACGAGGGCGAGGAAGTGGAGAGTGTGCAAGAGCAGCCTGTACAACACGCGCCTCTCCGCATCACAGAACGGCACGCTGGGCATCTCGGAAAGGCGGCTCCTGTCGCCTGGGGCCGGCTCTCAGGGAGGGACCCGGGCCATGGGTCCTATGAACAATTCCGACGAAGCGGGGGTAAGCTCATCCGGAATCGCTCCACACACACGCCTCTCCTCGACACCCACCGTCACAGCCACAACACCTCCCTACCCCTGAGGAGCAGCGCCCTGGCTGAAGGTGACCAAATTCCTGGCTTTCAGGAGGTCACGTTAAAAGCCAGGCAACTCCCGCCTAGCGCGTCGACTCATACCCGCTACCGGGAGCCGTGAGCCCTCCTGAAGGCAACGCCCCGGCGGAAAAAGTACGTCGCCAGCACGTGCCATTTAGGAGGGTAGTCCGAGTAGACCTACCTCCGCAGGGTCCTGAGTCGGAGAGTCGCCACCTGGGTACGAACACAGACCAGCGCCTGACCGCCCTCCTCCAACGGGAGACTCAGAACTCCAACAGAGACCCAGTGGTTCCTCTCACCCCAGACGAAGTTGACCAATCTCCTCTGCAACATGGTTATAAATAAAGAGGACGGGACCATAGTGGCCAGCCGGTACCACAGCAGAGAGATGTAGTTGCAAGGTGGGTGTTGGTGTTTTACATGGACAATCTGTGTCAGAAATTCCAATACACAAATCATTTCTTTGAATGTCTTCCCATGAAGTTTCCAATGAACGCTTCCTCAGCTGCTGAGGTTCTTCATGACCCCCCCATCCTTCACAAAGATTGGTGCTCCTTATTTACTGGCATCAAGTGGATTATATGCAATCTGCACATGTAACCAGTGGCATTTTTACACCCAGCTCCATCTTGACATGGATTTTCACAATATTAAAGATTGTTACTAGATTTTGTAAGGAAGTTTTAGTGTTACTTTAAACAGAATATCTAATTCCATTCTACCATTCTAAAGGGGTTGGACAGGCTAGATGCAGGAAGATTGTTCCCGATGTTGGGGAAGTCCAGGACAAGGGGTCACAGTTTAAGGATAAGGGGGAAGTCTTTTAGGACCGAGATGAGAAAATCGTTTTTCACACAGAGAGTGGTGAATCTGTGGAATTCTCTGCCACAGAAGGTAATTGAGGCCAGTTCGTTGGCCATATTTAAGAGGGAGTTGGATGTGGCCCTTGTGGCTGAAGGGATCATGGGGTATGGAGAGAAGGCAGGTACAGGATACTGAGTTGGATGATCAGCCATGATCATATTGAATGGCGGTGCAGGCTCGAAGGGCCGAATGGCCTGCTCCTGCACCTAATTTCTATGTTTCTACCAGCCCACACCCCATCTCCCACCCCACTTGAGAAAGTGTTCACCACAAATCTGAGCCGATCAAAACTTTTTTTAAGCAAATGTGTTAACCATGTTTGATGTAGAGATTGCCAATTTAATTGAATGGTACAGCAGTCTTAAATAGTTCGTAAGATCATGAATGAATGAATGGATGAATGAATGAATGAATGAGCACGTTTATTGGCCAAGTATTCACATACAAGCAAGTGATAGGAGCAAAATTAGGCCATTCGGCCTGTCAAGTCTTGCTTGACAAATTTGCTGGAATTCTTTGAAGACGTAAATAGCAGGGCAGACAAAGGAGCGTCAGTAGATTTGCTTAGATTTTTGGAAAGCCTTTGATAAGGCTGCTAAGGAAGATGAAATCCCACGGTTTTGAGAGGCAGATCCAAGCATGGATAGCAAGTTGGCTGAATGGCAGAAGAAAAAGCGTGGCAATAAAGGGCATCTTTTCTGGTTGGCTGCCAGTGCTTGTGGAATTCCACAAGGGTCGGTGCTGGGGCCGCTACTCTTCATGTTGCATATTAATGATTTGGATGAGGGGATTGAAGGCTTTGTGGCAAAGTTTGCGGATGATACGAAAATAGGTGGAGGGGCAGGAAGTGTGGAGAAAGCAGGGACTCTGCAGAAAGACTTGGACAGGTTGGGAGAGTGGGCAGAGAAGTGGCAGATGGCAAAGTGTGGAGTCATGCATTATGGTAGTAGGAATAAAGGTGTAGGCTATTTTCGAAATGGGATGAGAATCCCAAAATTGGAGGTGCAAAGGGACTTGGGAATGCTGGTGCTGGATTCCCAAAAAGTTAATCTGCAAGTTGAATCGGTAGTAAAGAAAGCAAACTGAATGCTAGCATTTATTTCAAGAGGGATTGTGTACAACAACAGGGATGTAATGTTGAGGCTCTGTAAGGCGCTGGTAAGGCCGCATTTGGAATATTGTAATCAATTTTGGGCATCATATCTGCGAAAGGATGTGCAGACTCTGGAGAGGGTGCAGAGGAGATTTACAAGAATGATCCTGGGACTGAGTAGGTTAACCTATGATGAGCGTTTGTTGGCTCTAGGCCTGAACTCGCTGGAGTTTAGCAGAATAATTGGGGACCTAATCGAAACATACAGAATAGTGAAAGGCTTGGATGGAGTGGATGTGACGAGGATGTTTCCACTAGTGGGAGAGTCTAGGACTAGAGGTCATAACCTCAGAATTAAAGGACATTCTTTTAGGAACGAGATGAAGAGAAATATATTTCGTCAGAGGGTGCTGAATCTGTGGAATTCTTTTCCACAGAAGAATGTGGAGGCCATCAGTCGATATTTTTAAGACAGAGATTGATAATCTTTGTTAGTACGGGTGTCAGAGGTTAAGGGGGGAAGGCAGAAGAATGGGGTTAGATAGATCTGCCTTGATTGAATGGCGGACTCGTCTTGATGGGCGAAGTGGCCTAATTCAACTCATTTTTCTTATAACCTTATAAGTCTACTCCACCATTCAATCATGGCTGATCTATCTCTCCCTCCTAACCCCATTCTCCTGCCTTCTCCCCATAACTACTGACACCTGTACTGAAACAGCTAATTCTCTTCCTACACTCCCAATAATTCCACAATCTAATTACTTGTCACATGAATGAAGATATGAGATCTGTTGTAGGTAGTGTATGATGATAGCACACCATTATATTAAGTGTCTTGTCAAATATACAGAAACAAAATGGCAGGTTATTTCATGTCCAGATTGTCTTTTGCATTTATGAAATTGGATCAAACATGCAAAAGCAAACTTTATATTTTTAGCTGAATAAATCATTATGGAATTGGAGATATATTGAAATGACTTGGACAACATGCATCTTGTATCCATATTTAGCTTCTCAATCAGGAGGTAATGTGTGACATTGAGAGAGAAAACAAAACAATGTCCTGGAAATTCCTGATGCATGTTTAATTAAATCCCTTTTCATTTCTTTCCACTTCAATCATGTTGTGAATCATGATGCCAGAAGGCATTTACTTGAAATTTTGCTTCCCTCTTTTAAAGTAAAAAGTAAAACATTAAGGTTAACTTGAATCTCAGTTCCTTTAAAGTAAGAGCAAGGCCAATTGTGGAAGTATCGATTGAGCCTGTCCCACTTATGCGATTTTTATGGCGACTTGCCGGCACCCGTCATAGTCGCAGCAGGTCGCTGAAAATGAACAAAATATTTAAAATCCAGCGATGACCAGAAAAAGGTACGAATCTTTGGGCGACTACTCATGGCCAAACAGGCATGACCCCACGACATGTTGCGTAAGTGGGACAGGCCCTTAATGGAGTCACTGTTAAGGGATAATTTCAACGATATTAGCTTGAAAGCATTTTCCCGATGGGTTATGCTCTCACTGTTCATCTGCCTTTAATTGGTTCAAAGCCAATGCTGGAAAGTTTTTTCTTTTCTAATTTTAAGTTGAGCTGCAGCCATCCAAAAAATCTACTCAAACATTTGAAATGCGCTAATTAGAGGAAGCTGCTATCTAACAAGTTGTCTCTCTGGTTATCCTGACTGGATAATTTGTTGATACTCCAGTGAAGCTGAGTAGCCCAAGGAAAAATGAACTTCTATTCTCACCACCTTTGGTTGGCTTCATCTACAAGATACTTGAAGTTTTAATTAAACTGAAATGTATATTAATGAGAAAATTAACTGTCAAGGAGCAATGGTAGAAAATATCAGGGTGTACATCATGTTAACGTGCTGAGTTCAAAATATCCTGTTGGATATCTGAATTTAGGTTGTCTCATTCACGCTAGGCACACAAATCTAAATAATGCAACCTGATGATTAGGTTTTACCATACCTATTGAGAAATTGAATTGTCAAAAGGTGAATTTGAAACTTATTTTAAATGGAGCGTATACTCTGGGAATTTAGATGAGAGGGGATCTTATTGAAACATATAAGATTATTAAGGGTTTGGACACGCGGGAAACATGTTCTCGATGTTGGGGAGTCCAGAACCAGGGGGTCCAGAACCAGTTTAAGAATAAGGGGTAAGCCATTTAGAACGGAGATGAGGAAACACTTTTTCACACAGAGAGTTGCGAGTCTGTGGAATTCTCTGCCTGAGAGGGCAGTAGAGACTGGTTCTCCAGATACTTTCAAGAGAGAGCTAGATAGGGCTCTTAAAGATAGCAGAGTCAGGGGATATGGGGAGAAGGCAGGAACAGGGTACTGATTGTGGATGATCAGTCATGATCACATTGAATGGCGGTGCTGGCTTGAAGGGCCGATTGGCCTACTCCTGGGACCTAATGTCTATTGCCTATTGTCTAAAACCCTTGTCATTGTCCAATTAGGGAAAAATTAATAGATGCAGCAAAACATCTGAACCATCCTACCACAACCAAAAAGCGTTCCTGAATGACCAGCTAGATCATTGTTGACCTTGGACCATCCTTGATCGGACTTTGCTGGCTTTACCTTGCATTAAACGTTTTTCCCTTATCATGTATCTATACACTGTGAATGGCTCGATTGTAATCATGTATTGTCTTTCCGCACGATAGCACGCAACACAGTCTCTTCACTGTACCTCGGTACACAAGACAATAAATTAAACTGTAAACATCTCTAAAAAAGACACAACGAGCTGGAGTAACTCAGCAGGTTGGGCAGCAACCCCTGAGAACATGGACAGGTGATGTTTCTGATCCGGACCCTTCTTTAGACTAACGACAGTAGACTGGGAAGGATGCCTGGAAAACCTGGTGAGAATTGAAACTGACTGAATATTCAAGATTCAATTTAATTGTCACATGTACCAATTAAGGAACAGTGAAGTTTGAGTTACCATACAGCCATACTAAGTAAAAAAGCAAAAATACACACAGCACATAAAATAAAGTTGAACATAAACATCCACCACAGTGGAATCAACATTCCTCACTGTGATGGAAGACAATAAAGTTCAGTCATCTTCCTCCTTTGTTCCGTGGTCGGGGCCTTGAACCCTCCGCAGTGCCGCTGTCGACGGTCCGATGTTCAAGCCCTCTCGTCGGGATGATCGAAACTCCGGCGTTGGGACGGATCGGAACACTCCGCGGCATGGAGCTCCCGAGTTGGCCGCTTCTTACCGGAGACCGCCGCTTCACTTTGTTAAAGTCCACAGGCCCCGCGGTCAGAGCTCCAACAATGGCGATCCTCGGCAAAAGATCCCAAGCTCCGCGATGGTAAGTCCACGCTGCATCCGCAGCTTGAAGCTCCGGGCCGGTCTCCAGGAAAGACCCCACCACTCCACATTGTAGGCCGCGGGGGGGGGGGGGACGGAGATGCGACACGGAGAAAAATCGCATCTCCGTCAAGGTAAGTGTCAGGAAACATTTCCCCTGCTCCCTCCCCACCCCCCACCCCCCCACCCCCCCCACATGAAACAAACCAAGAGACATTAAAACAAACATTCAAGACATACTTAAATAATAAAAACAGGGAAGGGACAAGACAGACTGCTGGCGAAGCGGCCATTGCAGGCGCCATATGCCTATTGTCATAAATTGTTCCTGGCTTCTCCAGAATCCGACAATCACCCTGAGTTCCAGACAACACATGTTTCTCGGATACCTTAATGACGCTCATGGCCATTACTAAATGCTTATTTCACTTACAGTTTTGTGTGATACATTTCCACTTTTACAGGATATTCCAGATTGAAAACTCGAAATGTACAAAAGATTCTTTTAATGCATCTTGTCAGTAAAATCCTCCAAATGAAAACCAACTGTGACAGGCCACAGATTAAGAGAAATGTGTACAATTCTCTGCAAACATAGGCAATAAATCCCTTATCTTAATTCAGTTGTGGAGCTTTGGGCAAATATACCAACAGTCATCCTCCAGGGAAAAAGAAACCACTGCTTTCAAATACCAGCAGCCACGAGTAAAATTCAACAAACTCTCAGCTACCTACATTTTATCACCTGCTAAATGTTTACCATTTACAGCACTGCTTTTTGCCATTTTGTGTGCTTTACATGACATCTCTGTTTACTCATTTGGATTTTCCTTTCATTTCACATTATTGAACTCTAACCTTTCTCACTTTATATTGACTTTGCATATTTTCCCTTTGCATATTTCCCCAGCAATAGAAAGTAATTTTTTTTGTTCTGCTTCAATTTACAGTGTTGCCTTTGTGGTACGATAACTAATGCACTGTAACCTCAAAATTAGCTTCTGTATTTCCTTGTTTTGTTAAGTAACACTTGTTAATAGCTACTAAAGCCAAATTACAAATTATAATCCAGAACTGTCTTTCTTTCATTTACTGAAGGTCCTATTAGTATTATGCAATCTTCAGACAACACAAGTTCCACCGCAGTCAAAAACATATTTGGAATGCTCTCATCTATTGTTATGCAAAAAGCTTTTAATGTTTCTCTTTTTTGCCAATGAACATATATCTCTAATACGTAAAGCAATACACGTGGGACTCAGCCAAAATCGACAACCAGAGCACTCATCTTATCAAGTAACGAGCATCATTGTTCTCCAGTTTAAGCAGACTAGACTGTCTGCAAATCAAGAGCAGCAGCATCATGGTTGGAAAAAAACTCTCAGCTGAAACAAGCAGATGTACTGGCCGAAGATAGACACAAAAAGCTGGAGGAACTCAGCGGGGCAGGCAGCATCTCAAAAGAGAAGGAATGGGTCGAGACCTTTCTTCAGACTGAAAGTCATGGGAAAAGGAAACGGGAAATATATACGATGACGTAGAGAGAGATCATAGATTTGGAGAGCAGGAGGAATCACAGTGGGGGAGCAGCGAGAGAGGATGGTGCAGATCTCTCATCGGAGGGAGGAAGAGAACCTCTTCAAAGTAGACATACCTTGAGGTGGTTTCACACTGGCCAATCTTTTCCACAATGTGGTAAATTCATCAGCACCACAGGCAATGAAAATCCGCCCATTGAGTGCCTGGGGTCTTCTGCAAAGCATACTCCACGTTCTTTGAAGATGCAAGGTGAAGGATGTTGGTTATTTAACCACTGCATTCTGCTAAACTCCAGCTTAAAATCTACAGAGTGTACTCAACAAACATCAACTAAACCTAGACCCGAGGCTACTAGGACTTACTGTAATTGGAATCTGTGCCCTTTAAAGAAGGATGAACAATTATGCTTTCAAATCACATACTGAATACCTGGGGTGGAAGATTGCAGCCTTCACGTGGTCTGCCCTGTTTCGACTAATGCAATTAACTCAGCGTGCACAAACGGAAGATCAAGTAGAACAAGTTGTCCAACAACTTTAGGCTGTGCACGCCACACGAAAGAAGAAGAAGAAGACTGGATACCTCACGAGTTCTTTACACCTAATGAAATGCATTTGAAATTATAGCTGCAATGCAAGAAGTACAGCAGTCAATGTGTGGACTGCAAGCTCCCCAAAGAAACCAATGTGATGTCAACTCGAAACTCAAGGTTTTTGTAATGTCTTTGAAGGGATAAGCATGGGCCAAGATATGGGGACATTATTTTCGCTCTTCCTCAAAACAATTCCATCCACTTGACAGAGGAGGCTTGGTTACGCCTCTCACCCACAGGGACGATTGTAATCATGTAAACCTACTGACTCCTGCAGCCATCTAGACTACACTTCTTTCCACCCTACCTCCTGCAAAGACTCTATCTCCTACTTCCTATTCCATTTGATCTGTTGTTTTCCCACCTTATATCCTTCTATAAGTCTAGAGCCCCTCTCCCCTGACTCTCAGTCTGAAGAAGAGTCTTGGACCTGAAAAGTCACCAAATCCTCCTCACCAGAGATACTGCCTGTCCCGCTGAGTTACTCCAGCATTTTGTGTCTATCTCCGGTGTAAACCAGCATCTGCAGTTCCTTCCTACACATTATTTTTCTGCCAACTGCATGCAAAAAAGCACTACTCCTCAACTGCACGTGACAATAAACGAAATTCAAAACTCATATGGACGACCTCCTCATAGAGCAGCATTCTGACAGTACGTCAGTCCTGATGCAGGGTCTTGATCGGAAACATTGACCAGCAATTTTCATCAGCAGATGCTGCTTCACCTGCTGAGTTTTTACAGCAGTTTTTCTTATGCTTTTTAACAGTACATTGCCGAGTGTCAGTGCTGTTTTCTATAAATTGGAACTGGAACGTAAACCTTTCTGGTTCAGCTGAGTGTGCTGCCAACTGAAGCACAGCTGCAGAACTAAAACACCATACAACATCAACCCATACAGAACACATTATAGACTTCGGAGTCACGTGAAGACCCCGCCAGCACGCATGCGCGACATATCGGGAGGTTTATAGGTGACAGTCGGGAGGAGCGCCGCTCCTCCAGCGTAAGTTTTCAAAACTTACTGAAGGTAAGTCTTACCTTTTCTGGTGAGCGTGGCGACTCGGTGTATTTTCTTTTTCAGAGGAGGAAGCACCATGGAGTCGCGTAAGGGAGAGCAGCAGCTGATACCGCTGCTGTGGAAACAGCCAGCAGCGTGCCGTCTCTCCAGAGCTGCAGGTGCTGCCAGCAGCTGCCGGCTTCTCGCCGCTACAGACCGCAGGTGCGCCGCGGTCGGCGGCAAAACCACCCGGAAGTCGGACAGGACCGTTGACTCGGCTGGGTCCGGACCTGAAGTCAACCGTTCCCGGATAGCGACGGCGGGCGTCTTTCCCGCGGGAGCGGATGGGGAGCAGTGCTCCAGCGTGACCTGCTTATGCAGGGGCAGAGTCACAGTGGGTCTCCTCGCAGACCCACGGCAGCATCCTTTCAAGGACTGCCAAATGTCTCACCCTCTTCGCAGGGGAGCATTAGGGGTCAGAGCTGGGCTGACCCTGAAGAAGGGGCAATGGCTGAACAGTCAACTGTGGAGGGGTGCCAGAAGAGAGAGCAGCAGAAGAATTGTGGGGCATGGGAAAACATGCTGTACCAACTCAGGAAGGACTGCCTATACATCCCAAGCTGTAAGCCAGTACAAAATACATGGCTACAAACCAGCTACAGGAGCAAGCCATTAACTCTACGGCTGGGAAATACTTCGCTCCAGAGAACTCCATTTCTCTTAAAGTACCAGCAGTCTATGACCCTATCTGGGGCAACAGAAGCCCATCTATAAGGAGCCAGGAGGTGAAGCTCCAGAGAAAACTGCGGGCTGCTGGAATCACAGCAGTACCAGGACAACTGATGGGGTTGATTTGCCTGAAGAGCTACGAGATGCTCTAGCAGACTGTGTAATACTCAGTTCGAGATTAACAGTTACAGGAAGAGCATCATCAAGAAATGCAGGATTATGCAAGACCAGTAGCACACAGCCGCCAAAATTGCTGTTGGAGACACCTCCCGAAGCAGGTGAAAGACATGGATGAGGAAGCCAAGGCTATAGGCCTGATCAAGGTGCCAAACACCTCTAAAACCCACTATCAGCAGCGGCAGCACCCCTACACACCCACCAGACATCAGTACTATGGAAGACCATCTGGTGGTGAAAGCTCGAAGGCCGGCCCACCTGCACAGCGGTCTTTCAGACCATGGCCCAGCCCGGCCTTCATGGAAAATGCGCCAACCCCACAACGCAGCAACACAATACCAGAAGAAACAAGTGCAGAGACAACCCACACAACACTGGCGGTAACCATGGAGGTAGGTGGGTCTGGTTGTCTTAAAAAACATTGCATGTCCGATTCATCAAAAGTTGGTGGACGGTTGCACTTGTTTCATCATGTGTGCTGCACTTTTACCTCTGATCTTTTACATACTCGGAAGTATTCAGTTACAAAATTGAATTTGTATACAAACTCCCCGTCCCAGTTCAGCATACGCCTAGCAGGAAGTTCATACTTCACAAAAAGAGAAAACAGCAGGCCATGCTGAACTGTTAAGACTAAACACAAAAGGGGTAATTGAGAAAACAATCAGAGAATTTCAAGAGTTCGTATCAAATATATTTACAAAAAACAAAAAAGATGGCGGTTGCAGCATCATTATAGATTTGACCGAACTAAATACATCCGTTCAGTATGCCCATTTCAAAATGGACACGTTTGTCACCCACAAGGATCATTGTAAATACCTAAAATTTATCTGGATGGGACAGCTATGGCAGTGTAAGGCCTTACCCAATTGGTTGTCATCAGCACCCAGGCTGTTACAAAATTATTAAAACCAGCTTTAGCATATTTAAGGAAACATAACCATATCGTCATGGCTTACCTTGATTATATTCTCATTATAGGTGAGAATTTGGAGATGGCTATATTGGCAGTATCAGCCACAAAACATCTTTTTCAAAAGCTGGGATTTAACATACATCCAGATAAATCAAAATTGGAACCCTCCACTACCATGGATTATTTGGGGTTCACTATTGACTCTGTTCATATGTCTATCACCTTGCCACCAAACAAAGTGACAGACTTGATGGGAGCATGCAAAAGCCTCACTGGCATCAGGGAACCATCCATTCGGCAAGGAGCCAGAGTGATTGGGAAATTGGTGGCTGCGTTCCCAGCAGCACAATTTGGACCACTCCATTATTAAAATCTGTTAAAACCAAAATTTTAGCTCTCAAAAATCATGCAGGCCATTTCGATAGGCCTATGAAACTACCAGGGAAAGCAAAATCAGAATTAAACTGGTGGATAGAAATGCTCAGCATTGTTCTAACCCCATCACTATCATATATCCATAGGTTACATTACAGACTGATGCCAGTGCTAATGGTTGGGGAGCAACTAATACCACCACAAGTTGTGGTGGCAGATGAAGTGCACAAAAATTAACCCTGTTTAAAGCACTAGGGATTAATTGTCTAGAAATGCTGGGTGCATTTCATGGACTCAGGGCCTACCGCTCAGATTATGCAACCTACCAGTTGCATGTACGGTACAAATTGATAATACCACAGTGGTGGCCTATATATAATCATATGGGTGAAATAAAGTCGATATCATGTGATGAATTGGCTAATAATATCTGGCACAGGTGTCTGGGAGAGAGATTTGGATCTCAACCACTTATTCCAGGTAAGCTAAATACAGTGGCAGACACCAGGTCACGTAAATTCAACGACAACATTAAATGGATGTTGGATTGGAAAGTGTTTACAGATATTATAGAATGGTATGGGACACCAGATATCGACCTTTTTCCATCCAGACTAATTCACCAACTACCAACATATGTTGCTTGGGAACCAGACCCAGGGGCAGCAGCGATGGACGCTTTCTCGCTGCATTGCGGGGGGATTTGTTTTGCTATGCATTTCCCCCTTCTGCCTCATCAGGCGGGTCTTACAAAAATTAAACAAGACTCCGCAATGGGTACCATGGTTCCCAACAGTACAAAGATGGCCTCAAAACCCTGCATCCATCCTGACCCAAAGTTAATTATACTTGGAATATTTGAAACTGACCAATTAATAACAATGAATCAAAGAACTTTTATTGACTACTGTCTAATAATTGGGAAAAAATTAATATTAAAATTTTGGAAAGGCCCTGCATTCCCAACAATCAAAATGTGGAATATAGAAATGTCGGAGACACTCCATTTGGAGAGATTGAGGCTTATCCTTATAGATGGGTTAGACCTCTTCAGAAGGATTTGGTCTCCGTATATTAAATATTTACAGGGTCATAACGGTTCGGCGCGAGGACCTGACTGGGGCCTGGATATTTGAATGGATGAAGAAATATATATAATAATTCATGAATATATCTTTAAGGGCGAATTAATGACGAATATTCTATTCTCCATCAAACCTTTCTTATTCTTTATTCTATTTTCTATTTTCTTTTATCTATATAAAAAACTAGAAAATAGTATAGAAACAAATGATCTTAATCTCTTAATACTGGTACGAATACAAATATTATTAATCTCATGAGAATATTATTAGTATCTTATATTTTTAATTATATAAAATTGTGTATTTTCAATTATATAATAACACAAATTATTGTTAACTTTACGAAAATATAATGAATATTATAAAAGTTTTACTAATATCTCATATTATTAATCACATAATATTTAGCATTATACTTAAAATTAGAGATAAAATAAATAGTATTAATAGTATGTGTATATTGCTAATATTATAAATGTATTATTAGTATCATGTATTTTTAGTTATATAAAATATATACCTTGAAATTTATAATTAAGAACAATACAAATAATATTAATAGTATGAATTGATCATTAATATTATGTATTTTTTACTATAGTAAAATAATGTGCTCTGTTATTATTGTGTTTCTATAATAAATAAATTTAAAAAAAAACAAACAAAAAAAACCAAAAAAAAACAACCCTGCATCCGGATCAACAACGGCCGGGTTTGTTGGTACACCCCGTGACAGGGGAAAGTTATCCGTGCCATGACCCAATGAACTTGTTGATTTGCAGTTGCTGAACAGGCCATTTCCGGGATATGGACTCTCCGACAGGACGATCAATGCCATCTCAGCGTCGTGCAGGGAGTCCACGAGAAGACAGTACCTGACATATGTCAGGAAATGGGAAGTGTTCTGCACCAGGACGAACACTACATATGACTCGGCCACCAACACTGAAGTGCTGGAGTTCTGGTCACCCTTCATTTCGATGAAGGATTCAGTTACAGTGTCATTATTGTGCAAGGAGTGCCCTATCTAATATCTGGGCAGAGGGAGTGATCACCTGGCTATAGGATCACACCCATTAGTACCTAAACGAATGAGGGGTATTTGTACTCTATCCCCCCCAGGCCCAGATACACCCATACATGGGACATACGTATAGTATAAAACCATGTTACGAGGATGGACACCCATATCGGGACTCACTCTGGACAAACTAATATCCTAGATGGGAATGATTATGGCACTTGGATCAGCACAACGGGTCCAGTCCTTACACGAGCTAGTATAGGACGCCATGTATGTCACAAATGGCAGATAACCTGCTACATACAGGGGTACTTAAACAAGACCGACCTGGTTCCTCTGGCCATTATTAGAGTTCTGGCCTATCCTGCAGATAGTCGGCCCTGCATATTGACACATATTTTGCAATATATAGAGTCACCAAGACACTTAGGGGCACGGAGAGAGCTTTTCTCATAAGCCATAAACGCCCTCATCTAAGGTCACAGTGCAAACCATATCCAGATGGTTAGGGTGGTATTACATGCAGCGGTGGATACTAATGTTTTCAAATCTCACTCCACCAGGGCTGCATCTACATCGGACGCTAGGATGATGGGAGTTCCTATGGACCACATCCTTGCCACAACGGGTTGGAGCAATGAACGAATTTCAACGCTTTATAATAAACCCGTGGCAGCTCCTGAGACGTTTGCAGGGAAAATTTAAGTTATGTAAAATAAATTACCCAATGTGGGGCATATTATTTTAGGTATGAATAATACCTTTCTTGTTTTTCAGCACAGTGTCGTGTGTGAAATACGTTCCCACAATGGCAGTGTGTGAGCACGGACTCGTTCCAGGGCATGAAATCTTAGAGCTTTGAAATCTTCACGTAGTCACTCACGTGACTCCGAAGTAAAATAGTAAGATTAAATGAGAACTTGCCAGTTTGAACTTTGATCTTTATTTTATGAGGAGTTACGATGAGGGATTACTTGCCCTCCGCTCCCAAAACCCTCTATTATAAAGTTCAACTGGTATGGAAGTTCTCTCTTATCTTACTATATTAGTGTACTCTGGTATCTGTGATTTCACACCACTGCTTTGAAGAATGTTGCGCATGCGTGCTGGCGGGGTCTTCACATAATCCCTCATCGTAACTCCTCATAACATAAAGATCAAACTTCAAACTGGTAAGTTCTCATTTAATCTTACTATTTTTTATCATATGACTTGCCACAAGGGATACAATTGGAGAGCATCTTCAGGTAGTTATTTTTAAACAGAACGCAGAAGTTAAGAGGAACTAAATTGGCATCTATTGAAGGAGACAAGGTCAATGCCTAATAGAAACGGTTGCTGGCCATAAGGAATATATAACTCATTTATAACTCAGAAGTTCTTTGAGGCAGTCACTAATTTAACACTGTGAAGTGGATATAATTGTCTTTGATTTTTGGGAGTATCTTTAATAAAATCCTTGCATGTGATGGTTTTTAAGAAGATCAAGGCAAAGAGAATTAATGGCAAATTAGCAAACTGATTGAGGATTGGCTTCGCAATGTAAAGCTCAAAGTGATAATAAATGTTACAGATTCTGTCTTGGAGCAGCGAAACATCTTGCTGCAAATGTTGAGCAAAAACACAAGCCGCTGGAGGATCTCGGCAGTTCCAACAGATTCTGCCGGTTCCCCAGCTAAATGCATTATTCATGATTACAAAGAATGCAGTTTTGAAACTAAACGGCCTGTCCCACTTGGACGTAATTTGCGCCTCACGCAGCTGGCACGCAAATATTTTGTACATCCCTAAATTCTGGGGCACCGCACGTCACTGCCTACGTCACCACGCACCAGGCGCGCATCACGTGCGCGCCATGACGCGCGCGTAAATGATGTCGCATAAATGACACTCAACTGACGCCCAAGTGGGACAGGCCCTTAAGTTCCCAACTTGCCACCTTGTCACTGACCAGTGTACCTATTTGAAACCAAGTAAACGGAGAACTTGGTTTTCTGAGAAAAATATAAAGCTTTGTGCAAAAATAACACGGTAACCCGAGTAATAGATGTCAGATTTCAAAACGTACAATATCATTTTATGCTGATCATTTGACATATCTATTGGGCAAGTTCAGTAAGAACCTGGAAGCCTACTGCCCACATTCACAATCATAGCGTTCAAGTTTTTACACACTAGTGTATTGCAAAACTAATCTGAAACATGACATTGATCAAATTAGACAACGATATAAAGAATTTTCTGATGGAAGAACGATCTCGCGGTTTGGCTTCTTATTCCATTAATTTATCAATTCACGCAAGGTCCAATCAATGACTAGCTCATCCCCAACTACCGGTGCGAGTATCACTGTGAGACGGTATTGAACCATCGCATTGTGCTGTTTGGTAAGAGGTTCTGGGTTCCCACGTCTTAAGGATTAATGATATACTTCCAGGTTATGCTCTATGTGAGCTGCAGGGAATCTTTCAGGCATTCATGCTCTGAATGCACCTAAAGTGCCTTTATTTGGAGCAGCTGTTGAAGAAGCCTTGGCAAGATGATGGTATGCATCTTATGGGTGAAACCCAACACAGCTGTGCCAATTGTGGGGGTAATGTCCAATGTCCCTAGCACATGCTAATATTTCATTCTGGAGTATAATATTTCATTAATTGTTTCTGTTCCAAAGAAACCATTAATTTCCTGTTT